>CM062820.1:905317344-906002690 GCA_031772625.1 Pinus tabuliformis | reverse complement strand
TGCACTAGCAGATGCAGTAGCAAGTGTAGTGACGGACTGCACGATACTTTTTGAGAAGTCACTCAAGGTCCTCACTAGCCTAGAAGAGGACCCTAATGTACAGAGGCTAGAAACAGAAGCGCAGGAACTATAGCAGTGCTACGAGGAGGTTAAGGCAACAACGTGAACTGTTGTCATCAGGTAAATTCTCGTGAAGTTGTAGGAGGCCAAGGCACTGAAGGAACAGGTACATGTAGCATAGCAGAAGGAAGCCATGTTGAAGGCTTGTTTAAAGCCTTGGTTAGATGAGGCCTATGAGATAATGACTACCATTGAAGGCAAGTTGGTGAGTCTGCAGGAGACTCAGCAGAAACTACAGACTCCTAGCACAGGGCCAGTGACAAAACAGTTAATTGAGGAGCTAAAGCAGGAAGTTGTTCAGGTCAAGTTGTGAGGTCTACACGATAATATCTCTGCACCAATTGAATGACTCGAGGGTGAGTCACCATGTTTATGTTGGGGGCCTATTGCGAACAGGTCCCTTTGGGGTCAATTTTGGGTTAAACAACCAAGTTTTGGGGCAGAAGGCCCAAATTTTGTGTAAAAAAATATAACGTCTTTGCGTTTTGTGGTCACGGCACGTGAAATATATCTAACGTTAAAAGGGTTTTCCACCCTTCGTTTAGATAAGCTATGTCGGTTTTGAGATCTACCCATGGTTCGTGGACCATGGGATTGTATAAAAAGGGAGGAAAGTAAGTAAGTTAGAGATCAGCAGTCATTGGTAGGTTTTTGGGAAAGCTAAGAGTGGGAGTCTTAGTGTAGGAAAAGGCTCTGAAACTGACTCCGCAGAGCCCTAGGGTGGAATTCCACACCTGAGTGCATGGACCCCTGCAGCTGTGTGCATAGGGCGGATAGAGTTTGTATTGGAAACTTGAGTCACAAATAAAGAGAAGTATTTTGGAACAACTGTATTTTTTGTCTCTGATTATTGCATGCGATTATGATATGTTATGTTCTAATTTTACATTATAATGTCATATTAATGCATGAATGTATCTATTTCTATCTGTTAATTGAACGCAAGTAATAATATATGTTTACGTGAGGATAATATTAAATGCATGGTAAAGTAACTAATACTTAAGATAATTTGGGAAATAGGATAGTAACATAGTTATAGAGTCATGTAAGTGCCTGAATCATCATTTAGGGTTGTGCATAGGATGATCAGTTACCTTTGCGGAGGTTCTAAAAGGCAGAAGAGGAAATACATCGATAAGCCCTAAAGTCTTATCGATTTGTGTGAAGGTAGGGGTTCAGGTAGAAAAGAACATGACAACCATCTCAGGGTGCAGAAACTTGGTTCCTGCACTCCTCCATACTTCTTTGGGTGAGACTTTGGTCTGCACTCCATCGACTGATGCCGAAAGGGTGAGTAGTGTATGGATTTGCTTGGCCGCCTAACACTGAAGCTGGGTCAGGGCCCATCAAGCTGACATTTACCTTCGCTAGGGATGACAGTGGTGAGGATATATGTCAAGTTTTATGAGGATAAGGCTATGATATTCTCTCTGGAATAAGTTTTGAGTATCCCACAGGAGAATGAGCCTCTAGCTCCAAAGGAGGAGCCCCAAGATGAGCTTCAAGAAGTTGTGGAGTAACCACAAATGGAGGCGCAAAGAGGAGGTCGAGTGGAGACACCCACTAAACTAGAAACATCCAAAGAATGGAGAAAGAGAACTAGAGAAGATGATAGATTGTTGCAGGATGTTAGGGAGAATGTGGAATAGGCTACATTAGTTCGCAAGTAGAGGAGGTCACTTGAGAGGTACACTAGTTACATGGATCTCATGACAAAGCTCATTGAGTCAGAGCCTTCTTCATTTAAATAAGTAGTTTCTCAACCTATTTGGGTTGATATGATGGCGAAATAATATGAATCCATAATGAATAATAGTGTATGTGAAGTGGTGCCGAGATTAGAATGGAAATCAGTGGTTAGCTCTAGATGGATTTACAAATTGAAGCGTGCAGTTGATTGGAGCATCAAGAACTACAAAGCTAGATTTGTGGCCAAATAAGTTTCTCAATTAGAGGGTGTTGACTATGAGGAAAAATTTTCCCCTATTGAAAGTTATTCCTCCATCAGATCAGTTCTTGCATTAGTTGTGCAAACGGGGTAGAATATCCACCAGATGTATGTGAAGACTGCCTTTCTCAATGGTGTTGTTTAGGAGGAAATTTACATAGAGAAACTATAAATATTTGAGACATATGATTGGGAGTCACATGTGTGCAGACTCAACAAAGAATTTTATCGTCTAAAACAGGGGTTCTGAGCATGGTACACTCAAATCGAAAATTATCTTAGTGGATTCATTTTCACCAAAGGTGAAGCAGATGCGAGTCTCTATCACATTGTGGTAGATGGTAGGTTGGTTATTCTTGTTTTGTATGTTGATGATTTAACATTGACAAGTGATGAGTATTTGATCCGCTCTTACAAAGGGGATCTTGCAAGGGAATTTGAGATGAAAGACATGGGCTTAATGCATTACTTCTTCAGGATGGAAGTATGGAAAGATGATGGTGAATTATTTATGTCTCAGGGGAAGTATTCCTATGAAATAATTTAGAGATTACAGATGGATAATTGTAAGCCTATGGACACATCTCTAGCTACAAATTGGAGGAAGTATAATTCCACATTAGGTGAAGAGGTCGATGCCACCATTTACCAAAAGCTTTTGGGGTCTTTGATGTATCTTGTGAACATAAGACCCGACATGTGTTATGTTGTAAACTAGCTTATTCAAGCTATGGTGAGTCCTACGAAGCTGTTTTGGAAGGAAGCAAAAGCATGTGTTACAATACCTCAAAGGGACTATCGAGTATGGATTATGGTACAGGAGGAGATAGGGAGTGAAGCTCCAAGGCTCCACCGATGTATATTTTGAAGGAATTCTATTAGACATGAAAAGTGATTCATGTGTTATCTTCAATGTTGGGTGTGCTACTATTTCCTGGTACAGAAGGGAGTAGAGGTTTGTGATGTTCAGCTCTGCAGAAGCTGAATAAATGGACGAATGTCAAGAAACATGTGAGGCCATATGGATAAGGAAAATTCTTGTGGATATTTATAGTTAGGTGATGGATCTGACATATATATTGTGAAAATCATAGTTGGATTAAGCTCTCTAAGAATCTGGTATTTCCTGGTAGGTCCAAGCAAATTGATATATATGGTATCAACATTTATGCGACTATGTGCAAAGGAGAATTATGTTGCAACAATACATTGCAACTGAGTTGAAAGATGTCGACATCTTCATATAAGCATTGTCAAGAGGTAAATTAAAATTCCAAATGTCCAGGATAGGGATGGTGAAAAATCCTTTTCTTGCTAAGAGAGAGTGTTAGTATCTGTAACAAGAAAGGCTCAATTTGACATTAGCCTTAGTCAAATTAAGTAAATTGAATTTCCACATCAGCAAGAGAACTTGGAGGTAGGAAGTAGTGTGACATGGTTCTTGTCACTCAGTTAGATCAACAAATTTGAGTTAGTGGGATTGCATTTCAATCATGCATGTATTGATTGCTAAATTTTAGCAATCTAGTTCAGTTATTTCAATTGTACTAAAAAACTAATAGAGTCATTTGAAGGTCAGTTAAGAAGTGAGACAATAGTCTAACTCATAGATTTTTCAACTAATTGATCAATGAGCCCAAAATATCCCATACATGCATCGAATTCAAATTTCTCAGCTAGAGTGTTGCAGAGAAAGGGTATTGTAACATTAATTGTACAATAGTTGAGTGTACATTTGTTTCATGCACTTAAGAGATCAATTCAATGGGAATTTCACAAGTAAATAGGAGATTCCCTATAGTTTAGGAGCTCAAATTATCTCATAATTGCACAAGGAAATCAGAGTTTGGAGGAGGTAGAAATTGGCTAAGTGTTGGCTAGATCTTCTCATTTAGAAAAGGGAAGTGTTTTTATTTTGTAGGTGGTGCTCATAGTTGGAGCATGCAATTGTAATAGTTTCTTGAGGGGTTTTTCTTGGTTGGGTTCCCCTAGAAATCACTGTGTACTTGTTGTTTTTCTTGTTACATGTCTATGCATGTTATTCTAAATTGTAATTTTCATTCCACATATTAGTAGAGTAGACTTTTATCTCTTGATTTCAGTTCGATTTCTTGAGAAGGTGCAAATTGTAGCAACTTTTTGCATTCCTTCCTTTCCTTTCTTTCTTCACTTTCTCCAAATCCAAGTGAATGCTAAAGTTCTCCAGGAATATACTAAGTGTGCAAGACTAAACGAGAGACAAAAATAAACTGACCAAATCTGTGAGCTATTTCTATGGTGCCTTTTTATTATTGATTTCCAATTTTATTTAATTTTACTCCATTTTTTCTCGAATTTCCCTTGCGTGCATATTTGTGTCTCTTCATCTCCCTTTTCTCACATTTTCCTTAGTTCTCATAATTAAATGTCAATTTTTTCCTCTTTTCCTTGGCCAATGTGTTTGCCAATTACCCTAGCTAAACCACATGTAATTTCCACTACAATGTTTTCCCAACATTCAACTCGAAACATGTGTCCCAAATTACAAGGAAAAGAATTTATAGTGGAGGTTTTTGTGGAAGCCCCTATAAAATAACCTGAAAATGCATTTGTAGTGGAGGTCGCCAGCAGAGGTGGGAGGGAGAATGTTTTAGTGGATGTTTCTTGGATGGTGTGTCTAAAATATACAAACGCATTGGTGCTTTACTATCTATATAAGAACTAGTGCTGAATACAACATGGTTCATTGTGGAGAAATTATCTTTGTAAAATAGAAAAGCATGGCACAGTAAATAACAAAATGCATCATTGCTTGAATAATTGATAGCATCATAAAAATGTTAAATTTTAAAAAACTTTGGTGCTATTTACACAAACAACATTTGTTCCCTTCTTGTCATAAAATTCCATGGTGTATACTTAGTGTTAGCCTCCTATACCAATAGGTTTTCATCTCTCATGATAGACAGTGGAAGTGCCAAAAATGTTCACCTTCCATGCTGCTAAGGTTCCATTTGTGTGAAAGAAGCAGACAATTAAAAAATGTAAAGAGGGTATGCCTTAAAAGAAAAATCAAAGGGCAAGAAAATGAATTGGTCAAAGAAAAAATAAAAGAAATGAACCCCAAATAAAGACCTTGAAAGTGGCTAGTCCAAATTACCACTACTACTTTGATGGGTGGTCCAACAGCTCAAGCTGGGCCTCACCATGTTTTGAATTGCATGTTGTAGACTAGAGAGGAAGTACCTGTTCAAACAGTTCAAGCTTGACAGATGACTAGGTGGATAGAGAAAGGAAGGTGCCCAACAGCTCAATCTGGGCCCTTGGAAGTCATAAGGGTAGACTTAGATAGGAGGGCAGCAAAAAGAAAAGAGAATTATCAGGGTTTGCAAGGCCAAGTGCACCCATCCAAAGGAAGAAAAAATGTTAGGCATAATAGGCAAGGTAGGCAGTTGAAGGTTGCAGAAAGCAAGATCTAAACATATCACTTGGAAAAGGTCACAATGTTGTCACCAGCAGGAGAAAGGCAAGAGAAATGGCCTATTTGGCATACTACTAAACCATCACTAACTTCCCTCATCCCCTTCAAAAGTTTCTTACTAACCTCCCCATGAGCACTGCAGGATCTGCCTGATCAGTCCTCCTTACACTCTTCATTTGTACAAATTTCATGTCAGAAGTGACTTCTCTCTTTGAAAAGAAGCCACATTTCCTGTGTAAAAATTCTTTTCATTTTGATCTACTCCCTAACTAAGTTTGTTCCCTAAAAAACTCAGTTTCTATCACTTCCCATTCACATTCCCCTCCAAAACTAACTACTAACTCTATCTACACTAAATACCCTATATTCCTGTTTCCCTATTACTATAACACCACGGTGTATAAACCCCAAACAATGTATAAATATCCCCCCTTTAGCATTTTAGCTAAATAATACTTCTAAGGGAGACATTAGCCCACCAGGGACTATAGTCAACCCTGCTTTGGGATTACTCTAACCTCTGGTTAGAGTAATAACCTATACTAAACCCTCATTTTCCCTTTTTCAGAAAAAATTCATAAAAACCCCCTCTTCCCCTCTCAAACCCAATAATCATATGTTTTTATAAACCCGACAGTCTAACCCGCATACCCCAAAACCCACAAAAAACCCCATAACCTAAAGTTTGAAACCCCGAAATATTAAATAAATATTTTATTGGCCGGCGGGTCCCCCCCAAACTTGCACGATGGGTCGGGGCGCCCGCCAGCCCTTGATGTCCCGCTGCCCCCAATCTAACGGTGGGCGGTCGATTTGAGTTTTGAACCCGCCGCGCTTTAGCGTCCGGGGAGCGGGTGGTTTTGGCCCCCGTACACTGGACGCGTGGCAGCCGGCGGAGGTGTTCGGAGCCCCCCTCCCCAATACCGCCTTCTCCCAAAAGCGGTGCGGGGAGACCGCTTACCGCCTTCCCGCTTACCGCCCTTCCTCTGTCGCGTCACCCCCACGTCATTGTGACGTCGTATCGCCGGCCCCCGCCCCCGCGCCTCGTGGCCCTCCACGTAACCCTGCCACCCCACACCATCCGCCACCGTGTCCTTCCATGCTAGCCTCCAGCTCAGCACCCACGTCACCTTCCGTACCCGGGCCCGCCATGACGTCATGCTGACGTCGTCGGAGGAAAAGCACCAATGACCCATATTTTCCAAATTTCTCGTTAAAAACGCGCTATTTAGCCATTTTATGTCATTTTCGTTGGAAACAAAGAAGAGCCGTTTTATCTGTTCACTGTAAAAATTGCCGCCAAGCCGCGAATTTAAAGCTTCAGACGCTGCCACTCACCAAATCAAGTGTGTTCTTCATCCATTGTTCACCAATTTTAGTCTTGCCCGCCCTCTGCATTTCATCCTAGTTGTTCACAATCCCTGTGAATTTACCCAAGCAGAGCAGAGGCAAGCCTGCCTAGCCTGCCTATTTCTCTTTGAAGAACATATCTAGCACCTACATTCAATTTGCCAATTGACTTCTAGTAAAGCCTTGCAAGCTATTATACTTACCTTGTTCCATTCAGAAACTACATAATGGCTGCTCCTGCACCCACAGCTCTCAGTGTTGCCCCCATGAATCCACCAAATAAAGAGCTTGAGTCCCTGCCTCTTGCTGACAGGGATTACCTCATCCAAGACTTTGTGGGTGATAGGAACCATTTGCAGACCTTCAGGGAATTGAGAGATGACTATTTGAACAACAAGGATACATATGGGATATGGGAATCCAATCTGCCTTATTACTTCCTCCCATCTGTCAACATTTTTCCAGAGATTATCCGCCTATGTGCTGAGAATTATGATGCAAATCACAGAGCTGTCAAGTCTCCATCTGGGAGCATCCTCTTTCACATTAATGCTGAGTCCATTAACCAGATGCTCAACTTCAAACAAACTCAGTTGTTGTTTCCTTTCTCCATGAACTATCTGCTGGATACAGGTGCCAAGATGTCCACTGCTGACATTCAGAAGATCACCCAGACATTTATGAGGCCTGACCGCCAGCCCACAGGGCCACCTCCCTACTTGCATGTCCATTTTACTGATGTGGGCCAGCTTCTGGTTGACATGATCTCTTATGCATTGGGCTATAAAACCAGTGAGTTCGTTGATGAGACTGTGCTGGTTTTTTTAGTTGCTTATAGCCCAGGCCAACCCCCTGCCTACAAATATAATTTTTCCAAATTCATAGCCAACAAGATACATGAGCAGCTTTTCAAAGTAGACAGGGAGGGCATCTTCAAGTACTCATCATACATCTACCATTTGTTCATGTACCACCAGTCCGAGGCTTTTTCATGCCATATTAAGAAACTGGATTCTAGAGAAGAAAGAAGATTTGTTATCTTTTGGACATCTGTCTTTCACCAAGTCCAAAATTCACCATATTCATATTGTGAATTTATTGATCAATTTGTATACCCAGTCTCTTGCTTATTGATGAGGTCCCCTCCTCCCAGAGTCTCATTTGAAATCCAGAAAACTCTGCAGCTCTCCAAAAATTATAAAATAGGTGATTGGTACCTATATCAAGATCATACAGTCATCAAAATCTATGGCTGCGAGCTCTGTCCATACAGGCTCCCAAAATATGTGCCAATGAGACTGTTTGCCTTGGAGTACTATAGGCATCTCATTCACTCTGACCTCACCCACTTCCACAGTGCTAAAAAGAAAGCCCATCTCAAGTTTAAGCACCACCTGGGCCCCTTCATCATGAATAAAAAAGAGGGATGGCAAGATGCTGAGCAAATCCTCAAAGACAAGTACAAGCTCTCAAAAAGCTTCCGGTGGGTCCCTTATGACCCTGAAGGCTTCATCTGTGCTAGGAGGGTTAAGTACAGGCTACTAGGCTATGAGCATTGTAAATATCCACATATTGAGCAGTATGCCAATCAGCAAGAATGGCTGCAAGATACATTAATTGAGAAATTAACTGAAGAAGAAATTATGCAAAAGAATGTCAAGGATTTGGAAAAAACTCTTGACTTAGATTCTGTGCAGCAGGTAATCTTCAAGCAACCACATCCAGTGGGAGAAGGGACCTCAGCTACAACAACTGCACCAGCCACCCAGGTGCCATCTACAGCAGCATCGGGCACAGATAAAGGTAAAGGAATAATGGGTGCTGAAGAGGAAACAGTAAAAGAACAGCCTGCCTCCTCAATTGGGCAGCAACAAGAGCAGACCCCTCCGCCACAAACAGAACCACCTACAACACCTATTTTGTAGACTCCAACACATGAGGAGAAGGGTAAGAAAAGAGACAGAGAAGAGTCCACTCCTGCTAGTGGATCCTCCCAGCAACCTGAGGCCAAGAGGCAAAAGGTTGACTCCCCAGTGATAGAAGAAATAAGTGAAGAAGTCCTTGACAGTCCAAGGAAAGAAGGGGGAGATAGCTAGCAAACGGGAACAAGCTCCTTTCAGTAGGAGCAGGGATTATAGCTTGGCTTGGAGGTATCCTCCTCCACTCAGCAGAGCAAGAAGCCTTCAAGCACCAAGGCTTCTTTCAAGCAAATAAAGGCACAGAATGATTTGCTGAGAATAGAAGTATACAAACAGTTTCTCAAAGCAACACCAGCCAAGCAAGAAAGGTTGATGTCTGTATATGACATACAAGAGGAGAAAATGATCCTCAGCCACTTCAAACCTAAGGTGTCGCAGCCTCAATCAGCTGCAGATTTTGTAAGAACAAGGGTGGAAGTCATGGCAAAGGACATTCACCCCATCGACCAGATTGAACTGCATAAATAAACTGGAGAAATGGTCTATGCCACCTTGGTGGACAGGGCAACAATGGCCCATGAATTAAAAGAATCATTGAAGAATACCAACATTCAGTTGGATTTTGAGAGAATGTCCTCCATGTCCAAGGACAACAGGATTAAATCACTAGAGGACATCATTATAGACCTAGGACATGATCCTAAGGACCCAAAGGGCGTCAGGGCCCTCATGAAGAAAAAAGAAGATGATCTTAATGCATTAAAGAAAAGGTTGAAACTGCTACCCACCGAGCACCCCCAAACAGCAGAATTGCAGAAGGAAAAGGAGGCCGATGAGCAACTTGATCTAATAATGCAGCTCAATCAAAAGGTCCTTGATTTGGAAAAGGAGCTAGAAGGGACATTACAAGACAAGCAGGGAGAATCCACATCCCAAGCTCCTCCAACTACCTCAACCACTGCAACAACTACAGAGGCAGCAGTAGCCCCTGTAACAACTACAGCAACAACAGAAGCAGCAGCAACAACAACAGCTCCAGAGCCCAGTTTAAACATGGAAGATTTGACAAAAGCTATTAAAGAGATGGAGCTCCAGGCTACTGAGATTAAGCAGGCCAAGGAAAAGTTGGCAGAACTAGAGGCCAAATATGACAAGTCAAAGATGACTGTAGCAGAGCAAGGTAGAGAAATAAAGGCCCTTAAAGAGAAAATAAAGGCCTTAGAGAAAGAGCTCAAACTTGAGAATGCTATGGCAGAAATAAAGAGAATTTTGTGGGCCCGGATTGACCAATCCATTACTAGACAATGGAAGTCAATCAAGACTATGCACGAACAAATGGATTTAATTGGCCAAGCACAAATTGAGATTCAGAAGGCCAGAACAGTGCTGGGAAACAGGCCTGAGCAGGCCAATAGAATGATAAATTTTCTGAATAATCAGACTAAGGAGGAGCTAGCAGCCATCAATATTGTAAACAGAACAGAGGCTATCCTTACAGCTAAAAAGGTGCTAACTCTAAGGAATTTTGTACAGACTGTAGAGAGGAAATGCCATGAAATACAGGCTGAGGTAGATGAGTACAAGCTCAAAATAGGAACACTGCAAGCAAAAGGACTACCCAGCCTACTAACCAGCACAGGAAGATTGCTCCTTCGTGAGCAATATGATACCAGAATGACAACTTTCATTGAAAATTAAATCACTGCATCTACCAGCACTTCTGAGGAAATGGGGCCACCAACAGGGCAGAGCCCTATAATAAACTTGAAAATCTGTTTTTTATAGAAAATGAAGTCAATCACCTTTTTGAGATTCCTCCTAATTTTTACAGATATACAGAGGCAGATGAAACATTAGTGAAAATCCGAAGGCACCAGCTGCCTAAAGAGGATTGGTGGCAGGCAATGCTACAACTATTACCACAATAAACTCAGCAGTTTTGTCCTAGTCAGCATCCACTCAACAAAGAGCAAAAAGTAGAACAAAGACAGCATACAAGGCAGCCGATAAAAATGACTCAGCATAAAGACAGTGGCAGCAAGCCAAATATAAAAAATGCGCAAATTTTGGGCAGCGCATCTTCAGCCGACTCCAACGGTCACAAAGTCAACATTCTCTGACCATTTTGGACAGCTAAGGCACTTAGGAGTTACTACAGCATTTACTTTCTCAACTACAAAGCTCCAGGAGTTGGCACGAAATTAATGAAACATTTACTCATCAGCTAGATATTTTCTTATGTAAATTATGTATATATACCTCCCCTGGCAGCGTATGAGGGGTTGGTGATTTTCATTCTGAGGCAAATGTATTGTATATTTTCAGATAATCTAATGCAAAGAGGCTGGAAAAACTCAGTGATTTCCTAAATGTTTGATGTCTTGGTGATGCTATGCGTGCTGTTGCAGAATTCCTGTGCGGTCTAATGGAACAATAAGTTTTCTCAATCTATGTTTTGTCTTATTATGTTTGTTTGAATCATACACATGTTTCACTAATCTAACAGTAGAGAAAAGGAATAGTACAAGAAATGTTTGGTTACACCTTGTGCTCAATCTCTATTGCTGAAAATGTTTTCTTCAGAATTGATCATGAACATGAATTCTTAATTGCTCATGTTTTCATTAATTCTATAAATATGAATGTTATATAGGAATTCTTCACTACTACTAAATAACATTCCCACTGTTCTCCATATCAGTTTGCTGAAAGATCCTTAATTGCCTTTCATGCCCTGATTACATCACAACCAATCATAGATTTAAAGAATTGTTACTTAGACACTTATCTGGCTCTGCGGCATCACTATTGTATCAACACAGACATATCAAGTAAATTAAGCATCACTGACTCCATGCCCAATGGCCTATAACACCCTGGTAAACATATATATATCTTGACTAAAGTCATCATCCAACAAATTTCAAAACAAAACCCAGAGCATCATAACTAGCCTAAAATATTATACAAACAAAGTTAAATCATAAAGAGAGAGCCCTCTCTGGTCATAGGTAGGCTAGAGCCCATGACCCAAAGATTGGTTAGTGGTTACCTCGGCCGTATTCCCTTGGGAGTCAAAGGGAACAACCTGAGTGATAACATAATTGGCGACTCCACTGGGGAAAGAGCGTATTTTTCAACTGTTGTCTGTTTTTAGACAGTGGTTCCAAAAGCTTGAGTAGTACCTTAAAGTAGTTCTAAAAAATATCCTCAAAAATACCAAAAACAAGTTCAGAAGCTAGCTCCTAAGAAGAAAACTAGGCACACCAGGTCAAATCCTGACCCAAATCCTCCACCTGTTTTCGAGAATCCAAATTTGATCCATAAAACTCTTAGGAACCAGAAGGAACCAGAACAATTCCCTGAAACTAGCCCTGAGGCAGTTCAGCAAAGTTTTATTCCAACCCCTACTAAGCCATCTGTTCACCTCCATACAACTCATTCTTCCCCCTCTTCATCATCCACTTCACAAAACATATTGTCTACAACCAACACACAAACTGTTGTTGTTGTCCCTGTTGTTCCAGTTGTCCCACTTATCCCACCAAATATGGCTAATCGTTATGCACCCCTTCAGTTGTCGGGCAATCCTGGGGCCATGCCTCAGGACTACCAAGGCAAAATTACTTATTTTGATGGAACCAGTACTTACACTGCCTTACAGCATACTAAGAAAATGCAAGATTACTTTGAAAACTATGAGATAGATGACGATGATGTAAGGATGAAAATTTTTGTCCAAAGTTTAACAGGTGAAGTAAGAACCTGGTTCAGGGCACTGGCCGCAAATTCTATAGCTGATTCGGGTGCCCTTTATCAGTCCTTCCTCAACATATGGGAAAAGAAAAAGGACCCTCTGCACATTTTATCTGAATATGATACCATAAAAAGAGGCCCACAAGAAGCTGTCTTGGACTATTGCACTAGATTCAACACTATTTATAATGCCATTCCTCAAAATCTTAGACCTCCACCTAATTTAGCATTGATTAAATTCCCTGATGGATTTGATGCTGATATGGCATATCAACTAAGAGAAAGGGCCCCTGCAACTCTAGCGGACATGCAAAACATAACTGTTAGTGTAGAGGGAAATCTAATTGCCAAAAGAAACCGGGCGAGGACTGAAAGGAGAACTACTTTCAAAGAAGAACCCGCATCATTTGAGAAAAAGCTAGATGCAATCATCAAAGGGATGGATAGACTTGGAGACAGGGTGGAAACCATAGAAAGAAAGTCATCATGGGAAGGCCAAACAAACAATATTAGAAACCCAAACTTCAGAAAGAATCAAAATCCTAATGTTGGAAGGACTGATCCTGACCAGCATGTCAGACCTCCTTTCCAAGAGAATTATGTTGAGGCTTCAACATCTAGTGAACCTAGTGAGGACCCTCACATCAATCTAATGGGTTTGGACAGTGAAAACCAAGTCTTTTTGACACAGGAAGACCAAGAAGTTTACAATGACAATCAATTCCACACTAAGTCAGGAGAATCTTTCGATTTTAAAGAAGGATATGATGCAGCTGTGTATGAGGTGCACAAACAGTACAAACTAAGGAGTAGAACAATAGATGTACCTACACCCCTCAAACCAAAGGATAATAAACAACCCAAAAAGATAAATGAAAACACTACTCTCCCTCAATCAGCTGGCAGCTCAAACCCACCTGCCACAGAAGTGACCGTGGAGGACATTTCGGAGCAACAGTCCTCTCAAAATCAGCCGGATCTACCCCATCCATTAAAGACAAAGGCATTTGCTCCCCTAGGAAACAAACATGGCACCAGTTTTACTCAAAATGGAACTAACTATGAGCAGAAGACGCTTGATAACTCAGCTGAAAAGGGAAAATCTGTTGCACTAAATGCCAAAATCCAAATGGAAAAACATTTTAACTTGGAAACAGAAATAAGTAAGCTAAAGATATCAGTTCCTCTTTCGGAATTAGCCAAACATGACATATACAGACAGCAGATCAATAAATCACTCCAAGTATCAGACAATAAAGATGCTGTGAATGTCCTAGATGACCAACCAGAGTTGCTGTTTGGGCCTGAGGTTAATGGAAAAACAGAAAATGGAGGGGTGCCACCATTTTATGTCAGTCTGAACATTCATGATAAGGTCCTACATAATGCAATGTTCGATTCCGGGGCCTCACGCAACTTGATGCCCAAATCTGTAATGGAAAAACTTGACTTGGATATCACAAGACCTTACAAGGATCTATTCTCGTTTGACTCAAGCCAAGTCAGGTGTCTAGGCTTGATTAAAGATTTATGTGTCTCCCTAGTTCAATACCCAACCAAAACTATCTTGATGGATGTAGTGGTAGCTGACATACCTCCTAAGTATGGCATGCTCTTGTCCAGATCTTGGGGGGTCAAACTTCAAGGATCTCTGCAATTAGATATGTCCTATGCAACTATCTCAGTCTTCGGGCAGCCAAAGAGATTGTACCGGGAAACTTTGATGAAATATGTGGTAAGCAGTCAAGACAAGCCCCAAAACTTCCCAATCTATTCAATACACTCTGACATGGATTCGTTTATTCTCTACAATGCTAACATCTGTCACAAAGCTTGTTCTGAACTATTAATGACAGTAGAGACCGAGGAGTTAGCTGAGCAATGTGTTTGCAAAGACCAAGGGACCATGAGGATAGCTGATAAGAAGACAGAAGAAAATGATGTGCCAAGTAACTTACAAGAAACCAATATACCCATGATCCAACTTCCTAGTGATCCCAATCCAAATCTTGATCATGAAACCTTATGGCATCTAGAATTTGATGGCTCTGTAAACAAGCTAGGAGCTGGGGCAGGAATCTGGATCCTTAATATGCACAACGACCAAACTGAGGGCCATGCATACAGACTAAACTTTCGATGCACAAACAACATGGCTAAATATGAGGCCCTTCTGTTAGGTCTGAAACTCATAAAAAATTTAGGTGCAACCAGAGTCTCAATCCTAGGAGATTCAGACTTGGTCATACAACAGATGAAGGGGAATTTTACCACAAATAATCTGAGGTTGAAAGCATACAAGGGGGCAGCTATTCAAGTACTTGAGAGCTTCTCACAATCACAGTTGACTAAAATTTCCAGAGAACTCAATCTACATGCTCACAGCTTGGCAACTTTTGCCAGCACTTGTAAGTTGCCTTTCAAAACCAATCATACATTTACTGCTGAAATCAAACACAGACCTTCAGTTCCAGATAACATCAAGAATTGGCAAGTCTTCGAGAATAATACACAGATAAATAACTTTCTCACTTTAAAGGAAGAATTTTCTGGCATGAACATTGACACTAGCACTAGAGATGATCAACCACAGATATGCACAATTACACAGAAAATATCAGCTGAAACTGCTGATCTAGTTCTGCATCCTACCACCTTTGACAAAGAAACTATACAGGAGTTGAAACAATCAGATGAAGAGGAAATGGTTGAAGCAGAAGATGAGGTAATTGACCTAAAGGATAATTTTCTGCCCATAGGTCTAACCCCTTTGGAGGATCTGTTTGATTCAAATGACATCTCAAGAAAACCGAAAATGCAACCATTGAATGCTGAAATAGAAGATTGTAATATTGGGACCCCTCAAAATCCCAAAATGGTCAAATTATCCAAAGCATTACCACCTGAGCAGAAACTGAAATACATTGAGTTATTTAAAGAGTTTCAAGACGTCTTTGCCTGGAGCTATGAGGACCTTAAATCTTATGATACATCAGTTATCCAACACACTATCCCTCTAAAAGAAAATCAAAAGCCTTTCAAATAGAAGCTCAGGAGAGTCAATCCAGTCCTCCTCCCCCTTATTGAAAAAGAGGTTAAACGTATGTATGAAGCTGGGATCATCGCCCCAATTAGATTCTCAGAGTGGATTTCAAACCTAGTGCCTACTAGGAAAAAGACAGGGGAAATCCGACTGTGTGTTGACCTAAGAAATTTGAACAAAGTATCTCTCAAAGACCATTACCCCTTACCAAAAATGGATCATATTCTGCAAAGGGTAGTGGGAGCTGCTAGGATCTCTTTACTAGATGGTTTCTCAGGATTCAATCAGATTCTAGTACACCCGGATGATCAAGACAAAACTGCCTTTACAACACCTTGGGGAACATTCAAATATGTCAAAATGCCTTTTGGACTTAAAAATGCAGGGGCCACATTCCAAAGAGCAATGGATATTGCATTTGCCAAGGAAATTCATGACTTCCTAGTTGTCTATCTTGATGATCTTACTGCCTTTTCAAAATCAGATCAAGAACACTTAGAACACTTAAGGCAGGTTTTCACAATTTGTAGAAAGTATGGCATATCATTGAACCCAAAGAAGTCACTATTTGGGCTGGAAGAGGGTAAACTCCTGGGGCATATAATCTCAAAAGATGGTATTAGGATTGACCCAGACAGAATTCAAGCTATCCTACAAGTACCACATCCAAGAAACATCAAAGAACTACAAAGCTTTCTAGGAAAGATCAACTTCTTGAGGAGATTCATTCCCAATCTGGTTGAACTCATTAGACTGTTAAATAATATGCTGAAAAAGGATTCCAAGGTCAAATGGACCATGGAAGCTAGACAAGCCTTTGAGGATATCAAAAGAGCATTGACAAAAACACCAGTCCTAACAAGCCCTAGATTTGATCAAGATTTCATCATATTCTCTTTTGCTTCTGAGCATACTATTGTTGCTGTTCTTCTACAAAAAGATGACCAGGGCTATGAAAAACCCATTGCATTTTTTAGCAGAGCCCTTAGGGATGCTCCCTTAAAGTATCAGATTATGGAAAAACAAGCCTATGCATTGGTAAAAGCCATCAAGGAATTCAGAATCTATATCCTTTACTCTCATATAATTGCCTATGTTCCTAATGTAGTGGTCAAAGATATTCTAACCCAAGAAGGAATTGAAGGCAAGAGGGGCAAATGGATTGCCAATATCTTAGAATATGACATTGAGATTAAACCTACCAAACTGATAAAAGGACAAGGCCTAGCCAAACTAATGACTGAAACCAATTTTCAAGCCCTTGACATTAATGAACTGGACGACGAACAGGAGATGGCGACTCCATAGATCAACCAAGCCTTCATGCAATCCCCCTGGTATACTGATATTTGTTTTGTGTTATTGAACCTGCAAGCTCCTCCAGGGTTGTCCAGAACCAAGAAAAGATTCTTGAAAATGAAAGCATCAAAGTTTTGTATTATTGACAATGTTTTATTTTGGAGAAATCATGAAGGAATCTTACTCAATTGCTTAACAATAGAAGAAACTGACAATGTCCTCAAAGAATTTCATGCAGGTGACTGTGGAGGACACTTATACTGGAAGTCCACAGCTGATAAAATCCTAAGGGCTGGATTTTATTGGCCCTCCTTGTTTACTGATGTAAAGAAATTTGTGATTTCTTGCCACAAATGCCAAATTTTTTAGGGCAAGAGGAAGCTGCTACCTTTACCACTCAAACCAGTTTCAACTGAAAGACCATTCCAACAATGGGGTTTAGACTTCATTGGTGAAATTCACCCTTCATCCTCTGGCCAGCATAGGTGGATTCTCACTGCCACAGACTATTTTACCAAATGGATAGAAGCCATCCCTTGTAAACAGGCCAATGACTCCATTATTATACAATTCCTAGAAACCAACATCTTGTCCAGGTTTGGCTGTCCAGACAAAATTATTACAGACAATTCTTCTGCTTTCAAGTCCAAGAAAATGATCAACTTTTGTCACAAGTATCACATGACCCTAGGTCATTCCACTGCCTATTATCCTCAAGGTAATAGCCTAGCCGAGTCTTCCAATAAAAAGTCTCATCAACATCATTAAAAAAGTTTTGGAAGAAAACAAAAAGAATTGGCATAAAAAATTGGTAAATGCACTATGGGCTGACAAACTGACCACCAAGAGATCAATTGGCATGAGTCCATATGAACTGGTTTATGGGCTAGAAGCAAAGTTTCCTACATCTCTGGGAATTCCTGTCATCAAGTTGCTGCAAGAAATACAAGCTGAGCCAAATGACATTCAGAGAAGGATTAATCAGACAATTCATTTACAGCAAACAAGAGAAGAAGTCTATCAAAGAACCCAAGTTCTACAAGAAAAGCTCAAAAGAATATTTGACAAAAGAACCAAAGCTGAAGATTTCTTTATGGGAAACAAAGTGTTAGGATGAGATTCCAGAAGGGAGGACAAAGGCAAACATGGTAAGTTTGATTTTTTATGGAAGGGACCCTATGTCATCTATGCCATACAAGGAAACAACACCTATTTTCTAAGAAGTTTGTATGGCTCAAATATTGAGGAAGGCCCAGTTAATGGGAGAATGCTCAAGCATTATTTTGACTCCCTTTGATCAAACAATGAACAGGCATATATTGTACATAAATATTTGTATTTTCCAGTATTTTCGGTTATAGCAGATAAATAAAGCACCAAGTGCATCATATTTTGAGGAAACCAGGATGCTACACTATGTTCTTTTGGAAAATGTTGACCCTGGCATTCGGAAAGCAAAGAAAAACACAGGATAACTATCAAGTGATGAGGAAAATTTCTGAGAAACAGGTAAAAAACAGATCTGCAAATTCACAGCAAATCAGCTCACTGGGTGCTGCCTGCAACTATCTAGGATCCTAACCATTGGTCTCCAACAACAGAGAAATTCAGCCTGCAGCAAGAAAGCAGAACTCAGGCAATCTGACCTGCTGTTCTTGGCTTTTCACCTGGAAAAGCCATCCCCAAGTGGAGCCACTGTTAGCCTCCTATACCAATAGGTTTTCATCTCTCATGATTGACAGTGGAAGTGCCAAAAATGTTCACCTTCCATGCTGCTAAGGTTCCATTTGTGTGAAAGAAGCAGACAATTAAAAAATGTAAAGAGGGTATGCCTTAAAAGAAAAATCAAAGGGCAAGAAAATGAATTGGTCAAAGAAAAAATAAAAGAAATGAACCCCAAATAAAGACCTTGAAAGTGGCTAGTCCAAATTACCACTACTACTTTGATGGGTGGTCCAACAGCTCAAGCTGGGCCTCACCATGTTTTGAATTGCATGTTGTAGACTAGAGAGGAAGTACCTGTTCAAACAGTTCAAGCTTGACAGATGACTAGGTGGATAGAGAAAGGAAGGTGCTCAACAGCTCAATCTGGGCCCTTGGAAGTCATAAGGGTAGACTTAGATAGGAGGGCAGCAAAAAGAAAAGAGAATTATCAGGGTTTGCAAGGCCAAGTGCACCCATCCAAAGGAAGAAAAAATGTTAGGCATAATAGGCAGGGTAGGTAGTTGAAGGTTGCAGAAAGCAAGATCTAAACATATCACTTGGAAAAGGTCACAATGTTGTCACCAGCAGGAGAAAGGCAAGAGCAATGGCCTATTTGGCATACTACTAAACCATCACTAACTTACCTCATCCCCTTCGAAAGTTTCTTACTAACCTCCCCATGAGCACTGCATGATCTGCCTGATTAGTCCTCCTTACACTCTTCATTTGTACAAATTTCATGTCAGAAGTGACTTCTCTCTTTGAAAAGAGGCCACATTTCCTGTGTAAAAATTCTTTTCATTTTGATCTACTCCCTAACTAAGTTTGTTCCCTAAAAAACTCAGTTTCTATCACTTCCCATTCACATTCCCCTCCAAAACTAACTACTAACTCTATCTACACTAAATCCCCTATATTCCCCTTTCCCTATTACTATAACACCACAGTGTATAAACCCCAAACAATGTATAAATATCCCCCCTTTAGCATTTTAGCTAAATAATACTTCTAAGGGAGACATTAGCCCACCAGGGACTATAGTCAACCCTGCTTTGGGATTACTCTAACCTCTGGTTAGAGTAATAACCTATACTAAACCCTCATTTTCCCTTTTTCCGAAAAGATTCATAAAAACCCCTCTTCCCCTCTCAAACCCAATAATCATATGTTTTATAAACACGACAGTCTAACCCGCATACCCCAAAACCCACAAAAAACCCCATAACCAAAAGTTTGAAACCCCGAAATATTAAATAAATATTTTATTGGCCGGCGGGTCCCACCCAAACTTGCACGATGGGTTGGGGCGCCTGCCAGCCCTTGATGTCCCACTGCCCCCAATCTAATGGTGGGCGGTCGATTTGAGTTTTGAACCCGTCGCGCTTTAGCGTCCGGGGAGCGGGTGGTTTTGGCCCCCGTACACTGGACGTGTGGCAGCCGGAAGAGGTGTACGGAGCCCCCCTCCCCGATACCGCCTTCGCCCAAAAGCGGTGCAGGGAGACCGCTTACCGCCTTCCCGCTTACCACCCTTCCTCTGTCGCATCACCCCCACGTCATTGTGACGTCGTATCGCTGGCCCCCGCCCCAGCGCGTCGTGGCCCTCCACGTAACCCTGCCACCCCACACCATCTGCCACCGTGTCCTTCCATGCTGGCCTCCAGCTCAGCGCCCACGTCACCTTCCGTACCCGGGCCCGCCATGACATCATGCTGACGTCATTGGCGGAAAAGCGCCAATGACCCATATTTTCCAAATTTCTCGTTAAAAACGTGCTATTTAGCCGTTTTATGTCATTTTCGTTGGAAACAAAGAAGAGCCGTTTTATCTGTTCACTGTAAAAATTGCCGCCAAGCCGCGAATTTAAAGCTTCAGACGCCGCCACTCACCAAATCAAGTGTGTTCTTCATCCACTGTTCAACCCGGAGGCCCTCGGCATCGTTTATCCAGGTATTTGCCAGAATTCACCTATTTCACCCGTGTTTATGCCATTTCTCTGCAAGTTGTCCATTAAACACCTGCTAAATCCAACATTAAGGACTGTCATTTAATCAATTCTGGACCAAAGCAACCTACATTGCCCCCTGCTCCAAAAATTTGGTGTTAAAACAATAATTCGCAGTCTTAACTTGCAAATTCGTCCTCAAGCTGCCCGACATTGTTCCCTTTTGCCGAGTGCAGGCTTGAAAAGCTGCATTTCACCAATTTTAGTCCTGCCCGCCCTCTGCATTTCATCCTAGTTGTTCACAATCCCTGTGAATTTACCCAAGCAGAGCAGAGGCAAGCCTGCCTAGCCTGCCTATTTCTCTTTGAAGAACATATCTAGCACCTACATTCAATTTGCCAATTGACTTCTAGTAAAGCCTTGCAAGCTATTATACTTACCTTGTTCCATTCAGAAACTACATAATGGCTGCTCCTACACCCACGGCTCTGAGTGTTGCCCCCATGAATCCACCAAATAGAGAGCTTGAGTCCCTGCCTCTTGCTGACAGGGATTACCTCATCCAAGATTTTGTGGGTGATAGGAACCATTTGCAGACCTTCAGGGAATTGAGAGATGACTATTTGAACAACAAGGATACATATGGGATATGGGAATCCAATCTGCCTTATTACTTCCTCCCATCTGTCAACATTTTTCCAGAGATTATCCGCCTATGTGCTAAGAATTATGATGCAAATCACAGAGCTGTCAAGTCTCCATCTGGGAGCATCCTCTTTCACATTAATGCTGAGTCCATTAACCAGATGCTCAACTTCAAACAAACTCAGCTGTTGTTTCCTTTCTCCATGAACTATCTGCTGGATACAGGTGCCAAGATGTCCACTGCTGACATTCAGAAGATCACCCAGACATTTATGAGGCCTGACCGCCAGCCCACAGGGCCACCTCCCTACTTGCATGTCCATTTTACTGATGTGGGCCAGCTTCTGGTTGACATGATCTCTTATGTATTGGGCTATAAAACCAGTGAGTTTGTTGATGAGACTGTGCTGGTGTTTTTAGCTGCTTATAGCCCAGGCCAACCCCCTGCCTACAAATATAATTTTGCCAAATTCATAGCCAACAAGATACATGAGCAGCTTTTCAAAGTAGACAGGGAGGGCATCTTCAAGTACTCATCATACATCTACCATTTGTTCATGTACTACCAGTCCGAGGCTTTTTCATGCCATATTAAGAAACTGGATTCTAGAGGAGAACGAAGATCTGTTATCTTCTGGACATCTGTCTTTCACCAAGTCCAAAATTGGCCATATTCATATTGTGAATTTATTGATCAATTTGTATACCCAGTCTCTTGCTTATTGATGAGGTCCCCTTCTCCCAGAGTCTCATTTGAAATCCAAAAAACTCTGCAGCTCTCCAAAAATTATAAAATAGGTGATTGGTACCTATATCAAGATCATACAGTCATCAGAATCTATGGCTGCGAGCTCTGTCCATACAGGCTCCCAAAATATGTGCCAATGAGACTGTTTGCCTTGGAGTACTATAGGCAGCTCATTCACTCTGACCTCACCCACTTCCACAGTGCTAAAAAGAAAGCCCATCTCAAGTTGAAGCACCACCTAGGCCCCTTCATCATGAATAAAAAAGAGCGATGGCAAGATGCTGAGCAAATCCTCAAAGACAAGTACAAGCTCTCAAAAAGCTTCTGGTGGGTCCCTTATGACCCTGAAGGCTTCATCTGTGCTAGGAGGGTTAAGTACAGGCTGCTAGGCTATGAGCATTGTAAATATCCACATATTGAGCAATATGCCAATCAGCAAGAATGGCTGCAAGATACATTAATTGAGAAATTAACTGAAGAAGAAATTATGCAAAAGAATGTCAAGGATTTGGAAAAAACTGTTGACTTAGATTCTGTGCAGCAGGTAATCTTCAAGCAACCACATCTAGTGGGAGAAGGGACCTTAGCTACAACAACTGCACCAGCCACCCAGGTGCCATCTACAGCAGCATCGGGCACAAATAAAAGTAAAGGAATAATGGGTGCTAAAGAGGAAACAGTAGAAGAACAGCCTGCCTCCTCAATTGGGCAGCAACAAGAGCAAACCCCTCCACCACAAACAGAACCACCTACAACACCTATTTTGCAGACTCCAGCACATGAGGAGAGGGGTAAGAAAAGAGACAGAGAAGAGTCCACTCCTGCTAGTGGATCCTCCCAGCAACCTGAGGCCAAGAGGCAAAAGGTTGACTCCCCAGTGATAGAAGAAATAAGTGAAGAAGTCCTTGACAGTCCAAGGAAAGAAGGGGGAGACAGCCAGCAAACGGGAACAAGCTCCTTTCAGCAGGAGCAGGGATTACAGCTTGGCTTGGAGGTGTCCTCCTCCACTCAGCAGAGCAAGAAGCCTTCAAGCACCAAGGCTTCTTTCAAGCAAATAAAGGCACAGAATGATTTGCTGAGAATAGAAGTATACAAACAGTTTCTCAAAGCAACACCAGCCAAGCAAGAAAGGTTGATGTCTGTATATGACATACAAGAGGAGAAAATGATCCTCAGCCACTTCAAACCTAAGGTGCCGCAGCCTCAATCAGCTGCAGATTTTGTAAGAACAAGGGTGGAAGTCATGGCAAAGGACATTCACCCCATGGACCAGATTGAACTGCATAAACAAACTGGAGAAATGGTCTATGCCACCTTGGTGGACAGGGCAACAATGGCCCATGAATTAAAAGAATCATTGAAGAATACCAACATTCAGTTGGATTTTGAGAGAATGTCCTCCATGGCCAAGGACAACGGGACTAAATCACTAGAGGACATCATTATAGACCTAGGACATGATCCTGCGGACCCAAAGGGCGTCAGGGCCCTCATGAAGAAAAAAGAAGATGATCTTAATGCATTAAAGAAAAGGTTGAAACTGCTGCCCACCGAGCACCCCCAAACAACAGAATTGCAGAAGGAAAAGGAGGCCGATGAGCAACTTGATCTAATAATGCAGCTCAATCAAAAGGTCCTTGATTTGGAAAAGGAGCTAGAAGGGGCATTGCAAGACAAGCAGGGAGAATCCACATTCCAAGCTCCTCCAACTACCTCAACCACTGCAACAACTACAAAGGCAGCAGTAGCCCCTGTAACAACTACAACAACAACAGAAGCAACAAAAACAACAACAGCTCCAGAGCCCAGTTTAAACATGGAATATTTGACAAAAGCTGTTAAAGAGATGGAGCTCCAGGCTAGTGAGATTAAGCAGGCCAAGGAAAATTTGGCAGTACTAGAGGCCAAATATGACAAGTCAAAGATGACTGTAGCAGAGCAAGGTAGATAAATAAAGGCCCTTAAAGAGAAAATAAAGGCCTTAGAGAAAGAGCTCAAACTTGAGAATGCTATGGCAGAAATAAAGAGAATTTTGTGGGCCCGGATTGACCAATCCATTACTAGACGATGGAAGTCAATCAAGACTATGCACGAACAAATGGATTTAATTGGCCAAGCACAGGCTGAGATTCAGAAGGCTAGAACAGTGTTGGGAAACAGGCCTGAGCAGGCCAATAGAATGATAAATTTTCTGAATAATCAGACTAAGGAGGAGCTAGCAGCCATCAATATTGTAAACAGAACAGAGGCTGTCCTTACAGCTAAAAAGGTGCTAACTCTAAGGAATTTTGTACAGACTGTAGAGAGGAAATGCCATGAAATACAGGCTGAGGTAGATGAGTACAAGCTCAAAATAGGAACACTGCAAGCAAAAGGACTGCCCAGCCTACTAACCAGCACAGGAAGATTGCTCCCTCGTGAGCAATATGCTACCAGAATGACAACTTTCATTGAAAATCAAATCACTGCATCTGCCAGCACTTCTGAGGAAATGGGGCCACCAACAGGGCAGAGCCTGTATAATAAACTTGAAAATCTGTTTTTATAGAAAATGAAGTCAATCACCTTTTTGAGGTTCCTCCTAATTTTTACAGATATACAGAGGCAGATGAAACATTAGTGAAAATCCGAAGGCACCAGCTGCCCAAAGAGGATTGGTGGCAGGCAATGCTACAGCTATTACCGCAATAAACTCAGCAGTTTTGTCCTAGTCAGCATCCACTCAGCAAAGAGCAAAAAGCAGAACAAAGACAGCATACAAGGCAGCCGATAAAGATGACTCAGCATAAAGACAGCGGCAGCAAGCCAAATATAAAAAATGCGCAAATTTTGGGCAGCGCATCTTCAGCCGACTCCAACAGTCACAAAGTCAACATTCTCTGACCATTTTGGACAGCTAAGGCACTTAGGAGTTACTACAGCATTTACTTTCTCAACTACAAAGCTCCAGGAGTTGGCACGAAATTAATGAAACATTTACTCATCAGCTAGATATTTTCTTATGTAAATTATGTATATATACCTCCCCTGGCAGCATATGAGGGGTTGGTGATTTTCATTCTAAGGAAAATGTATTGTATATTTTCAGATAATCTAATGCAAAGAGGTTGGAAAAACTCAGTGATTTCCTGAATGTTTGATGTCTTAGTGATGCTATGTGTGCTGTTGCATAATTCCTGTGCGGTCTAATGGAACAATAAGTTTTCTCAATCTATGTTTTGTCTTATTATGTTTGTTTGAATCATACACATGTTTCACTAATCTAACAGTAGAGAAAAGGAATAGTACAGCAAATGTTTGGTTACACCTTGTGCTCAATCTCTATTACTGAAAATGTTTTCTTCAGAATTGATCATGAACATGAATTCTTAATTGCTCATGTTTTCATTAATTCTATAAATATGAATGTTATATAGGAATTCTTCACTGCTTCTAAATAACATTCCCACTGTTCTCCATATCAGTTTGCTGAAAGATCCTTAATTGCCTTTCATGCCCTGATTACATCACAACCAATCACAGATTTAAAGAATTGTTACTTAGACACTTATCTGGCTCTGCAGCATCACTATTGTATCAACACAGACATATCAAGCAAATTAAGCATCACTGACTCCATGCCCAATGGCCTAGAACACCCTGGTAAACATATATATATCTTGACTGAAGTCATCATCCAGCAAATTTCAAAACAAAACCTAGAGCATCATAACTAGCCTAAAATATTATACAAACAAAGTTAAATCATAAAGAGAGAGCCCTCTCTGGTCATAGGTAGGCTAGAGCCTGTGACCCAAAGATTGGTTAGTGGTTACCTCGGCCGTATTCCCTTGGGAGTCAAAGGGAACAACCTGAGTGATAACACTTAGAAGGAGCATGGCTATAGTATTTAATTTTCAAAAAACCATGGTTGTATATTCCAATGAAGCACGGGCGTTATTCATCTATTCAAACACCTTGGTGTGTCTTCTAAAGAGTACCGCTAGGCAATTTTTTTATTTATTTTTAATGTGCTGCTATAGTCCAAGAAAGCACCAGTGTGGTACATGTATTAGAACACCTCAAGGAATCTTAACAAAAGAATCACTATCAGTTTTTTGAATTAAAAAAATGGCACTCTCGCATATCTAATGCACGAGTGTGATGATACTAACTCACCAGAGGAGGGTTAAATAAAGAAAAAACCCCAATCGTAAATTTCATTTTTACCATTTATAGTGTTAGATAGTTCTGAAGCACTAGTTCCATTCTTGTCTCCTACAAGTGCCTTGACTTTAGTGATTCTCTTGCCCACAATCCTTTCATACCATGATTAGTGCGTGGCTTTCCAATTTTCTCCAACGGTGGTGAAATTGTTTTTCTCAATTACATGCCAACAACTCCCCGACAAGAAAATATTCAGGTAATATCTATGTTTCTCTCTAATCTAATTCTTTAGTGGATTAGAATTGTAAATTATCTCAAAAATTCCATTATTTTTGAATTTTTTTTCCTGCAAGATGCACTCGATAGCTTTTGCTCACACAGATCGTGGTGCACCTTGCAAATTTACAGGGTGCACTGTCATTTAGTGTGTGAACCAAATCCACCATTATTTTTTTGGTGTGGTTCATAAATGAAAACAATCTAGGAAAAAATGTAAATTATAAATCATCGTGTGCATTTTTAAGTTATGCATGGTGTGTTTATATTTATCAAATGCATCACAAAAATAATATTAAAAAATATAGCTCTATGCATTCGATAACTTGAAATTCCTGCACTAGCGTAAAAAGGTTATATGTCCACACCAGTGCATAAGTTTGAGATAGACCATGATGAAAATTTAAATATGAACCAACAACGGTGTTTCATATGTATGTGCACATTGTATCAGGTGTGGGTTTTTTATAGTGCAAAGCAACCAATGCATTACTATTTTGTTAGTGCATCGAGGATTTTTTTTAAATTGAAAGTCATGTTACCATATTTGTAAATTATTTTTACAATTAATAAAAAGAATTTTTTTTTATGTATGAGGTGGATGCATTTTATATGTTAATCATGTAGTAGATACATTAACAAAGGGAGCAGCATCATGAGCAACAGAAAATGGTAGACAAATTCACTATGGTCTGACCATGGGAGGCCTGAGATAGGGAGAGGGATTTATACCCCCTCCCTATTAGCACAACAATCCGAGTGCTCTAAGGAATGTAGGCCTCCTCAAGTACTATGAAGAGGCTACATCACTGGAGGTGCACTCTATCTTATGGGCACATCCGATCTACTGGTCGAGTGTCTAGGAGTAGGGTGTCCATGTCGATCCTGAGGAATGGTATAGGCCCTCTAAGGAGGACCTATATTTTATCAATAGGATATCCAGGGGAGGGGAGTATTTTCCCCAGTTCCATGATGTCTCCCATTGGGTTGTAGTAAAGATTCATCTTGCCTACTCTTAGAGATATGTTGGGTGTCATGAAGTCCAAGTAGCATATTTTTAGGTGTCTTGTGAACAACTAGAAATTTCTTATTTTTCTGCACAGGAGGTTAGGTGCCTCACATTAGTAGTCACCATCATTTCACACATTACTAGTGATGGGAATCACATTGGTTTCTCTCTTTTTAATTATGTTGATTCTTTGATTCAGATGCCACAATGTATCAGATGGTATACCATTTTTTTGAGGTAGTTTTCTATGGCTTTTGATCCATGTGGATAATGGTGGCCACCCTCCTATTCCCTGTGGACCCCCACCATTGTTTATTTTATTTTTCTAGTTTTCTTAATTGTAGAACAATTTTCTATTTTTCGTAGTTTTTCGAGCCCTCAACTTTCATAGTCGTTTTGAGGCCCTAAACGATGTGTTTTTTGCAATATTCCTCTAAGCGATTTCCTTGAAGTCACGTCTTAAGCTATAGTCCTCAGAGAGATATTTCCAATGAGGTACCATGCGTATCGATTAGAGATAATATGGCCAAGTTACGACCCCAGGAAGTTGGCTGCCCAGCTAACCCGACGGGGCCCATAAACTCTTGGTGCTACATCTCCTTAGGTTAGGGTTTTGGTTGTTTAGGGTTTTCTCTTATTGTTCAATAATAAAAAGGCCCTTGAGCCTCATTGTAACTCAATTTAGAGGCATGTAGACACCACATGTCTTTTCATAGATAAGCTACCATTTCCTGACCTAGTCTCATTTCCATTCTATTTGTAAGCATATTTCATTATTTGATATTAATGAAATATGCTTACAAACAGAATGGGAATGAGACTATCTCTGATGATGTTACCTTATCTTACATGCCTCTGACAGACTTACAATGAGGCTCAAGGGCCTTTTTATTATTGAACAATAAGAGAAGGCCCTAAAAAACTAAAACCCTAACCCGAGGAGATGTAACACCAAGATTTTATGAGCCCCGTTGGGGTTAGTTGGGCAGCCAACTTCCTTGGGTCATAACTTGGGCATATTATCTTTGTTTTACATGCATTATACCTTGTTGGAAAGATCTCTCTGAGGACTACAACTAAAAATGTTCTTTCAATGAAGTATATTTGAGGAATATTGCCAAAAAAACGTCGTTTAGGGCCTCAAAATGGCTCTGGAAGTTCATGACTCAAAAAACTACCAAAAATAGTAAACTATTCTACAATTAAGCAAACTAAAAAATTAAAAGAAACAATGCTGGGGGTCCATGTGGAATATCTGGGTTGCCACCAATATCCACATGGATCAACTTTAGATATATGCAATTCACTAATACATTGGAGGACAAGCTTTCCTTTTGCTTTAGAGGTTTGTTTTTTATTTTCTGAGAGGTTTCCATAGACAAGCCCTACATTTAACCTTTGCCCTCATATCTTAATCATTGAGGTCCATATCCATATGTGGGGGAAGATGATTCCCAAGAGGGGCCTGCCAAGGTACCCATCTAGGATTTGCGCCGAAGCACTAGTGGTACTAGCTAGTGAGGATTACCATGTGTGTTACACTTCATTTTATCACATTAAGAAAGGGACTGTCGGTTTGAATCCTTCACTATCCATAAATATGTTCAAAAGAATCCCCTTGCAAGTGTAGAATCAAAACTATCCCAATGAGAATCAAAATCCTGGATCCCCTGGCTTAAAAATCCTATTTTTGGGATTTTGCACAGTTCCCTAGTCAATTTATATGCATATGGAGAAAGGTCCATTTGAAACTATGCATAAGTGCAGTCAGTCTTACACTGTTACATGACCACATAACTTAATGAATGCAAAAATAAAAAGTAAATTTTAGAAGCATTTTTATTCGAATCTTTCCCAACCAAAAAACTTTGAATGGATGCCTATTAAACCCAGATCCCTCCCATCATGGAGCTACCTCCCTCTCTTTGTGGAACCCCTATCCCACCATTAGTGGATCTCATTCTTTGGGAAATGGATCCCAAATTTCCCCTCCTTGGCCTATAAATCTAACACAGGCCAGAGGATTGAGGAGGACTATTGTAAGTAGGCATATGCTACAAGAAGAAGGTTAGGAGGCTATTCATCCAAGGATAGGGTTGGATATTGTCAGAAGAGACTTGTAACAACAAGGCTTCAAGGTTATAAGTGTAGGTTCTAACCTCATATAGAAATTACCTGCATACAAATTCTAAACCACAAAAAATAAACAATGTGAGAGCATGACACATAAAAAACATATACACATAGATTTTCCCCTGGATCCCGAAACTTGGACTACCAGCTTGATTTTTCATTATGTTCCTTTCAATATTATAATACATATTTATACATGCCGAAGCATCCAATACCATGGACCGAAAACCATCGTGTCCAAAACCATGGACCAAAAGCCATCGCATCCAAAAACATGTGCGAAAATCATGCACAAAACCATAGGTAGGTCCACCCAACCTAGTATAGGGTCCAAAAAAAAACATTTCCCAGGGCATTGCCCCAGACCTCGTAGAGGGAGGCTACCCGCCCCCCTCAAACCCCCCTGTGACTACCCCACTGTGCAATCGCCTCCCCCCCCATCTAACCCCCTGGTTCACTACATGGGCTAATCGTGGAAAGAATAACACAACCCAAGATTCTCCCACTTGTTGTTTTCTTTCCATAGGGGGCCACAAGAGAGCTTAGTCATTTATCCAGCCCTGCAATGCCTATTGTTTCTCTACACCAAGAGGACTTCTCAAAGCTCATATATTTTCTCAATGCATCTGCAGTATTCTTCAAAGTTTCCACCTTTACCAGCAACACCTTTTTGTCTTCTATCATATCCCTCACAAAGTGATACAAAACATCAATGTGCTTTGTCTCTGAATGGTAAGTAGGGTTCTTTGCCAATAAAATTGCACTTTGGCTGTCACAGTGTATCCTTATAAATCCCTTTACTAACCCCATACTTGAACACAATCTCTGCAACAAAACAACTTCCTTGCTTGCATTAGTGGTTGTCATGTATTCTACCTCTATAGTTGATAGTGTGACTACAGATTATTTCTTACTCATCCAACTGACTACACCTCCAAATAGGTTAAACACATACCCACTTGTAGATCTTCTCTGATCTAGATATCTATCCCAGTCCACATCAACAAAGCCACAGATATCCAAAACTCTAACCAATCCTGGTCTTCCTTGGTAACGCAAACCATAATCACTAGTACCACAAAAATACCTAAAAACCCGCTTCACTATTGTCCAATGCTCCTTCCCTGGTTTTGACATAAACCTGCTCAATACTCCCACTACATGTGTAATGTCTGGTCTAGTACAGACCATCACATACATCAAGCTACCGACTGCACTTGCATATGGAACACGTGACATATCCTCTTTCTCTTCTTGTGTCTTGGGACACTACTGAACAGATAACTTTACAGCTATAGAAATAGGAACCTTCACTGGTTTACTATCCTGCATATTAAACCTCTACAATATTATCTCAACATACTTCCTCTAGTTTAACCAGAGCTTCCTCTTTTCCCAATCTCTTTTAATTTCCATGCCCAAAATATAGTTTGCAGCACCAAGATCTTTCATGTTGAATTAGGAGGAAAATTTGGTCTTCAAGTCTTGGATAATTTCTTTGTCATTTCCAACCAACAACATGTCATCCACATACAAGACCGGATAAATAACTCAGTCACAAATTAATTTAAATTACGCATAGTGATCCATTTTTCTTCTAGTGAAGCCAAGTCCCTGTATAAATATATCAAATTTTTGGTACCACATCCTTGGTGACTGTTTTAACCCATACAAAGACTTCTTTAACTTGCATACTAGTTCTTTCTTACCCTTCACTGTGAAGTCTTCAGGTTGCTTCATGTAGATCTCGTCTTCCAGATCCCCATGAAGAAATTCCATCTTCACATCCATCTATTCTACCTCAAAATCAAAAGCAGTAGCAACATATAAAAGTAATCTAATAGAAGCTACCTTGGCAACAGGAGAAAAAATATCACCAAAATCAATTCCCAACACCTAGGAATAACCTTTTGCTACCAACCGAGCTTTGTATTTCTCCACCTTTCCATTTACATTTGTCTTCTTCTAGAACACCCATTTGCTGCCAATGGGTTTCCTTCCAGCCAGCAACTCCACCAGATCCCAAGCCTCCTTTTTGTGCAGAGATGCCATTTCATCAACCATGGCTTCTTTCCAGATTTTTCCATCCTCTGAATATGTTGCTTCCTTCATAGCTTTTAGATCATCATCGCTAATAGATAAAGAAAAATTTGAACAGAAAGCAAATGGGCTATACCATTTTGGCTACCTTCTTTCTTGAACTAATCTTCTCACACCCGAAGTTTGTGGCTCTTCATCTTCTGATTCCTCCTCTGATGTAGGGTCTGATTCTTCCTCCTTTAGCTCAAACTCTATCTCCTCAGGTTCCTTTGGTTGGACTTCATGTTTAATAAAATCTTTCACCTCTCTGAACAACACATCTCAGTTGTACGCAACCTTCCTTGTTACTTGTTCCAAAGCTTATAACCCTTTAAACCATCTTTATACCCAATAAAGATGCACTTTTCAGATTTACTATCCAACTTGGTTCGTTTCTCCTTTGGAATATGTACATATACATCACATCCAAATACCCTCACATGTGAAAGAGAGGGTTTCTTATGAGTTGATGAAGGTGATCTATGACTAGGTAACATGTTGTCTCCACCGCCTCTACCCAGAATTCCTGTCCTAACCCGACACCACTGAGCACATTTCTTGCCCTTTCCATCAACATCCTTTTCATTCTTTCTGCAACTCCATTTTGCTAAGGTGTATATGGAGTAGTCTTTTGCCGTTCTATACCACACTTCTTACTAAATTCTTCAAATTCCTTACTGCAAAACTCTCCACTGTTATTTGTCCTCAACACCTTTATCTTCTTCTCTGTCTGGTTTTCCACCAGAGCCTTAGATTCTTTAAACCTGTCAAAGACTTCAGATTTCTTCTTAAGTAAATATATCCATGTATTCCTTGAGAAGTCATTTATAAATGATACATAGTACATAGACTTACCCAGTGTTGGAACCTTCACAGGTCCAAACACATCACTTTGTAGAAGCTCTAATATCTGTTTCACCCTCTTACCACCAAAGGGGAAACTCACCTGATTCTAGTTCCCATATATACAATTTTCATACAAATCTAAATCCAAAGAGCTATTACTCATGCCTTCTACCATACCTTTACCATGAAGTATTTGAAGGCCCTTCTCTCCAATATTTCCAAGCCTTTGATGCCATACCATAGTCTTCTCTCCAGAGACCACTACATTTTTGCTTCACTTTCAGGAACCATGGAACTGTTGCACCCATCAACAACAATGCTACCTTGTAGCTTGTAGAGAGTTCCAATCTGAACTCCCCGCATCAATACCACTGCTCCCTGAACCATCTTGTAGGTATCCTTATCAAACACTATTTTTACACCTGCATCATCTAGCTTGCTTACAGAAATCAGATTTCTGGCCAATGTAGGAATATGTGGAACACCCGAAAGTGTTCTAACCCTTCCACCTTGCAACTTCAACTTTACTTTTCCACGACCAATGATTCTAGCCTCCTATCATCCCCTAAGAAGACATCACCACCATCATATTTCTCATACTCGTAGAACCACTCTCTATGGGGAGTGAAGTGAAAGGATGCACCTGAGCCAATCAACCATGCCTCATGATCTACATGTGTACTTGAAGAAGCCAAGTACACATCCCCACCTTCATTTGAGGTGGTTTTCGCCTCTACAGAAGGAGCATCATCAAATCCCTTTCCTTTGTCATGAGCTTTATATTTATAGTCCCTTTTGTAGTGCCCCTCCTTTCCACATTTCCAGCACACCACCTTTACAGGTTTGCCTAGAGATTTATATCTCCCACTCAATGAGTTATTTTTTTTATGTTCTAGGATCGTCCCCGTACAAATAAGGCATCACCATTCTGGCTCTCCATATTTTTCTATCTCATCTCCTCCGTCAGCAAGGATGAGACTATTTCATCAAACTGCAAGGTAGTTGCATTGCTACCTATTGCAATAACGAGACTATCCCACGAATCTGGTAGAGAACACAACAAACTAATGCATTTATCTTCATCTAAAATTTTGATATCGATAGAAGAGAACTGACTTAACATAATATTAAATGCATTCAAATGCTCTATCACTGAGTCTCCATCTTTCATCCTCAGGTTATACAACTTTTTCCGTAGGAACAGTTTATTCACCAGAGACTTAGACTGGTACAAAGTCCCTAACTTGTCCCACAAATCCTTCATCGTAGCTTCCCCTGATACATTCAGCAATACTGAATCTGAGACACACAATCGTACTGTTCTCTTTGCCTTCTGATCCAACTTCTTCCATTCTTCATCAGACACTCCTGTTGGTATAGTATTTGGATCTACCATGATCCACTGACCTTTATCCACCAACAGATCCTCCATCTTGATTTTCCACAACTCAAAACTCTGACCATTGAATTTCTCGATCTTTATCTTTCCACTTCTCGGCATCTTCTTTCACCACTATAATTGATCTCACAGATCTCCCATTGAACAGGGTCTACCACACGGCCGAGCGAAACCCCTCAGCGAAAAAGGCGTCCCCTTGAAGCTAAAACAGCTCTGATACCAAATGTAGGTTTTAACCCCATATAGAAATTACCTGCATACGAATTCTAAAAAATAGAAAATAAACAATGCAAGAGAACTATGTGGGCTAGTCGTGGAAGAATAACACAACCCAATAGTAAGTCTATTATCCATTTTATTAATATAAAAGCAATTGTTCTTTCTCAATTATGACTTTTTTGATACAATCTGTGGGATTTCTTTATCACACATAGGACATCATTTCATATTGATCAATTTATGATATATGATTGACTTAATTAGTTCATTTCTCTTTTATGCTATATACTAGATACTTTGATCTTGTGTATGTTTTTGTCTATGCAATTCTCCTGCAGGACATTGTGGAAAATTTGTGAGAATCACTAGGACGACCTTTAAAGCATTGAGGAGTAGCGAATAGTTGAAATCTCTAAAAGAGACTTCATCAAACATTTCGATTAAATGGTAAGTGACCTATATCATGTTGATTGTTTCAGTCAATCGTAATATAGGGAAAGGTAGAAGTTCTTTTTTGTTTATCACTAGATTTCCCTATTAGGGAGGTCGCTCTTATTTGAAAGATAGATTAGTTTTCCTAACAAGTTAGCTACTCCACGGGAGAACATCTCACTCTCCATTATTTTCCTTTTTTTTACTTTTTGATCCTTTTGTAGAAGCCCTCTCTCATTGTTTGGAAATGTTAAAAATCTGGATTTTGTGTTTTGTTTCACTTGTTTTTTATTTTTTCTAAAAATTCCCACTATGTGCACTTTAGTTTTAGGAACAAAGTCCATATCTGCACATTTTTCTATTTGCAACGGTATGTATTCACATTGGTTTGTTTTATGACCTGCATACATGCCTGTAATTTTTGAAAATTTTGGGTTTATCCTCATCAAGTCCACAATTTTTTATTTTCTTGTTTAATCACACTTGATTATTTTCTGGCAATCTCCTCCTTATTTTTACTTGACCGTCTCAGTTTCTTTTTGAAGAATTCTTTACTTTTCAAATTAGGGTTTGAAGTGTCTTATGGTGAATTGCTAATTAATCAATGGAAGGACTAGTCACTGTTGATAGAATGAGTCTATCCTTTTTAATGTTAAAGAATAAGATTAAGTACTTTGTTTTCTCAATTGCAAAGTGTCATTAGTATTAGAAAAATTTAGGGTTTTTCAAGAGAGCACTTGTGGTTGGAATTTTGTTGTTTTTCCAAGTGATTACTGATTATTTATTTTGATAAGACAACATAATCTTCTAATTTACAGTGAGTTACAACTCATTACATCAAATTGAAATTATAGCTTGCATATGTTGAAGGAAGAGTTTATTCATTGTTGGTTTGGGTATGCTAGAAGTTGATAAGATAAAAAATATTCTCCTTGTAACTGGGATTTTTAAAAAATTTAGGTTGCATTTTTCAAAGAAGAGCCAAGAATCATGTATTTTGCATTCTCTCTAAAGTTGATTTTGAAATTATTCATTTATTCCTGTAGTTTTTGAATAGTTGATGAAACCTCTTCCCTTATTTTAGTTACAATCCTTAGAAAAGAAAATATTACAATTTCATGTTCGTTTGCATTAGGTTTTGAGTCAAGTCATAACACCATCATTTTCACATCCATTTAGCCTATGAGTTAATAACAACTCTTAAAATCAGTGCTAAAAAAATCAATCTAGAATTTTTTTATTTTTAGGGCTCTTTTCCACCTTCATTAGATCAGGTTGTAGGGATTTGGAATATGTAAGTGACTTAACTTTCCAAATTTACAAAAAAACATTAGCATCTTGTGATAGGGAGAAAAATCCATTTACTGCAATTTTTCTCTCGTATGCTCCCCTTACGAAGGAATCAATCATGATAACATATCGAACCTGGTGGAGTGATAGACCCCACTTCATTGGTTAGGGTAGAGTGATTTACACATATTAAAAATGGTGCTGAAAGGTACCTGGAGGTCACTTGGAAGTAAACCTCATATTAACCATGCTGAGGAACTTTCAAGGGGATTAAGCTTCGTTACTCTTCCCTTGGGTGTACGTCTGATCTGCGACTGTCCCCCCGGGTTAGATTGTTTTATGTGGTAACCATAGAGACTATAATCTTAAGGCTTTTACCTGAGGTGATGACAGAGTGGAAGTCTCTGCTATACTTGGAAAATACATTTGCTAGAATCACTTGGAACTTTTTGGAGGGTATTCTTCATTCGAGATGCCATAAATGATGTTTACTTGCATGAGGTTGTGTAGATTAAGCAAGTTGTCACCACAACTAGTTCAATCTCTCTCTCTTTAGCCACTTTTCACTTTTATCTCGATGACATTGGATTTCATCAACAACTAGTGATTTCACTATTAAAATATTGTTTGCATGGTTTGATTCCCCAGATTTGCTAGCGCATTTTATTTTCTTGTTTTTAATTTTTATAGACCTTAGGTGTGGATTGTGATTTTTCAATTGTTAATATTCATAGTAAATTTATCTAAGTTGAATTTAATAGAAATAGTGCTGGAAGTTATCAATAAAGACCTCCCTTTTAATGGGAACCGTAATCCTCTCCTTGATTTTGGAAATGTTGTTCCTTCTTATATGGAAACATTTTCACTTCCTCGATTCATGATAAGTTTACCGATATGGTTTCTTTCAGCTTGTTAGATCCAAAATACCCAAACTAATACACCTAAACTAAGTTTTTCACCTGAACCAAGTTCATCATCTCAACATCATGAGGCTCTTGTTTAGCCTTTACCTTCTTCACCCAACTTGTCCTCTTCTCCTTCTACTTATTCTCTTGGTAAAAGCCTCGATGATAGTAACCAGGTGACTAAGAAGAAGAATAAAAGGGAAGAAGAAGAAGAAGAGAGATAACAAATATATGTATGAAACAACCATGGATTTAGGTAGCGGTAATGTTGAGGAAACTTTTAGTATGCATCGCAAGCCCAGATACCCTTGAAAGCTTTGTAGGGGTTACCACTTCCTTATTGATTGTCCTGGTATTCCTAAGGTCTTAGAAGTATGGTAAAAAACTTCTTATCAGCATATTGTTAATCCATCAACTAGTAATTGTGAGGTTCTTGTGAGAAAGTGTAAAGTCACATTTCCTTGTACGTTATTAAAAGGGATTCATTATAGTCACATTTTCCCCATATACATGAAGCCTCAAAATTGTTGGAAAAAAATTACTCTTTCACAGCAATAACTTCCAATTGTATACCATAAAATTTCTCTCAACCTACCATTAGTTGGCGAAGGGATTGATCTAATTACAAGTATAGTCGATCGCAATATTCCATTGGAGAGTGAAATGCATATCATTTAGATTGATGAGTCATTGGTTAATCAAGTGGTCAACATGATTCCATCTTCAGTCGATCCCACTCTCCCCTTCGAGAGTGAAAATTATACCACTCAGGTTCTTCTTGTTACTTCATATTCTTCTACCCATGGGAGCATCTCACTCGTTTCTGTAGAATCCCCTCCAAGTCATGAGGATATTTACTTTGATTGTAGTAGACTGGTAGGACCTCGTCTTCCTTCTTCAACTCCTTTCTAAATCATTATGAAAGTGTATGGTAAGAATGTGTGTCACAAAAATGTAGATGAAGGTGCTTCTGTCAGTATTTTATCTTCATATGCTTGGGAAGATTTGGGTTTCCCTTATCTTGTCCATGTTACACATAACCTTTTAAATTTTACAATAACCATTAGTGAGCCTTTAGTGATCCTTCCTATGTTACCTATTACACTAGAAGGTAAAATTGTCTGTATTGATCTTATGGTAGTCCAAGGCCCCTTATATTTCAATTTGCTGCTTGGACGCAACTCTGTCTACACCATGAAAGCTATCATGTTGACACCCTTTCACATGGCATCCTTTCCTCAAAATGGAAAAATTGCAACTAATTACCAACTTTCATTTGTTGATTCAACTACCAACCATTCGGAATCCCTAAATGTTCCTTATGAGCAAGTGGTGTCTACCTCACCACGGGTTAATTATGTGGCAAATAGTCTTGTGTTGTCAGTCACTGATGCAAGAAAGCCTCCCACTATTTTCTGGACTTCTAATGACATTGATCCAATAATTTACATAGGGAACCTTATGGTGGAATTTAAAATGGATTTTCTTACCCCTTTTGATTCTCTTCACATGTCTTCCATCGAGGGAGATTTTCTTCCTTCTGTTCAATATCTCTTGAAATCCATGGTTCAGAAATATCCCTTGGCATGTGTTTATTTGGAATGGAAGCCATGATACAAGTTCCCACGAGGATGGTTGTTTTACTCTATCAACCTTGTGAAAAAATGATACAAATTCCCATGAGGATGGTTCTTTTACTGTGTCACCCTCGTTAAAAAATGAAACAAATGCCAATGAGGATAGTTCTTTTACTATGTCAACCTCATTAAAAATCGAAACAAGTCTTTATGAGGATAATTATTTTTCTTTTGTCAAGCTCATTAGAATTTGAAACAAAGTGATAACAACATAGTTCTTTTTATTGTGTCAAGCTCGTTAAAAAATGAAACAACTGCCATGAGAGGAGTTCCTTTTCTTGTGTCAAGCTCATTAAAAAATGAAACAAGGTTCCACGAGCATAGTTATTTTCCCTTGTAAAGCTCATTAAAAAATGAACCAAATCCTCCCTAATTAAATCAAGTGTTTTGTCTGATCTTCTAAATGAACCTTCATTTCATCCGCCTATCAGTAACCACTAGTCTACTTAGGTGAAACAAACAAATATTGTGGGGTATGTGCCTATGTCGGTATGTTGGGGGCATGAAAAATTATCTTAAGCATAGTTTCCTCTTTGTTTCAAGTCTGTGTAAAAAGGAAATCACTCTCAAGCACAGTTTCCTCTATGTTTCAAGTTTGTGTAAAAATGAAACCACTTTCAAACATAGTTTTTTTTCTATTTCAAGCTTGTATAAAAATGAAACCTATCTCAAGTCCATTTTGGTTATTATTTTCAAGACTCGTTAAACTCATGAAAATCTCGAGCTTCTTTTGCCATATTTTCATGATGGTACAATGCACATGAAAATGTCGAGTTATTTATGTCTTTTCCTACTCATTAATTAAAATGGAATTCGGTAATATGAGTATAATTTTACCACCTTTTCAATCTTGTTAAAACTTACGAAAATTTGAAACAAGGAGTTACCTTTACGCCCTTTTCAGAATCCCTAAGCATGAAAATATCATCAAGTACTTGATTGTTCGAACTTGTAGCAATAAATGAACAACCTCAGTATAAGTTTACCCCATTTATAGATTGAACTAGACTATTATGAAAAGGGTATACATTAACTAATCATGGTTAATAGAATTCTCTCCTGCATTATTTTACCCTTTTCAAGCTTGAGGGACTCAATTTATGAACAAGGATACTATGCAGTTTACTTATGTTTTTCTCCTGACTCCTTAAAACTGAAAAAAATTGAGCATTACTTTCTTTTTGCTCGTTAAAATTTTACATTGAATGAATTGGGTGAGTTTTCTTTTTGTTTCTTTTCAAACTCTTTAAACATGAAAATGACATTGACTTACCCCTTCATAGGACTCGTAAAACTTAAAACAGTGTAGGACTTGTTAAGCATGAAGAGACCGAAACACTCCTTCCTCGGGTTCATTAAAAATACTTTGAAGAACTCATCTAAAAGATGAGCCTACAGGACAAGCTCCTCAAGATTGTAAAGTATAAAGAGGTGCTTGCCAGTAATGGTTGGAGAAAAGTGGGAAAAAAACATTGTTTTTGTATTGTAAAAGGCAGTATACTGTTCTTGAGCATGACACTGAGTCACTTTTCATGTCTGGGTTGGGAAATCCATTTTTATCTCAATTAACCATACCTCATTGAAATTCTTCAGTTGGTTTGGGTATTATTTTTGAGTCAAATGATGCCAAGTTATAATTCTGTGTCCCCAATGTTTTCAAGACAAGTCCATCCTGAGTCACATTCATTTTCTATTCATAGCCTTCAGTTGCATCGACCATCCCTCGGTTAGTCCCAGATTACTCCAAACTACTCTTCTTCAAAACTTGATATGGGTTTTGTGTCATAGGTCCTCTTGCGATGGGTCACTTCCTATCGACTTCAAATCATTATCTAGGAAGTCCATCTAGAAACCTTCAGTACCTTGGATCCTACATGCCTTAATGGAAGGTTTCTTGCCTTTAGAAATAGGTTATCATCATTGACCTTTCATGGAATTATTCTAAGTGTTTGTTATCAGCACATATATTCACACTACATAGATTATATTAAAGCTACCTTGAGAACCAGTATCATCATTGGTGGTTTCTCTTGCACTTGTTAATGGTTCACATCATTGACTATTAATCAAGTGGTTTCTACCATGTTCAACTATGAGACATCCACTTGCATGGCTATCTTTGTACTATGGATCAAGAGATGGAGATCAAGACCCAGATCTAGTTCCATCAATTGAGGCTATGTGGAGTTATTAAATATTCATAATTATAAACATAGATCCATCAATGGTTGCATCCGTACTATGTCATCATTTAACATGGATCTTTAGATGTATTTTTGTACTAGTTCTTTCAAAGATTTATACTCTAAGTATGGGAATTCCTACCTCAATAATGAATATATATTGCACTCTAAAATTTGATTGATTGTTTTAGGTCTCTGACTATAGTCTCTAACCTAAACATTAGCATGATAAAGCACTTTAGTCGTCAAACAATCTCTTATAACTTTGCACTTTAGGGGGAAATCTGTTACACATCATTTTGTCGCATTAGGAAATTGAACGTTATTTTGGATATTTTGTTATCCATAAATGTGCTCCAAAGCATCCCCTTGCAAGGCTAGAATCCAAACTATCCCAAAAAGAATGAAAGTCCTAGATACCATGGCTTAAAATATTTTTTTTGGCTTCCTACGCAGTTCTCTAGTCAATTTTTGTGCATATGCAAAAAGCTCCATTAGAAACTATGCATAAGTGCACTATTTCTTACATAGTGACATGGGTACATGACTTAACGAATGTAAAAAGAGAAGTAAATTCTAGAAGTGTTGTTAGTAAAATCATTCCCAACTAACAAGCTTCTAATATATGCCTATTCAGCCTTGATCCCTCCCATCATGGAGCTACCTCCCTCTCTTTGTGGAACCCCTCTCGCACCATTAGTGGATCTCATCCCTTTTGAAATGGATCCCAAAGTTCCCCTCATTGTCCTATAAATCTAACACAAGCTTCAGGATTGAGGAGGATTGTTGGAAGTAGGCTTCTGTTGCAGGAATAATGCTACGAGTCTATTCAACCAAGGAGAGGGTTGGAAATTGTGAGAAGATATTTGTAACATCAAGGCTTCAAGGTTGTAAGTCCATTCTAGATTTTATTAATATAAAAGAAAATATTCTTTCTCAATTATGAATTTGTTGATGCAATTTGTGGGATTCCTTGATCACCCACATAGGTTATGATTGCATATTGATCAATTTATTATATATGATTGAATGAATTAGTTCATTTATATTTTATGCTATATATTGGATGATTTGATCTTGTCTATATTCCTGTCTATGCAGATATCCTTCAAGAAATCATGGGGAAGTTGTGGGAAGTGTTGGAAAGATCTCTAAAGCATCGAGGAGAAGTAAATCAATGAAAGCTCTAAAAGGGACTTCATCACACATTTTTATTTAATGGTCATTGACCTCTATCATATTATTTCCTATAGTCAATCATAATCTAGGGAAAGGTACCACTTCTTTATTGCTTCTTACTATATTTCTCTGAGGTTTAGGGAGAACGCTCTTGTCCACAAGACGGATTAGTCCACCTAGAAATTCGTTTATCTTCTGGTTATTTCTATATGTGGGTATTGATTGGAGATAGTGTGCCAACATCCTCTTCACAGGAAATGAGCCAAAAATGATAAACATATTATTATTGTTTTTTTTTAAATTAATCTAGTTTGATTTAATTGTTTTAATTAATTAGAATTAAATTTATTCTAGCACATTCTTTAAGTTGTTTTGTTAATGCTTTTTAATGAAATTGTCTAATTATTATTGTGTATTATCTATTTTGTAGACATTGGAACATTCCTTAGGGACATGCCACCTCCCCCACCGGATGGAGCAGATGAGGATATGGGAGAGGCAGAAGAGGGTGAGGCACATCTTCAGTGGGGCATGGGCATCCGAGCCTGTAGGGCTTGTATGAGATTTTAGATGGACAACTATGATAGGTTGTCTATAGTTCTTCTTGAGGAGGTAGTTTTCCCTATGAGGGATCGAGACATCAACATAGATCCTAGGTTCGTGGATCTCTATACGGACTCTCCATGTGATATAATGACTCTTATGCATCATATCATCAAATGCATGACATGCGGTGCCAAATACATAAGATGAGCCTTAACACAGTGCTACCCCATGTGATCAAGATGACGAGGGTGGTGATTATGATGCTTCTATTAGTACTACCCCATTGGATCATGGTCAAGATCTGAGTGATCCTTTTGGTACTACACCTTCTCCTCATTTACCTGATGTTCAGATGCCAGAGTTAGAGGATGTCCCTTATGTTTCTCTTGATAGAGAACACCATCCACCTCCTCCTTCACATTAGAGTTAGACATACGCCGAGGAAATAGTTGATCGTCGATTGACTATTGTTGTAGGCCATCCATCTCCATGTCCACATCAGATTTCAATAGACATTAAGGTTGTTGTTAAGAATCTAACCTGTTTTGCTACAGGTAAGGCTAGCACTACTACATCTGTTGTATGAAATATTTGATTGTAGTTATTTGACTTGATGTAGCTATTTAACTTGTTTATATATATATATATGGTGCATTTTTGTATTCAAGTTTATGTAATTAATTTCTATGTTTGTTTTGATGTGTATATTGTTAGGTCATGTTAGATATGTTCATTTAATGTTCTTGTAGATAGATGTGTATGTGATAGCAGTTATTTGACATGAGATGTATATTAATTTGAGGATGTGTGTGGTGATTATGTTAGATTACAATGTTTGTGTTTTTTTAGATGTGATCATGATGATGATGCCCGATTAAATTATTATATTTGTGTGCCAGCTAATGATGTTTATATGTGCTAGAGTTGTATATTCTTAGATGATGGTAGTGAATTTGAATGTTTACCTTAAATTATGTTTATGTTTGTTACATGGTTATCATCATGATGTTTATTTTTATGAAATAATATCTATTGAAGATTATGTATTGGTGAACTTATGTCAAAATTGTATATATTAAATTGCATACAAAACAACTTACTTTAGAAAAAGAGAATGCAAAAGCACTTTTATAAATTACAAAGTTTAGTATGGTTGAAACTATGATTCTAAAATTATGATAAATATTTTTCTATTGCTTAGATAGTTCATTCATATTCAGTCTAACTTAATTATTAAAATATTTCATGTTAGGCCCCTATACTACTAGCGTAACCCCTTATTGTTATTAGTACAACCTCCTTATTATATTTTTGTACTCAGGTAGTCCCCATATTGTTATTATTGTGCCCCATAGAAGCCCACTATTGTTATTATTGTGCCCTTACATTACTATTGTTATGTCGGCTCTGATTATATTGTGGCCCCTTAGACTCCTATATATAGAAAGGAGGTATTGTGATTTATATCATCCAAAAATTGTTCATTTGTGTAATGTAAAGGAGGTTTTCCTCTTGAAGAGGCTGAATTCTAAGGCGTTGATCTATCTTTTCTATCTTTTTGTGAGATGGCTTCATACTATTTGGTATCAAAGCTTTGGATTCTAAGGTTTCACTGCTCCAAATAGGTCATCGTGGCATTTTCACTATAACTTATTTCTTGCGATGTTTCAGAAGCTACAAAAATAACCCATTTTAGCCAAAGTTGTTTTGAACTTTGGTTCCAAATCTTGGAGCTTTTCTCACTACATTTATAGAGATATGATTTGAGGAATGTAGTGTTTTTGCAGACTCTAGAATTACATTCCAAAAAGGTGACCTAGGGAAAATTGTCATAAGTGTCTCTCTGAGCATCAGATTGAAATTTCGTAAGATGTTATAGAATGAGAACGGACTGTATCTTCCTCTGTATATTTTTCAAATACGAAAGTCAAAACATTGAGATGTGGCACTTCATACAAGTTCGCTCTTCTAAAAAGGTATATAATCAGGTCATATTGGGAGATTGTGCATAACTCTTTCTTGGAAAATCCAATTTTGATCAGACTAGTGGCATTAGAAAGAGGACGAAAAGGGCTATGGCAGGTCTCGATTTTAGAATTGGAAGATCCGAAATTACAGAGTTATAGTCATTTCAAGATCGAGCTCCTAAAATCAAGAAAAGGTGATATGAGGAAGTATGATGTCAAGGATCTGGTAAATTGGATACTACAGATGGAGAAATATTTTCATCTACATGAGGTGCAACTATTACAAAAAGTATGTATTGCATATTCATATTTAGAACCAGATCAATTTTTATGATATAAAGGGCTTTGTTATGGTAACCACTTTTTATGTGGTCAATTTTCACGGAGGAAATGATAGCACATTATGAGGATACAAAGAGAAACACCTCCTTTAGCCAATTGATAAATCTCAAACAAAAGTGTTCAATGGCAGAGCACATTGAGGACTTTCAAAAATTGAATATAAGGGTGGATGACATTCAAGAGAAGCAAAGGATTGATGTCTTCATCAGTAATTTAAGGGATAACATTCAACGTGAGGTTTGTCTTTGGGAACCTAATTCATTGGAGAAGGAATTCAGGTGGGCAAGAAAAATTGAAAGCGAAATTATGGAAACAAGGAATCCCACCACTCACGACTATAATGATGGAAGTTTTCTTTCCACAACCTACAAGGTTTACACCACAACAATTGGAAGAAAAAAGAGAGAAAGGGATTTGTTACAATTGTGATAGCAAATGCACTAAAGGTTATAAGTGTGCTGAGAAGAAATTATTTTACATAGGTTATGAAGAGGAGCAAGAAAAGGATCGAGAAACATCGAAAGAAGAGGATATACACTAGGAACCAACCCCAGAGAAAGAAGAAATGAATCCGACCATATCTTGTAAAGCATTGGAAAGAATTACCACTCCTCAAACTCTTAAGATAGAAGGACATATCAAGAAGAAAAAGGTTCAAGAAGTGAAATATCAAATTGAGAAAAAAGAAATGAATCCAACCATATCTTATAATGCATTGGCTAGAATTACCACTCCTCAAACTATCAAGATAGAAGAGCATATCGAGAAGAAAAATCTTCAAGAAGTGAAAGATCACATCGAACATCAAGAAATGAATCTGACCATATCTTGTAAAGCATTGGAAGAAATTACCACTCCTCAAACTCTCTAGTTAGAAGGACATATCAAGAAGAAAAGGGTTTAACCAGCGAATGATCAAATCGAGTATCAACGACAAGTTCTCCAAATTTTAAAGGATAACACCACTTTGGTGGAGAATCGAATGAAACAATAGGTAGATCAACGTCGCAGTGAAAAAAGTTTTGATGTAGGTGATTGGGTATTTTTAGAGCTACATCTCAAGCAAGCTATTTATGAGAAGGAAATGTTAGCAATACTACATGCACTTAAGAAATGGCAAACTTACCTAATGGGAAGATGCTTCAAGGTAAAAATGGATCATGATAGTCTTAAATACTCTTTATAACAAATAGTATCTTTAGAAGAACAGGAAAAATGGGTCACAAATATGTTGGGTTATGACTTTGACATCATCTACAGAAAAGGGAAGCAAAATTTTGTTGCAGATGCACTCTCAAGAAAGCATGAGGATGTGGAAGCATTTTTTTGTGTTATTTCTATTATCCAGCCATATTGGATAAACAAAGCAAGGGATGAATGGAAGAAGGACGAAGAAGTGTGGCCAATGATTCAAAAGTTGCAGAAGATCCCAATTCAAACAATATTGCTAGAACTTGAAGAGTAAGGAAAAATCATATTGGAACCTGGAGTAGTCACAGAAACAAGAACATGACAGCTATGAAATCTCTCAATTTTAGACTATCTCATCAATTGGAAGAACTTACCCACTAAATATTCCACATGAGAGGACAAGAATTTTATACAGAAGCATAAAGAACTACTCAAATGTTGAGAACAACACTTTTTGAAGTAGAGGGGCATGTTAGGCCCCTGTACTACTAATGTAACCCCTTATTGTTATTAGTACAACCCCCTTATTATATTGTTGTACCCAGGTAGTCCCCATATTGTTATTATTGTGCCCTTACATTATTATTGTTCTGTCGGCTCTGATTATATTATGACCCCTTAGACTCCTATATATAGAAAGGAGGTCTTGTCACTTGTATCATCCAATAATTGTTCATTTGTGTAATGTAAAGGAGGTTTCCCCCTTGAAGAGGCTAAATTATAAGGCGTTTATTTATCTTTTCTATCTTTTTGTGAGTTGGTTTCATACCATTCCAATACTCACAAGGAAAAAGTATTAAAGGTAAAATAATTTAATTAGTTCTTAATAAGATGAAAATGTGTAACTCATTCAATCTTTAATATAAAATATTAATAAGAATAATCAGTTATTCCAAAATACAGTTCAACAAATTCAATATTGGTTTATAAAATTCAATCTACTGTTAAATTTAAAAAACTTAAGTCAATTTTTTTATAATTAATTTAGATTTAATATAACTTAAAAAAATTATATTTTTATAAAATTTAATTTATCACTAAAATTATGAGATTTTCAAGTAATTTAAATTTTAAATTTATAGCCACTCTTACCAATTTAAATTAGAAGTTTCTCTCTCTGAGAATGAGGATCAACAAATGTAAAATGAGGCTTGTGAAGTTACTTGTAGTTGGGGATTTTCTCTATTGGAAGTTCTCCCTTAAAGAGGCAAGTGAAATTTTCTTGTAGTAAATAAAGATATAACATTTTGGAGCTATTTTGGTTCTTTCTTTGCAATTGTATTGGTTTAAATTTAACCCTTTTTAATAATAAATATGAGTTAAATAATACAAATATCATACCATATTACATTTAAACTTTTGACAAATAATATATTTGATTATTTCTTAATGAACAACTCAAGAAATCATATGCTTCCATATACCTATCATGAGACAGTCACTAAAATTCATGCTTTCACATTTCTCCTAGCTAATATTACATCATGTTCACAATGATAAAGACATGTCTACTTTAATTAATTTACTTATAAATACGTAAAAATAAATATTTATTTTACATAATCTAAATAGGAAATAAAAATGCATCACCAATTCTATTAGAATGTCAAGAAAATGCATCTTAATCATCATCACATTATTTATCATTTAATTCTTAGCCATAAAATATTCATTAATTATTTATAATTACCATTGAAAAGAGGAGTCAAAATTGTTCCAATATCTATGAATAAAAAAATAAAACCTCTCATGCATCCATGTAAGTGCATTTTTTCTCTTATGGTCCATAAAAAGCTGTAATGAACATTTTATACTTGCATAAGATCTTGTTTTAGTTTACATGATGTTTCAAGAACTTCAGTGTAAATATAGTAAACATGACTTTACTTCTCATGTCATGAATTTAATCTTACATATTAATACACAATTTTGTCATTGTTGAACTCCTCATAGAGTTATGATCACTACATGATTTAAATTGATTTTGAAGTAAACAAGAAGAAAAAACATGTCAATTGATTGATATACCAATAAGTATCTAAATTTGGAATAAATCTTCAATGTTTCTTCTAAATTCACTATTTTCTCATTTTGGTTATATTCTTTTCTTTTTTATATTTGACAACGATTGTGACCTTGAATCCTTATTATCATAGTTATTTCTCACCATTGGAAATGCTTAATTTTAAGTGTGAAAATGTTTCCACTACCAAAAAAAGAAGTGTAAAAACATTTGTGAATATTACAAATTATATAAGATGCCAATAGGACGAATAAAAAAACAATATAATTAGAAAAACGAAGAAAACAAAAACATACAACAAAAACATAAATTATGAAATAACAGAAGTACATATCATTCTCCATTGTCATCACCCTGATTATCTTCCTCGCTTGGCATGATAACACTTTTGTTCTCAAAATTATTTTTTCATCTAGGGTCGTGTCTTAATACGAACCACGAATCCATATCAAACACATCTAGTTAAAAAAGCACCTGGTTGTAGTGTTTTGGGAAAACATAAGGCTCCCTAGCTTTATACCACATCTTTCTAGAGTTGATAGATATAAACCTACTATCACAATATTCCTTTACATTATTCCCATCAAAGGTGTCACACCACTTGCACCTAAAAATAACACATTGGAATGAAGAGAAGTACACTTGACTGATGTCTTGTATCTTTCCAATGTAATCTAACGTCCATGCATTAGATTTTGATCGTGGTGGCTAGTATGACTAGATTGGTCAAGCTCAACTTCCACTCTACTATCTTGTGTCATGCATCCATCATCAACACCCCCTAGAGAAAATTATGTCCATATGCCCAAATATATGGGAACCAATGATCCTATGAAACCGTGAAAAGTCACAATGTCATGTGTCTAATAACTCGAATGTAATTAAAAATATAAAATATATATAGATGTTAGAATTCAAAGGTGGATTATGAAGTTAAAAATGAAATGAAAGGGATTATAATTATCGAGTTCTTGCACCCAATATATATGTTTATTGCATCCTCTTAAACACGTGAGTAATGACAAGATGCACCATATTTCTCTCTGGCTTGATCAACAATGCAAATGTTAGGGCATGTCATTGGCATATTTTCTTTTTAAATGATCAGGATAAGGCACAATTTTACCATTCATCCATTCATCCATTTGAATTATTTCCAACCAGTTTCCCATTTCCTCCTCTTATGCTTGTACAATGCGACCCACTATTACGTCTCTTCCATAATATAAAGAATGAATTGGTTGATGGCTTCAATTTTTAAATTCACTGATGAAATCAAACCAACATATATAATACATATCAGATCAAAATATGCATAAATATGAAGTTCAATGTGAATAGTTTCTATGTATAAATTTGACAAATGATAAGCCACTTATGCTCCCCTTCTCTTTTGTCTTCATTTGTTTCATCATCCCAAATCATTGCACCTGATGTGTTGTCGAATTTCTTGATTTACTCAGTGGTATAATAGAAAGGCTCGTACCATATATACACCTCTACCATAGAACCCTCAGGTTTTTCCCTTTTTCAAACAAAAGCTTTCAATTTCTCTATGTACCTCTCTAAGAATACATCCAAAAACAAGAAACCACCCCAACTAATTCAACCTTATCTACTACGCGAATTAGAATATGAACCTGCAAGTCCATGAAACTCGTCAGCATTTCCTTCTCAAAGATACAAACAATCTCAGTTATCTCTTAACTCCACCATGGAATGCTAGCCATATCAATCTCCTTTTATGTGATCCAACGTACAAATGAAACTAATTTATATACGCCATGTCATAGGTCATGGGGGAAGTCATGGTTCACACACCCACACATGAGCAAAGGATAATGACACTACCAAGTAAATAGTATGCCATACAAAAATTAATTAGAAAATATCACATTGCATAAAAATAAAAATAAAATTAGAAAATCTTGTTTTTGGCGTACGTACTCTGAGGAGGTTCAAATGGTCATGGGATTTCAACCCCAACAAACGGTCTTCCACAGTGGAGTAGTTTCGGATTCAATACCCATATAAATAAGGAACCCACACACTCATTACAAACTCTTTTTGAAAAGAAAAAATATCTTTATTTAAAATCAACGGAACATCACCTTATTTGAAAGACCAAGAGGGACCAGTCTCTCCTCCATTTTCTTGCCTTGGCCAATGTTTCTTCCTATTTCTTGAAGAAATAAAATCTCTCCTAACAACCAATGTGTCATTTTCTTTCGATGATATGTGCCTCCATAAATAAGATAAAACATTTTTAAATCTATGCATCAGATATAGTAAGTTGGAAATAGTAAGATGCTCCCCATATGGGAACTCATAAAAGACATATCTCCTTTTCATCTCAATGGGAAATTTCTCAACATAAGTGTCGAATAATTCTAAATCGTCGAAGATAGTCTCCCCATTTGAATTTAACATTTCTATAAACTCCTTCTCCTTCTCCCTCTCATATTCTCTAAGCCATTAAACATATGTCATTATTGTAATCCTTTGGGTTATCTCTTGTTTACCATTGAAATTAGATATTTCTTTTATGTAAGAGTGTTCTTCTGGGAGGAACATAGTGGAATAGTCATACACTAGATTTCGTAGGTTGTCAGACAACCTAGCCTTTAGAGAAGGTACAAAACATTTACATCCATGATACCCCTTTGTTACAAGACCTAAAAACTTATTATATACATGCCGACACATTAGCAACCATGAAGATAAAAAAAATTGTAGCGAATTAAATTAAATATATGAAAATCAATATTGTTATATATATAAACAAATCAATAAAAATATACTTTATAAGAAAAATATGGTAAGATTGGATAATCATATATGGTGTAAGAACATATCCCATACAACATAAAACTCCTCTCTATTTCAATCGATCTTTATACATCGTACACATGTATCCTTCACATAATTCCTTCAATTCATCTTCCAATAGTTGTAAGTAGACATCCATATTATTCACTCCTATTCTAAGAGGGACTATGAGAGCCAACATAATATGTTCATTCTTCACAGACAACCATGCGGGGATATTGTTATTGATCACTACTATGGGCCAAATAGAATAGTTGGTGTTTTGGAGGGAATTTGGGTTGACACCATCCATGGCTATGATGAGACATATACTTTATACTTCATCCTTAAATTTTTCGGGCAATGTATCCTCTATATGCTTCATGGTTATTGAATTTGTTGGGGTTAATAAAACTCCCAACTCACTTCTCTGTGAGGCATGCATCCTACAACATAGCTAATTATTTACAATGAAAGATACTTTGAATCCTTGGGATTATAGGCATGTGCCTCAATATCGTATGAGGAGGACCATGTGATTTACCCATTTTTCTTGAATTATGGTACCTGTCATGGCCACATTTTGGACATATATTTTTGTCTGCATATTCTCCTCTATATAGAATACAATTATTTGGACATGCATTATACGATATATTCTCAACATCAAACATTTTCAACAACTACTTTACCTCTTCACAACTACTCACAAGACATTATCACTCGAAAGAACCTTATGTTTGAATAACCTGTAATTGGTGGGGAATATAATTTTACAATGTAAATACTTAATGTTTGAAAAATCAACGATTTTTAATGCTGATAGTGTGACAAGATTTCTCAAAATATAATAGACTTGATCGATCATGTAGGTAAATTACCTCAATATTACTGAGAAACATGCATTCAACATCTTCAAATTTTCTTTCAATTTATATAGAAACATCCTTGTCCCCAACTAAGTAGACTTTGACTTGCTTCCAAGTCTGAAGAGAGGGGTGCTAGAACTAGATTTTAGGCTTTCGAATAAGGTATCAGTGATATGAGCAACATCCCCTAGCCAGAAATTCTAGAATTCATCTAACAAAATTTCATCCATGGAATTTGTATCGTGTAAGTAATCATGCATACCAATCTTTATTTTATTGCCTCCATTACCAACTTGTGACGAAGAACTATTATTGTTTTAGTCGTTCCTAATTGGTGAATCTAGATATAGTGGGAATTGAATAGGTGGTTGATTCAAACATTATTTGTATGCTTCCTCTCTGAGTCTTGCTCTTTACGTAGGCTTCTCTTGAGTTGACATTATAGTGGGGTGCACAGGTATATGGTAGGAGGGTCACTTATCATCACTAGAATCCTAATTTCAAAAAATATTGAACACCATTATTACAATATCAATGATATTAGTAAGCACATCAATGCAATTGGTTCGTTGAAATTACATTATACCTAAAAATTATTACCATCATTGATCTAGGATTGTGACTGGAGGATGCCATGTTCCAATTGGTAGGGTGAATATGTTATCCACTTTCATCTATCCACTACTTGCGATATGCTACTGCTGATAAGAGATTCTGATGTTTTTCAAATGGAGGATTATTTTTTTGCCCCTGAACTCTATTCTGAATCATGAGCCTACAAATTTGGATATAGTTTTATTCAAGTTGACATGGATTTAAATAAAAAAAAATCAATTAGATAATCAAAATATAAATAAAATTTAAACTTATTGGAGATGGAAAGGAAGAACTCTAGAAAGGACTTTGATCAACAATATGGAACAAGATGGAATTTGAAATCAGAAATAAATTTTTATGTGCATATCTAAAATTAATTTTGAGAACCATATAACCACAATCTGAATTTCAAAATAGTTTTCAAACCATTTTTCAAGAATAAGGTAACTTTAAGCAGAAAATTGTATACCATGAACTATTTTAATTCATGTGGACACCTCCTAAAGGATAATTTGGCATTAATATGTCATTTTATGTGAAAAAAAATTCATATAGCTTTTAAACCCTCTTGGTGCACTTCTCAGAACAAATCACACCGATGTGTTTAAATCATAATAACATGAGGGCATTCAAATAATACACACACCAGTTTCTGGCATTCCAAAAAATATAAAATATGTTATCATATCGGTGCTCTTGTATGAAAATACATCGATGCATTTAATTAAAAACAACACTAGTATGCACCTGTTTTCAATATTTTTAAAATAAAATGAATTCTACCATCTCGGTGTTGTTATAAAAGTTACAACATTGATACATTTAAATACAAATTGCATTGTTTCTTTAAAATTTTAAATGCATCGTTTCAGGATTTTGAAAAAAATATATTAATTGTATTATGTCAGTGCATTGAAAATTTTTGGGGCCCTAAGAATGTCATTGTGATTTTATTGTAAACACCCCAGTGCTCTTTACTATCAAGCGCACCAATGTTCGAATAATGTGAAAACCACACTAGTGAATTCATTCAAATAAACACATCAGTTACTAGAGATATTTTTGGCTGAAAATTATTTGATTTATGTATAAAATATATTTAATAGCTTTTGTATTGAATGGTATAGGCTATATCTTGATAAAAAAAATGTCTAGAAAGGTGTTAAGTAACAAAAATATTGATGGACACTGTTATGGTCCTATAAATTATAGGATCTCAAGGTGATTGAGTATTTTGTATTTTTTATTGCATATTGTACATAATTTCAATATTCAAATGATTTCCAAAAATATATGAAAAAAATAGAAAATGAAAAGAGGGTATCTTAAAAAAATAAATAAGAAAAAAGGAAATAAGAACCCCACAAAAGAAAAAATAGAAAATAATACGGAAAGCGCTGCAAGTATAAATACCACTACTGATAAGTTACTTTTTTTACTTCATTATCAAATAAGGTTGTGTGTAACATGTTTTTGAATGCCACAATGACTAAAATTCTATTAAGATCATATAGTTTAATTATGATTGAACACATTTAAAATTTGTGTTGAATAGGTTAGTGAATAAAGATTTACCAAACAACTTAATGTTGGTAAATCAGTAGCTAGGTAGAAATAAAATTGATTCAATAGTTTAATCTGAAGCAATCGTGAGATAAGTGATAGGGTAAGGTAGATTTTCATAAAAGAAAAATGATTTGAGTCTGCTTGTTTAAATGCACCTTGCAAAGTAAGAAGAGAAAATGTTAACATAGAAAAGAATTGAAATGAAAAAAGGGTAGGTAAAAGCACAATGATGATTTCAAGAGAAGCATGAAAGTTTTATCCTAAGTTGAATTTCAAATATACTTTCATGCACAGAAAAAAGGAAAAAGGATTAAAGTTTTACCCTAAATTCTGGTATATCAAATAATATTTGGTATATTTTCCATTATTCTGAAACTTTTGTTACCCCAAAATCACCCCTTCACTCATATTTTTCATCCATCCGCCTCCCCCACTACACATCCAATCATACCCCATTAAATACATTCTCCCTGCCCAACCATACACCCCAATCACATCAAGATAATGTCTCACCGAATTTACCCTCATCTGTGCCCACCTCTTAACATCTGATGGCCTACATTACGTTCCCCCCCCCCCTCACCATTCAAACATTACCATCGGGGGGGTCTGAAATGGACGGTTGAAACCTGCCCTCACCGCAAGGTGGCACCATTTTATGTTTTCACACCCACTCACCCCGCTTAGCCAAAACCGTTAACCACCTTCCCCCCCCCCTGAAAAGTGGTTTCTCTGCCTTCCGATACCACTGCTATATCCATTACGGTCCTGCCAATCCCCTCTCGCCACCTCATCCACCCATTTCTCCCACCAATCACATTTTCTCCCTCCAAAATCGAACTATTAAGTAATTAAATTAATTAACCGTTAATCCAACAGACGCACACCACTATCAACGACAAATCCAGAAGATTATAAACTCTCCCCTTTCACCCATTCACCGATTACTGATTTTATAAATTTCCATTGCCATTGTTCTGTTACAAGCTTACCAATCCCAATTGCTACTATTTCACCCACTCGGGCATCACACCAGTTAACCATCATGCCAACCATTACCTTTGTTTTCCTGTCTCCTTAAATCCAATTTTTTCTCTGCACACTATAAACCTGCACAATCCATATTTCATCATTGATCTTAGCTTTATCCAATCATGCCTTCGGAAGACAAGGGACAAGAAGAACCCATCAGTCCTCTGATCCACCCTCCCATTTATTTTGACCATATTTGCTTGGTAGATAGAGACTACAAAATTTATGAAACCCTATGTGAGTTTGATCTAATTGAAATGTACTATTGGTTGAAGGAAAAGTTCATTGATAAGTCTGATGATATTCAACTGTGGGAATCCAATTTTCCCCATTATATCTTTCCCCGTACCCACAACACCCCTAAATTCATCAGGAAATGTCATGCTTGTTATCTGCCTAGCCAAAGAGTTGTTACTGCCCCTACTGGAGAAATTCTATTCACCATAACGCCCCAAGCTATAGACCAAATGATGCAAGCTCCTACAATCAAGAATGCCACTCCTTTCTCTCATGAAGCACTTATTGAATTATATCAGAAACTGAACTTTGCAAAAAGAGCCAAAACCCTTGAGCTTTTCCTCACTGAAGATGCCCCATTACCCAAGAAAAATCCTCCCTATCCATCTTCCATTTTCCCTAAGAAAGCCAAGCAAATCATTACAACTATCTCCTACCTCCTTAGTTGTTACTCAGATTAGTCAGTATATGAGGAAATTATAGGATTGATTTCCATTTTCTCTGCAGATTCCAAGCCTTCCATCTTGTTCAACTTTAGCCATTTTCTTGCAGATTCCATCAGTGAATAGTTTGTTGAATTCCAAACTGAGGAAGTATTCAAATATGTTGCTATATTAGTATACATGTTTTTTGTATTTTCAGGGAGACAACCTCAATCTTTCCTCATAAAAGTTGGATGAAGAGGGAATTCAACAATGAATCATCTTCTGGACAATGTTGGTAATGAAGGAACAAAAAGACTATTCATACAAACAATTCATAAAAATGTATGTACATCTAGCACGCAATCTCCTAAGCAGCACTCTAGAAGCAAGAATCAATGAAGAAATCATATAAGTCTTGTAGTTATCATACCAAGTCCAGACAGGAAATTGGTACCTTTATCATAAATACACAGAGCTCAGGGTATTTGGGTGTGAACTTTCCCCTTACATACTGCCAAAATTCCTCCCAATGAGGATTTTTTCTCTAGAATACATCGGGAAAATGCTCAATATGGATGAAATTCATTTTGTAGCTTCCAAGAAGAAATATCAATTCAAAATTAAAACATAAATAGGGCTTTTTATTTGCAAAAGCAGGGCAGTAGGAGAAGAAGTAGACAAATTGATTAAAGAAATGTAGTTCAGTCTCAGTTTCACATGGTCATATGATACATTAATGGTCATCTCCAAGTTAAGGGTAGAGAACAAATCTACTGTTTAATTTCATACATCAAGACCAGATATTGAAAAATATAAAAACCATCTCGAATGGATTGAGAACACTCCACAAGAGGAAGAGGAGCATTTGGTGTCTAGTTCGATAGTACAGACTCCTGTCACACAGGAGAAAACAAAGAAAAGAAACAGAGAAGAGGAGTCACCTCTAGTGACTGAGATTTCTAGTGAAGGCTTCAAAATCATGTACAGGAAGAAGACCAATCTCAATTCCAAACTAAGTCTAAGCAAGAATTCAGATCAGAAGAACATTATCACCACCAAAGATCCACTTGTTTCCTCACTAGTAGCTGATCAAACTACACTTTCTCCTACTACTTCAACAACTTCACAAGATCAGCACCAGGTTATGCAAACTAGCACATCTACCATAGGGGAAACAGAAAAGAGTATATTTGATATTCTGAAGGAGATTAAAGTGAGAAATGAGGCCTTGAATATCAACACATATAATCAGTTCTGGAAGTAGACTTCCAGTTCTCAAACAATATTGTTGTCAGTGTTTGATTCAGAGAAAGGAAAAATGCAAATGGCCTTTTTCCAAGCACAGATCCCACAGCCCAAGGCACCATCATATTACAATAATACTTCACTTGAATTTGATGTGAAATACATACATCCCATTGGCCGAACGAAGATGCACAAGCATACTATGCAAATGATTTCATCTACTCTCACTAACATTGTTATGTGTTTGTCTAAATTGTAGGTTACTTTAGCTAACATCCAGTCACAATTAAAGATGCAGAAATTATCTTCTCTGGCTAAATATACAATGATTAAAGCTCTGGAAGACTTGGTAGTCAAAATAGGATATGATCCTACAATATCAATGTTGAAGAAGATGTTGTAAGAAAGAAAAATACTGACATAGAAACTTTGAGAAAATAGTTAAAGTTACCGGCCACAGAAGACCCACTGGCCAAAGACATTAAAGAGACAGAGTAATAGAAGGAAGACATGATGAAGCTCATCATGGAGCAGAGTTCAGAGTTGAAACAAATGGAAACATATATGGAGAAAATCACCAGAGAAAAGGAGTAAGCCGCCAAGATGTCTATTGTCCCTTTGCAAGAAGTTCCTCTTATAACAATTCCTATAGCTACATCTTCTACAACAAACACACGGAATGTTGTAGATTAGTTGGTAAGTGCAGTGGAGAATATGTCTCTCCAAATAGAAGAAATTGAAAGATTGCAGGCTCAATTCAATCTTTGATAAGACCAGAAGGAAAAGTCTGAAAGTTTCCATGTAGTAGAGCTACAGAGAGCTCAAAACCAGATAGAAGCATGGAGGAAATCAACAACTGAGTCCTCTATTAGACACGCACTGGCTGATGCTAAAGAAGTTATATGGAACAATATCATTTAAGCAATGGATGAAATCTATCCATGTATCTAGATTATATTTGAACAGAAGGAGCTGATTGAGAAAGCCAATCAGGCCATTTCCACTATTAACAATGAATTGGGAGATATGCCTGCCATAGCCAACAACATCATCAAGTTTATAAATTCATAGAGAGGATATGAGCTGGATGATTTGGGAATAGATGGTAGGATAGAAACAATATTAGAAGCGAAGAAATTTCTGACAATGAAGAACTTGGTTTTGCAACTTACAGAAAAATGTCACCGTTTGGAAATAACAGTGAACAAATTTTTCACTTGAATAGAAGAATTATACAAGATGGTCATGCCTTCTTTATTTGTAATCAATGATAAGATGATGACCAGGGAATATTATAAGAAGAAGCTTCAAGACACTGCAAAGGATACTGCCAAGTCTTCCCAAATTAAAGGTGCTATGACATGAAGAGTTTTTTTTGAAGCTATCAGCAACATGAGTTTCTTCCAGCATGAGATAAAGTTATTTTTGTACTAAAACCCACATTTTCTTGGTATGCCAAGGTAGATGAGATATACTGTAAGGAAACAAAAATCACCATTCCAGATGAGGAACTGTGGGATAAATTGTGTGAATTTCAAGACTAAAGAAAAGATCAGCGTCACCTGCGCAACACCCAAATAGTGACAACTCAGCAACCATTCTCCACCAAAACAGTTCTAGGCCTCCAGATCAGTTCGCTAAATTCACTTCTTTTGATCATATTCGCCAATTCATTTATTTTTTAATACATTATAGATTGCCACGTCGATGCGGCGTTGATTGTAATCTTTTTGGAAATTTTTGTTTAAATACTTCATTCATTCGAAGTATTGAGGGTTGTTTCCACATCATTGTAACTCTTTTTATCAAGCACTGTACTTTTTCCATGCTTTTGTAGCATCATTAATAAAAAGGATTTTCACATGATACTTTTGATGCGACTTACTAGTGATGCTTTTCTTATCGTAATTTTTTCCTTCACTACTATTCTCTGTATGTCAATCATCTGAAATCTAATTGGAAAACAAGAAATGTGAAAAATAAGATTTCTTAATTGAGCACATTATTTGGATTGTTTTAAAATCTGATTTTTTATTCTAAGGTCTGATTAAAAATTTCTTAAATCATTTTGAATCACTATTAAAACACACATTTTCTCCATTTCATAATTCAATTTAAAGATCCAGTAAACGTAACTATATTTCCCTATGATTACTCTTTTAAAAATTTGATGCGACATCCAACTTTATTTGACTCTATAGCCCAATGGAAAGAAGGTAATTTTATCAGATCAACCAACCAAACCAATCAAACAAACTCAATCAAACAAACAACCATAATTATAACTAGCCTAAAATCAACTTAAAAACGAAGCTAAATCATAAAGGGAGATCCCTCTCTGAAGCTGGGAAGCCTAGATTCCAGCTTCAAAAGTGGTTTGATGTTGTCCAATATATTTACTCCCTTGACCTAAAAAATATAAAATGATAACATAGTGGTGACCATACTAGGGAAGAATACATTTTAATCCAAAACATTATCATTCCCTAGTTTAAACCAATATTTCAGTAAGCAATTGTTGTATCATTATGAAATACATGATCTAAGGTTGCTATTTTTCACATATCTATTGTACCATTGATTTTGATTTTTATTCTTGTGTGATGAATTTTCATAACCCTAGCTCCCGAAAGAATTTATACTATATATCATCCTTATCCCAACCCTGCTAAAATTGTAGATGACCCTTACAAACCAGTGAGAAAGAAAAGCATTACCGAGAGTCAAGGTTGTAATAGTCCCTTATCAAGATTCAATTATCTTCTCTAAACTACTCCTCTGTCAAGATGTAATTCTCCTCTAGAGAAATTTGAAACTTTACAAGATATAGAATTTGATTTTCCTTTCCAGCAAAGTTTGTTTAGATCAAAGTCTGAGGCTTTTGTAGATCAAACTGTCATATATAAAGCTGTCCTACAACCACATGTACCCCAAACCCAAGGCCTTGAAACAGATATTGATCTTGGATCTTTACAAGAATTTGACAAATTACAAGAACTAATTTCAGTGTTGGACCAAGCTATCGAAGAAGCTTTCATTCATTAATCTGTTCAATTCTCTACTTTGACTATTGCAGCAACCTCTTTGTCTAGTCAGTCTTCCCAATTTGGGCATCTATAGCCTTCCAGTCCTACTCATTCCATATTTTCAACTTCCCTACCACTCATTTCTCAAAATATTTTCCCTATTATCCTTGTAGTTATCAAAACTGTACCTCCATTAGGTCCATCCTCAAGTCAATCTACTAGGATAGTTATGGGAGGAAGTATGCACCCTTGCTGTTACTAGGATAGCTAAATGTTATGCGTGTACATTATCCATCCAAAATTTTTACCTTTGATAATACTAGTGCTAATACTACCCAACCACATGTGAATAGGATGAATGATGTTTTTGACCTCCAAGAAGTGGATGAAATCAATGTTAAAATGAGATTGTTTTCCCAAAGCTTAGGAGGTGATGTCAAGAAATGGTTTATGGGTTTACTTGTAGGAAGCATAACCAACCTTAAGGCTTTCCATCAAAAATTTTTAGCTAGATGGGAGATCAAGAATAACCCACTTCAACTCCTAAATGAATATAAAAGGTTAAAAAGGAAACCCAACAAAATTGTGGAAGAATATTGTGAACGATTCAATACTGTTTACAATGGCATTCCACAAGACATCAAGCCCTCCCTTGGCCTACCTCTGATTGATTTTCCAGATGGTTTTGATGTAGACATGGAATATCAACTTAGAGAAAGAGACGTGACAACTTTGGAAGAAATGCAAGAAAATGCAATTAAAGTTGAATCTAACATCGTTGCCAAAAAATCCAAATAGAAGTTTGAACGCAAAGTAACCATAAAAGAATAACGTTCTACTTCTATTGTTGACCATAAGATTGATAACTTATTCAGGGTAGTGAATCACATGATGAAAAGAGTTAACATTAGTGATCAGTCTCAAGCAAGAGAAAACCAAAATGCCCCACAAACTAGAAACCAAAACTTTAGAAGAATCTTCCCCAAATTAAAGAAAGAGAGCAAAAGGGACCACACTAGGAAGTCCAGCCTCCTTTTCAGGAAAATTACACAAGTGAGGAGGGGAGCATTGTGGAAGATTTGGATGATAATCAAAGAAATTTGCTAAGGATAAGTGATGAGGAAATAATTTTCCTCACTCAAGAGGAGCAACAACTTTTTGTAATAACCAAGACTAGAATGGATTCTAAAGAGTCAGATGAATACAAATTAGGATTTGACAATGCCGTAATGGAAGTCCATAGGGATTATAATCTTAGGAGTAAGAAAAATCAAGATATTGCCAATAAAAAGAATGATGAAAATCCTGTCAAAAAGCTCTCCCATTCTGATTCCTAGAAAACAGCAGAAAATCTTCCTAAGAAAACCACTGAAAATCTTAGAAAAAAGCCAGCAGAAGCTGTTATGAAAAAAACCAAATTGATACTCCTTCCAAAACTACTCAAACTAATCTCGCATCTACTATCCAACAAACAGAACTGGCCAAAAAAGTAGTTATTGATAAGTCTAATTTTCCAAATCTACTTAAGAATCAAACACCATTCAGTATAGAAAATCAACTTGCCAAACTGAAAATTTCTATTCCCTTAATTGAATTAATGAACAAAAATACATACAAGACTCAAGTCATGAAAGCATTAAGCATTGAGGAGAAAACTGAAGATGTAAATTTGAATGATGATAAACCTGAACTATTATTTGGGCCAGAAGTAGTTCAGGAAAACCACAAAAAGGAGGAATCCCTCCATTTTATGTCAGTTTGAATATTCATGATAAAAATCTCCATAAGGCTATGTTAGATTAAGGTGCATCCCATAATTTAATGCCCAAAGAAGTCATGGAAAACTTAGGACTTGACATTACTAGACAATACAAAGGTTTGTATTCCTTTGATTCAAGCAAAGTTAGATGTCTGGATCTTATCAAAGACCTATGTGTTACTTTAGCCCAAATCCCTGCTAAAAGTTTGGTGATGGATAGAGTGGTTGAGGACATTCCCCCTAAGTATGTCATGTTGTTGTCATGCTCATGGGGAGAAAAATTACAAGGAACCCTGCAAATGGACATGACTAACGCCACTATACCAGTGTTTCGTCAACAAAAAGGATTGTATAAGGAAACTTTAATGAATTATATGGTCAGTACTTAAGAGAAACCACATAACTATCCTCTTTACTCTTTTCATTCTGACCTGGAATCTTTCATTCTTTATAATGATGGAGACATTGATGCACTGGTTACTAAAGCATAAAATGACATTAATCAAAGACATCAAAATCCAAGGATGAGTATGAAGAAAGAAGCATAGATTTAGAGTGTGAAGTAGGAAATCAAATTGTTGAATATGTTAAGGTAGCTAAATAGTTTGATGATTCTGATGTAAATATTTCAGCGAGTAAAGATATACATAAATTAAAATTGCATGAAATAGATCCAGAAAAGGAAGAATTTTAAGTACTTTAGCTTAAGGATAATCTTATGCCTAGGGGTCTGGCTCTGTTAGAAGAACTTTTTTATTTCACTGATGTGGAAAAGAGGCTAAAAATGGAACCCAAAGGGGAAAACATAGAAGAATGCAATATAAGTAGTGAGAAAAATCCAAAAATGAGAAAACTCTCAAAATCACTTCCTATTGTCACAAAACAACGATACATATCCCTTTTCAAAGAGTTCATAGATGTCTTTACTTGGAGCTATGAGGACCTAAAATCATATGACACTAGTATCACACAACACAAAATCCCAATCAAGGAAGATCAAAAGCCATTCAAACAAAAACTTTGTAGGATAAATCCTGTCCTAATGCCTTTGGTTGAAAAAGAAGTGAAAAGGATGTATGATGCTAAAATTATACTTCCTCTTAGATACTCTAAATGGGTGTCTAACATTGTGCCTACTAGAAAGAAAACTGGAGAAATCTGATTGTGTATCGACTTCAGAAATCTTAATAAGGTATCCCTTAGGGATAACAACCCCTTACCTAAAATGGATCATATATTGTAAAAGGTAGTAGGGTCTAGTAGAATTTCCTTTTTAGATGGTTCCTCAGGTTATAACCATGTCTTATTTCATCCTGATGATCAGGATAAAACTGGCTTCGCTACACCATGGGGGACTTTCATGTATGTGAAAATTCCCTTTGGGTTAATGAATGATGGAGCCACTTTCCAAATAACAATGGATATTGCCTTTAATGATGAAATTGCCTAATTTATTGTGATTTATCTAGATGACGTTACTGTCTACTCTAAAATTGATGAATAACATTTAGCACATCTGAGAAGAGTGTTTCAAAAATGTAGAAGGTTTGTCATCTCGCTAAATCCTAAGAAGACATTGTTTGGCTTGGAGGAAGGAAGACTTCTTGGTCACATCATTTCCAAGGATGGAATTAGGATTGATCCTTGTAGAATTGAAGTAATATTAAAAGTTAGTCACCCAAGAAATATTACAGAGCTTCAATCTTTTATTGGAAAAATAAATTTCCTAAGGAGTGCATTCCCAACCTGACAGAATTTCTTAGAAACATAACAAAAGTGCTTAAAAAGGATTCTAAAATCAAGTGGATTATTGACGCTAAACAATCCTTTGACTTAGTTAAACAACCATTGACCAAAGCACCGGTGTTGATCACCCCAGATTTTACAAAAGATTTCATAATCTCCTCTTTTGCTTCTGAGCACACTATTGCAGCATTGTTACTGCAAAAAACAATGCAGGTTTTGAGTAGCCTATTGCATTATTTAGTAAAGCCTTAAGAGATGCATCTTTGAAATACAACATTATGGAAAAACAAGCCTTTGCATTGGCTAAAGCAATAAAATATTTTAGAGTATATATTTTGCATTCCCATATTATTGCTTATGTTCCTAATGTAGTGGTTAAGGACATTTTGACACAGAATGGACCTAATGGAAAATGAGGAAAATGGATTGTTGTAATTCTTGAATATGACTTAGAAATAAAGCCCACTGTGTTAATAAAAGGTCAGGGACTAGCCAAATTGATGGATGAATCAAATTTCCATGCATTAGACATTAACTTTATTGATTCATTAGATAATCAAGAGGAACAGGCGAATCCACAAATTTATGAGGCATTTCTGAACTCACCCTAGTATGCAGACTTGCTTTATGTTTGATTTAATTTAAATTTTCCTCCTGGTTTAACCAAAATAAAGGCAAGATTTCTCAAGTTAAAATCAGTTAAATTTTGCATTATAGATAATGTTTTGTATTGGAAATATGCTGGGGGTATTTTACTTAAATGCTTGTTAAAGGATGATGCAGAAAAAGTTATGCAGGAATTCCGTGAAGGAGATTGTGGTGGACATCTTTATTGGAAACCATTGCCAATAAAATCCTTTCTACTAGCCTAATCTTTTCGCTGATATTCACAAACAAGTCACCTCATGCCATAAATCCTATATTTCTTAGGGAAAGAGAAAAATTTTCCCCTGCCATTAAAACCTATCTCTATTGAAAGTCCCTTCAAGAAATGGGGATCGGACTTCATTAGTGAAATTCATCCCTCTTCCTCTACCCAACATAAGTGGATTCTCACAGCCACTATCTACTTTACCAAATGGATAGAGGCCACCCCTTCCAAAGCTGCTACTGATGTTGTCATTATTAAATTCCTTGGGACTAATATCCTTTCCAGATCTGGATATCCTAGAAAACTCATCACTAGTAATGTTGGAGCCTTTAAATCTAAAAAAATGGTTGAATTCTACAATAAATACTGCATTACTTTGGGACATTCAACAGCTTATTACCCCCAGGGTAATGGGTTGGCTGAATCCTCAAATAAAATTTTTATAAACATCATCAAAAAGATGTTCGAAGACAACAAAAGGTATTGGCATCACAAGTTGGTCAATGCACTTTGGGCTGGCGGACTTACTACTACAAAATCAATTGGCATGTCACCATACCAAGTGGTCTATGGAATAGATGCAATTTTTCCATCCTCCTTAGGAGTTGCAGTCATGAAGATCATTCAAGAAGTGCAATTTGAACCCAATGATGTACAGAGAACGATTAATCAAACTATCCAGTTACAGTAGTCCAGGGAGGAAGTATACAATAGGACCCAAGCTATTTAGGAAAATGTAAAAAAGGTCTTTGATAGAAGAACAAAAGCTGATGATTTTAACATTGGGGTCCAAGTTTTGAGATGGGATTCCAGGAGAGAGGACAAAGAAAAACATGGCAAGTTTGACAATATTTGGAAAGGGCCATATATTGCTCATGCTTTCAGAGGAAATAATGCATTTTTCCTTAAAGAGCTAGATGGAGCGGAGATACTTGGAGGTCCTGTAAATGGTAGGATGCTGAAGCACTACTTTTCTTCGCCTACAAATTTTTCTTACATCATTGTAGATATCATAGTCTTTATGGTTTTTATTGGGTAAAATATTGAAAAAGGTTGAAGCCCGCAGTGAATGCCCCAATCCTGGATTGATGAGCTACTAATAGTATCTTAAAATAGCAAAGAAATCAGATGAAGATATTATAGACATGGAGTACTCAAGGCTACTAATCATATGTTCTTGACACTTCACTTGGAGAAGTGCCATCCCCAGCTAGAGCCACTGTTAGGGTGCTATAAATTATAGGATCTCAAGGTGATTGAGTATTTTGTCTTTTTGATTTCATATTGTGCATAATTTCAATGTTCAAATGATTTCCAAAAATATATGAAAAAAAAAAGAAAATGAAAAGAGGGTATCTTAAAGAAATAAATAAGAAAAAAGGAAATAAGAAAACCACAAAAGAAAAAATAGGAAATAATACGAAAAGTGTTGCAAGTATAAATGCCACTATTGATAAGTTAGTTCTTTTAGTTTATTATCAGATAAGGTTGTGTGCAAAATGTTTTTGAATGCCACAATGACTAAAATTTTTTTCAGATCATACAGTTTAATTATGACTAAACACATTTTACTTTTTGTTGAATAGGTTAGAGAATTAAGATTTACCAAACAACTTAATATTGGTAAATCAGTATCTAGGTGGAAATAAAATTGATTCAACAGTTTAATCTGAATCAATGGTGAGATAAGTGATAGGATAAGGTAGATTTTCACTAAAGAAAAATGATTTGGTTCTACTAGTTTAAATATACCCTCAAAAGCTAGAAGCGAAAATGTTAGCTTAGAAAAAGAATTGAAATGAGAAAGGGTAGGTAGAAGAACAATGATGATTTCAAAACAACCATGAAAGTTTTATCCTAAGTTGAATTTCAAATATACTTTCATGCACAGAAAAAAGGAAAAAAGGATTAAAGTTTTACCCTAAAGTCTAGTATATCAAATAATATTTGGTATATTATTCCATTATTCCCAAAGTTTCGTTACCCCAAAATCACTCCTTCGCTCATATTTTTCATCCATCCACCTCCCCCACTACACATCAAATCATACAACATTAAACACATTCTCCCTACCCCACCATAGGCCCCATCACATCACGATAATGTCCCACCACATTTCCCCTCATCCACGCCCACCTCTTAACATCCGATGGCCTACATTATGTTTCGGACCCCCGTCATCGTCCAAACTTTACCATCAGCGGGTGGGGGGGGGGGGTCCGAAATCAACAGTATCAAAACCCACCGTCACTGCGACATGACGCCATTTTGTGTTTTCACACCTGCCCCCCGGGCGAAACCGTTAACCACCTTCCCCCCCTAAAATGTGGTTTCCCTACCTTTTAATACCACTGCTCTATCTGTTATCCTCCCACCAATCCCCTTTCGCCACCTCATTCACCCGTTTCTCCCACCAATCACATCCTCTCCCTCCAAAATGAAGTGGTTAAGTAATCACTAATCCAAAGGGCCCACGCCAATATCAATGGGAAATCCAGAAGATTATAAATTCCCCCCTTTCACCCATTCACCATTTACTGGTTTTTATACACTGCCATTTCCATTGTTCTGTTACAAGTTCGCCAATCCAAACTGCTATTGTTTCACCTACTCAAGCATCACACCAGTTAACCATCATGCCAGCCATTACCTTTGTTTTCATGTCTTCTTAAATCTGAACTCTGCTCTGCACATTGTAAACCTGCACAATCCAGATTTCACCAGTGATCTTAGTTTTATCCAATCATTCCTTCGAAAGATAAGGTACAAGAAGAACCTGTGAGTCCTCTAGTCCACCCTCCCATTGATTTTCACCATATTCCCTTAGCAGAGAGAGACTACCAAATTTGTGAAACCCTATGCAATTTTGATCCATTTGAAATGTAATCTTCGCTTGGGGACAAGTTCATTGATAATTTTGATTATATTCAACTATGGAAATCCAATTTTCCCCATTATATATTTCCCTGCACCCACAACACCCCTGAATTCATCAGAAAATGCCATGCTTGTTATCTGCCTAGCCAAAGAGTTGTTATTTCCCCATACTAGAGAAATTATATTCACCATAACTCCCCAAGCTATAGACCAAATGATGCAAGCTCCTACAATAGATAATTCCAACCCCCTTCTCTCATGAAGCACTTATTGAATTATATTAGAAACTGGACTTTGCAAAAAGAATGAAAACCCTTGATCTTTTCCTCACTGAAGATGCCACATTGCCCAAGAAAAATCCTCCCTATCCATCCTCCATTTTCCCTGAGAGAGCCAGGAAAATCATTAGAGTTATCTCCTACCTACTTGGTTATTACTTAGATCATTGGGTAGATGAGGCAATTATAGGATTTCTTTCCATTTTCTTTGCAGATTCCAAGCCTTCCATCTTGTTCAACTTTAGCCAATTTCTTTCAGATTCCATCCATGAATAGTTTGTCAAATTCTAGACTGATGAAGTATTCAAATATGCTTTTGTGTTAGTATACATGTTTTCATATTTTCAGGGAGACAACCTCAAGCTTGCCTTACAAAAGTTGGATGAAGAGGGAAATCAACAATCAATTATCTTCTAGACTACACTGGTAATGAAGGAACAAAAAGAGTATTCATACAAACAATTCATAGAAATGTTTCTACATCGAGCACTTAGTCTCCTAAGCAGCACTCTAGAACCAAGAATCAGTGAAGAAATCAGAAAAATATTGCAGTTATCAGACCAAGTGCAAACATGAGATTGGTACCTTTATTAGAATTACAAAGAGCTAAGGATATTTGGGTGTGAACATTCCCCTTACAAACTACCAAAATTCCTCCCAATGAGGCTTTTTTATCTAGAATACATCAGGCAAATGCTCAATATGGATGAGATTCATTTTGTCGCTGCTAAGAATAAATCTTAATTTAAAATTAAAACAAAATAGGTCCTTTTATTTGCAATAACAGGGCAATGGGGGAAGAAGCAGACAAATTACTAAACGAAATGTAGGTCAATCTCACTTTTACATGGTCATATGATCCATGAGGAGTCATCTCGAAGTTAAGGGTAGAGAACAAATCTATTGCTTACTTTCATACATCCAAACGAGAGATTGAGAAATATAAGAACTAGCTCGAGTAGACTAAGAACACTCTACAAGATGCAAGGGAGTAGTTGGTGTCTACTCTGACAGTACAGACTCCTGTCGCACAGGAGAAAACAAAAAAATGAAATAGAGAAGAGGAGTCACCTTTAGTGACCGAGATTTCTAGTGAAGGCTTCAAAATAATGTACAGGAAGAAGACCAAGCTCAATTGCAAACTAAGCCTAAGAAAGGATTTAGATCAAGAGAACATTATCACCACTAAAGAGCCACTTGTTTCCTCACTAGTAGGTGATCAAACTAAACTTTCTCCTACTACTTCGACAACTTCACAGGATCAATAGAAAGTTATGCAAACTAGCACATCTACCACAGGGGAGACACAAAAGAGTATGTTTGATATTTTCAAGCAGATTAAAGTGAGAAATGAGGCCTTGAATATCAGCACATATAATTAGTTCTTGAAGAAGGCTTCTAGTTGTCAAAGGAGATTGTTTTCAGCCTTTGATTTAGAGAAAGGCAAAACACAAATGGCTTTCCTCTAAGCACATATCCCACAACCCAAGGCAACATTAGATTATAAGAAGAATTCATTTGAATTTGATGTGAAAGACATGCATCCCATTGACCAAATGGATATTAACAATTAGACTAGGCACATGATTCCATCTACTCTCACTAACACTGCTATGAGTTTGTTTAAATTGTAGGTTACTTTAGCTAACATCCAGTCACAATTAAAGATGGAGAAAGTCTCTTCACTAGCTGAAGACACAAGGATCAAAGCTTTGGAAGACTTGGTAGTGAAAGTAAGATATGATCCTGCAAATATCAACGCTGTAGAAGAACTTGTAAGAAAGAAGAATACTGACATAGTAGCTTTGAGAAAATAGTTAAAGTTGTTGGCCATAGAAGACCCTTTGGCTAGAGACATTGAAGAGATAGAGTAAAAGAAGGAAAAAATGATGAAGCTCATCATGGAGCAGAGTGCACAGTTTAAAGAAATGGAAACAAAGATAGAGAAAATCATCAAATAAAGGAGCAAGCTACCAGTATGTCTATTGTCCCTTTGCAAACAGTGCCTCTTACAACAATTCCTACAGCTACATATTCTACAAGAAACACTGGCAATGTTGCAAATTAGTTGGAAAGTGTAGTGGATATATGTCTCTCCAAACATAAGATTTCAAAATATGACATGCTCAAGTCAATCTTCTACAAGACCAAATGGAAAAGACTGAAACTTTCCATGTAGCAGAGCTATAGAGAGCTCAAAGCCAAATATAAGTGCAGAGGAAATCGACAACTCAGTCCTCTATTGGCCACACACTGGCCCAAGTTAAAGAAATTATATGCACCAATATCATTGAAGCAATGGATGAAATCTAGCGATGTATCCAGATTATATTTGAACGGAAAGAGTTGATTGAGAAAGCCAATTAGGCCATTTCCAATATTAACAATGAATTGTGAGATATGCCTGCCACAGCCAACAACATCATCACATTTCTCAATTCCAAAAAAATATATGAGCTGGATGATTTGGGAACAGATGACAAGACATAAACAATCTTAGAAGTGAAGAAAGTTCTGACAAGGAAGAACTTGGTTGTGTAGCTTACAGAAAAATGTCACAGTTTGGAAATAGGAGTCAACAGATCTTTCACTAGAATAGAAGCATTAAACAATAAGGGTCTTCCTTCTTTATTTGTAATCAATCACAAACTGATGACCAAGGAAGATTATAATAAGAAGCTTCAAGAAATTGCAAAGGATATTGCCAAGTCTTCCCACATTCAAGGTGTTATGACACGAAGAGATTATTTCGAAGCTATCAGCAACATGAGTTTCATCCAGCATGAGCTAAAGCATATTTTTGTAGTAAAATCCACATTTTCTCGGTATATCAAGGTAGATGAGATCTACCGTAAGGCAACAAAACTCACCATTCCAAATGAGGAACAGTGGGATAAATCATGTGAATGTTAGGACTAAAGAAAAGATCAGCTTCACCAATGCAACAACCAAATAGTGGCAACTCAGCGACTGTTCTCCACCAAAATAGTGCTAGAACTCCAGATCAATTCGCTAAATTCACCTCTTTTGGTCATATTACTCAATTCAGTTATTTTGTAATAAATTATAGATGTCCATGTCAATGCGACATTTATTGTAATCTTTTTGGAAATTTTTGTTTAAATACTTCGTTCATTCGAGGTATTGAGGGTTGGTTATTGATCATTGCAACTCTTTTTATCAAGCAGTGTATTTTTTCCACGCTGCTGGAGCATCATTAATAAAAAGACATTTCATAGGATACTTGTGTTATGACTTACTTGTGATGTTTTTCTTATTGTAGTTGTTATCTTCACTATTATTCTTTGTATGTCAAACATCTAAAATCTAATTGTAAAATAGGAAATGTGAAAAATAATATTTGTTAATTGAGCACCTTATTTGGGTTGTTTTACAATATATATTTTTTCTTCTGAAGACTGATTAAAAAAATCTTAAATGGTTTTTAATAACTACTAAAACACACCTATTCTCCATTTCATATTTCAATTTAAAGATCCAATAAATGTAACTAGCTTGCCCTGTGATTACTTTTTTAAACATTTGATGCAGCATCTAGCTTTATTCGACTCCATATCCCAATGGAAAGAAGGTAATTCTATCATATCAAGAAACCAAACCAATCAAACAAACTCAACCAACAAACAATCATAATTATAACTAGCCTAAAATCAACTTAAAAACCAGGCTAAATCATAAAGAGAGATCCCTCTCTGAAGTTAGCAGGGCTAGATCCAAGCTTCAAAAGTGGTTTGATGTTATCCAATATATTTACTCCATCAACCTCAAAAATATAGAATGATAACAGACACAATGATAGCACATCAAAAAATGCAGAGAAGGCTAGTTATTTGTAAATACTTTACATAATTAATATATTTGAATTATATGTAAGTGTAACTAATATATATTGGTTAGTGTCTGTCATCCAAATCCAAAAAATGAATAAGGTTGATAAGATTATTTATAATCTAAGTGCAGAAGAGCATAAAAGCCTCATAGAAAAATTGCAAAAGGATTAATCAAGTGAATGAAAATTGCTATTCAATATGACTTTTTCTTCTTCTTTTTTCTAAATTTTCATTGATAATATACTTAAGAATATTTGATAACATCTTTTAAACAATCTATTAATTCATATATCTTTAATGTTCTACATGGAGAAACAAATAAGGAAAAGATCAATGTCATTCTAAGAAAAGAAAAATTATAGAACATGTAAATGACAATGAATTTGTCCTTAGCTCATCTAGAGTGGTGCTGGAGGTTAATGAAAGGGGGGGAATTTTAACAAAACTATGAGGGATATAGTGGAAGGGACGTATAAACGTACTTTCCACTTACTATACAAAAATCAATCCAACGATTCCAAGAACCAAATTATATATAAACTATAGGAAGTGTTTCCAAAGCAATGGTCAATGAGACATGCCATACTTGCAATCGAAAAAGCATACAACAACAAAAAAAGAGTCTTTCAAAAGGTAATATTCCGAATTAAAATCATTTTCTCGAATTATATGTATATGTTACTACAAACCATTCATTTATTAATATCAATTTTGGTATATTTTGTTTTCATTTATCAATATAAAAAATATTTTATTACTTTTTTCAGGAAGGTTATGAAAATCCCAAATGATGAACGAGGTGATATGTGAAACATGCTAGTAGGAATGTCCGAAAAAGTGTACAAGGAGATGGTCAAATAAATGGAAATAATTGCATCAGAGGATGAATCTCAACAATAACGTGCTTCAAATCTATGTAATCATGATTGACTTTGTACATATAAAAAAATAATTTAGCATTAAATATTAATTTTCAAGTATTTTCTTGCATAAAAGAAAACAAAATGGAACTCATTTAGAAGATAAAACAAGACAATAAGGAAGAAAATGGTTGATATCAATGTTTCTGAGTAATTGTTAATATTTCCTTATAAAAACTCAAGGTTTCATTTTTTTTAAATTTTATGTTGTTTTAAAACAACCTCCCTTGGATATCTTCAAATAGGTGTTAACATAAAAGTAAGAGCCATTGGATAATGGATTGACAATGGGTTAAATATGCGTTGTGAGTATATGTTGGCATATCATAAAATTAATTGTGGAATTTGTAAGTATCTACGTTATTTTACTTCTTTGAGTTTATAATTAATATAACAAAATAATCCTTTATATTGAACCTATGATTTATAATGGGGTTTAAAACATGCAAGAAACAGAGCATGGAACTACACCAGTAGAAGACTTGTTGCAAGAAGGCATGAGACCTGGTTTTGAAACCATGTGTATAGTTTATGAGTCAATTATTGCTATGGTACATTACTATTTAATTTACATTGATTTATATTATTTATTTCAATTTTCATTATTCTCACCAATGTAGATACACTCATTACACCTTATATTTATGTTTACAAATGGAACAAGATCAAGAAGACAAAAGGAATCGATGAAATCAACAAAATGTTCATCCAAATAACCCAAGTCATGGAAGTATCTTGAGCACTGATGGTTGTTCTAGCGAAGAATGATGATCTATTTCGATATCAATGCAACCAGTTGTATTTTTTGAAGTAATTGTGTGTGTAAATCAGGAATTTTGTTTAATGTAATGGACATAGTGTCGCAATTGAAATACAAGGGGTTACCAATAAGAATCCCATTTTGTATGACAAAGAGCCTATTATTGATATATAATAAAATATATTTTAATTATTCTATTATGTTATCCAATGTCACTATGAAATCTTACACCACTGATTAAATATATGGATTACTAATATGACAATGAAGAGATGTGAAATCTGATAATATGACAAATTAATCCAAACATCATATACAAATGCACTAATGAAAATTTAATTTATATGAATACCATTATAAGCTATATGTCAATTTTTCGATGAATAAAGAATTTAAAAATTACAATAATTGCACTCTCATAGGTCAATGTTTCAAAAATAGAAAAAATATCATACAAAAAAATGGGTGTGCCTATTACATAAACACACACCGGTGTATTATGTTATATAATAACACCATGACGACATAATTTTTGCACGACTAATGCCTTTTCAGAAAACGATGGCATTGGAATGTTTAGTTCTTCAAGAACCGATAAAACTTCAGCTTCATTGGGCCCAAAGTGCTTCCATGCACTTTAACTTCCTCTATTGCTTAGTTCCAAAGCATGAGTTGTTTCTGCTGCAATATGCATTGAGGCTATGGCTAGAACTCTCCCTCTGGTTCCACCTACAACATATACTAATGAATCACATGATCAAAATCCTGCACATATCTAGTAAGCAAGGAAGCATGGAAAACATCATGGAATTTTACAGTTGGCGGTAGTGCAATTTTGTAGGCCAGTGGTCCAATCCTGTCAAGGATCTCAAAAGGCCTGCAATAACAAGGTGTCAACTTGGTTCATCATCCAATCCTCAAGGAGCTCCTATTGGGCTTGATGTGCAAGTACACATGATCCCCAACCTGAAACGCCTTGAATGATATATGCTGATCTGCATAGCTCTTTTACTTGTCTCGTGCTTCCTTTAAAGCCCTCTTAATAACCTACATCTCCTTTCCATCTCAACTAACATATCCGATCTATTAGCACTTCATTCACAGGATCACTCCAACTGATAAGAGTATTACAACTCTGCCCATAAAGAGTTAAAAATGGATTTGTCTTGAAGGACTCTTGATACCCATTGTTATATGAAAACTCTACCAATGGAAGATACTCCTCCTGCTTCCTTTGTGGATTCATGACATAAATCATCCACATGTCCTCAAGTATCTTGCTAATCATGTTTGCCTATCCATCTGTTTGTGGATGATATGTTGGAAATATGTTCTCATTGATGTCAACTAACAGTAGAAGGCAACACAACTGTCAAAAAGATGTATCATGGAGGAGGTTCCAGGCACAGAAAGCAGGGTCAAGATGCAAAATGATGCAGAGAGTTTGAACCCATTTTTCAACTAGCATATGAGCTCAAGGACCACATCGAAGCCACTCAAATGGAAAATTCTCAGAAAGAGATCTCTAATGGTATATAAAATTATGGAAATGGCTACCCTGATCGAGAGATAGAGTCTGCAAATGGATATCTAGATCAACATATTAGTGTCAGCATCAATTTCATGCATAGAATGAATAGCAAGGGCGTGAATCCATTAACAAAGTAAATAAGCCGCTAGTAAGCTTTAAAAAGGCTTAGCACCTAAAGGGTATAGCCAATTGTCACAACATTACATCCCATGACTAGAAAGATGCCAAGCACCATAGGAAAAGGAGCTAAGGGCAATTTGACGAATTTGGTAGCATTTTTGTTATAAAGGAAAAAATGCTTGTGGAGGTTTGTTTGGTAGTGCGACTATTTTTAGTGGCAAGGACATGTTGAAGTGCATGACATACATACATAAAAGGATGAGTTGGCAAGTATTTTCGTAGGATTAAGCCTGATATGCACTTGGATGGGTTGGCAGCCTCTTTAGTGAAAATTTTGGTGGACTTACAATTAGGAGGCGAATCTACATTCTTGATTTTGACGGAACTACCAATTAAGTTTGGAGGATCGCTAAAATTAGTAAATGTCATATGGACTTTTCTAAACATTTAGAATGATAAAATAAGAAAGAAAACAACAGTTTGACTCAGAAATTGAGCCTAGAATTACATATTAGAGATTAATAACATGAAGACAAGATTTGGAAGACTGAACTAGAAAGGAAAAAGGAAAAAATATGATAACCATGTAGCAATATAGCTCAGGTCCAATACGAAAAATAGTAGCTCAGAATTCTTTAAAATCATAATTTCAGCAATGGAGAGATGAATGAGTAAGGATGAGTGCAACAGATTGTGAAATAGCAGCAGAGTGTTGCAAAGTGTGTGGGCATTGTTAGTGCAACACGATGCATGATGGTGGTATCCATCAAGGTTGAAACAAATACTAATATTGGTATTTCAACAATGTTCCAGAGATGCATAGAATGAATTGGTAATTAGGGTTGATGTTGTTGATGTATAGAGCTTGGAGGTTTGTTCAGTAATGACAGTTTCTTAAGGTACGGGCATTTTTATCAGTGATCAGAGATTGTTGTAGGTGTTTCTTAGTAATCAGTGAAATTCTAAAGGTATTGGTGATAGAAGAAAGTGTTTAATTTTGAAGGAAGAATTGGAAGTTAGTGTTTCTATTATGAAAATGGATAAAATATGAACTAGTGAGTGTCAAGCAAGTTGTAGCTTGCAAAATATGTTGGGTTTGGAGCCTGATTATCTTCCTAATTCATAGGTCTTGTTTTTTAGCCATATGCATACCCCTCCATGCAAGGGGGTGCTGGGGCTAGCAGGCCCCTAATGGGGGTTCAAGGGAAGTGCCCCCAAAGCTAAGAATAGATGAAAATTTGCTTTTTAAAACATTGTAATTTCTTAGTAAATATAGGTCATTCATTATGGGAATGACCTGATGGTAGAGGTTATGTTGATTTAGGGTTTTTTTTTCCCTACAAGTCAAGCCTCAATTTATATGAGGGAGTTGTATTGTGACTGTGTACAATTATTCTGAGCAATAAAGAGAGAGAGAGAGAAGAGGAGGATGTGTCTGAGTGAAGAGGAAATTATAGTGGATCTCATGTAGCTTGTATCTCTTCATTTTGCTAGATAATTTAAATGGAAGGACTAGTTGTTTCTCTATGGAGATAGCCCAAATTGCGTGAACCATGTATATCTATGTCTCTCTTGTTCTATGCATTTATGTATTTGTGTTTCCACAATATATTGTGTATTTTATTGCTCTGTTAATTAATTTCTAATCATTGGTTGAGAAAAAGGTCTACTTGGCTGATAAACTCACAGGAGAGAAGGATTCTTGGTTCAAGTGGGAAAAATGGTGGAAGATGGTGATTTTAGGGTCAAGAATTTGAATGGCCAAAACTACTAGCTATGGAAAATGTAGATGGAGGATTATATATACCACAAATATGTGTAACTACCACTGACCAAAAAATCAAAGAATCTGACTAGTATGACAGATATAGAATGGGAGATTCTTAACAAGAAGGCACTATGAATAATATAGTTGTGTCTGGAAGCATCGGTGACATTTAACATTTCAAAGGAAATGACAAGAGACGGTTTAATGACGGCATTGGCCAAACTATGTCAAAAACCCTCTACCTCAAATACGGTATTTCTTATGAAGCGCCTATTTAATATGAATGTGTTAGAAGGTGAATTTAATTTCGAACATATAAATGTATGTAACACAATTACGAGTCAGTTAAATTCTATAATTTTGATGATGAAGATAGGACTCTTTTATTTTTGTGTTCATTCACATAAAGTTGGAATGGTCTGGTTAGGGATATTAGTAACTTTGTCTCTGGATCTAGTACTTTAAAGTTTGATGATGTTGTTGGTGCCATCCTTAGAAAGGAAATGTGACGGAAAAGCTCCAGTGAGATGTCAGGTAATTCTTTGACTGTATAGATTAGGGGCAGAAAAATAAAAAGTGGAAGGAGTCTAGGAAATCAAAGTAAGTCAAGAAAAGGAAGATTGAAATCCATATCAAGAATAGTGTGCTGGAAATGCAGGAAGAAAGGACACCTTAAGAAAGACTGCAAATCTCGGAAGGGAAAGGAAGGAGCTGGACAATAAGAGAACAATATTGAAGCAGATTAACAAGTGATGTGTTGCAATATGCTTTTATTATTTCATTATATAATATTATTGATGCTTGGTTTGTAGATTCATAGGCCTCATTCCACATGACACTTGATAGCAAATATTTCCATGACTATGTTCAAGGATATTTTGGACAGGTTCATCTGGGTGATGATAAAACTTGTAAAATCATCCGAATTAGTAAGGTTTTTATAAATAAAAAGAATGGAAACTAATGGTTATTGAAAGAGGTAAGGTTGTTCTAGATCTGAAGAAAAATATAATTTCAATAGGGTCGTTGGGAGGTGAAGGATGTGTAACTACTTTTACAGACAAAACCTAGACGGTCACTAAAGGAGCCCTAGTAATAACAAAAGGAGGAAAGGTCGGTACATTGTATTCATGCAATAGCATTTCTAATTTTCTTAATGATTTAACATCCATAGGATCATATAGGACACTGACATCATAGGATCTAGCACATGAGTAAGAAGGGGATGCAGATTCTTCACTCAAGAAATTTGTTGCCATGTTTCAAGCATGTTGATTTTGATTTTTGTGAAAATTGTGTTTATGGAAAATAGAAGAGATATTGATTTATCAGAGTGGGGAAGGAAAATAAGACCGAAAAATTAGAGCTTGTGCACACATATGTATGTGGTCCTGCTCAGGTATCATCACTCAGTGGCTCTCACTATTATGTTACTTTTATTAATGATGCAACTAGGAGAACCTAAATTTATTATATTCGAAATAAATCTGATGTATTTGATACTTTGAAGAAATGGAAATATTTGGTGGAGAATCATATAGGAAGGAAGTTTAAGTCTCTCAGATCAGACAATGGAGGTGAATAATGCAACAAAAAGTTTGATAACTACTATTCAGAGCATGGAATTTGTAGAGAGAAGACAGTTTTAGGAACAACATAGGAAAATAATGTGTCAGAAAGGATCAACATGACCATCATTGAGCATGCAAGGTGCATCAGATTACATGCAGGATTTCCCTTACAATTTTGGGTAGACGTTGTAGATATTGTTGTTTATCTAATAAACATAGGGCCTTCAAGTTACTTGGATGGTGGTATTCCAGAGGAGGCATGGGTAGGTAAAATGGTAAACTACTCATTTTAAAAGTCTTTTGGTTTTGAAGCCTTTCTCCACATTAATAAAGAAAATAGAACAAATCTTGAGGAAAAATAAAATAAATGTACCTTTATTGGATATGGTTTTAATGATTTTGGTTACCTCTTATATGATTATGAAAATCACAAAATCATTAGCAGGAGAGATGCCATATTCAATGAAAAGGTATTGTATAAGGACCATATTTAGGTAAATAAACAGGAAAAGGAAAAAAAAGGATATGCAGTGCTTGATGCGATCATAGAAAAGGTAAAGGTTCCTAGAAATCATAATGATAAACAACTACAACAACAAAAACCACCAAAAAAACAACAGGCACCTCAAACACCTAAAATTTTTGTGAAAATATCTACCAAGATAAGTAAACCCCCTAAACTATACTCTCCTTCATTATATTATATATTGTTGACTGATATTGGTGGACTAGAAAGATATGAAGAAGCAACGTAGGTAGAAAACAGGAAGAAGTGGGAGGAATCCATGGAGGAAAAGATTGAATCCTTGATGCATAACCAGACTTGGGACTTAGTCAAGTTTCTTGCAAGTAAAACAACATTGCAAAATAAATGGGTTTACAGGTTGAAGGAAGAAGATGGAGGTAAACATAGGTATAAGGCTAGACTTGTGGTGAAGGGGTTTGCGCAAAATAAAGGTATAGAATTTGATGAAATATTTTCTCTTGTTGTTAAAATTACTTCAATCAAAACTAGTTTAAGTATTGTGGAAACATAAGATTTTAATATTGATCAATTAGATGTAAAGAAAACCTTTCTCAATGGGAATTTTGAGGAAGAAGTATATATGCAAAAACCACAGGGGTATGAGGTCAAAGGGAAGGAGACGTTAGTGTGCGAATTGAAGAAGAGCTTCTATGGCTTAAAACAGGCTCCAAGTCAGTGGTATCTAAAATTTGACATGTTTATGTCTAAACAAGGCTATACTAGATGGGACTCTCACCATTATGTTTATCTTAAAAATAAAAATGATGGAAGTTATAGTATATTGTTATTGTTATTGTATGTAAATGACATGTTTTTTGCAAGGTCTAACATGCAGAAAATAAATGTGCTAAAAGGAAAATTGGAAAGTTCATTTTCAATGAAGGATTTGGGTGTTGCAAAACAAATCCTTCATATGAGAATAAATAGAGATAGGAAAAATCACAAATTAACATTATCTCAGAGTGAGGACATATAAAAAGTGTTGGAAATATTTAATATGAAAAATGAAAAAATAGTTACTACACCTAGCCTTTTGAGGCTAAGTAAGAAGATGTGGCCCAAGACTCCGAAAGAGATGGACTATATGTGTAAATTTCCATATGAATCAGCAATTGGAAGCTTAATTTATGAAATGGTCTATGAAAGGCCAAATATTGTGCATGCAGTGGAAGTTGTAAGAAGGTATATGAAAAATCTAGGAAAAAGAGCATTGTATGGCAGTGAACTGGATTCTCAAGTATTTGAGGGGTACCAAAAATCAAGCATTATGAATTGGTGGTTCAAACATTGCTCTACAGGGATATGTTGACTAAAATATTGTAGTTGATAAAGATAACATGATGAGCACCACAGGGTATGTGTCTACTGTAGGTGGAACAACTATCAATTGGGTTTCAAAAGTGCCAAACATTGTTGGATTTTCAAAAATAGAAGAAAAGTATGTTACTACTACATAGGCTAGTAATCAAATGATTTGGTTACAAATTTTTATGGATGAATTGGAAAAGAAGAACAATATGGGTTGGTTATGTAATGAAAGCCAGAGTACCATTCTTCTTGTAAAGAACTCAACATTCCATTCCAAGACTAAACATGTACATGAAAAATTGCCTTGTAAAATATTCTAATTTCATAGTCAATCTGCGTCATTCATTAGGCGAATGATCTGACAGTAGAGGTTATGTGGATTAGGAAATTTTTTCCCTAGAGGGAAACCTCTATTTATAGGAGGGAAATATATTCTGACTGTGTATAATTATTTTAAGTCAGAGAGAGGTGGATATCTGAGAGCGAAGAGGAAATTATAACAGACCTATTGTCAGTTGTATCTATTCATTCTGCCGAAAAATATAAAAGGAAGAGATGGTTGTTTCTCCATGGATGTAGCCCAAATTGGGTGAACCACGTATATTTGTCTCTCTCTTGTTCTATGCATTTATGTATTTGTGTTTCCACAATACTTTTTGTATTTCATTGTTACGTTAATTAATTTCTAGCAAAATCAGGGGTTGGTGCTCCTTCCAGTGGGTACTAGAAAATATTTGGGGTTCTAGCTCCATTCAGTTGTATCTGATAAATTAGGGATTTGTAGCTTTCGATTTGTTGTAGCTAGAGAATTGTAACAACAAGTTGTAGCCTGCCTTGTGAAGCAATAATTGAGTAGACTTGAAGAATTTATTTGTTCTTTGCTTTTCATTGTCAATTGCTAAGATAATTTCATGTTGTGATTATTTATTTATTAAAAATACCCTATGGTGTCCCAATGATCTAACACAAGTAAAATAAAAAAAATTTGATGAAATTCCTACAATAGTAATTCACCATCCTCCTCTCAGTAGTGTCATGGTTTCTCCTAGTTTCCAACAATTGGTATCAGATCCAAGATACTTCAAAGTCATTCAAACAATATAAGAATATTAGTGACCATGGAAAACGAGGAAGGAGGATTTATCAACAAGGTACTAATGTTCAATGGAATAAACTATATGTTTTGGAAAGTGAGGATTAAGATCTACATTCAATCACTTGGAGTTGATGTGTGGGATGTTGTTGAAGAAGCATATCAAAGGCCTCCAACAGTGGTTACCAAAGATCAAAAGTTGGAATTTACTTACAATGTCTAGGTAATGAATACCCTTTTTACTAGCATACCTCAATCAAATCTTGTCAAAGTAATGGATTGCATGTCTGCCAATGTTATCTTTGATAAGATGAGAAGATTCTATGAGGGAGAGAACAAGGTAAATACAATTAAAATCCAAGGTTACATCATGCAATTTAAAACTTTAATCATGCATGATGAAGAAGATATTGCAAAGTATTTTTTTGAGAGTTGATGAAGATGTGAACACTATACAAGGGCTTGATCAAAAACTCAATGAAGCTACGGTAGTTTAAAAATTGTTAAGATCTCTTCCTGAGAGGTTTAGTCCCAAGGTGATAGCCATTGAAGAAATCACCAACCTAAGCACTCTCTCTTTAGATCAACTTCTTGGAATACTCATTGTCTATGAAATGAGGATTTCTAAAGGAAAATCTATAGCCAAAGAATCAACCTTTAAATCAAAAAAGAAGTGCAAGGATAAGCATGATGATTCATGTTGTGAATCAGATGGACAAGAAGAAAACTTTGTGAGGAAGCTCAAGTGAGGATTAGGAAAGTATAAAGGTAAGCTATCTTTTAAATGTTTCAGTTGTGGAAAATTTGGTCATTATCCATCAAAGTGTCTTAAATGAAAGAAGAAGTATTATCATCCTAATGAAAAATTTAGAAAACTTCTAAGGAATAGTAAGAGGGCTAAGGAGAGAGGTTTTTATGTTCAAGAAGAGAGTTCCTAGGAAAGTGAACCTAGCCAATATTCAGATGAGGACAAATATGATGAGAGCGCCAAATAATTTATGTTGATGGCCATAGAAAATATGCAAGGTGAGGCTATTAATTTTGATGATGAAAAAGGACAATTATACCTTAAAGGAGAATTGGTAAGTTATCTTTATGAAATAGAAAGGCTGAGGATGAAAAATAGAGTTCTAAAGGGGTCCTTGACAAAAGAAAAGGTTGAGGTTGTTAAGCCTGCTTTTTTAGATAGAAGAAGATAAGAAAATTCTATAATCCCTAAACTAGTAGTTGAAGGAAAAGGTTTGTGCATGTGAGAGGTTAGAAGGAGAAATCATATTTTTGAGAAAGGAACTTGAGAAGGAAAAAAATGCAACTGAGTTTTAATAAAAAATTCAGTAAAGGAACAAATGATTTCAATGAGATATTGGAGGATCAACGTGTCACTAAAGATCATAATGGTGTTGGATTTGAAGTTTATTCTACACAAAAAATGAGTTAAAAGGAAAGAAACAAATTACCTTTGTTCTAGTAGGTAAATAAGGGCCTTCGTGACAACAAAAGGGAGAAATTAAACCCAAAGCTCATATCCATAAAAATCAATAGCAGAGAAAGAAGAATTGTAGCTAAGAAAATCAAAGTTCCCAAAATTTAGACCATTTCAAAAGATAATCTTCCAGGTACAATGATATTTTCCAATGGTATTGCTTCACATGCACTAAATATGGCCATAGAGAACTAAATGACGGAGTCAATTTATCATAGAGGCAACTCAGCTCCAAGAGAAGACTTCAGCAAAGGAAAAGTAGACAACCCACGTACAATAATTATTTTTCTCCCGTGAATTATGAGGTGCAACATTGTAAATGTTAAAATTTTAGGCATATAGCAATCAATTACAAAATTAAATGAAAAAGGACAAAGCGAGTAATTAAGGAAATTGAACAAAAGACGAAGGTCTGAAAGGAAAATGAAAAATTAGCGCAATGTGATATTGCTTTGTATACTTAGAATGGTGGGAGCCATTGGTATGTGTACAATCAATGTTCCAAGTATATGTTAGGAGATAGAAGCAAATTTTTGACATGGAAATCAATTGAGAAAGGTAATATGACTTTTGTCAACAATTCTCCTGGAAAAATAAAGCAAAATGGGTGGTTAATCTCTCAAATGGAAATAGTAAAGCCAAAAATATTTTATATGTTGATGGGTTGAAGCATACCCTGCTTAATATATCTCATATGTGTGATCAGGGTTATGATGTGATTTCTGAAGCCAAAAATTGTCAAATCAAGTCCACAGGTACAAGTGGGATCGTTGTTGAAGCTGTAAGAAAAGACAATAATGTCTATGTGATCAAAGAGAAGACATAAATATGTTGCTTACCAAAGACATATGAGACTTGGTTATGGCATAGGAGAATAGGTCATCTGAACTTTGATCAAATAGTCAAGCTAAGCAAGAAGAACGATGCTAATGATTTTCCCATGATTTCAAAACCAGAGAACATAACTTGTAAATATTTCTAACTGGGAAAGCAAGCTCGAGTTCCATTCAAGGAATAGGAGAACTCATCATTAAATCCATTGCATCTCGTACACATGGATTAATGTGGACCATCCAGAACATAGTCACCCATAGGCAAATTATATTTCATGCTAATAATTAACGATTTTAGTAGGATGATATGGGTTTCCTTCCTTAGAGAGAAATATGAAGCTTTTGATAAATTTAAAGAGTTCAAATCTATGGATGAGAATGAAACTGATTATAAAATTAAAAGAATAACATCTGACAATGTAGGTGAGTTCACTTGAAAAGAATTTGATGAATTTTGTAAAATGCATGGTATCAAAAATAAGTTTACATTTGCAGAGACTCTCGAGCAAAAGGGTGTTGTAGAAAGAGAAAACACGTCAATACAATAGTTAGCTAGTGAACTTATCACTGAAAGGAATGTTCAACAAAGTTTTTGGGCATAATTTATTCATAGTATAGTACTTATCCTCAAAAAATCTCATTCTAGACCGAATAGTGAAAAAACGCCCTATGATCTATGGTATAGTAGACGTGTAATAGTCAAACACTTCATAGTTTTTGGTAGCACATGCTACATCAAGAGTAGATGAAATAATTTTTTTGGGAAATTCACGTAAAAACAAAGAATACAAATTCTACAATTCATTTGTATTGATGTAAAGATGGATGAGCATGCTGATCAAAAAGAGAAACAACGCGCAAAAACCATTGTTGATGAACTAGTTAGCATTAGTGAGGAGCATGATGAGGTAGCTACAGAAGAAAGTGACGAAGAAATGTCTGGCCCTAAAGCTAAATATCCAACAAGGTATGTGAAAAATAACCACTCAACAAATTAGTTCGTTTGTGAATTAAATTATGGAGTGTAGATAAGAAGTAAACTATTAGATTCCCTCACACATGCACATGTTTCACTGTTGTCCATGGAGGAACCAAAAGTTGTTGTTCAATCAAGTCAAGATCAAAATTGGTTAAAGGAAATGAATGAATAATTGGATCAAATAAAGAAAAATCATACTTGGGAAATTGTTCCAAGTCCCGCTAACAAGAATTTCATTGGAACAAAGTGGGTTTTCAAGAATAAGTTAAATCATTGTGGAGAAGTGGTAAGAGACAAGGTTAGGTTGGTATGCAAAGTCTATTCTCAAATAGAAGGCTTGGATTTTGATGAAACTTTTTCTCCTATTGCTATGTTAGAAGTAATAATAATTTTTCTGGCATTTTCTTGTGTTAAAAAATTGAAAATCTATAAAATGGATGTCAAATTTATTTTTCTCAATGGAGAGCTACACAAGGAAGTCTACATAGAGTAGCCAAAAGGTTTTTACCTGAAAAAGAAACCAAATTATGTTTTTACACTTAATAAGTCTTTGTATGGTCTCAAGCAAGCCCTTAGGGCTTGGTATTCCAAGCTAGAAAGCTACTTGCTCAATTCTGGATTTAGAGGAGGTGCAACTAACAACAACTTATATGTCAAAGAAAAAGAAAACAAACTCATTGTGGAGGTTGTATATGCTGATGATATCATCTTTGCTAGTAATTTAGATTTGTTGATCAATGAATTTTCAACTGATATGAAGACCGAGTTTGAAATGTCAATGCTTGGAGATATTTCCTATTTCCTTGGATTGCAGATTGTGTAGCCACTGAAACGAATTTTAATCTCTCAAAGAAAGTATTTCAAAGAAGTGTTGAGGAAATTTGGCATGGAAGAATGTTTGTTAGTGAGCACTCCAATGGTGGAAGGTTGCAAACTTAGAAAGATGGATGAATCTCCAGTAGTGGACTAAACTTTATATAGATCCATCATTTGCAGTCTCTTATATTTAGGAACATAAAGACTAGACTTCATGCATGTCGTTGCTATAGTTGGAAGATTTAAAGTAGCTCCTAGACAAAGCCATTTAGTAGCATCCAAGACGATTCTTAGATATCTCAGACAAACAAGGGACTATGGACTATGGTACCCAACTAAAAATATTTTTCATTAACTGTTTATACTGATTTTGATGAGCCAGGTGATGTATATGATCGAAAAAGCACAAGTGGTGGTGCTTTCTTTCTTAGACAATTTCTAGTCTTATGGTTGAGAAAGAAGCAAGCTTCCATTTCCTTATCTACAAATAAAGAAAAATATATTGCAACAACTTCTTGTTGTACTCAATTACTATGGATGAAAGAAACCTTTCAATATGGACAAGTGTTTTATGATCAAGTCATTCCCATTATTTGTGACAACACAAGTGCAATCAAAATGTCAAATAATCTAGTTTTTCACTCGAAGACAAAGCATATTTCAATGACGTATCACTTCTTGTGAGAGCAAGTTGCAAATCGAGTTGTGAAGCTGGAGTATGTTCCTACAAACAAAAAAAGTTGCTAACACTTTCACTAAACTACTTCCTAGAGAACATTTTGAGTATTTGAGGCAAAGGCTGGGAGTTGTTCCTATTGCCTCTGTACACTAGCTCATCCTTTAAGTGGAATAAAAGCAACTGTTATATTTTTAGCATATAAAGGTGAAGTTTACAGGTCCACGGGACCAGCATGACATCGAAATATTATTGACAGAAGGAGTGTCGTGACAGGGGGAGCATGTTGGTGTAGTTACATTGATGTCAAAGGGGGAGAGATTCAAATTTTTTCTTTTAGGGCCAATTTTCTATGGTCATTGCTACTTTGGAATACCTCAATCAATGCCTTCCACATGGAAAATGGTGTCTCCTTACCATAGAGATTTAAGATAATGTGGTCTCTCACTCCCCCTAGGATTATTCTCCTCGCTTTGGCTACAAATTTCCTCCATTGGGCTAGGTTTAGGGTATGAGATGATCCTAGTTTTGGAATGTTTGTCTTGACATAATTCAACAATCCATTGTCATCAAGGACTACCCGCATGTGATCCTTCCAGGCAATGAAATTTGATTTTTCTTTCAAGGCATACTCTAATCTCAGTCCATTGAAGGCCATTCTCCCAAATCTATGGAAATCATGTTACACTGAATTTACAAATTCAAATATCCTAAGGGACAACTTCAAAATTCTTGTTCTAATGTGAATCTTTCTCTGATACCATGTAGAACTTTGACAGAATTGCAATTGCTCAAAAAATTTAATCTAAAATCATGAGACACAATTCTACTCTACTGATTTGCGGAATGAAATTCACAATTTAGAACAATATGTATGGAGATGCAATAAGAAAAGCCACAAATACTCAATGATATTTAGGGGAACCCAATTGCGAAAAATCCATCAAGCCTACTTGAATTAATCAATGAACTGATAAACTATTATAATCTAGCTTGAGCTCTAAGCTCAACCTGCAAAAGAATATTTTTTCTCCTCCTCAATGAACAAGCTCTAGCCAACACTTAGCCAAATATTTGGTCACCAAGGGACCTATTTCATTACACAAATCCTAAAGAAATTAGCCCGATATTCTTTAGTAATGTCCTCTGAAATGATTATACAATTCCTAAGCATTGATCACTGATTGCATACAACACATATATACTAAACACTTGTTTACAAATGAAATTACATTTCCTTGGAATCTCCACCACAAATGAAAAATTCGAATTCCTTGCATGCATGAGCTGTTTTTGGTTGATTGGTCAGTTAAATGTATGATCTCTCAATTATATTGTTGTCCCACTCCATAATTGACTTCCAACTAGTTCTATTAATTGATAGAACTGGTTCAATTGAGTACTGTGGGAAATAATTGAACTCGATTGTTATAAATTTTCCATCACACATGCATAAGTGAACTCCAAGCCTTCTAACTCAATTTTACTGAACTAACTTAATGACAATAGTCATGACACCTTAGTTAACTTCTTGCCTCCAAATTATCTCTTGATGTAGAAATTTCAATTTTTCTCAATTTAACAAAGACATAGCAAAATTAAACTTTTCTTACTACCGTTCTCTACACAGAAATTTAAAAAATAATAAGGATACATTAACAAGAAGACACCCTTGATTTTAATCCTCGCACAAAAAGAATACAAAGTAACAACATTATTATAATTGATAGCATCCATTTGTTCGAATAACACGTACTTTATCTACCATCCTTGTAATAGAATGATATTTCAAATTTTAATGAAACAGGAATTAAATCCAAAAAAGCTCCAAACACGCTATGTTATGTGTCCTCGTCCGTTGAATCTTACAACGGAAGACAGCATGTAATATTTTATACTTTCGTGATTTAATTATTTTATATTTTAATAATTAAATTTATATATAAACATTAAGGTTTTGTGAACGATAATATTACTATTTGAGGTTGTTCCCGTAAAATGCTTATAGAAAATATATATTAAAAAGAAACTTGTATAACCACGATGAAAATCATATTCAAAAGACATTAATCTTTAAAATCACACAATGTTACGTAAAATTAAAGAGCCCTAAAGTGCTACATTAATGTAACAAAAAAACCGTATAATAATGAGGTCAACTAGACGTGACAAGCAAATATATCAAGGTGTTATAGTGATTAAATCCGTATTAGGTGATAGCTTTGTTCGTGAGAGGAGTGTGCGGAAGAGGGCCTTATACTTCAAGGGCAACGGCAATATCATCCGTGATGGCCTTGAGGGTTCAAATTAAGGGATCCCTCTTGGCCTCTTAACAAGGGCTAGTTCTTTTACCTTTCTCAACTTTTCTTGTAATTTTGTATATTTTTGTTATGTAGATTATTGTTGGATTTTTCTAAGAATGAATATAGTGCCCTAAGATTATTACCATGTTCATGTACACAATACATTGTATCAATTATATTCATTTTTATATTTTAAGGCTAAAATTATTGTTAAAAGTAGATGAACAAATTTTTAATTTTAAAGTTATTTTAAAATAACATAAACACATGTAAAAATCATTAAAATTTCTATATTCCATATATTAGTATTCCATAGTGATAAAATTCCATAGTGATAAAAAATGTTTTTTTAAATGATATATAATATTACTTTTAATTAATAACTTAATCATATATATAAATGAAGTGATAAATACTTTAACTAAAACTCAATAAACACAAATCTTTATAATAAAAAAAATATTCAAAATAATGTTCGCTATGAAAACAATAAATTTCAAATATTGAAGTTGAAGAAAATTAACCATATTTACGTAATTAAATTTCGAAATAATTACTCATATTTATATAATTGACTAATAATTTTGAAATTTCAATAAGAACGAGGAGGCAGGAAACTCAGGGGCCTAGATCTGTGAGAGGAAGAAAAGCAGTAAAACACATTCATAATAGAGAAAGGGAGAAGATCATAACCCATATCTTTAGCATATAGGATGGGGTCTTAGGAGATGGATATAAGTGAAATTAGATAGAAGAGAGGACTCACTACAAATAGTCCAGTACTTAGGAGGTACACTAACCCTACTTTTGACCATGGTTATCAGAGATAAAAGGACCAACACACTCAAGACAATTTCATTCTTTATAGGTGCATGTTCAAAGGGTGAAAAAAAGCCAACGAACTAATTCGAGACCTGTTCTTATTTCTAAATAATACTAATTGAGATTCAGTTGTTCCATTACTATCAATTAGGTAGGAAACTATTAGTTCAATTAGGCAGGCTAGGAATTCCACTAGCAATTATGTGGGAAACTATTAGTATGAGTGGAGCACATTCAACCACATGAACTAGAAGAACCATTATCTCCCAAAAAAATGGACCAATTAATTGTAGATGGACTTTCCAAGAATTCTATTTTTATAGCATGCAACGAACCAAGCGAGTTGTATTGGTGTGTTTCATGTGTATGAGCTCTAAAGACACCTTCCTTGAAGTTGGTTGTTACCTACAAGGAGCATACAAGAAATTGGATATTGTTAGTGCACAAACATGGATAAAAAAAACATTGTAAGTAACACAATCAATGTGTGAACAAATATAAACTAAAACTATAGTACATAACACAGAAACAAGATTAGTGAAGAAGAACAAATCGACAAAGGTTAGGAAAATGATCGTCTTTATTGACTGCTAGTGGTAGAAGAGTTAAAATAGAAGAATAAAAGGCACTTGAAGATAATTGTTTGACCAATGGTGCTCAAAAACTCTCAACAAGGATTTCCCTTTCTCAATCTCTTTGTAAGCTCTCTCTCTCTCTCAAATAAGTATAGAAGACACTCTTAATGGTGGAATTCTCTTCTCAATGGTATGCTTGATTGCTACAGAGAAATTCTGGAAGCATAGCAATGCACTACTTCTTCTTGTTTTTGGCTCTCGGTGAACTTGTATTTATAGAATTTTTGGACAAACCTTCCCTCCTTTGGTTCATTAACGTGGTTGTTTGCCTCATAAAGGAGATGAGAGCTACCATCTCCTTGCCTTTACTGCTTCTTGGGGTTGAAGGCTCGAATTGATCAACCCATCATGTCAAGAGTTAGAGTGTTCTTCAAGCATGTTTGCAACTCGAGGTGTGTAACACCCTCCTACCACATCTACCCATGTAACGGCCAACTAGTGTAAGAATGTGACGAGAGACTACTATGATATGATTCAACCTCCTAGGTGACATTAAGGAAGTGGAATCGGTAGAAACACATCAAACATACCTTCCACATCAACAAAAACGCTCCCAAGAGCTATCCAAACCACTCAGGTACCATGGCCCTGGGTCCCACTAAGTTTTTAGGCTATTAAACCTCTAGATTCTCCCATGCTAAGGGCAGGCTAACGTCCAAAGAGATTTGGATGCTCCCACAAGCCTACATGGCTATGTCGAGGGACTATTTCAAGGATACCTATGCCAAAGTCCTTGGGATTTAAGGCACTTTTCAAGCCCACAATTCCGGCCACTACCTAGAACTTGTTGTAACTTCCAGAATCCATTAAACACATGAGGACAAGACTAATAAACCAAAAAATAACTCGAGGACTAGGTCTGACCATCCCCAATGGGGACTGACATTATGTCAAACACATGGCATCAATGCAATATACAGGTCTAGGACAAGGGACATATCATGAATGACTGAAAAATTTTATGAGACTTGAAAAGAAGGATCACCACATTCTCCCTTCAACTATTATGACATTAATCAAGTCTTTCATCCATAATTTTAACAATTACAAGTAAATACATGAAATAACCATGACTTGGATGAGTATATTAACAATGCTTATAATCACCATAAACCATAAAAATAACAGTGAGATAAAAACCATTAAATCCACATATAATAAGTACAAATGCAAGACAACTTAACTTTTATTAAACATAGGCAAATCCGATTAGGTTCAGGACTTCCACATACCACCTGACCGTAGACATGATTGAACCAAATATTTCTCTTAGCGAATCAACCCCATATGATATTCCAAACATGAACATGGGATCACATAAACACATCAATCCAAACCCATAAAGCGCTTCAAGAGGAAAACCACCTCAAATCATCAAACAATGATTCCACCTCACGGTCAAACATCATGAAAACATCATCAAATTGGTCTCTGTAGAAGCCTTCCAAGGATCTAGAGAATTTGTTCCAACCAAGGATTCCATGACTAGTAACTCAACCCACATGTTATTTCGAGCTTCTAGAGAATTTGTCTAACCATCGCTTCGAGGACTAGTAATTGAACCCACCAAGGGCTTCCGAAGCATTTTTCCAACCAAGGCTTCTAGGACTAGTAACTCAACCCAAGTTGTTATAGGGCTTCCAGAGCATTTGTCCAACCATGGATTCTATGACCTATAACTCAACCCAAGTTATTACTAGACTTCTAGAGCGTTTGTCCAACCATGGCTTCTAGGATCCAGTAACTCAACCCAAGCTAAGGAAACATGAGAACCAACTAGGAAAAAAATAAATGAACCCACAACACCATGGTTATCCAGGAAATAACAAGGCTAGGCATATCGATTGCCAATCCAGGCAATCCTTCATGTGAGTGAAAAATCATGACCAATAAACCACATGCATGCGTCATGCATGCCAAGCTAGTGAGGAAGCATACATGCAACTTCATACCTACAATCAACACCCATTGTAGTTGTTTATCCCGATGTCCTCTTGCACTTTTCAGCTCTTCCTTTTCCTCCTTGCTCTATTACTCCAAGTGTGACATGCTATCTAAGAGTGCTCCAAGAATTCTCTAAGTATCCAAGAGTATGAGAGAGAGAGAATAGAAGAGAGCTTCCCCAAACCTAAACTAACCAATATTACCCACTGATCCTCATAAGCATTTTTTCTTAATGATGCCTCTATTTTCTACATTTTCCTCCTCACATGTAACGTGTGACCTTTCACCTTCATTTTCTCCTAATTTCCTTTATTTTCATAAATAAAATGCCAATAAATGCCTCATCCCTTTGCAAAGCCTTTGTCATTGCCTTTGCTAATTTCCTTAGCCATAATTAACCAAATGAATAGCCACAAGGATGTTTTCCCACCATTCAACTTGAAATACATGTCCCTTACCCATGGTATTATTTTGCCTTTATTAACTTTTATTACATGGAATTTTCACTGAGGTTGTTAGAGAACCCTCCGCCTTAGGAGAACACTGTCATCAGTGTCCAATGACACCTATAACTAGCAAGACTAATGTAAACAAAACATACTACCCATAGATCTTTATAACTCAGCTCGTTACAATATCTATAATGAACAGCTGCCAAAACATAACAAACATTCTGTTTACTGGAGATTTATAACACAACTCATTACGATATTTACAATAATAACCATAGATACACACATACACATTTGCTTCACCCAACAAATAATCATACTGTCTATGGAGATTTATAAATCCAACTTGATATAGTATTTAAAATAATACACACATCTACACATATACACATTTTCTTAACCAACAAATAAAAGGATAAGATACCTACATCAAGGGAATCTTAAGGCTCACACCTCCACCCTCAAAGTAATACCAAGATTCACCTCCTTACTAGGAATTCTAGAATCCACTGCAAGGTCAAATCTGCATCTAATGTCTAGCGTTATAATCTAGTTCCACTTGTCCTCTCAGTGAATAGTTATTGGCTCATTGTTTTAGGGCATAGTCTCAATGTGCATCTGATTCCATCTAGAAATTCTAATGACCAAAATAAATCCATCCCCGACCTTCTCTTCTCTTGAACGCAATCCCTCTAGAAATCCATCACCCCCTTTTGTGCAATCACATACCTTCTAATTTCCGCTGACACCCACCACCATCCTGGTTAGTCCATCCCTTAGCAAGGTTTCCTCACATCGGAAGATACAAAATCCAAGGAATATCACTACCTCAAAACCATCATACTAGTCATAGCATGCACATGAAAATCAATTGACACTATTGGGTACTAGCGTCCCACAATGGTCCTGCTCTTGAGGTTTTTTCCCAACATATTACTACATCATCCATTTCATTTTGGTGTTGCAAATTATTGCAATCAATTTAAACCACCCAACTGGGCATTTCATGCTTTCCTATACCAAGCACATAATTTCTATTAGATTTAAAATAAATTGAAATAAATTCACATCGTACCTCATTGGTAGTTGGCCAATAAGTTACCTTGTAATCTTGTTTACTTCCTATCACAGCGAGTCGAACTAACATCTTTGACCAAATCATCATGTATAAACATATCACATTAGGTTAGCTCAAAACATAACCATCATAGATCAAAATCATAAATCACATGTAACCATTATAAACCATAATCATAGATCACATGTAATCATCATAGCCGGAAATCATAAATCTCATGCATAATAAAATTGAAATAAAATACTAATACTTATCCTTTAATTGATCATTAGCTTCTGCCTTTTTTTTATTCCATGCACACCCTCAATCAATTTCCAGACCTGACAAACACCCATTGCCTTCTCTTCAACCATGTGTAAATACGTATAATGTGTATCACACATGACATACAAGACCATGCAATACTTGCACCTACACCTAGGGTACAACAAAAGATAATAGAGATGCCTACATCCAGTCTACAACACAACACAAATACGTAGGCAAAGTACAACACAATGAATACATAGTTCATGATACCACAACTCGACAATGCACATATATAGAACCACATACTCGCAACACAACATGTACGACATGTGCATAGTACCACACGTACACCAGTACCATATGTACATGTACACAGTACCACCTATACACAACACCACCTACACAACATGTACACAACATCACATGTACATGACACCAACTGCACAATGCATACACAATGCCCCATGTGCATCGTACCACCTGTACAATGTGTACACAACACCAAACATACACAACACCACATGCTTGACATGTACACATCACCACATGTACACAACACCACTTGCACACAACACCACGTGTACAACATGTACATGGCACGACATGCTCATGACACCACTTGTACAATCATGCACTTAACACCATATGTAGATAGCACCACTTGTACAACATGCGAACAAGACCATATGTACATAGCACTACATATACAACATGTACATAACAGGCATAGTTACTGATCAAACGAAAAAATTACATAGCATCTATTTTTTTGAGGTAGCAAAAAACACTCTATTTTGAAAAATGGTGATTCAGAATACACCTTTTGTTTGGTGAATATTTTTGGCACTTTAAATTTTTTTATGTATCAAATATGAACATTTTTTTTAAATGTTAGTGATTTTCATGCTAATTTTGAAAAGTGTTGATGCAATGTCAACACATTTCTTTAGACATATTTTTGATGCTTTCAATTTTTGTGTGTATCAAGTGTGAATATTTTTTTTTTGTTAGTGATTTTCATCTTGATTTTGAAAAGTGTTGATGAACATCAACCCTTTTTGTTTAGAGGGCTTATTTTTTACACTTGAAAGTTTTTATTGTATTAACTATGGATATTTTTTTTAAATGTTGGTAATAAAACATAAAAAACATGACAAAAAATAAATAAAAATAAATTAATTAATTAATATATATATATATATATATATATATATATATATATATATATATATATATATATATATATATATATATATATGATTTAAGGAAAAATAAATATAAAACCATTTAAAAAAAAAAAACCTCATTTAAAAAAAATTAATAATTACCAAAAAAAAAGATAAAATAGAAAAAAAAGGTTCAATAAATAAATAAATTACAAATATTTAAATTAAATAATTCAAATAAAAAATTAATAATATAAAATATAAATTTAGGATTTTGTGTTTTTTTTTTTAAATTAAAATTATAAAAATCTAAAATAACATAAAATTAAATTAAATAAAAATAAAAACAATAAAAAATAAATAAATTAAATTTAAAAGTTAAAATAGAAAATTAAAAAATTAAAAATTAAAAAATTAAAATTCTAAAAATAGAAAAAAAAAAAAATCCCCGCCACCTACCACCCCATAGCCATCCTCCCTCCTTCCCCACTCCCCCTCGCTCTCCCCCCCCCCACCTACCTCTCCACTCTACGACACACACCCTCCCTCACTCCGCGACCACCCTCTCCCTCCCAGCTCCCCGGCCACCCCACCTCCCCTCCCTCACTCCCCACCGACTCCCTCTCTCTACCCCTCCCCTTGCCACCTACCTCCCCTCCCTCGCACACTACCCACCCCATCCCTCACCCTCCCCACTCCACCCTCACCACACGCTTGGGCCGGCGACGATTGGCCAAAGGGCTGCAGGCAGAATCTGAGAATTGACTTGAGACCCTCTGGCCGCTGGCCAAGGGCCTAGGCGGGGGGGTGGGTGGAGTGGGAAGCGGAGTGGGGGAGAGGGAAGGGGTGGATACGAAGCGGGGGAGGAGCTGGTGGGGTGGGGAGGGGGGAAGGCGGTTGGCAGGGACCGTGGGAAGCATGGTGGAGTGGGGCAGGAAGGGAGAGCGAGTGAAGTTGGGATTTTGTGGGGTGGAGGCAAAGGGAGAGAGGGTGATAGTGGGGTGGGATGGCGGTGGTGGGGTGACGGGAATTTTATATATTTTTTTTAATTTTAATTGTTTTGAATTTACTTTTATTTTTTATTTTTCAATTTTAATTCTTTTTTTAATTTTTTATTTTTTGTTTTAACTTTAAAAAATAGTTATATATATATATATATATATATATATATATATATATATATATATATATATATATATATATATATATATATATATATATATAAATTTAAATTTTACATATTTACAAGTTAATTTTCGTTTTCTTTTACATTTTTATGTTTTTTTTTAACTTTTATATTTTTCTTATTTATTTATTTGGTTTTTATTTTTATCTTACCTTTTTGTTTTTACATGTTATAGTTCATATCTTTTACATTTTATAGTTTTTTTTTTTTTTGTCCTTTCAATATATTTTTAATATTATTTTTTTTTTTTTGTCATGGTTTTTATGTTTTATTACTTATTATTTAAAAAAAAAAAAATTGTTTTTTCTTCAATATTTGAAGTTTTGTTTTCTTATATATATATATATATATATATATATATATATATATATATATATATATAGATATATAGTAGGGTCCGTGTTGATATTTGTCTAGCAACATTATCACATTACGTGCAATTTGATAGTTGATTTTAAATTTTTCATTATAATGAATAGAGTCTACCCACACAATGTGTCAATTTCATGGTTGGTCTTTAAGTTTTCATTACAATGGGTTGAGTTCACCTAGACTGCGTGTCAATTTGATAGTTGATTTTTATTTTTTATTTTTTAAATGTATCAAGTTGTCTTAGGCTAAGATATTAAAATCGCTATACATTTAGAATTTAAACAAAAATACTCTTGGTATAATAACTCTCTCATTCACGTGTTCATTTTTAAAGTTTTTTTTCATAAAATTTTTCCATAATGTCATGCTTGAAATATCTTGAAAACTTTGTTGGAAATAATACTGAGAGGGGGGGTGAATCAGTATTATACAATTCTTTTAATAAATCTTCTTTATTTGTTCTTTGAATTATTTTTGCATGTCAGTACCATAAAATAATGAGCATGAACAAAAGAAAACAGATAGTCACACCAAAGAACATAATATGTAAGGTGGAAACCCAATGTGGGTGAAAACCACCTGCTGCAATATGTCTCTATCTTCTTTCAAATTAGAAACTCCTTTTACAATGGTTTTGTACTGGTGCAGTCCTTTACCAGTACGCAGGCTGCAACCTACAGAGAGCTACAACCCCCTACTTCTTTTCTTACAAGGACCACTTTTCATAAATTTTCAAACTGGATCCATAAGCATCAAATGATCATCAAGTATAAGAGAATCACCCAGTCAACTGTAGTAACTAGATCAACAATAATAGGACCAAACCCAGAACACAGCAATGATAAACAAAGATTTTAAGAGAAGTAAGCACCCTGCTCAACTGCTCGCCTGCTTATGTAAGCACCCTGATCAACTGCTGGCCTGCTTACAGTACTCACCCTGCTCAACTGCTGGCCTACTTACAATACGCACCTTGCACAACTGCTAGCCTGCGTACAGTACGCACCCTGCTCAACTGCTAGCCTGCGTACCTCGCTCTGAGTCCATTGAACTGCCTACGTACCAGCGCACCTGAACCCTTCTGTGCCTGCATACCGGCGCACCTGAAACGCTTCGTTCCTGCATACGTACGCACTTTTCTCTTACTACACCTGCGTAACTCCGGGCATAGATGATTTCAAGACTTCAGAAGTAACCCAGACAGTCAGATCTACAGATCTGAACATGCGCCAAAGAGATCTCGGTCCATCAGTAGATTCGCCTTGTTTAGATCTAGACCAGATCTAGCCCTCATAAGATATTCAACCCAAAACATGCTCAAGCCAAATGCTCTCCTTTTCTTTATATAGGAAGGCTCTTCCTTAAATCATGGATCAATACCACGAGCCGACACCATAATAACACAATACCGTTGGCTAAATACCAAGAGTAAAACATAAGAAAACCCCACATGTGAATTTCTTTGCCTTGAAATGTGTGCACTGGGGGTACGCACCTCCTGAACGGGATAACTGCGGGTATGTACGCACTTTATGTAACACTGACCTGCGTGTACGCACCTTATGCAAGGTGTACCTGCGTACCCCTTATTTTCTTCAATATTTGATAGCTGATCATCAATCTCTGCTGCTGACTTGAAGTACTGTGATCTATCACCTGAATGGGTTGCCATCAAGGACAACACTTTAGCCATAATGCCAACAAACTTAAGATTGTTTTGTAGTCAAATCTTTGGTTTGAATTCCATGGTTGAAAATTTGCCAAGATTTTAATGTTTTTTTAAGTCGTGATATTTGATCTTTAATGATATGGTTGAAAATAATTATAAGTATTTTTTCTTAGCACCATACCTGAAAATTGCTGGAATTTTAAGGTTTTTCAAACAAGTGATATTTTAAATTTAATGTCATGCTTAAAAATCATTGGAATTTTAAGGCTTTTCAAACACGTGATATTTTATCTTTAATGTCATAATTGAAAATCATTGGAAATTTAATGTTTTTCAGAGTCGTGATATTTTATTTTTAATGATATTATTTAAAAATGTTGAAAATGTACCTTGAAAGAAATACACTATTCCGACATTAACACTTTTTGATTTTAAGTTGTTTTTTGCACCAAACAAAATGACTTTTATTGATTTTTACTGCTATTTTAAAAAAATATAGAAAATTTACTCTGTAAAGAAAATGATAATGTAGAATCAACACTTTTTATTTTCGGGTTGTTTTTTCATGTTTTGTGGGGGGTTTTGGGCTCGAGTACTTGTTTTGAGGTATTAGTTCCCATTTGATCAGTAACTATGTTAGCATCATATGTACACAACACTGCATATCCAACATGTGAACAACAACATATGCACACAACGCCGCATATCCATCATGTACATAATACCATCTACATCTAGCATTACATATGCAATATGCACACAACACTATATGTACCACCCTATACATAACATTGCATAAACAATATGTACACACACTATATATACACAACATCGAATGTGCACAACATCACAGATGTAACATGTACAACATATACAACATATACACAACAGTAGTACCAGACATCCAAAACCACAGTTTCTATACCAAGCAACCTTGCTTCCAATGTCTTATCCATGCTTGTCCCAAAATGTCATAGAACATATTGCTCTCATTTCGCTAATCTATCCTTCAGTATAGCCTATCTGTAACATAAAAGTACTAAAATAACATAATATCTACTCATAACCACATAATACTAACCTCATAGATTCATCAGGGCTACTCTTCCCAATTGGTTCTTCATAAACCAAGAATCTCTTCATCCCATTCTCCTACAGAAGCAATCACTCTTCCACAAGAATGATCCCTCATGACCATGTCATAGAATGACATACATACATACATGTATACATATAAACATCAACATAAAACAAACCTGATCTCTGATGACCCTATCGGATAACAACATACATACATACATGTATGCATATAAACATTAGCATAATGAAATCATGATCTATTATGACTATGTGAGGCATGACATACATACATACATGTATACATATATAGACATCAACATAAATATGATCACAACATAACTACCAGATATTATAAGGTCAAGGTGAAGAGAACTTTGTTTATCCATGCACAACATGTACACCATTAAGAACAACAGTTCCGAACATAGCCAAGGCATATGATGCCTCAAGTACATTCACCTTACCTTCCCTATTAGATTCCTCACGATCGTCCTACCATTGTGCATTTACACCAATGGAGCTAGCTAGTCGAACCGGTTGTCATCCTCTTTCCTTCAAGTGCCCTTATACATGCATCGAGCTTCATCCAAGTCTTACCTTACCTTTCGAGTACCACACAGCTCTCCCTGAGCTCTATTAAACTTCCTCTTTCCCAACCAATTCCTGAGGCTCAAAACATAAAAGGAAAGACAAGAAACAAACAAGAAGAAAACCATGAAAACCAATAATGATACGAAACCACAAACAAAGTTTTATGGCCATACACTAGACATAAACAAAGATGGAAATCTAGAGCATAGAAATCACAAATAATCAAAATCACAAGATTCTCAACATACACAATGATTGAATCCCCATGGTTTCCAGTGCTTCAAAGGGAAAGCTCAACCTAATCCTACTTCGAGATTTCATGGCAATTTCTTTTCCATGTAATCCCTTACATCATATTTCCATCAACACATAACTGTTAGTGGATAAATAAACATAGAAATACGATGGTTACCTTACCTTGTTGTGCCAAGCATGTTGTCTTGCAACTGAACACATCCACACGATTTCTCAAGGGACTCCAATTCCTTTGACAGATTTAGCTATAACTAGACACCAATTGTTATACCTATCAAATACATGTTCATGAATATAACACATACCCATATAATTTTAGATAAAACCAAGGTTAAGAAGACTTTTGGTATGCAAAGCACTTATTCTCTTGGAATTATGGTTTCCAAACATATCCAAAGGAATTGTTGCCCAATTCCTTTGTTTAACATTTTTACCTTGCTGTAATTGATTCTTATTATGTGATATCATATCATCCAACTGTTAGTTATATAAACACATCGATTATTATGTTGTCACACTAATAAAAATCATGTTACCATGCTATTGTAGGGGCTATCACCACCCTCCAAAAATTTTCCTTAGCTTCATTTTGGAGCCTCCCTACCAACCTTTCACAATAGCATGTCCTCAGGTAATCAAGCTTCAGTGATTTTCTTGCAGAATGACAGCCTATCCATGAGAGCTTGTTGCATCCCCCTCATAGGCTATTTCTCTGGACTTGGTCCAGCTGTAGGCTCAACAACTCCCTTAAGAAATTGCGTAATTTTGGAGGGGAACTAGACTTCCCTCTAGAAATTGTGCAATTTTGTTTGGAAGCCTACTTTGCTCCAAAATTGCACAATCCTACCTATCAACCTTCACTAGAAAAATTGAGTAATGAAGTGCAGCAAGACTGCTCAGCCCAGAAATTGTGCAATTCTGGGCAACAGTCAGCAGCTCAACCCAGAAATTGCACAATCCCTCCAGGACAGCTAGCCCAACAGCTAGCATAAATTGTGTAAATCTAGCCAAGCAGCCCGTTCCTCTCACAAATTGCACAGTACAATCAAACACGCTTCCAAAATGTGAGGTCAGAACCGGGATAGATGCTCAGCTCAAAAATTGCGAGATGTAGTTAGACAAGCTTCCTTGAGAAAATTACAAGGTCTGACTGAGGACAACTTGTTGGGCTTAGACATTGCGCAATGCAGTCAGACAGGCTTCCTTAAGAAAATTGTGAGGTCTAACCCAGGATAGCTGCTCAGCCCAGAAATTGCGCAATCCTGGGAGACAGTCACCTATTCCTCCAAGAAATTGTGTAATCCCTCTGGAACAACCATGTCTTCTCAGCCCAGAAACTACATAGATTTCCATCCCATGCTTGCAGACTCATGCATGTGACTTTAGGTTGACCGGTTCCCTCCAGGACTAAGCATAATTAATTGGCATGCATGGACTGCTTCTCCCAAGGTAGCATGCACAAGCACCCCTTGATTCAGGGATCTATTTCTAGCAGCTGGAGGTTACATTCAAGGATCATTTGAGGAACCTCCCACCAAGTGTCACTCTTCCTAGATTTGTGGCATGTGCATCACAACTTCGATTTTATCAAAACTCATGAACCAGATGTTGCAGAGCTCACTCATCGCATCAACCTTGTAGCTTTGACATCCCACATTGCATCTAGGAGTCGTTGGCACATTCAACTCAGTTGTTGTGGGGTAAGCTCACCTTTCATGTCTTCAATTACGTCTCTGTCACTTTTTGTGTGTTGCTTAGTGTGAGTGTTGTTTGCTTGATTTCAATGAATGTTTTCTGTCATTTTTATGCAATTTATTGTGTAGAAGAACCATTTAAGTTTGTTTTCACATCTCACTGCTGTCACATGCATGACATTGTCTTGCATGGGCGGTCACCATTGTGGCGACTCACTTCACACACATGCATGCTTTCCCCATTTTAAGAATCATGCACATGTTGTTTGCATGAATGGTCATTCACTCTTTTTTGCACTCATCTCATCATGCATTCACACTTATCATGTTTTCAGTCACCCATTGGCCAGACTGGGCTGCCTTGGCCTAGACTGTGCCTTTCTTGGCTAGGAATGTGCATTTCTGGAAGTGAAGGCTCTGCCTTCCCTCCAAAAATTGTGTAAGTCTAGCTAGGTACTAACCTCCAGGCTTCCATCATGCAATTCTTGGAGGTAGTGTCATGTTCACCCTAGAAACTGTGTAATGCAGTTTGCTAGTTACATGTCACCGCTAAGTGAAATTGTGCATTGAGTAATTTCAATCCTCAGCAGGCTAGGCTAGACAATGGATTGCATAGTTACAACATTTAGTTAGCCTGTTGATAGCTTGGACTATGCCTTGCGAAGTTTTGATAGTCAGTCTCCCGACCTCCCGTTGAAAATTGCGCAACCTTCATGATCATTCACATAGGTATGTTGCAAGTCAATTCTCAAGTTCATTTTGGTTTTCGACTGACATATTGCTTGCAATGGGTGTTGCCATGTCTCCAGGTATTTTAGTTGTTCATCTACTTCTCAGAACCACATGTATAATGGTTTCCAGGAGATCAGAGTTGAAGACACCGTTCAGAGTACACTTGGGGATGCAGTCGATCAAGTGTCTATGAAATTTCCTACCCACGAAGACATCAAGTTGTTCGTATACAAGGACATCAAGATATGATGGCAACAACATCACAGCAAGAAGCACCATCAGTAGCAGCTAAAGGCATAATACATGCACGCAATGAATGCAAGAGGAAGGTTGTTGGCAATGCAAATGCAGAACAAAGTTGCAAGCTCAAGCAAATCCACTTGTGATGAAAGCAACTTTGGGAAACGAGGCTATGAGGTGAGAGCGCGACACGAAGATCACATGGAGGTAAAGAAAGGAAGAGAGAAGGAGATGCATGTGTTGAAGAAACAACCCAAGGAAGAATAGGAGTTGCATAGATGAGAGAATGAGTTGTAGAAGGAACATGTACAAGAGGGGGTGCAACATGCAAAAATGGATGAAACTATTTCCGTACAAGTTATGGATCCATACAAGTAGTTTGCATGGAGTAGGCACAGTGAGCAGTGATGTTGATCACATGCAAGGTAATTCAGCAACATCCATGTCAGTGTGTGCATGCATGTGACCCCACCCATTTGGCACACTCACCAAGGTGGAGACAAGAAGCAAGTCCAGCTAGAGATGAACATGTATTTTGACAAGTTGATGTGCACGACGACCAACACATGTTTGGAGATTAGCATTGACACTATGCATCAACATGTTGTCCATCCGGTCACACCCATGATGATCATGTACATGCTATCACACGAGTTGGATGGAGGATCCATAACAGCGTACCCGGATGCAACAGAGGCAAGAGTTCACTTTAGCAAGATCTCACCATTGAGGGCATGGACACCATCACAGACGAAAAAGTTTGGCATAAGTTCACCACCATCGACCATCACAAGAATGTCAAAGAGTTGGTCTCACCATAATGGTCTGAGTGTTAGTGATGTCTTGCATGACTTTCTCAAGTCGTTCTGCCTCACATGGGTACATGTGCATTGTGAAGTAACATATTTTCAAGTGTAAGTTCAAGTGTCAATAGTTGGATGTAACAATCATAGAGTAGATGAAGAGTCATGAGGGCAGACGAACTATCACAAAGGGGAATGTCATTGGCCAACCCACCCTTTGCTATAAATAATCCCTCATAACTCTTTGTAGAGGCTTTTGGTCAGCCAAGCTTTGATAAGACTATCTTAGAGAAATATTAGACAGTATTGTAAAGCACCTTAGCTTCTCCACTATGCAGAGCTAGTATATCTCTTTGGAGGAGCAAGCGGTTGTGGTTGTAATGTTCCACTATTGGAACTAGTGGTTAGACATGGATGTATTATATGACTGGAACATACACTTCTTAATATAACAAAGCAACACGTTTTCATGCATATGTTTTTAATGTAGTTATACTATTATGTTTGCTATAGCAATATATGTTATTTAACTTACACATTTATGTATCAACTATTTTGTATGCAATTGTATGAATCTTGTTGCATATGTCATGTTGGTTTAAACATCACTTTGGATTGCTCACTATCTTGCGTTCCAACTGGTGATGCATCTTTTCTCGTGTGTCCCTTTCCAAGCCGAGTATTATTACAGGTTTCCAAGGGGAATACCCACCTCAGTCTCCATGTGTTATAACCTGTCATGCACCTTCCTTGACTCGCCGCAGCTGTCACACCCTTGCTACCAATAGGGACATCTTACTTGCCTCTATGCGAAATTGTAACATTTCCCATTTTCAAGAACTTGAATTTTCATGTAATAACTACAAAAACATGTGCTAGTAGGTGATAACCATGATTATGTGAATATTTATATTTTATTAATAAATTTATTAATGTTGTGATCTTGAGTTTTGGAAAATTCATGAACTGACCCTAGAAAAGAGGATGAAACTTGCCAGAATCTGAGAGGGATTAGATTTGCCATGATTTGTTTTTCCTAAAGTGAAATATATATAGAAATATATATTTGCCTTATTCCATTGGGAGATAAAGACTGGTAATAAAATCACTGCAAGTGGAAAAGCAGGCTTTTATCTTTAAGGAAAAACATGGAAAAATCCTAGGATGAGGGGAAACAGAACCCCTAAAGGCAGGACACTGCCAAGGAAAAATTTGTGAATAGGATAATGATAAATAAGAATTATCAAGGCAGAGTAGAGGCTCCTCATGCTGGAGAAAAGTTGTCATAGCTTGGGGGAAATCAAAGGATTCATGGTTGGGAGGTCTGGTGCAGTCAACCATTGATTTTCTGAGTTCAAGATTTCTGGTCAGAAAATCCTTACTGTGTCTGAAGGAATTAGATTAGATGAATGTTATATTACATGGGTTGAAATTTATGGTTGGCTTATTTTATTTGGTGTCATTTCTTATCTGTACAGAGTCTGGTGACTAATTATAATAGTGAAAAAGTTCATAGTCCATCATATTCTATAGGTATTCACCTACTTGTAGTTATATGAATGAATGTCATTATTAAATTAAAGCAAGTTAAGGATTGTTTACCTATTGTGAACGATTCTAATTATGAGCTACAGAATTGGATTTTAATTAATAATTTGATGCATGATGATGGTTGCTTATCTTTTGTGGCAGACTATATTTATCAGATGCGTAGATGTATATAAATCAATAATTGATGCATGCCGATGATCAGTGAGTTATGGAGGTACATTAATTAAATATTTGATGAATGTTGTGAATACCTAGTTTATGGTTGATAATCCTTAGCAATCACCGGGTTGCATGTTGTGTTATATCAGATGCATGTTAAATTTGACTAACTTTTGTCCTATAGATGATAATTTTTATCGGTTTTAGTGTCGAATATGATGATGTAGGTTAAATATGACTAAGACAAATGTTAGGTTATATCAGTTCGTTTAAGGTGTAAGTAACCTATGGAGAAAATTGTTTAGGAAAAGGCAACATGAACCGATTGACATGAGCCTGTTGGTCAGTAGGGCCACCCACAGGGATCAAATATATGAACAAATTAAGTTATCGTAATCATTTATTAGTATCATTACAGAAGAAAAGAGGAAACTGTATACACTAATGTTAAGAGAAGATTATGTTTTTGAGTCTATGAGGGCTCTGGATAAAGATTACATCCCTCAGATGTGGGGGAATTTAAAAAAAAATGGATGCGCATTAACACCGAGACTCGTTTCGCCCCGGATCCTCTGCGAGTAAAGAGAAACAGACTATGTGCAGTATTAATATATAGATATATATATATATATATATATATATATATATATATAATATATATATATATATATATATATATATATACATAAACCGAAAGAAGACTAGAACTGAGACTTCGGAGTCTACCTGGATATATAAATTAATGAATAATTTTAGGATTTAATGTTGTATCGTTACAGTCCATTTGTTCATTATTATGAGAATTTGAATACCATGGATTCGATTTAATAACTAAACAAGGAACCACTCGGACGAAGACATCACTTTTACCGAAAAAAGATAAAGTTTTTGAAAATATTTTTTATTTTGTACCATATTCAATTCTTTAGGTTTCTATTGAAATGAAAAAGAAAGGATGTTCAGTCGTCTTTTTTATTTATAGGAAATCTCCTCTAGATAAAAAAAAAGAAAATATGCTGAACCTATATGACCAATCATATATCAATACTCAAATAAAACTATTAACAAAAAATTGTAGAATAAAACTATATCATTCTTAGGTGAAAAAATATAAAACTACAGTGACTTCTACAACATAAACCGAAATGTCTTAAGCTAGTGAGATATAGTTGTATAAATAAAAAGTGCTATCAAAAATAAATATGTAGAACATAAATAATATCATCGGTAGAACATACACCCAAATTGAAATATAGCAAAGATAAACCATAACATGGTTGCAAGAATGAGAGTCCACACATGTTGCAATAATTTGCACCCAAATTAAATATAGCATAGTTAAACCCTAAATGACTGAAGAATCTAAATGTTTATAAGAATCATACATCTAATACGGGTAGAACGAATCAAGTCACACAAATCTAGGGTAGAGATAGCCCTCTCAATGTCTAACCTAAAAGAAAATACTAAGGGTAGACTAGATAAATCTCGGTGCCCTTTCAGCAGCCTTATACATTTGGCTAATTCGTTGAATCCTTCACTTAGGAAACCAAAAAAATTAGAAAAACAAGAATGAAACTACAACTAAGCTAATTATGAAGTCTGTGAGACAAATCGGTTTATCAAGTTGTGGCCACACACCGAACTCTGCGAGTCGCAGAGTGAAAACAATGGGTTTAAACCCACAAGAAATGAGACTTAGCTCAGTAGAGAGGACCAACATGTTCAATAGACAAGCCATGAGGGTTAGAAGCTGAAAGACTGTGCACTGGTATTACAAGATCATTGGGATGGGTGTACCTGTGATACAAAGAAATATAGGATCAATAAATTTATGCAAATTGAAACTAGATATTGAATAAGTAATAGTAATTCAGTCATGTGGGTAAGAGGAGTTACATGTAGAGTCTATGTGACCCTAGCACCACCATAAAAAACTACATGAAGAATTACAGTGAAAGAGGTTTGAACGATAAACACAGAGGAAAAGAGAAAGTAAACAACACGAAAGCATTACCATAACTGTCTAAGGGAGGACTGACCTGAGTCTGAGTATTTCCTTATCGAGTGGAGGCGTGTTGGTGGAGAAAAATCATGTATTCCTCTATCTGTAAGAAAAGAACCAGCAATCACTAACCAGGGAGCAAAATTAACCATTTAATAAGAAGGAAAATGAAAGCATAAATAAATAAATAAAAAGAAAGTCTCATTGCTAGAGTTCCCTACCTTGTCAGGGGTCGTTGCCTAATAGAGGAAGTGCATCGGTTCTGAGGATGAACTCCCTCCCTTCCATTCCTTCTCAAAGGCGCATCATTCTGCAGGTCAAACCCCACTTACTTCTATTGCTACTCTGAAGAATGCAAAGGAAAATGGTAAACAGGCAAGCAGATAGATGAAGGAGAGTAGGGTTGATGGAGGAGATATGAACTGTAGATTTAGGGGAACGCATCTGGAGAATTAAAGAGTTTCTCAGTTAATGAAAAGTTCATTTGTGTGCCCACATGATGGGTGTACAGTGTCCAATCCAGCAAGAATAAATGAATACAAATGGCGATGGGATAGTGTGAAAACAAAGGATGGTGGGATAGTATTCCACAGCTTGTCCATGATACGATGTTTCATTTACACCACCATCATGTAAAATGGATCAACAGGTATCACCACCACCATTATAACCTAAGTATCATTAACCTACATATAGTACTTACCCACCATTAAATACATAGCCTCATAGTTAAGTGTGTCCTGCTATTAATTCCACAAACAATCACATCAATACATATGGAAGTGGAGGCTTCGGTGTAGCAAGTTTATGTTGGGGGGGGGGGGGGGGGGGGTAAAAGCTCTTTACATAATAAAAATTATTTAAATGTTTAGGAAAGAGTTTGAATTCATCAATAAATAATCAAACAAACAAAAAAATCAGTGTAAAATTAGGTTCGTTACAAATGGTATCAGAGCACAGTTCTACTATGAGCCTCTATAGGAACAACTACATTAAAACAAAGAACGAAAAATCAATAATTTTTTATGTAATAATATGTAAAATTTCTTTTATCAAATATGAATGCTGAATGGTGGTGTAGATAGGAGAATTTAACAATGATGGAAGGATCTCTGCCACCAAATACTGGAAATGAGGAATTTTATGTGGATTTGGGAGAAGCTGGTAGCGTTGTTGTCATAAGCACTCAGTTGGTAGAGATGGTAAGGGCACTGCAATCGTAGTTGGTTCAACTTTGTGGTAGTAACGAAAAATTGTTAAAATCCAATGAAGATCAGGAGAAGCTAATTCGAGAATGGACAGAGAAGTCTAATCATAAGAGTGTAAATCAAGAAGGTACAGGGAAGATAGGATCTGACATGTTGAGAAGTGAAGAAGAAGTTGATCCTGAATCGTCAAAATAACATAAGAAACGAAGGAAGGCCAAATTACGAGGAGAATTTACAAAGATCAAACCACCAGTGTTTGACGGTGAGAAATAGGAAGATGCAAAGGCATGGCTACTGAATATGATAAAATACTTTCAAGTATATGAATATAAAAGCAACTTGAAGGCGCGATTGGAAATTTACCAATTGTAGGGTAAAGGCACTCTGTGGTGGGAGGAACGGAAGAGTGTCCAAGCACTGGTAGAAAAAACAGTATCGTCGAAAGAATTTCAACAAAATTTCAAGGATAGATTCCTTAGCAAGAGGTATTATTATGAAAAGGCTAAGGAATTTCATGAGCTGAAATTGGGGCAACTAACTATCGACAAATTTGTAAAAAAATTCACCAATTTGTTGCATTATGTGCCTTATCTGAAGGACAATAAAGAAAAAAATCATCATTTCCTAAACTGTTTTCTGAGCTCTTACAAGGAAAGAATTGAGTCTGATAACCCAGATACGATTAACAAAGTTATTAGGAAAGCAAGACTATGTCATCAACACTTCAAAATTAAAAGTGAAGGTGGCAAACTATGGAAGGATAACGATGCTGGAAGAACTGGTGGAGGAATGAAGAAGCAAAAACCACCTTATTTGAGAAATTTTGTTAGAGATAATCGAAATAAGAAAGGAATCATAGAAAAGACACTCTTCTTAGCTCAGTCTCACACAAGTTCAAGAGTAATAGAACAGAACAACAAAAAGTATGACACCACCAAAGAACCACTAAGGTGTTGGGGGTGTGGGGTACCTCATATTATGAGGAATTGCCCACGTAACTCTCGATCGATGCACAACATATAGATATTTCAGGAGGCCACTACAGTAAATTATATTGCAAGGAGCATGCCAAGGATCAGTGCTGCCCTAGAAAATCGACAAGCTAAACATCAAGCTACTATGTTAGAAATAGAAGGTAAAATCTCAAACCAGACTGTCTATTTTAATAGATCCTGGAGCTACCTTAAGCTATATTAGTCCCCAAACTATAGAAAGATGGAATTTGAAAATAAAAATATTTAGGAATGCATGGTTAGTATAGTTAGCCACGGGCACTAAGAGAAAAATAGCTCAGTATGTGACACAGTTCCCTGTTGATTTTAATGGTTATTTTTCAGTAGTAAAATCAAATCTCCTTCAACTTGGGTCATATGACATAATAGTGGGAATTTATTGGTTAGAACAGCAAGTTGCTACTATAAATTTTCTAGAGAAAACAGTGACCTATGTAGGAACTGATGGGGTCCTTGTGGAGCGATAAAAAGGTGCCTTTCGAACTCCTAATTACCTTCACATTAATTATCAACCCAGGGACGACTTTTTATTTCAAGAGTGTACTCTGTGTGAGGCGGCTATTTACTCAAGAGTAATGTTTAGTAGTATAGCATTCAGAGAACACAAGAGTAGACGGGTGCTAAACTATGACTAAATTACTTCAAAAGGATAAAATCACACAAGACAGCTTATCAGTCAAGGGTGCGGAAGCGATAACCCATCCCTCTAGAAACTGATGGAAAAGAAATTAGAGCATGGACCAAAGTTCTGGGAGCTAGGCAGCGATTGCTGAGGCTCGCGGCAGCCTTAGACCTTCTCTCACACCAAAACAGCAAATGCAAGTAAATGGAACAGCAGAAAGTAAATGGAACAGCAATCCAATAAAATAAATCATTCATTCAAACAACCATCAATTGAGGATACAGTAGCAATAACTCATTCCTCTGGATATTGATGCAATTCAAATCAAACACACAACATTAAATAACCAATTGGAAAGTGCAAAGAATTAAATCAATCGTATTACTACAACTCGATGAAAATGAAACAATTGTGCTAATTAAAAGAATGCTGAAAGGTAAGCTGAAATAATTGCAGAAAGTAAATAAATAACAACGCTAAGTATTAGAACTGAATAGCCAAACTTATATAACTGTAATGAACAGAAAATTGTTAAATTACTGGAGTGATCAGCGCAGCTTTGAAGATGAAATGAACAGCGCAACAACATGCTGACAAAAAGCAGTGAGCTCTGTTAAGAAGGAAATGAACAGCAACGCAATTTAAGTACAGTATATAAAACATATCAGTTCATTCAGTCTGGAAATACCAATCAGTAAAATTACATGATTACGATAAGTAGAAATAAAATCAAACCATCACACAATAAAGATCATGAAATAATGGTACAAGAACGGCAAGTGAATCCACTGGGGTTGGGCCTGTAACCACTAGCGATCACTGCCGGTAGTGCTTTAGAAGATGCGAAGGAATAATAACTCTGCTTATATATTGATCATCAAATTGAACAGCATTATATTGAGTGGTGCCTTCTCAGCAGGGAGAGTTTGCAAATAAAATTACGGTTCAACATAATACTCGTTCCATCTCTCCCCCTATCCTATCACTCTTGAATCTCTAATTCTACATCCTCAATTCCATCATTCGAATCCCAAAAGTCCTTCTGAAGTCATCCTGAAGCCCCTCCTCTCTCTGATCTTTGTTTTCATTTAAATAGAGAAAGATCAGAGAGCAGTTACAACATAGATAATTACAACATGATTTCTTTTACAAATTTGGGTTGATTCTAACCAGATGATCAACAAGAAAATATATTTCCTTTCATCTCTCAACAAAAGCAAGACGAATTTGGGTTTGCAGCTGAGATTTGGAGGACAGCCGCAACTGCAAATCTGAGAAAATCGTGCTCAAAGAACCCTGCATTTCTCCCTGTACAAGCCGAATTTGGGCAAACCGTTCTTTCAAAAAGTTAATTGGGCCCGTTCTGGACAAAACCCATGTTCCGGATTTCTCAAATTCGTCTTCATTTGCTCAAAATCTCAACCGCAAAACTGTCACTCCTTAAACCAGCGAATTTCTGAGTTGGCAGATTTAAAAATCAAATCTTCAATCTGGAAGTTACCTTGGAGGCTAAAAATGGTGAATAATGTTATAACCAACTTATTAGAACTATCATTGGTAAAATAATGCATAATCATCAATTTATTAGAAATAAAGGAGAATAAATAATATAAGAGCATAAATCATCATAAAATGGATTTATATAATCAATTATAATAAATGACATGATGAAGAATGGTAGAAATGGGTGGAATAAACGTTCACAAGTGACAATAATAATGGCATATTAACGACCCAACATGCCCCCACACTCAATATGTTGCATGTCCTCATGCAACGAAAACTGAATATATTGCATGTCCTCATGCAACCCAAAGACAAAAACCATGTGTTAACCAAGCAATAAAAATTTGAGAATAAATGAATGCTTCCTTAATTAATGAATATTCAATTTTAGCAATCTCGATAAAGGCATAACAATTTTTACATTGACATTCAACTATATGTATGAAGTTGCAGCAAAATATGACATAGATAAAAACAAACTTCATTAACTATTTTCCCAAAAACTACAAACCAGATTTTGTTGAAATGTTGCAAGTAGATTTGTAATATATGAAGGCTTCTATGATCCAAAAATCAGATCGTTTTGATGCATGGATCATGAGATATAAACAAAATGGCTGTAGGTGAGAGTGCATGATTTCCGAAATTTTATGAACCAATATTTCTTGAAATTGTGTGGATTTGTATTAATGATACGTATGTGTTTTCCAAAAATTACAAGGATTGAGTTCATAGTTTTAAAAAAACAAATATGTGGAAATCAATTTCTGCACTGTGTAAAAATGAAATTGTATGCCTTAAATAAGGAAGAAAGTAGAAAACATCCATCATGCATAGCAATTCCTCCCCTTCTCTGAAAAATTAGCATGTCCTCATGCGATGCTAGAAAACAAATAGAGGTGGTTGCTAAGCTGTTGAATTCTATGCTTGGTGTAAAACAACATGAAATAAGGGAGGTGCTGAGAGTGAATAAGAATAGCAATGGATGATAAAGAATATGAATGACGTGGTTATAAGAAAGAAATGAATAAAAGGAACACTCCCCCACACTCGAAAATGATATGCTGCTAAAAAAAGGGAAGTGGTAAAGATGTGGAATGAAAGATGACAAATAATGCTCAAAATAGATTTTCATTAAATTCTCCTAAATTCATAATAAATTAGAAAACTATGCGATTTTACCTCAAGTTTTACCTCCAAAAAATGTGGAATGACATATATGGACTGGCAGTTGTTGAAGCTGATGTAGACAGAGTTGGTGCTGAAAGTGATGCAAAAGGTGGAATCCAGGGAAGCACATCATGTCTGAAGAATTGTTCACGTTCGCGAGCCTCTACTGTGAAGTGCAATAGTGTGGTCATGCTACAAATAGAATTCTGCCCATACTTGTTGTTCTCCTGTAAACAAAGCACTATTTTGCATACAATGTGCTTGAATCCATAGTGTTAGCTTTGAATAGCAACAGATAAGATGCATGCAAAATTGCAATTAGAAAAACTTATGTATACATGCAATACTAATATGTTGTCAAATCAACAAGGTATGGCAAAGTGCAGTAATCATATCGCATGCAATCCCATAATGCATACATTCCCCCCTCCAATTGGAAAATGGGTTCCATAACCATAAAGCATATGAAAGGGGTGGTGCTGACGGCAAGGCAATGGAATGAACAATATATCAGTAAGGGAGGCAGAGTACACTTATGAATGATAGGATGATGAAAAGTATGGTTATATTGAGAGCAAAGTGTGTAAAGATAGTTATGAATAAGAGATAGGACGCTTTGGATTGATGATATGTTATGAAAAGAGAAAAAGGACAGCAATATGCCAAAAAGATGCTTTACTGACGGTATTCTAGCTGAAAATGATGTGATTGATCATAAAACAATTTCTCATGCATAAAGGTTCAAAACAGGGAAAAGATTAAGGAAATAACTTCTCTGATAAAAAGAAAAATAAGAAAAGGGTATTATAATAATAATTGACGATAAGATATAACTTCAATACCATAAGCAGAGCCGCTGCTGCCAGCAGGCGTCCATAGCCCCGGCAGGGTTGCTTTTTAACCCATATGAGCCAGAATCCTCAATTTATAACTAGAGAGTTTCAGTGTTGTTCTACAGAAAAGATCAGTGTGCTGGCGTGGTAACCAGATAATCACACTGCCATTCACTGGGATGTAGCAAAAGTGATCAGGCCGGCTTGTGATGAGACCTCCTGTTCCAAGGATAATTTGGCTATCCAATGGATCATAACCCTGGTGTGGTGGCCATAATGGGAATGTCACTTTGTTACAGCCTTATGAACATGGTAGGCTGGCTCGTAATGAGACCCCCTATCCTCCATCTGCGAACAAAATTTTGTTGTTATTACATATTTTTATGATAAAATGAGGGAGGCTCAGTACTCCTTAAGAGCAGGGATGGCGGAAGAAGTTGAAGATGTCAATAGAAAAAAAAATATACCCATAATCTCATTTATTACAGACAGAGAAGATTATAACCAGGGATGATGGAACCAGCATGGTATTAAGATGGTCAATCAATATCATGTTCAACAGAAAACAATGCAGTAAAGTGATATATAAATAATTGTGTCCCTTCTGAAAAGAATCTATCATCAAGGAGCTGTCCTGTTAAAGATCATAACGTGAATGATATTAACTTGCTTCAATAGAATCCATAATTCTTGTCCTCATAAAAGTAGTGTTCTTCATGCCATGAAAGAGAATCAGGAAAATGTGGTTGAGATGAACTATGAATAATCCCGGAAGGGTTGCTCTCAAAAATACTCTCAAAATGTTGTTTTTTTTTTTAAGGAACAGCAAAAACACTCAAAAAGAAAGTGGTGTTCTGTGTAGGGAACAACAAAGAAAATGCATACCAAAAAAAGCAAAAATACACACAAAAACGGGAAAATGCAAATGTCATTCCTTTTGAAAGAGAAGAATCCATGCAAGCAAATAGTTGGGATGCCGTTTTCTTAAGATCATGAGTGCTTGTAGAACTTATTATTTCCATTATGATTCATCTACATACACAAATGAATTGGAACATTTATCATCGATATTGATTTCGATAGCATGTTGCAACAAAAAAAAAAAACAACTAGTTTTACAAAAATAAATAAATAAAAAAAATGTGTTTGTTTTATTTCTTTATTTATTTTATTTTCTCCACTATCCTACTATTCTTTGAGAATTGATTATGTTTATGTATAAGAGTATTTCCAGTGGAACCATGCTAGAAATAAGGCCTCATGTATGCACATACCCAAATTCGAAAAATGCATGTTGATAAAAATTAGGGTATGAGAAGCCAACTTCCCTTGAAAAGATGGTTTCAAAAATTGTTGAAGCATAGAGTGATGTTGCAAGCAAGTGATGGAGTGAAACCAATCTTCAATATATCCTTTACTTTCTTGATTTCCCATAGCCATCATACCATGAAGTTCTTGGTCTTTTAAAATAACTTGTTGATGCATCCTACAAGAAACCTCATTTTCTTCCATAGCTTCTACAATTTTAGAATTTAAAACATTCTGAATCTCATTGTAAATTTTTTTTAATGGCGCATGTGAGATAGAATGGGTGGGAAGGGTGTGTAAATTTGGCAGTTCAACATTGTAAGCATGTTGTACTGGTTTATTATGGTGAGGGTGTGGAATTAGTTGAGCAGGAAAATGTGTAAGGAATGGAGCATTTTGATGATATGGTTGATTGGGTTGTGTGAATGGTTTTGATGGGCAAGCAAGATATTATGGAAGAGCTGGTGGAGAATATGGAGAATGTGCTTGTGCTACAAGATGAGGGAGAGTAGTCATGCCATCATAAGATGAACCATGCCTAACTTGTAAACAAGATTGATGGTTATATTGAAATTGACATGGCTGCCCTAACACATTAGCATTCCATAATGGATTATGCAAGTAAGAAAGTGGAGAGGGAGTGTTTTGAACCATACCTGTAGGCCATGATTTCCATGGTTTTGACCTTGTTGCAACTTCCTTACCTCTTTGATATGCTACTTCCATCCTAGATAAGGAAGAGTGAGTATCTATGAGATGCTCCTTTCGGTCCTGAGGGTAAAACACTTCATCCAATTCTTGATTTTTATGAACCTGCAAAACATCCAATTTTTCATTTAGAGAGCTAATAAAATTAACTTTAAAATTTTCAAATAACACATTGATTTCAGCTCTTATGTCTCCTATTCTTGTAGCAGATTTGGAAAAGAAAGAACAAACATCTCTAGAATTCTTACCAGCCTTGGAGATTCCTCTTGAATACCTTATGCACAACTCACAAACATCATCATATGATAACTGAAAAACATCACCTTTTCCTATCAGATTTAAGAGTTCTAAAAATTTATCTTTGATTCCTTTAAGAAGGCGTGTTTTTAAGATCTCTTTTTCCAAATGCTTATATTTTGATTTTTGAAGGTTGTATTGAAATCGATCTACATAATCCTCCAAGCTTTCATCTTCCCCTTGTATCATACTGAAAATATCTTCATTGGATTTGCAATAGTCTTGGTACTTCTTCAAGAATATGTTCTTCATGTCCTCCCATGTTTGGATGCAATTCCCACCTAGGCTCATGAACCATCGGAGAGCTGCTCCTTTTAGAGTAAGAGGAAACACTTTCAATCTTTGATCATTAGTACAATAATCATATCCTCTACAAAGTATTTCGAACTCAAATAAAAATGTATCTGGATCTTCATTTGCTAAACCATGAAAATTTGGTAAAGATGGGGGAATTATGTGCATTTGTGTCACTCCTCCTAGATCTTTGATAGGAAATTCAAAAGTAGAAACGTGAGCCATTTCTTACCATAGTTTAAGATGTTCTTCATGTGTTTCTTCGAGGCTCCTTCTTCAAATGTTCCTGTCAATCGGTTAGTGGAATGGGTGGTGCTTACATCACCACTTGCGTGAGATCATGTGATTCATTTTTTAAAAATTTCTATCTTTTTCCTAATCATTCACACAAAAAATTCAAACATCTATTTCTACCCTAGGTTCTTTAACAGTCCTGCTGGAAAGCGGACGGGGGAGCAGGGATTTTACATGCTCCGTACGCAGGTTCTTACCTTCCGTTTTTAAGATCCAACTCTTCCCTAGCAGGCACTCATCAGATTCACACTACTCTTTAGAAATGGCTACACTCTCCCCGGCAACGGCGCCAAAATGTGGAGCGATAAAAAGGTGCCTTTCGAACTCCTAATTACCTTCACATTAATTATCAACCCAGGGACGACTTTTTATTTCAAGAGTGTACTCTGTCTGAGGCGGCTATTTACTCAAGAGTAATGTTTAGTAGTATAGCGTTCAGAGAACACAAGAGTAGATGGGTGCTAAACTATGACTAAATTACTTCAAAAGGATAAAATCACACAAGACAGCTTATCAGTCAAGGGTGCGGAAGCGATAACCCATCCCTCTAGAAACTGATGGAAAAGAAATTAGAGCATGGACCAAAGTTCTGGGAGCTAGGCAGCGATTCCTGAGGCTCGCGACAGCCTTAGACCTTCTCTCACACCAAAACAGCAAATGCAAGTAAATGGAACAGCAGAAAGTAAATGGAACAGCAATCCAATAAACTAAATCATTCATTCAAACAACCATCAATTGAGGATACAGTAGCAATAACTCATTCCTCTGGATATTGATGCAATTGAAATCAAACACACAACATTAAATAACCAATTGGAAAGTGCAAAGAATTAAATCAATCGTATTACTACAACTCGATGAAAATGAAACAATTGTGCTAATTAAAAGAATGTTGAAAGGTAAGCTTAAATAATTGCAGAAAGTAAATAAATAACAACGCTAAGTATTAGAACTGAATAGCCAAACTTATATAACTGTAATGAACAGAAAATTGTTAAATTACTGGAGTGATCAGCGCAGCTTTGAAGATGAAATGAACAGCGCAACAACATGCTGACAAAAAGCAGTGAGCTCTGTTAAGAAGGAAATGAACAGCAACGCAATTTAAGTACAGTATATAAAACATATCAGTTCATTCAGTCTGGAAATACCAATCAGTAAAATTACATGATTACCATAAGTAGAAATAAAATCAAACCATCACACAATAAAGATCATGAAATAATGGTACAAGAACGGCAAGTGAATCCACTGGGGTTGGGCCCGTAACCACTAGCGATCACTGCCGGTAGTGCTTTAGAAGATGCGAAGGAATAATAACTCTGCTTATATATTGATCATCAAATTGAACAGCATTATATTGAGTGGTGCCTTCTCAGCAGTGAGAGTCTGCAAATAAAATTACGGTTCAACATAATACTCGTTCCATCTCTCCCCCTATCCTATCACTCTTGAATCTCTAATTCTACATCCTCAATTCCATCATTCGAATCCCAAAAGTCCTTCTGAAGTCATCCTGAAGCCCCTCCTCTCTCTGATCTTTGTTTTCATTTAAATAGAGAAAGATCAGAGAGCAGTTACAACATAGATAATTACAACATGATTTCTTTTACAAATTTGGGTTGATTCTAACCAGATGATCAACAAGAAAATATATTTCCTTTCATCTCTCAACAAAAGCAAGACGAATTTGGGTTTGCAGCTGAGATTTGGAGGACGGCCGCAACTGCAAATCTGAGAAAATCGTGCTCAAAGAACCCTGCGTTTCTCCCTGTACAAGCCGAATTTGGGCAAACCGTTCTTTCTAAAAGTTAATTGGGCCCGTTCTGGACAAAACCCATGTTCCGGATTTCTCAAATTCGTCTTCATTTGCTCAAAATCTCAACTGCAAAACTGTCACTCCTTAAACCAGCGAATTTCTGAGTTGGCAGATTTAAAAATCAAATCTTCAATCTGGAAGTTACCTTGGAGGCTAAAAATGGTGAATAATGTTATAACCAACTTATTAGAACTATCATTGGTAAAATAATGCATAATCATCAATTTATTAGAAATAAAGGAGAATAAATAATATAAGAGCATAAATCATCATAAAATGGATTTATATAATAAATTATAATAAATGACATGATGGAGAATGGTAGAAATGGGTGGAATAAACGTTCACAAGTGACAATAATAATGGCATATTAACGACCCAACAGTCCTCATGGTCATTAAGGGAAAATTGAAATCGATAATGGTTATACAAATTTCCACCTTACAGTTGAAAAGAAGTGCTAGGAAAGGTTGTCAACTGTAATTGGTGTAGGTGGAGTACAACCTTCAGCTCTCTAAACAAGAAAAGTTGGAAACAATTCCAGTCATCAAGGAATTCTTGGATGTTTTTCCACAAGAAATCCCAGCACTGCCCCCATTTCGCGATATAGGTTTCACGATAAAACTAGTACCATGGTACTTGGACCATTCAAAGGGTTAGATCGAATAGGTCTAGTAGCTTATAAATTAGCTCTACCGGCTCATATTAAAGTACATAATGTATTTCATGTGTCATTATTTAGAGAATATGTGCATGATGGTTCTCATGTAATTGATTGGCATCTTCTACAGGTGGAACTCGAAGGAGATTTCTTGTCCAAACCACTTCGCATTCTTGAATGGAGGGAAACCGTACTGCAGAATCAGGTCATATATCAGGTTAAAGTGTAGTGGTGACACTTTATCCTTGAGAAGGTGACCTAAGAAAAAGAAGAGGTTATAAGGGAAGCTTACCCTGAATTATTTTCAGCTAAATAATAACATCGCGGACAGCGTTAAGTTTAAGGGGGGGATGATGTCACATTTCCCATTTTCAAGAACTTGAATTGATATGTAATAACTACAAAAACATGTGCTAGTAGGTGATAACCATGCTTATGTGAATATTTATATTTATTAATAAAGTTATTAATGTTGTGATCTTGAGTTTTTGAAAATTCATGGAGTGACCCCAGAAAAGAGGACGAAACTTGCCAGAAAGTGAGAGGGATCATATTCGCCATGATTTTTTTTCCTAATGAGAAATATATATAGAAATATATATTTGTTTTATTCCGGTGGGAGATAAATACCGATAATAAAAGCACTGCAAGTGGAAATGTAGGATTTTAGCTTTAAGGAAAAACATGGAAAAAGCCTAGGCTGAGGGGAAACAATACCCCTGAAGGCAAGACGCTGCCCAGGAAAAATATGTTAACAAGATAATGATAAATAAGCATTATCAAAGGAAAAGTATAGGTTACTCATATCGGAGGCAGGTTGTCATATCTTGGGGGGAATCGGAGGATTCATGGTTGGGAGGCCTGGTGCAGTCAGCCGTTGATTTTCCGAGTTCAAGATTACTGCTCAAAAAATCCTTACTATGCCTAAAGGAATTAGATAAGATGAATGTTATATTACATGGGTTGAAAATTATGGTTGGAAAATTTTATTTGTTGTCATTTCTTAACTGTACAGAGTCTGGTAACTAATTATAATAGTGAAAAGTTCATAGTCCATTATAGTATGTAAGTATTCACTTGCTCGTAGTTATAAGAATGAATGTCATTATTAAATTGAATCAAGGATTGTTTACCTATTGTGTATGATTCTAGTTATGAGCTACACAATTGGATTTTAATTAATAATTTGATGCATGATGATGGTTCTTGCCTTTTGTGGTAGACTATATTTATCAGATGCATAGTTGTATATAAATCAATAATTGATGCATGTCGATGATCAGTTAGTTATGGAGGTACATTAATTAATATTTGATGCATGTTACATTTTACTAACTTATGTCCTACAGATGATAATTTTTATCAGTTTCAGTGTGGAATATGATAATGCAAGCTAAATAGGACTAAGAAAAATGTTATGTTATATCAGTTCATTTAAGTTGTAGGTAACCTACTGAGGAAACTATTTAGGAAAAGCCACCAACCAAGTCACATGAGCCTGTTGCTATGTAGGCTCACCTAGAGGGATCGAATATATGAATGAATTAAGTTATGGTAAGGGTTAACTAGTATCATTAGAGAAAAAAGAGGAAAATGTATACTGTAATGTTTTGAGAAGATTATGTTTTTGAGTCTGTGAGGGCTCTAGATAGAGATTACGTCCCTCAGCTGGGGGGGGGGGCTGTTTAAAAAAAAAAGATGTGCATTAACACCGAGACTTGTTTTGCCCTACATCATTTGCAAGTAAAGAGAAACTAACTATGGGAAGTATTAACATAAAAAACAAATATGTTAATATCAAATATACATGTCATATATATACATAAATAGAAAGAAGACCAAAACTGAGATTTTGGGGTCTACCTGGATATATAAATGAACGAATAATTTTAGGATTTAATATTGTATAGTTACAGTTTACTTGTTCAATATTATGAGAATTTGAATATCACGGATTCGATTTAATAACTGAAGAAGGAAACATGAATAAATTTGTAGAAACTGTTAACAGAACACTGTAGAATAAAACTATATTATTATTAGGTGAAAAAAAAAAAAATTATAGTGATTGCTACAGCATAAACCGAAATGTCTTAAGACAGTGAGATATAGTTGTATAAATAAAAAGTTCTACCAAAAAGAAATATGTAGAAAAGAAACAACATCATTGGTAGAACATACACCAAAATTGAAATATAGCATAGATAAACCATAACATGGTTGCAAGAATCTGAGACCACACATGTTGCAATAATTTGCACCCAAATTAAATATAGCATAGTTAAACCATAAACGACTGAAGAATCTAAAGGTTTATAAGAATCATAAATCTAATACAGGCGAAACGAATCAAATCACACAGAAAGGTCTAACCCAAAAAAAAACACTAAGGGAAGATCAGAGAAATCTCGGTGCCCTCTCAACAGCCTTATACATTTGGCTAATTCGTTGAATCTTTCAGTTAGGAAACCAATAAAATTAGAAAAGAAATAATGGAAATACAACTAAGCTAATTAGGAAGTCTGAGAACCAAATTGGCTTCATCAAGTTGTGGCCATACAACAAGCTTTGCAAGTCACTGAGTGAAAACAACGAGTTTGTACCCACAAGTAATGAGACTTGGCTCAGCAGAGAGGACCAAACTATTCAGTAGACAAGGCATGAGCGTTAGAAGCTGAAAGATTGTGCACTGGTACTACAAGATCATTGGCATGGGTGTACCTGTGATAGAAATAAATATATGATCAATAAATTTATGGAAATTGAAACTAGCTATTGAAAAAGTAATAGTAATTATGTTATGGTGGTAAGAGGGGTTAGCTATAGAGTCTATGTAACCCTGTAACTACCATAAAACCCTGCATGAAAAATTACAATGAAAGAGGCTGGAACGATAAACACAAAGGAAAAGAGAAAGTAAACAATACAAAAGCATTACCATAACTGCCTAATGGAGGAATCACCTGAGCCTAAGTATGTGCTTATCCAATGGAGGCGTGTTGGTGGAGAAAACTCATGTATTCCTCTATCGGTAAGAAAAGAACCATTGATCATTAACCAGGGAGAAACGTTAACCATTTAAAAAGGAGGAAAATTAAAGCATAAATAAATAAATAAAAATAAAGTCTCATTGCAAGAGTTCCCTACATTGTTACGGGTCATTTTCTAACAAAGGAAGCGCATGGGTTCTAAGGTCGAACCCCCTCCCCTCCATTTCTGCTCAAAGGTGCATCGTTATTGATTTTGAACCCCCCTTACCTCCATTGTTGCTCTAAAGAATGCAGAGGTAAATGGTAAACAAGAAAGCAAATAGATGAAGGAGAGTAGGGTTGATGGACGAGATCTGAACCGTAGATGTAGGGGAACACATCTGGAGCGTTAAAGAGTTTCCCAGTTAATGAAAAGTTGGTTTGTGGTCCCACATGATGGGTGTACATTGTCAAGTCCAACTAGAATAAATGACTATGAACGGTGGTGGGATAGTGTGAAAACAAAGGGCGGTGGGATAGTATGGCACAGCTAATCCGTGGTACAATGTCTAATGTACACTACCATCGTGTAAAAAGGATCAGCAGGTAAAACCACCACCACTACAACCTAGGTATCATTAACCTTTGTATAATGCTTACCCACCATTAAATACACAACCTCATAGTTAACTGGGTCTTGATATTAATGCCACAAATAATCACATCACTGCGTATGGAAGTGGAGGCTTAGGTGTAACAAGTTTATGAGGGGGGGGTGGGGGGTAAAAGATATTTACATACTAGAAATCATATAAATGTTTAGGAAAGAGTGTGAATTCATTAATAAATAATCAAATAAAAAAATGTCTGCAAATCTAGGTTCATTACAGAAACCGTGGTTAAGGCATTACCATCGACCCACGGCTCAAACTCCTACACCAAACGGTCTGAGGTCTAATTGGGACTTCTTACTGGGGAGATCCACTAACATGTTTGTGGGTCCAACACCATCAAAATATCTGGTGCTAGAAGGAGAGCCACATGACAAGTTGAGCCTTCATCATCTATTTTGAATTTTCGCACATCTATCATGGAGTGTGTTATAGTTTGGCCTCTGAAATGTCTGTCTAGTGAACATATCTTTGACATTGAGAGAGAGTTCTGGGATCACTTATCATAAATCACGTATGATGGTGAAGGCAAAGTGGCCTAGCTTGAGCACTTAGATGACTTCCATGTTCTCATGTAGGGAATGGAATATTTTAATGAAGCAGAGGTCTGTTCACTACTCACACACACACTCCGCGACCACCCATCATAATGGTGTGGAAGACTACCTCATAACATTGTGCATTCATTCAAGTAGTTCAGCAATCTAATCAAATATGTTTTCCACCATTTTGATCCTGAAGTACTTGATAAAAAAATGTTAAAACAATGGAAGTCCCTGCACGAATCATGTATGGAGTTTTCAAAGCGCTTCCGTCTATTCATTTTTGAAGCCCCGAAAAGTTAGATGACATTTCAGTATCTCATGGATAGATTTGAATATTTCCTTATCCAATATGTTAATCCCAAGAAGAAGTTCAAGCTCAAACCCCACATAGCATACTTCGGTGATGGAGTTGCACAATCATAGATGAACACGGTCATCGTCACAAGTGACTGTTTGCCGTCCCCTCATTAAACGGCTCCACCATTGTAGAGTGATGTGGGAGAGCATGAACACACATCTATTCAACCATCACATCCTCCTAACATCGCTCATTCATATTTTTCACAAGCATCGTTTGGAATCCCATGGGTTATCACATATATTTATACCTCAACCTTTGTCCTTGCATTCTGATCATCCTCTAGATTGTGATGTCTTGTGTTCTTCTATTCCGGACTCTACACCTATTTCGAATGAGGACCAATCTATCGACGAAGTTGGTGTTGCATAACCAGCATGCGTTGTCATTCATGAAGAGTATGACTGGGAGCTTGAACATCCACCACAGCAAAGGACCATCCCTTTATGTCCATACCTCCTCTGTTTTTTCCTGACCTCCTTGGTGATCCTACCATCATGATTTTCCATGTCTATCTCCATCCACAGAAGCACCCATTGTTGATCATTCGCAAGGCACACCAAATCTCAGTCCATCATTTGAAAACGGAAAGGACCAATCATTATTTTAACATCCACTTGATTTTTCATCTATATTTTTTGGAAATGCAGAGGATGAACATTCTTGCTTCTCATCTACCCCTCTATGCTATTCATCAAATCATGAGGATGTTGACCAACATCCTGATTTTTCTGATCTTGGTTGTCATGATCTCTTTACCTCATCATCTGATAATGATGTTGATTCACTCGTTATGAATCCATAGAAGCCATTGGTCTATGATGATCCATCTGTCAATGAAGTCGAAACCCGTGGACTGTCAAGGCACTTCAGCCTAAGCTGATGGTTATGTCAAGCCCTTGTTGTCCTGAGGTTGGTTTCACTTCTGATCAAGAAATTGTTCAAACATCCAAACCTCCACATCACTCATCTGTATGCACTCAAGACAAATCCAACACTCAGAATTCACTTCCTCCACTCGAACTACACGATCCCATCGCTCATGCATTGGAGGAATCTTACTCAGCAAGAACACTTGCACAATGTAAGTGGTCCACCTTCCTCACATGTGCTTTCATGTCACAGTCAAGATTTTCCGTGTGCGTAACATCTGCACGTAGTGTCTCATAGCATCGTGGTATGTCCATGGACTGTATGTCATGAAATTTCACACATTTTTGTTCTGTTGATGCTTATAAGCTCGGAGTGTGTTTGTCTTCATTGTTGTATCATTCACATCTGTTGGTTCGCACAATTGCGTTGTTCATAAACCATGCCTTCACTGACATGGACTATGTTGGGTCCCTATAATACTAGTGATTCCCACATTACTATTGTAGTTATACCCCTTATTTATATTGTTGTGCCCCCATTACCCCCATATTGTTATTAATGTGCCCATAGAATCCCTCTATTGTTATTTTTGTGGCTTTATATTATTATTGTTAGGTCGGCTGGATTATATTGTGACTCCATAGACTCCTATATATAGAAAGGAGGTTTTGTTATTTGAATCATCCAAGAATTGTTCATTTATGTAATGTAAAGGAGGCTGACCCCTCGAAGAGGCTGAATTCTAAGGCGTGGATCTCTCTTTTCTATTTTTTTGTGAGTTGGTTTCATAACATTTGGTCTCAGAGCTTTGGATTCTAGGGTTTTGCTGCTCCAAACAGGTCATCGTGGAATTTTCGCTATAACTTTTTTTCTATGACATTTCAGAAGTCGCAAACAAAACCCATTTGAGAAGAAATCACGCTGAACCTTGGGTCCAAATTTCAGAGCTTTTCGCGTGATATTTTTGGAGATATGATCTCAGGAAGGTGGTCTTTTTGCAGACTCCTGAATTACACTCAAAACAGGTGACATGGGGAAAATCGTCATAACTTTCTTTCTGAGCATCGGATTGAAATTTAGTAAGAAGGTACAGAAATAGGACGGACTGTAGTTTTCTTTTATATATTTTTTAGAGTCAAAGGTTGAAACAGTGACACGTGGCACTTCATACAAGTTCACTCTACTGAACTAGTCTATAATCAGGTCACTGCAGGAGATTGTGCATAAATCTTTCTTGGAGAATCCAATTTGGTTCAGACTAGTGGCATTGGAAACAGGACACAGAAGGCTACTACAGGTCACAATTTCAGAACTGGATGATTCGAAATTACAGAGGTACATCAGATTCAATATCAGGTTTCTACAAAGTAAAAAAAAGGTGTGTAGTTTTTATTTTTTATTTTTGCATAAGCTTGGTCTGAAGGAATTCAAAGGGCCTAGTAAAGCATTATTATCGGTAACTGATGCCCCAAGGAAATAAAATGCAAACACCTAGTAAGGAACCTGAAAGCTCTAGCATGACTCATGAAGAAGAGGAAGAAATGCTACATGATATATCAAAATTACAAGAACAAGTGCAACAAATGTCACGCTCACAAAAGCTAACAGATGCTAAGATAAATGGCGTGGAATCTAAGATAAAGGGCATGGAAGCTAAGATGGACGATTTGAAGATAGATTTGAAGACAGATTTGAAGAAAGACATGGCAAGTTTGAAGACAGATTTGAAGACAGACATGGCAGATTTGAAGACAGATTTGACAAATTTTCTACAAGAGATACTTACTAATGGTGAAAAGGTTGTAAAGGAAACTCATGATGTGAACAAAAGTAATGTTAATCATGATTCCATAGATTCTAATGTTGGATCGAAGAACCACCATATTCCAAAAATCGATATGAGGAAGTTTGATGGCAAGGATCTCGCCACATGGATATTACAGATGGAGCAGTTCTTTGATCTCAATAATGTGCAAAACACACAAAAGGTACGTATGGCAACTTTATATTTGGAACCAAATCAATTTGTATGGTATCAATGGCTTTGCTCTCGTAAACAATTTATCACTTGGGCAATTTTTATGGAATAATTGATAGCACATTATGAGGATACAAAAGGCAACACTTTTTTTAGCCAATTGATAAGTCTCAAACAAAAGGGTTCAATAATGGAGCACATTGAGGAGTTCCAAAAATTGAACATAAGGGTAAAAGATATTCCAGAGCAGCATAGGATTGATGTGTTCATAGGGTCTTTAAAGGATAATATCCAACATGATGTTCGACTTTGGGAACCTGATTCATTAGAGAAGGCATTCAGGTTAGCAAGAAAAAAAGGGAAGCAAAATGTGGTGGCAGATGCACTCTCAAGGAAGGATGAGGATGTGGAAGCATTGTTGTGCGCTATTTCTATCATCCAACCAGATTGGATAAATGAAGCAAGGGAGGAATGGAAGAATGATGAAGAAGTGTGGGCACTTATTCGAAAGCTACAACAAGATTCCAGTACGTCTGATACATTTAGCTGGAAAAATGATTTGTTATGGTACAAAGATCGCTTATACCTCTGTAAGAATTCCCAGCTAAAACAAAAGATTCTTATGGAATTGCACACTTCTCCCTTAGGAGGGCACTCAGGATTTTTAAAAACTTACCACAGGGTTAAGAAGGAATTTTTTTGGGATGGCCTTAAATCAGATATTCAAAAGTTTGTGGCAGAATGTTTGGTTTGCCAACACAATAAAGTTGAAACAATGAAGACACCGGGTCTATTACAACCTTTATCCATTCCAAGCCAACGTTGGGAGGAGGTATCAATGGATTTTATCACAGGTTTACCCAAGTCTAAGGGAAAGAGTGTCATCATGGTGGTAGTTGACAGACTTCCCAGGTATGCACACTTTTGTGCATTATCACATCCATTTAAAGCCAATACAGTTTCTACTGCATTTATGGAAACAATTCAAAAGCTACATGGAAACCCAAAGATTATTGTAAGTGACAGAGATCCCATTTTCACTGGAAATTTTTGGACACAATTATTTTCCTGTCTTGGTACTCAGTTAGCTCATAGCTCATCTTATCATCCTCAATCTGATGGGCAAACTGAGATAGTAAACAAATGTTTGGAAGGATATCTTCGTTGCCTTGTATCTGATAAACGGACACAATGGGTCAAATGGTTGCCTCTGGCTGAATGGTGGTATAACACTTCCTTTCATACAGCAACAAAAATGACCCCATTTATGGAACTTTATGGGTATCAACCACCATTCATCACATCATATTTAAGAGAAAATTCTAAGGTTCAGGCAGTGGAACATCACATCGAACATCAACAACAAGTCCTCCAACTCTTAAAGGATAACCTCGTGTTGGCACAGAATAGAATGAAACAACAGGCAGATCAACATCGCAGTGAAAGAAGTTTTGATGTAGGTGATTGGGTATTCCTACGGCTACAACCATATAAGCAAATGTCCCTCAAGCAAGCTAAGAAGGATAATAAATTATCACCAAAGTATTATGGTCCGTACAAGGTGTTGCAAAAGATTGGTACTATGGCATACAAATTGGAGCTTCTTGCAGCTTCTCGATTGCACCCAGTTTTCCATGTTTCATGCTTAAAGAAGGTTATAGGCGACAAGCTCCCAGTTCAAACAATATTGCCAGAACCTGACGAGGAAGGAAAAATTATATTGGAACCGGAAGCAGTTATAGAAACAAGAACTCGACAGCTACGAAATTGATCAATTTCAGAGTACCTTATCAAGTGGAAGAACTTATCCGCTGAAGATTCCACATGGGAGGATGAGAATTTTATGCAGAAGTATCCTGAACTACTCAAGCGTTGAGGACAACACTTTTTTGAAGGAGAGGGGCATGTTGGGTCCCTATAATACTAGTGATTCCCCCATTACTATTGTAGTTATACCCCTTATTTATATTGTTGTGCCCCCATTACCCCCATATTGTTATTAATGTGCCCATAGAATCCCTCTATTGTTATTTTTGTGGCTTTATATTATTATTGTTAGGTCGGCTGGATTATATTGTGACTCCATAGACTCCTATATATAGAAAGGAGGTTTTGTTATTTGAATCATCTAAGAATTGTTCATTTATGTAATGTAAAGGAGGTTGCCCCCTCAAAGAGGCTGAATTCTAAAGCGTGGATCTCTCTTTTCTATCTTTTTGTGAGCTGCTTTCATAACAGACCAAAACAATGTGCCAGTGGCTGCATTCGAAGTATCACTTCACGTGAGATGACCCATGCACTGTTAGCTTAGAAGAAGGAGTAGTGTTTTCTTTTTAAGTTGTTTGCCTACATGCATGTTTGCTTCATTATTTGTGTGTTTGTTTGCTTGCTTGTTTGTTAGATTACTCACTTTGTTGTCGTATTTGCTTCTGCTTCTTGCTTTCTTTGCTTTTTGGTTTGTTTTGTTTTTCTCATCCATAGGTTAGTTTCGCATGAACCGTGTATGACTCTTGAAATAAGTTGGGTAAAGTACAAGAGGCCTTTTGCAGTTATCACTACTTGGTTATCTATCATCCTACCTATGTATGAAGAACTTGTTACTTTTGGTCCATGACATGTCGATGGAAAATGCATACTATTCGAAGTGAACCTCGGTGAAAACACAACGCTTGTGCTCTAACTAGTGTCACCTACTCTAGTGAGTTATTCTTGGGTTAAGCCTTGTCAACTCAATCAAGTAGAGTAAGGTGAGGGGGAAAACCTTAACATGCACGTCAGAGATATATAATAAACTACTTCTCTGAAGGAACAACCTCTTCTTATCTCAATAAATCAAGATCCCTCTTCTGCCTATAAAATGAACAAGTGCTATGCATAGTTATGAAAAAATGAAAAAATGAAAAGTGAAAATTTTGAAAAAATGAAAAATGAATAAGGTGAGAGAAGGGAAGGCTTCATGCGCAGAGAGGTAATGCAAGTAACTCCTCTAGGCTACTAACTAGGCTCACTGGAAGCGTAGCGATGCTTGTGTTCCTGTGTGACTCCACCAGAGTATTGTCCAGGCTTGCTGGTAGCAGAGCAACACCAAAGGTGAAACTAAGACTCTGACAACTATATTGTTGGTGGAGCAATATACCCCTCAACCCCAATCGAAATAGTTGTGTTTCCTTGGCTTGGAATGTGTGTCAATCAACAAAGATCTTGGCAGATGCAACATCTTACAATTGGGCTAGTGCGAAACCAAGATGAACTAAGAAATGAACAATACTTTTGAAGGTGTTAGACTTGTTTGTCATGAAGAAGGTCCATCCAGAGAGCTAGATTTCTACCAGTGTGTTGTGAAGTATTGTAGTGGCTATAATCACCCTAAAAAATGTTTCCTTAGCTTCGTTTTGGAGCCTCCCTACCAACCTTTCACAGCATCATGTCATGCCTTGTTAGGTAAACAAGCTTCAATGATTTTCTTGTAGAATGACAGCATGTCTGAGAGAGGTTGTTGCATCCCCCTCACAAGTTGTTTCTCCATACTTGGTCCACCTGCAAGTTGAACAACTCCCTCAGTAAATCGCCCAATTCTGGAGGGGAACTAGCGTTCCCTCTAGAAATTGTGCAATTCTATCTGGTAGCCTGCTGGGCTGCAGAATTGCACAATCATGCCTCTCAACCTTCACAGGAAAAACTACTCAATTCAGCCCACCAAGACTTCTCAACCTAGAAATTGCGCAATCCCTCTAGGACAACTATCCCAGCAAGTAGCATAAATTGTTCAAATCCAGCCAAGTAGCCTGTAACTCTCATAAATTGTGCAATACAATCATACATGTTGCCTTGAGAAAAATGTGAGGTCTAACACAGGATAGCTGCTTAGCTCAGAAATTGTGAGATTCAGTCAGACAGGATTCCTTGAGAAAATTGCAAGGTCTAACTCAGGATAGCTTGCTGGGGTTAGAAATTGCACAATGCGGTCAGAGAGGCTTCCTTGAGAAAATTGCGAGGTCTGACCCAAGATAGTTGTTGAGCCCATAAATTATGCAATCCTCAGAGATAGTCACTTATTCCTCCCAAAAATTGTGCAATCCCTTTGGAACAACAGTCTTTGCTTAGCCTAGAAACTGCGTAGATTTCCATCTCAGGCTCGTAAACTGATGCATGTGCCTTCAGCTTGACCAGTTCCCTTTGAGACCAAGAAAAACTGATTTTCATGCATGGACTTCTTGTCCCAAGGTAGCATGCAAAGGCATCCCTTGATTTAGTGATCTATTTTTAGCAACAGAAGGCTACATGTAAGGATCATTTCAGGAACCTCCCACCAAGTGTTTCTCTTCCTACATTTGTGGCATGTGCATCACAACTTTGATTTTATCAAATCACATGAATTAGACGTTGCAGAGCTCACTCCTCGCATCATCCTTGAAGCTCTGACATCCCATATTGAGCTCAGTTGTTGTGGGGTAAGCCTGCTTTTCATGTCTTGCGTTGTGTCTCTATCTCTTTTTGTGTTTCACTTCATGTGAGTGTTGCCTACATGATTTCAGTGAGCACCTCATGTCATTTTGATGTATGTTAGCTTGCAGAAGCACCATTTAAGTTTTTTTTGCATCTCACTCCTGTCGCATGCATGACACTATCTTGCACGAGCAGTCATCATTGTGGTGACTTGCTTCACACACATGCATGCTTTCCCCATTTTCAGAATCTTGCACTTGTTGTTTGCGTGAAGGATCATTCACTCTTGTTTGTACTCATCTCATTATGCATTCACACTTCTAATGTTTTCGGTCACTCTTCGACCAAACTGGGTTGCCTTGGCCCAGACTGTACCTTACCTGGCTAGCACTGCGCATTTTCAGAAGCGAAGGCTCTTCCTTCCCTCCAGAAATTTCGTAAGTCTAGCTAGGCACTCACCTCCAGGCTTGCATCATGCAATTATTAGAGGTAGTGTCTTGTTGGCCCAAGAAACTACATAATGTAGTTTGCTGGTTGCATGTCACTATTGACTGAAATTGTGAATTACACAGTTGCAAGCCTTAGCAGGCCAGGCTAGACTATGCATTCCGTAGTTCTAGTAGCTAGTCAGCCACCTGACAACCTAGAATGTGCCTTGTGCAATTTTGACAGTCAATCTCCTGACCTCTTGGTGGAAATTGCACAACCTTCATGATCAGTGACACAGGTATGTTCCAAGTCAGTTCTCAAGTTTCTTTTGGTTTTTGACTGACAAATTTCTTTCCATGAGTGTTGCCATGTCTCTAGGTATCGCAGGTGTTCATCTGCCTCTCAACAACATAGGTAAAATGGTTTCCAGGAGAAAAGAATCAAAGACACCATTTAGAACACACTTGGGGATGTAGTCAATCAAGTGTCTATGAACTTGCCTGCCCACGAAGACATCAAGATGTTCTTAGACAAGGAAATCAAGATATGATGGCAACCACATCACATCAAGAAACACCATCATCAGAAGCTGAAGGCAGCATACCTGCATGCAATGAATGCAAGAGGAAGGTTGTTGACAACACATAGGCGAAATAAAGTTGCAAGCGCAAGAAGATCCGCTTGTGATGAAGGCATCTTTGGGGATCAAGTCTATGAGGTGACAACGCGACTCAAAGATTGCACGAAGGCAAAGACAGGAACAGAGAAGGTGTTGCATGTGCTGAATCAACAACTCAAGGTAGAATAGGAACTGCATAGACGAGAGAATGAGTTTCAGTAGGAACATGTAAAACAGGTGGTGCAACATGCACAGACGGATGAAACTGTGCCTGTACAAGTTATGGATCCATCCCAGCAGCTGGCACGGAACAGATAGGGTTAGCAGTGTTGTTGATAGCATGTAAGGGAATTCAACAACATTCATGTCATTATGTGCACGCATGTGACCCACCCATTTAGCACACTTACTGAGGCGAAGAAAAGAAGCAAGTCTAACTCAAGCTGAACATGTATTTTGACAAGTTGATGCACACGACCACCAACACATGCTTGGAGATCAGTGTAGGCACTATGCATCAACATGTTGTTGCTTTGGTCACACCGAGGATGACCATGTGCATGTTATTGGATGAGTTGGATGGAGAAGCCATATCAGCATACCCAGATGCAATGGAGGTAATAGTTCAGTTCAACAAGTTGTCACCATTCAGCGCACAAACACCATCGCGGATGAAAATGTTTGGTATCAGTTCACCACCATCGACCATCACAAGGATGTCAAAGAGTTAGTCTCACCACAATGGTCCGAGTATTAGTGATGTCTTCCATGGCTTTCTCAAGCCATTTTGTTTCACATGGGTACATGTGCATTGTGATGTAACGTCTTGTCAAGTGTAAGTTCAAGTGTCAATTGTTTGATGTAACAGTCATAGAGTAGATGAAGAGTCATGAGGGTAGATGAACTGTCACAAAGGGGAATTTCAAGGGCCACCCCATCCTTTGCTATAAATAATCCCTCATAACTCGTTATAGAGGTTTTGGTCAGCCTAACTTTGATAGGAGTATCTTAGAGAAAGCTTGGACATTATTGTAATGCGCCTTGGCTTCTCCACTGTGCAGAAGCTCGTGTGTTCCCTTCCAAGCCGAGTACTATTGAGGTTTCCAAATGGCACACTCGCCTCACTCTCCATGTGTTAGAACCTCTCATGCACCTTCCTTGACACACCGCAGCTATCACACCATTGCTACCAACAAGGACATCTTACTTGCCTCTGCGTGAAACAATGGTCAACGCATTACTGTATGACCCACTGCTAGGACTCCACCAAATTGTTTGAAGTCTAATTGGAACTTCTTACCAGGGATATCCCCTGACATGTTGGTGGGTCCAGCACCATCAACACCTACAAATGCTTGCACATGCTAACCACATGTTCCAAATATCAAGACAATCATATCTATCAATTTGAAATCATCCTTTACTAAGACTAACAATCATGTCATAATCCATAATCAACTCATAGTCATTAGACATAATGCTACAATTTTCACCTATCACCCTCAAGTACATGTGAACTATTTCAACACATATGTGTTAGTACGACCATCTTAAAACAAGATCATTTCTTCATGCAATCTTATAGAAACATACTAATATCAGGCAATTAATCATACATTCAAACAAACTATAAACATACCATATTAGATAAGTCAAGTAGTTGACACAAGAGACACCAATTAACACTGAAATAGAAAATAGATGACATAGTCAAATAGTGAAGCACAAAATATACGACATAAGAAAACTCATACCTTAATGTATCTCATAGGAGGCTATCTTGTCTACATAATCAATCTAGTTAACGTGATATAAATTCATACCACATCAACTCAAACACAAATAGGATCATGATATCCATAAGAGTAACTAACTAACATGTTCACATCATAAGCTCATAAACAATTTTTATTCATGCACAACAATAACATATGTATGATTATTCTAGATTAGTACAATACAATCTCACAAATAAGTTGACTCATACCTGAATATCATAACCTTTACCATATGCATAGGACAATCCAATTTAGCATGATACATATAATATCAAGGTATTAATGCTATGACCCTAAAAATTAACTAACATAAAACAACAAAAACTTAACATATAACATGCTCATAAACAAAATATAACATAAGCATCAAGTTAATTGTCATAAAACAACAATAGCAATGCATACAACCACATGTTACTATCATTCATGACTATCTGACACGTGCATATAACTATACTAATCACCTAGCATCTATCATGTATGTAACCATATCATCATAGACATGTACATAAACCTAATGTATATAACCCTAATGCATATAATAATCCATTAACTAACATACTTGGATGCCAAACACACAATACTTGTATCATGATTTTCTCTTACACCAAAGTCCATTGTTGCAACATCTCTTTAATGATCTCCAATGTCATCATGATGACCTAATTGCATACAATGACCTCACAATGCATGTCTGACCTACCATACATGCATAACCATAACCATGACAATCCATGTATAAAAACATATAGACACTGACATGCATACAAAATGTATATACAACCATGCACTCATCACGACAATGACATCAACCTTCACATGGTGTCGTCACTACAACCATGATCAACACTATGCAAATGCAACAAGCACATGGACTACAAGCATAAGGAACACATATGAAACTGACATGAATGCATGACCATCACACTGCCCAACCAATCCGAGGGGTGAACCATGCTCTGATACTACTTTGTAACACCCTCCTCCCACATCTACCCAAGTAACCGTCCAACTTGGGTAAACAAGTGATGAGAGGCTACTATGATATGATTCAACCTCCTAGGTGAACTTAAGGAAGTGGAATCGATGGAAACACATCATGCATACATTCCACATTAACAAAAGCACTCCCAGGTGTTGGCACTATGATACAAGTGTTGTCCTTGATGGCAACTCACTCACAGGTCATTTCAGATTTGATAAAAGGCAACTCACATTGTACCATGTCAATTCAAAGGTAACAAGGCATTGGTACAAAAGAATAGGAAGTTGGAACAAAGGTCTACTGACGAGAATCAATAAGTTGAAGGAAAAGGATGCTGTAAGGTAGTTTAAGTTGTATACACAAGTTCACTTTGACAAAGAAACGTATACAAGCGAGTTAAAAAATAAAAAAAGTGTGTATATTTATGCACACACTTTCATAAGAGGAAAAGCGTCTATGGGTTTGAAAATCAAGGAAATTCAAGATTAAAGAATACCAAGGGTCAATACCATGGTATTAGTCCACAATATGGAGTGGAGTAATGACTATTTCATCCTATCCAAGGATACCACAAATTCTAAGTGTCATTTTGTTCTAAGGTATTGAGAAAGGCCAAAAACTATATGAGGAGAAGATCAAAGGGCCAAGTGTACAAGTGAAATGGTTTCTCAGGAATACTTCTATCTGAAGTATATTTCATGTTGCAGGAGCTATGATTATGATATAATCTAAAATATTGTGTCCACTTTGAATTCAATGTTGGATCATGATCATGAGACCTACAATGACTTATCATTGAATGATCATATATTGGTTGGGCTAGATCTGATTTCTTACACATGTTTTATTCTTTAAATTTCATGACCTAGGTATATCTGAAATCTGAAATAACAATGAAATTGTAAGTTAGTATTTGTAGATATATACATTGGTTGACCTTAGTGAAGGTGCATATACATGGTGGTTCAAAGCTTCCAAGTAGCATGTACAAAAGAAAATCCTATTATTTAGAAATGACTGATCTATCTGACCAGTGCTACTAGTTTACTGTTTTGTGTCAATGATCTCTTCTTAGATCTAAAAGTAGAACTGAATGCATAAGGAGATTGAGTCTGATTGATTTTTTTATTAAGTGAGAAGGGTGATCTTTGCTTCTGACTCTCTAGATCTCTATAATTCAACAATAATGTTCATAATATTACTACTTGGTATAGATTTGATTCAAAAATTTTATGTTTCAGTAGTTTTGGAGGTATACACAGGTTTGATTACAGGAAGTAGCCTATACACACAGGTTGGGTTCATTAAAGTAGTTTATGCATTCTGATATATGATTCTTGAGGTTGCAGCTCGTTCTGAGTGATGATGTAGGTTTCTGGGTTTAGCATAGTGTTCTGATGATACTGATCTTACTGGTCAAATTGACTGATTGTTGGTTGATGCAATTATTATTATAGAGTTTGAGCTTCAAAGTTTCTGATAGCTCTAGTGTGAAAATTTGATGAAATGAGGCCTTCGTATTGTGTTGTTGTGTACCAGGAGCATCTAGTCTAAAAATTTATGAAATGTGGTCCCTAATGGAAGAGAGAAGGTAATAGCCTTCGGTAGGTTGGTGCCTACATACTAGTAAACATATCAGCTAGTAAAATATGTAGGGGGTTGTAGCTCCCGTCTAGTAGAAGTTTGAGAACGAGAGAAGTTTGTAGCCTTCTGCAGGTGGGTGCCTACATACTAGTATGAGTATGCACTAGAACAAGATTGTAAACAATTTTTTTTTATATAAAATAAAGACAAAGATGACAACAACAGGTGGTTTTTCTCCCACATTGGGTCTCCATCTTGAATCTTCGTGCTCATTTGTGTTGCTGATGTGTGATAGTTTATTATGTCATTACCACACATAGTTACTGTATAATAAAGCATTGATGCACTAATTAAATATCAACACATTATGAATTAAATAAATAATAATTTCCCTTGGTATACGATGGTTTCTTTAATCACAGCTACATGCACACGCAAGTTCACTTCACTGAAGTATCATATATAAATGTGATTGGGAAATGAAAAGATTATTGAATTGTAAATACTGATTTACCCCCGTCTCATTATTATTTCCAACAATTGGTATCACAGTGGGTCATTCAGAAGAAGCTTGATCGCTTGAAGGGAGATCTTTCAAGATGAATAATCACGAAGGCATGGGATCTATCAGACCACCAATATTCAATTGGAAACGTTGCACAAAATATTGTCACCATGACGTTCTGTAGTCAGTGTGAGTCTATCACCACTCATACTTTCCTCCTATGCAAGTCTTAAACGTCAGCTCTTCATGTCAAGCCTTAAAAATGAGAGAAATTCCTTGAAAATCTCTAAAACTCTAGTTCCGCACTTTCTCTTTGCATTACCTGTGGTCCTGCACCCCTTGGTCATGTCACCTAAGGACCTGCCCGCTCTGTCTCTAAAGGAGAGGGTGCGAACCCCTGTAAAAGTCAAAAAGGTGCAAGTTTATTATTAAAAACTCACTTTGGGTTAATTCTGGATGCTTCTAGAAGGAATATTGAGGTGGCAAGTTCGCTCCTAGGTGGTTCATGCATCCCATAACTAAAGGAGCTAACCCCTTGATGAGAGGAGCTTATCCCTTTGAAGGAGGACTCTATCCCTTTGAAGGTGGACCTGGTAACTTCCTTCCTCTACACTATAAAATGAGGCATTGGGCTGGTTGCTAGGGAGGTTGAAAGCTGAATATTTTTTAGGGTAAATGCTGTTGGAATTTAGACTTCCTAATTGAGCTTGAAAGGAGAGATTACATACCTTTTGATCTCATTGGGAAGAGTGTGAAGCTTGTCAAAGTAGAGGAGATTCTTGCTGAACCCTGGGAGGAGCTTGTACAACATCAAGGCACCAAGGTTGTAAAGTTCTTCTTTGTTTAAAGTTAATACAATCAAGTTCATTTTTCTCAATAAGCCATTTTCTATGGTTTATTTCATGAATTCCTTGATCATCATGATAAATATGATTTATTATATTTGCTATGCAGGTGTTATTTGATGTGTGCTTGTTTGTGTTTGCAGGTTCTTTAAAAGGAAACTCATTTGGACGATCGAAGCGTGGCTGCCACAAGCTAGCGTTGGATTTGAGGTAGGGTCTAAAACATCTCTTGGCTTTTATTTATAAATCGCAATATTTAGATAAAGATATAATTTGCTTGTTTTGCTTATAGTTAGATATCTGTAGATACTAGGGAGATCAATCTTGTCCGCAAGAACGATTTATCCAACCGACAAAATGGTGACTCCACTGGAGACTTGAATTTTGGTTTTTTGCCTTTACTTTTACTTTGACTTGAGAAACTTTTTCTCTGTTTCTGGTTTTTTCTTGATGTGTGTGTCATTGGGTAGTTTCTTTAGATTTTGAATTGTTTTTTCTTTTCACGCTTTTGAAAGAGGACCGCACGTTTTGTTTAACACAATGCAAACATCCCCGCACTGTCGCTTTACTACACAGAGCGGTACCGTACCTGGTTATACTAGGAGCCTGCAGACCCTGTCAAATTTTTGAAAAACTTAAAATCTTCTCATTCAGTTAAGCTTAGGATTTTTTATGTGTTTTAGCCTTTGCCCAGATCTACATCTGTCTTGTTAGAAACTTCTTGTAGGTGAATTCCATTGGCATTTTTGTTTTAGGTGATCTTCTAGAAGTTTTGTGTGCTTGGCTTGATTTTCATTTGGTCTTTGTAGTAACTCAGAGTTTAGAATCCTAAGAAACCTCAGATTACCCTGGCTTTTTCTGGTCTTCTTTGTGATTCTGACCGATTTGTAAAATTTGCCTTTGGTGCGGAATACATCTCATTTTTCTCTTTGCGAAGCTTCGAAATAACTTGTTTTGAAAGTTTTGGAATTCATTTTTAAAAAAGAAAACATAAGCTGGTTGTTTTTTGATTAATTTGTTATTCTAAATGAATTAGTCCTTAGTTTGTTGATAACTAAGTAAAACATCCTCGAAAAGAAATTTTGTAAGCTTTTTCTTCAATTATATTTTTAGAAGTTATAGATCTCATAATTATATTTTTAATAGTTTTGAGTGTTTTCTAGGAATTTTAAAATCTCTTTTGAAAAGAATTTGTTTTTTGTAGTGTTTGAGTGGAAAAAGAAAGGGATATTTTTCGTGAGCATAATTAGTAGTCTCGTTTTAAGTTTATTGAAAAAGACAAAAAAAAAAAAATTTCTTTTCATTTGTTTGTTAAGGAAATATTTGTTTTTTCAAGCATTTGCATTCTCAACTCTTTCTTTAGCTAGAAATTCATTGAAGAAAAAGAATTGTTTATCATCTTACGTGCATTTTTAGTGTTTTGGAGTCAAGTCTTCACACCGTAAAGTTTCATCTCCACACCTTTTGACTTAAGGAACAACCATAAAAATAATGGTTAAAGTAAAATTTATCTAGTAATCTTTTTATTTCTAGGGCTCTTTATCACCAACATAGCTTAGGCTAGTATCTTGGAGTAAGGAGTAATTAACTCTCCAAGATAGTAAAAACAAACAAGTAGCTATGTCTTGCGGTAGGAGATAAATTCCAATTGTTATATATATGCTCTGGGAAGCTCCTCTTAATGGATTCAAGCATGAGATCATATCCAAACTAGTGGGGTAATCAATCCTTCCTCATTGGGAATGATAGAAGATATACACGTATTAAAAATGGTAAACCTCGGATTAACCATTGTCAAGGAGCCTGGGGTCACTTGTTGGTAAACCTTGGATTATTTCAAGGAGCCTTCAAGGGGATTGAGCTTTGTTACTCTGCCCTTGCATGTGTATCGGATCACAGACTGTTCCCCCAGGTATATTTGTTTCTGTTGGTAACCATAGTGACCATAATCTATAGGATTCTTTCCTAAGGTGACGGTGGAGGGAAGATCCCACTGTACCTGGAGCAGACGTCGACTAGACTCACTTGGACTCTCTGGGGGGTTCTCTTCACTTGAGACGGTTTAGTGGAGAAACTTGTGCCAGTCTGTTTCATTAAGCAGGTTGTCAGGGTAACTATTCCAACCGCCATTTCTGTATTGAATTCTGTGACGTTAGATTTCATCACCAACTAGTGTTTTCAGTACGGAAAGTTACTGTTTGTGTGTGGTTTGACCTCCTAGATTCTTTAGGCATGTGATTCAAATTGTTTGGTTCTTTAGAGACTTTAGGTGGTTTTCATTGAGATTTTTCTTTGTTTGCATGTGAAGTAATTAAAATATTTAATCGTGGCTGAATTACCGAGACAGTCCCGTAGACTTCGAGGCCAACCTCTTGAGTTTTCACCAAGCCAGCTTAAAGGGCTACGAGCTCTTGTAACTCCTAGTGACAATAGAGTTGGGTCACCTGAAGAAGGAGAATATTCTTTAGTTGTGCATCCTGATTATAAAGTTCAAGCACCAGAGTATATTATTGAACCAATTTCAATTTCCAAAGTTACTGGTAGTGTTTCCTCTACTAGTGAATTAGCCGAGGAACCTGAAATTTATGAACCTGAAACTGAACCTACTGCTAGTCCATCGTCAGGATTTGCTTTTCCAACTTCCAGTGGTCCTGGTTCACCCAGGGTAGGAAGAATCATTACCCAAAATCTTCCTTCTGGACTTATTGCTATTGAAGAACTTGTTACTCCGGAAGAAGGTATATCTATCCCTAAAAATCAACCAACTATAGAACCTAGGGAGCGTGAAACAATCTTTTACAGTCCACCTAGGAGAGACGCTTGGTATATTTAATTGACCAACTTTTTAGAAAATCTGGGACTAATTTTTTCGCCACCTCGCATTCCTTTTCATCAAACACCTAGAGGTTATTATCCTCCTTTAAATATGTCGAGACAGTCGTCCATGTTTTCTCAATCACCAGAAACATTTTTATATGGTGGTCCTTCTGTTCCTTCTGGGTATCAGTCACTTACTGGTACTTTTTCAGGAGCATCTCCTCAACCTGTTGAACAAGGGTTATTAACTGGTAATAACGGAACTAAGCCATTGAGTGTAGAAGATATTCTTATGATGTCAGGTACCATTCCAAATCCACAGCCTCAAGGTAGTCATTTACCGCCTGGGGGGCAACCTCAAGGTCCTCAATTATCGCCTGGGGGGCAACCTGAAGGTACCCAGTTACCACCTAGGGGGCAGCCTCAAGGATAGTACATACCTTCGGGATAGTACATTCCTCAAGGTCAACCCCAGACTCAGTATGTACCTCAAGGTCAACCTCAGTATCAATATGTACCTCAAGGTCAACCCCAGTTTCAGTACGTGCCTCAAGGTTATCAACTTTAAGGTCAATACCCAACCCAAGGTTTCCAACCACCTTCATGTCAATCATTTGTCTAAGGAGCTGGAAATGTACCTTTGAATTATCAACCCTACCCTCAACTCGGTTATGGTCCTCAATATGCTCAACCTTCTATGGGTCCATACCCCGGAATGAACATAGTGTGGGATCCATCTCAATCTCAACAGATCTTGCAACCTAATGTGCAGTTGTCATCTCAATCTGGACAACCCTTGGTTTCTGGTTCAACCAAGCAACCTGTCCAGCCTACTATTCAAACTTCTGCACCTGGTGTAGTTTCTCAGCCTAGGCCTAGTTCGCCTCGAACTCCGCCTCAAATGACTGCTGCAACTGCTGCTACATTTGTTCAATCTACCCCACCTACATCTGGAGTATCGACAGCTCCGGTTTCTACTGTTCCTACATCAACTCCTCAAGCATCTTCACCTTAGTCTGGACCTACAATTCAGACTTCGGTTCAGATGCCTATACGACAACCTGGTCCAAGTATGGTTGTCACAAGTCAACCTCAATTTAATTATCAATCGTACCAGGGACAGTACCAATTCAGTCCTGGTGTGAAGAACCTAGTCTATCAGTATCAACCGTACCCTGGATATACTTATCAGCAACCTCAACAACCCTAGTATGGTCCAGTTAATCCTGGTTTTCCGGGAGGGTATAATATCCCAAATGCAATTCCAATTCCAAGTTATCCTGGATATCCTCCTCCTGGGGCTGGTCTTATGACCCAGGGTTTTCGAGACCCTAATCATCAGTTACCATTCATTACAACTTTAGACTTCCCTGATTTGTCGTGCCTTACAAACGATTTGATTAATTATCTTCCATTTTGGCTACCAATGCCGAATAAGTTGCCTAGTGATATACCAAAGTTTGAAAGTAAATCAGGAGAGGATCCATCAAACCATGTGATGACTTATCACCTCTCATGTGCATCTAACTCCATTACAGATGATTGAATTCATTTACGTCTTTTCAACGCACTCTGATTGGTCTTGCGGCCAAGTGGTACATTGAGTTACTGCGAGCCACTTTTTATAACTTTATTCAGCTAGCTACTTCATTCTTAACTCATTTTCAGTTCCCTGTCAGATATAAAAATGGCACGGAATTATTAACTTCATTAGAACAGTCAACGTCCACTTATATTTCAGATCACATTCATGAATGGAGACGTCGACAGCGTCTAGAAATTTTTTTTATTCCGGATCAAATCTTAGCAGAATTGTTTGTTAAATCATTATTACCTAAATCACTGAGGATGTAGCTCAGGCGGCAGTTGTTACTGAAGAACAAGTAATTTCTCAAGCTCAGTACCTTGACCTTGTTTATACGTAGTCAGGTACTTTACATGAGAAAATCCCTGACCTTCCCAAACAAAGTCAAATAACTGCAGCTCCTTCAGGGTCTCATGCCACTTACGATATGATTGGTTCAGTTAACACCAAAAGTAAGAAGAAATCTACAAAGAATTCTTCTCCTATCATAACTTTACCAGATTCCCCAACAGGATACTCTTCCGCAGAAATTCCTGCCAATATTCATGTCGAAGAGCCATCTACGGCCAAATCAAAATCCGGCGGTAAAAAGAAGGGGAAGAATAAAAATAGGCAAAATTCGAAAGAGAAATCAGATAAAATGGAATCTTCTGATGAGAAACGTAAACCTCGTTATCCTTGTCTCATTTTTGATGAAGAGCATTTTACAAGAGACTGCCCTCATCGTGCTGAGGTTGCAAAAATTGTCAAAGGTTCTCAGACGCCTGCTGTCTTGAAGGATCCTTTTCCTAGTCAAGACAGTAAGATGATAGGTTCTTCCTGAAATGCCTCAGGAGAACACATAATGATGATGTCCCATGTTAGGATTGCGACATGATCACAAGATTATGGAAGTAAAAGTCCTGTTGATGGTACGGAAGTAGAATCTTCTAATTCGAACCCATCAACTTCTACTCCTGGTTCTGATCTGCTACAGGTCGAGAAACCTAACCCAGACTTAGTAATCAAACTGCCTGCAAAATGTATACTCCGAAAGTTAGCTTTCAATCCACACGTGAGAGCTGCTCAGAACTATAACATTGTTGAAGATTTAGCTATTTCACCTTCAGTAATGTCAGCTTTGGAGGTGCTGCAATCATGTCCAACACAGCGTAAATTGCTATTGTCGGCTATAGGAGTTATTGATATTCAGGACTCAAACCTTATAATCTTTGATTTAGAAAATAGTACTCCTCGCTTACCTCATCAAATGGCTTTCCAGATTCGAGTGTTAGTCAAAAATAGACCTTGCTTTAGGACTGTAATTGATGAGGGAGCTTAAATGTGTATTATGTCGATCCAGTGTTGGATATCGCTTGGTTCTCCTACACTTAATCAATCCCCGACGATTCTAAAGGATTTTGATGTCCGTGGGTTCCATCCTTTTGGCATTCTACAGGGTTTACCTATAGGCGTTCAAGGCAAAACTGTTAATCTAGATGTGGATGTGGTTGATGCCCCTCTAGATTACAACCTTCTCTTGGGTCGTAGTTGGTCTTACGCAATGACTGTTGTCGTTTCATCGGTCTTTCGGCTTATAAATTTTCCTCACAATGGAAAGATCATAACTATATACCAGCTAACCTACTTTGTGTCCGACCCAGCCTCTTCTGAAAGTATCCAACATGTCGGCAAAACAACTATCCCTTACAAGGATGTTGGGGTAGGATTGGTTAAAGATTCTGGTTTACTAGGAACTTTTTCCTTTCCTCCTCCTAACGTATCACCCTCTACTGCAACCATTCATATTATTTCATCAGACACTATTATTTATGATGATCCTTGGATCTTACCTTCTGAATCTGAGAGGGATTCATTTGGTGATGCTATGCCTTTGAGTCCCTACGAAATTGCATATCAGGCTGTACAGTCATTTTCCAACCCTTCTTCAATTGAAATTGACCTAATGAATGTGGTCCATGAAGAATCACTTTCAACATCAAACTCAGATTCAACAACTTTTTCTGGACTTGTTCATACTGATGTGCAGATTCGAGAAATCTTGTCTGTTGATGATTTACCATGGCAAGATCTTCATCATAGATCTTTGTTCTTACCTGAGATTGATCATTTTGAAAATGATTTTCCATCTATTTTTACTACTAATTTTGTCAAAGAACCTCAGAATCCATTGCAAAATCCTGATTTTGAGTTAAATTTGGGGAATATTTCTCGAACAGTTCCTATTGACATTTCAGTTAAAACTGGAATTGTCGAAAACATTCATATAGGTGCCTCTTGTACGGAAAATGAACTTTAAACATATAAGGCCCTATTTCAAGAATTCCATGACATGTTTTCTTGGTCATATGAAGAAATTCCAGGAATTGATCCAGCAATTGTTGTTCATGAAATCAAAACTTACCCAGATGCTAAACCCATCCGGCAATGTTTGTGTCAGATTCACCCGCAAAAAGCTCCTGCTATTAAAGCAGAAATTGAAAAATTACTTAAATCAAGTTTCATTTATCCAATTCCCTTAATGGATTGGATATCGAATATTATTCCTGTAAACAAAAAGCAAGGAACAATGAGAATATGTATCGATTATAGGGATATTAATCGAGCCTGTCCCAAAGACAATTATCCAACTCCCTATATCGATCAAATCATTAACGATTGTGCGGGTAGTGAAATTTTCTCCTTTATGGATGGTTTTTCGGGTTACAATCAAATCAACATTCTACCTGCTGATCAACCAAAAACGACTTTTATTTATCCATGGGGGACATTTGCTTATTGCAAATTACCTTTTGGGTTGAAAAATGCCGGAGCAACTTTTCAAAGAGCTATGTCTTACACATTTCATGACATCAAGCACATTGTGCAACCTTATCTCGATGATTTACGTACTCATTCATTAAGTAGATCCGATCATCTCATTCATTTATGAGCAATCTTTATGAGATGTAGGCATTATCGAATTAGGTTCAATCCACACAAATGTGTTTTCTGTATAGAAACGGGTCGTTTACTGGGATTTGTTGTTTTGAAAGTCGGCGTTTATGTCGATCCCTCGAAGGTTGAAGCTAGTGTCAAATTGCCTCCTCCTTCGACCCTTCACCAACTCCAAAGTTTGCAAGGGAAAACAAACTTTTTACGTCGATTCATTCCTAACTACGCCGAGATAACAAAGCATTTTACCAGGTTGTTGAAACAGAATACTCCATTCTTTTGGGATGAGATAGATGACAAATCTTTTGATGCACTTAAACACGCATTGACCCATGCACCGTTATTGCATCCTCCCAACTACAACCAGGACTACTTCTTATATCTCGCCGCCTCTCATTCCACCATCGGAATGGTGTTAGTTTAGGAAGATGAATTCGGTAGTGAACATGTGATTTATTACCTTAGTCGAACTTTAAATCCGACTGAGTTAAAATATTCACATGTGGAGAAATTGGCCTTGGCAGCTGTTCAAGCTGTCCAACGATTTCGTCATTACATCTTACTACGCAAAACTACTGTAATTTCCGACTGCAACCCTATGATCTATATTTTGACAAAACAATTGCTAGGGGGCAAGTATTCCAAATGGATTGTTATCCTGCAGGAATTTGACTTGGAGTTTGTAAAATCTAAGTCAAAGAAATCTTTAGTTTTTGCGGAATTGATGTGTGACTTCCCGCGTGTTGATACTGAAACTGTGGCGGAGGAGCCCATTGCGGACGAATCCTTGTTTCTTATCAGCACTCTTGATTCATGGTATGGGGATATCATAGTTTATCTCCAAACACAATATTTTTGGCCTAAGATTTCACGATCTCAGCATCGGAAAATATGTTTCCAATCCCAACAATATAAAATTATTGGAGATACACTCTATCGTCGTGGGGTGGACTCTGTTTTCTGACGTTGTTTAACTCATGAGGAAGCTGAAAGGGTTCTAAATGAATGTCACTCTGGAGCATGTGGCAGTCATATCTCTGGGTTTGCCACAACCCAAAAGATATTGCGCGTTGGCTATTTCTGGTCGCCTTTGTTTAAAGATTGTATTGACGCGGTCCGAAAATCACACAATTGTCAAATTTTTGATCGAAATATGCGTGCTCTACCTACTCCTCTCCACCCTATAATTGTCGTCGATCCTTTTGCAATGTGGGGTATCGACGTTATTACATGTAACCCTTACTCGGCCGGGGGGCATGCGTATATCATCCTTGTGGTAGATTATTTTACCAAGTGAGCCAAGGCAATGCCTACATTTTTGGCAGACAGCAAAACTGCTATGATTTTTGTTTTCAATCATATAATTACTAGATTCGGTGTTCCACAAGCGATTATCACTCATCATGGGCCTCATTTTCGAAACATCATGATGACTAAACTAACAGATCAGCTTGGCCTATGTCACGATAGTTCTACTCCATATTACCCACAGGCCAATGGTCTGGTTGAAGCCATCAACAAAGTTCTAGTCATTATGATCCGACGAAACATTGGTATTCATAGGTCGAATTGGCATAACATAATATTTTTAGCGCTTTGGGCGTATTGAACTTCAGTAAAAACATCAACTGGTTTCACTCCTTTCCAACTAGTTTATGGTTTGGAAGCTATGTTACCCATTGAATGCGAATTCCTGTCATTGCAAATAGCCATAGAGTTACTTCTAGCCACTTCCGAAGAGGAGAAACGTTTGTTGTACTTGGCTCAGCTAGATGAGAATCGATGTGATGCTGCACTAGCAATCGAAACTCATGCCAAACGTATTAAAGCTCAGTACAATCGAAATGTTACACCTCGTAATTTTTCGGAAGGAGACCTAGTCTTACTATACGATCAAGCAAATGATAAGCTAGGTGCTGGAAAATTCGTACCCATGTGGCATGGTCCTTATGTTGTTAAGCGAAAGCTAGCAAAAGGGGCCTATGAATTGGTAGATTTTGACGGTGTCTCTTTAGGTAAACCCAGAAATGGTCTTTACCTGAAGAGATATTATGCTTAAATCTGGGTGTGGAGATTTTAGTTAGATTAGTTTTCTTTCTAGCTAGTGTGTTTTATATTAGAAAAGTGTGCTTAGTTTAGAAAGTGTTTTTGTCATTATTCCTGCTTATCTTGATTTTACTCTTGATATTGCAGATGTCGACGTCTCTTCAAACATACATTGGTTTTGCTGATGGTGCTTGTCGCAATACATGGAACATCTCTTCCGCAGCTTGGGTTATCTATGCATGGGGTAAGCCTCGGTCAAACAACGAACAACATTGCAGAGTATAGTGCAGTGATTAAGTTATTATCTGAATCCATCTCATTTGGCATTCGGAGTTTGATTGTGAAGTTAGATTCTGAACTCATTGTATTGTAGCTTAATAGAGTTTATGCCATTAGAAATCTAGTGTTATTAAGATTATTTTTGAGATTTCATCTCTTCGAATGTGAATTTGATTATATTGAATATCAGCATATTCCAAGATATTTAAATACATTAGCAGATGCAATTTCTTCTCGAATGTTAAGTAGACATTTGCAATAATCAAACAGTAAATTCAAAAACATTCCATAACATGTTTTACAAGATAGCTAGTAATAGTGATATAGCATAGCATAGAAGTGTGTCAATATATACATCGTCTTCGATCATAGGTTGAAAAACACCTTATGATCGACAAAAATGATAGTACAAAAAGCAAAAATGTCATATGAGTCTACAACAGGCGATCATCCTATCACTGGTGATGATCATGATAAGAAACCACTGCTAGGGCCACCCTACAAAGGAACCTCCTGAAAGGTCCTAGGACCCCAATCACATAGCGTTGTAACCTAAGAGGAATGTCATCTATGCCAGTCTCTGGAATGTCTGTTCTCAAACGCTCTAGATGGTTTTCCAATTCGGCCAGGGCCTCTGTAGATTCGTACCGTGGGACTGGTACTACTGTAGTTGGGTGTTTCCTCTCATAAGGCCGGAGAGTGGTTGGTCGCCGTGGACCTACATCTGCATTTGAAACTTTTTACTATCAATTTTGGGACGATTTAAAAAAAAAAAAAATTTAAATTAGAAAATGTTGAAAATGATTTTACCTGAGTCATCCCATTGCTCTCCTAGTGGAAGAGCCATGTCTGGGTCACCATGATAATCCATCCCAGCATAAAGAAAATCCTGAATCACAAAAACTTGGTTCTCTAACCAATGAAAATACTCAGGAGGAAATATAACAACCTCTAAACCCTCCTCAGGATGACGGGCCATAACTGCAGCCCAACACATCAGTTTGGGCTCTCGGGGAAGTCCAGCTTCAACGGAAAGATGTTGTGGGACCAACATCAGGACCCTCTCTAGACCAAAGCTCACAACTAAGAAACCATATCCAAATTTTTTCAGTTGTCCGTTCTTTGCTCTAGTCAGTTGGCCTTTTAGATTAGCCAACACAGCTTCGCACCAATTGAAGATGGTGCCTCGATAACATTCTACTGCCATCTACATTTGGGATCCGGTGGCCATATGTAGTGTTGTGCTTCCGCATAGTCTGGTGACAGTAGATGCAATCACTTTGAGTTCAGGACGGGAGATGGTTTTGATATCAATCCCCTTGTCCTTGGTTTGGTCGTTACAAAACTCTAGCCAAAGGCTATCGATAGACTGGCCACCTAGCCTAGTCCTGAATAGAGTCAACTTTTCACCTCTCTTGGGCAAACAAGTCAAAAAGTAAATGTCCTCTGGCTCCATTTCAAGCTGGTGGCTGCCAATAATGAAACACTAGTCCTGTATATTCCATCTATCCACCAGCCACTGCAAAAAGTCCACTTGGGCCCTCATGCCAGGTATGGCCCAGAATTTAAATAACCTGCATGCCCTCAATGCATCTATCGAAGGTTGATGATTAATTGTGGCGAGGTCCACATCCTCGTGCTCCCGTTCCAGCCAGCTAAGCATGGTGTATATCCTACATTGAAAGAAAAGGCGAATTAAAACATTTTAAATCAAAGTTTTTGGGTGGAAATTGAAGAATTTGGAATTGTAAAACCTATGCCGCAGGGACCGCACTCTCCAGTTAGAGACAATGCGTAGGTCCGCACTTTGCCCGAACAGCAGGTGCGGGCCCCTGGCTCTTTCCTATGTATGAAAAATTCGGGGTCCGCAGGTTTCGCATGCTATGCTTGCCGACCCCCGCGAGCGGACTTTTAAAAAAATTCTTCCTAAAAATCAAAATAGAAACCTAAAAACAAAATTCAAACGGTTGAAATGCAAGATTAAAGTGATGTGGATTACCTAGAGGTGACGGTTTTCGATTCCAACGGACGAATTTCCGCAATATTCATGGGAAGTTTCTTACCCAAAAGCTCTCTTTTCTCACTCTGAAGTCAAAAGGTAAAAATGAATTTACAAAAGCCCTTTTTATATTCTTTTTTGAATAAATGAATTTTTAATTTGTTTATTTTTCACTTTAAGAAGGTAACTTTTTGATGCATTTTATTTATTTTAAACAGGTATCAGTAATGTTTGAGTTTTTTGTGCAGAATATCGGATTTTTCAGGAAAAGATGATCATTTTCAACAAAAAGCATTACAGTCAACTTTAAGCTCTTTTCTAACTCCTAAAACATGAAAAGATTGTCGAGTTTTTCTTTTTAAGCTCGTTAAAACGGAATTAAAAGATAGTCCACTTACAGCTCTTTTCTGATAGTATAAACATGCAAAGATTGTTGGATTTTTGTCGTTTCAAATTCGATATTGGTTATAAAACAACGTCTCATTGGTCGTTTTTTACTTTTTCGGATCAGAGACACTAATTATGAAAAGTACTCCTTGATCGTAATGGTCAAGCGGTTCTCTCAAGTATTATTTTATACTTTTTCGGGCTTTGGAGACACAAATTTACGAAAAATGACTACCATGGAGTTTTCTTGAGTTTCTCTTCTGACTCCCTAAAATTGAAAAACGTCGAGTTTCTCCTATACTGGACTCATTAAAATTTAACAGTAAAGGACCTGTTCAATTAAAAACAGGAACGGACCACTCCATCTTGGGGTTCAAATTTAAACTAAGTTGGACTCATCCAAAGGATCGGCTTATAACCAAGCAAATGTTATCCTCCTCAAGCTTGTCAAAAATAAAGAGGTACTTGCCAGAAATGGTGGGGGAAAAGAGAGAAAAATGAACCTGTTTGTTATACTTTCTATCTCAGAAAAGCATTCAACCACTCTTGAACACGACACTTTTTCTGCCCAAAAAATTTGATTTAAAATGTTTTAAAATGTTTTAATATGATTGGGAAATGAAAAAATTATTGAATTGTAAATACCGATTTACCCCCCGTCTCGTTACTATTTCCAACAATTGGTATTAGAGTGGGTCATTCAGAAGAAGCTTGATCGCTTGAAGGGAGATCTTTCAAGATGAATAATCATGAAGGCATGGGATCTATCAGACCACCAATATTCAATGGGAACAAATTAGTTTATTGGAAAATAAGAACCAGATATGTCTTCAGTCGCTTGGAGCCGATGTTTGGGAAATTTGTGGAAGGAGGATACCAATTTCCAGCAGCAATACCTATAGTTACAGTAGGTAAGAAATTATAGTAAACCAATTCCAAAGCAGTCAATACTTTATTGGGAATTCTGGCAGAATCAGATTTTGTCAAATTCATGCAGCTCAAGACAACCAAGGAGATATGGGACAAAATCATTTAGAGCTACGAAGGAGACTCCCAGGTAAAACATGCTAAGCTCCAAACTCTCAGAATTCAATATGAAACCCTTAAGATGCATAGTGATGAAAATATTTCTAGTTACCTTTTACATGGCCCATAGGCATTAGTTACGAGTGATGACACTGCCTTCAGGTTATTCCTTGCGCTCAGAAGCGCAAGCCCTCTGGACCTTTCCTTTTTATATATTCATGAGGAATGGAAAGACCATCTTGATAGGCTACCTTTCTGTGCTTGATTCCCCATCTCGATAGGCCAAGTGAGCACTTTCTAGATTGGTGGGATTCTCCGTTGCCAACATTAACAACATGCCTTCTTACATCAACTCACTATGTAAACTTCCCCAAAGACCTTGCTACTGGCTATCTCCAATTAGTCAATCAAGAAGAATTACCCATCCGGGGCAGTGAAAGCCATCCAGCAGTGAAAGATATAAGCTAAAGGGAAAACCACCACCCTATGGGCTACTCACCCATAATCCATCCAGCAGTTCTGATCCAAGGAAGTAAGGTCGAAAGATAGAAAGCCTACTGTTTAGCAGTGCATCTTTCATGGAAGTAGCTAGTAGATTGATAGTTGTATGAAGAATCTGGGTGAAGAGATAAAAGAGGCTACTTTAGTAGAGAAAATTTTGAGATCTTTGTCTTCTAAATTTGAGTCAAAACTATCTTCCATAGAATAAAAGAAGGATCATCAATCTATTACTATCATTCAACTTCATGGAATTCTAACTTCATTTGAAATGATGAAAGGAGTTCCATCAGATATGAGGGAAACCACTTTCAAGGCTTCAGCAAAGGGAAAAGAAAAGGAAGAGCACAATGAATCAGGATATATTTCAGAAGAATAAGAAGAGGTAAACTTTGTCAAGAATCTTCAATAGGGTTCTGGAAGATTCAGAGGTAAGGTACCATTCAAATTCTTTGCTTGTGGTAGAGTTGGCCATTATACTTGAAAATATCCTCATAAAGATAATCATGAAAAAGGAAAGGAATCTACAAAAGACAATAGAAAACATGTTGTTAATAGAAGAAGTTACTATACTCATGAAGATAGTTATGGCTTATCTAATAGTGATGAAGATGAAACTGAAAAAGATTCTAAACTACTCATGGCTTATGACAATGATGAATTTTTGGATGCCTTAGAAGAGGAAGACTTTCTTGAAGAAATCACTAAACTCAAAATCTATTTGGAAGAAAATAATATGCGCGTACACACGTTGAAACATCAACTCACTGAAAGAGAAAGGCACAATGAAAAACTAGAATGTGAAGTTGTCGGTCTAAGAAAATAACTTGAGAAGAAAAAACCTATTAATCTTAGATTTTCTAATCGATGAGAAACTTTAAATGAAATCATCAAGGTTCAACATTCTCCTCTTATAAAAAGACAGTCTTGGATATACTGAAGAATCATCCCAATCACAAAATCTGTCAACCTCCACTAGAACCTATCTTGATGTAGCAAAGACCAGTGAACAGTATGTCAATTGTCAGCAAAGGACTAAAAGTAATCATTAGGTAAATGGTGCTCAATTTACTCCAAGGATGAACATCAATAGAAGAACAAACCAAAAGGTAAACAATACCAAAATATTCTATGATCTCATAAAACTCTTCAATGGAAAAATCTTTTCATGCCATAACTTTGGGCATAAGGTTGTTCAATGTGTTTCTTACAAAATTCTCATGACTAGAGAAGCACAAAATCAAAGGAGCGTAACAAGAATCAAGAAAATTTATTATAATAACTTTTCTCCTCTTGAAGATTAAATTGAATGTTCATTTTATAATAACTTTGGTCTTGAAGAATCTGAATGTAGGAGAAAATTTTGGCCAACACTTCAAAAGGAGAAAACATCATCAAGTTCCAGGGTATGGAGAAAGAAGGAATTTCAATAAGAAAGATGTGGCATAGCTCTATTTACATAAGGACAAGAAAATCAGTGGTACATTGAGAGTGGATGCTCTAAACACATGACAAGTGATAAAGAGAAACTTCATTCATAAAATGCTTTAGAAAAGGAAAAGAATGTCCCCTTTGGAAATGACACACCAATTGTCATTAAAGGTAAAGATTCAATTTATTTGAAAGAAAAGGTTAAAGTAAGAAATGTCATGTATGGTAATGGTTTAAAACATAACTTGTTGGGTGCCAGTCAGATGTGTTATCAAGAAAATGAAGTTGTGTTTCGATCAAATGGATATGTTGTTTGTGAGCTTGATACAAGAAAGATTGTAATCAAAGGTAAAAGAACTCCAAGAAATCTATAAATACTGAAAGGAGGACAAAAACAATGTTATATAAGAAAAACATATGAAAATCGGTTATGGCATAGAAGATTGAGGCATCTAAGATTTTTTCAAATAAGAAAAGAATGTAGGCTCAAGGTGGTTCATGATCTTCCAGGTATCAGCATCCTAGAAAAACCATTTGAAAACCATGTCAAGTTGGTAAGCAAACTAGAGTTCATTTCAATGAAAAAGTGGGATTAAAAAGTAAGCCTCTTGAACTCATCCATACTTATTTATGTGGACCAACAAGGAAAAATTCACCTTGTGGTGAAGAAAACTTTATTTTATTCATTAATTATTTTTCTAGAATGTGTTGGATAAGTTACTAAGGCATAAAGATGAAGCATTTGAAAAGCTTAAAGCCTTCCAAGCTCTAGTTGAAAATTAATTAGATCGAAAAATCTAATGTCTCAGGTCTAATTGAGGAGGAGCATTTATATCAAGTGAATTTTTTAATTTTTGTAAACAACGTGGAATAAAAAGACAGTTCTTTGTTCCCAGAACTCCTCAAAAAAATGGCGTAGTGGAAAGAATGAAAAGAACAATTCAACAAATGGCTCAAGATATGCTTGATGAATCCAGAACTCGTGCCACCTTCTAGGGTGAAGCTACATTTACTGTCGTGACTATTCTCAACAAAGCTAATGTTCAGGTAAATAGTGATCAAACTCCATATGAAATTTGGTATGGTAAGCCTCCTACTATAAAACACTTTAGAGTTTTTGGAAGCAAATGTTTCATCAAAAAGACTGATGAAAAACTTGGTAAGCTTGAACCCAAAGAAGACAAAGGAATTCTTCCGGGTTATTCATATAGAAGTAAAGGATACAAATGTTACAAAAATAGACTTCGGAAAATTGTTGAATGCATTGATGTGGTAATTGATGAAGCATGCAGAAATACGGAAAATATAAATTCAACAAAGGATGATGACAATGAGGAAGATGGTAAATGCTTTCCTGTAACAAATCAAAATGATATAAAGGAAGAAGCCAATGAATCATCAAAATAAGATAGAACTAATAGGGAAAAGACTCCATCGAGGTATTTTGAAAGAATCATCCAGAATCTCAAATTCTAGGAGAAAAAGGGTCTGAAGTACAAACAAGAAGAACTCTTGGATGATCTTCCAGTTATCTACATTACTATCCTCCATGGAACCACAAAATGTTAATGAAGCTAGAAAAGATGAATGTTGGGTTAAGGAAATGAATGAAGAACTTGACCAAATTGAAAAGAATGATACTTGGGAACTAGTTCCTAGACCTCTTGATAAAAATGTTATAGCAACAAAAAGGATTTCAAAAATAAATTAAATGAAAATGGAGAGGTTATTAGAAACAAAGAAAGAATTATCTGTAAAGGGTACGCTAAAAAAGAAGGTATAGACATTGAAGAACATTTGCACCTATTGCCAAACATGAAGCCATAAGAATGTTTCTTTCTCTTTCAAGTTTTCGGAAATTCAAAGTGTATCAACTGGATGTAAAATCTTCATTTCTTAATGGTGAGTTAGAAGAAGAATTTTATATTGAACAACGAGAAGGATTCCTTCTAGGAAATGATACAAAGCTTGTATTGAAGCTCAAAGAGACTCTTTATGGACTGAAACAAGCTCCAAGGGCTTGGTATTATCGCCTTGAAAAATATCTACAACAATAAGGGTTCACAAAAGGATCTGCAAACATCAACTTATACACTAAGATTAAGAATGACAAACTACTAGTTAATGTTGTTGATGTTGACAATATCATCTTTGGTAGCAACGAAGAATCTATGAGTCAAAACTTTCCTTTGGTTATGCAAATGTCCTTACTTGGTGAACTTACTTATTTTCTTGGTCTATAAGTACAGCAAACAAAAGATGGTATTTTTCTTTCATAAACTAAATATCTCAAGAAAATTCTGAAGAAGTACGGAATGGAAGATTCTAAACTAGTATGTACTCCAATGGTAACATGATTCCGTCTCGGTTCTAACGATGAATCACCATGCAGATCTATTATTGGAAGTCTTCTCCATCTAACAGGCACTAGACGTGATATCATGCATACAGTAGGAATTGTTGGAAGGTTCCAAGCAAATCCAAAGGATTCACATCTTCAGGCTGTAAAAGTAATATTCAAATATCTTGAAGGAACTCAAGACTTTGTTCTATGGTATCCTAAAAATACATATCTTACTCTTCATGCATATACAAATGCAGATTGGGAAGGAAATTTTGATGATCAAAAAAGCACCAGTGGAGGTGCATTCTATATGGGATCAAAGTTAGTATCTTGGTTTAGCAAGAAACAAAGTTCAATTGCCTTATCTATAGCTAAAGCGGAATATGTGGCTGTTGCATCTTGCTGCACAAAACTACTCTGCATGATGCAAACATTGCAAGACATTCAAATCAAATGGTCTCCACCCAACTCCATTTTATGTGATAATACAAGAGCCATCAATATTTCGAAAAATCCATTCATGCACTCCAATACCAAGCACATACCCATTAAATACCATTTTATACGAGAACAAGTGCTTGAACAAAAGGTTAAATTGGAGTATGTTCCCTCCAAAGAACAGGTTGGTGATATATTTACCAAACTGCTTCCCAGAGAAAAATTTGAATATCTCAAACAAAAGTTGGGAGTAGTCTCTACATCATCCATATGTTAAATATAGTTTTCAGAATAAGGTTACTATATGTGGGTTTCATTAAGGATAGTCATGTATATACGCGAGTTTCTATGGTTTCAGGAGTGTACATGTTTTTCTGATAGAAAAATAGTGGGGCAAACTTTTCCATGGGTGCTCAATCTGATATTGATGATTATAGTCTGCTGATAAGCTTTGTTCATTGTTTTTTATCTCACTGATGAAGATGCCTTGATGAATGATTTATCGACAATTCACAGGTAGCACAGGTTTAGGGGGAGAATTAGCCTTCGCAAACATTATGAATTATTGGCATTATGGTTGCCAATTTCAGCTATGGTTTCAGATATTCATATCAATTGTTGCATAAGTCCTGTAAAGATATAAGGTGCAATATGTCTCATTCTATCATAGTCTATTTTTGAATGAGTCCTATTGGACATATGATGTAATTTGTGTCCCCACTATTTATGGGAAGGATGATGTAATAATTGACGTATTTAAGTCATGTTTAAACATTTGGTGTATCCCCATGTGGTTGGGTGATTGATGTATGTATGAGTCATTGGTGATAGGAAGGTTCTACTCACATAGTTGAGTTATAAAGACATGTTATTCTTTTGAAAAATATCTATACAAAGTTTGCATGTACTTAGGAGGAGCATGGAGAACATAGTGCATCTCAAAAGGGGAGAATATATTGGTCTTCCCTTTGCCCTTGATATCAAAGGGGGAGAGTATTTTTGTCTTGCTTGATATCTCTAACAGGTTCAACAGCTTGAAGAAATCAACACCCATATGGTTCCCATCAAGTCCAGGGGGGGGATTGTTGGCATTATGATACAAGTGTTGTCCTTGATGGAAACTCACTCATAGGTCAGTTCAGATTTGATAAATGGAAACTCACATTGTAATAGGTCAATTGAGAGGTAATAGGGCATTGGTACAAAAGAACATGAAAGTTGGAACAAAGGTATACTAATCAAAATCAAGAAGTTGAAGGAAAAGGATGTTTTAAGATAGTTTGAGCTATATATGTAGGCTCACTTTGACAAAGCAGTGTATACATGTGGGTTAATAGAAAAAAAAGTGTGTATACATATGCACGCACTTTCACAAGAGGAAAAGTTTGTATGAGTTGAAAAATCAAGGAAATTCAAGATTAAGGAATACCAAGGGTCAATACCATGGTATTAGCCCACAATATTGAGCGGAGTAACAACTGTTTGATCATGTCCAAGGATACCACATGTTCTAAGTGTTGTTTTGGTCTGAAGTATTGAGAAAGGCCAAAAACTATATAAGGAGGAGAAGATCAAAGGGCCAAGTGTGCAAGTGAAAGGATTTCTTAGGAATACTTCTATCTGAAGTACATTTTATGTTGCAGGGGCTATGATTATGATATAATTTGAAATATTGTGTTCACTTTCAATTCAATGTTGGATCATTATCATGAGACTTGAAATGACCTATCATTGAATGATATGATATTGGTTGGGCTAGATCTGATTGCTTACACATGTTTTATTCTTTAAATGTCATGACCTGGGTATGTCTGAAATCTGGAATAGCAACGAAATTGTAAGTTAGTATTTGCAGATATATACGCTGCTTCACCTTAGTGAAGGCGCATATACACACTGGTTCAAAGCTTCCAAGTAGCATATACAAAAGAAAATCATGTTATTCAAAAATGACTGATCTATTTTAACAGTGCTACTAGTTTACTGCTATCTGTCAATGATGTCTTCTTAGATTTGAAATTAGAACTCAATGCATAAGGAGATTGAGTCTGATTGATTGATTGATTGATTAAGTGAGGAGGGTGACTTTTGATTCTGTCTATCCAGATTTGTGTAATTTGATAGTAGATGTTCAGAATATTACTGGCTGTATAAATTTGATTCAGAAGTTTTATGTTTCAGTAGTTTTGGAGGTATACGCAGGTTTGATTAAAGAAAGTAGTGTATACATGTATGTTGGGTTCATTAATTTAGCGTATGAATTCTATTATATGATTATTGAGGTTGAAATTGGTTCTGAATGATGATGTAGGTTTCTAAGTTTAGCACAATGTTCTCCTGACAGTGATCTGAGTCTTCAGATTGACTTATTGTTGGTTGAGGCAGTTATTATTATAGAGTTTTAGCTTCAAAGTTTTTGATAGGTCGAGTGTGAAAATTTGTAAAAATAAGGCCTTGATATTGTGTTGTTGTGTACTAGGACCATCCAATCTGAAAATTTATGAAACATGGTCCCTGGTGGAAGAGAGAAGGTAGTAGCCTTTTGTAGGCCAACACCTATGTACTAGTAAATATATCAGCTAGTACAAGAGCTAGGGGGTTGTAGCTCCCTTCCAGTAGAAGATGGAGAATGAGAGAAAGTTGTAGCCTTCTACAAGTGGGTGCCTAGGTACTGGTATGAGTTTGCACCAGTACAAGACTGTAAAAAGATTTTCTTTATGTTAAAAAGAAGATAGAAATGACAACAACAGGTGGTTTTTCTCCCACATTGGTTTTCCACGTTAAATTTGGTGTTCATGTGTGTTTCTTATGTGTGATGGTTTATTATGTTATTAATGCACATTGTTTCTATATAATAAAGTATTGATGCACTCATTAAAGATAAACACATGATGAATTGACTAAATCATAAGTTCTCTATGTGTACACTGTTTTATTTAATGACAGTTGCATGCACACGCAAGTTCACTTCATTGAAGTAGCATATATAAATCTGATTGGGAAATGAAAAATTATTGAATTGTGGATACTGATTCAAATACTCCATCAAGGTATGTTCAAAATAATCATCCACGAACTCAAATTCTAGGAGAAAAAGGGTCTCGAGTACAGACAAGAAGGACTCTTGCAGGAACTTCTAGTTATCTAGCATTACTATCCTCCATAGAACCATAGAATGCTAATGAAGCTAGAAAAGATGAATGTTGGGTTAAGGAAATGAGTGAATAACTTGAAAAAATTGAAAAGAATGATACTTGGGAATTAGTTCCTAGAGCTCTTGATAAAAATGTTATAGGAACAAAATGGATATTCAAGAATAAGTTGAATGAAAATGGAGAGGTTATTAGAAACAAATCAAGACTTGGCTGTAAAGGATATGCTGAACAAGAAGGTATAGAATTTGAAGAAACATTTTCGTCTATTGCCAAACTTGAATCCATAAGAATGTTTCTTGCTCTTTCAAGTTTTTTGAAATTCAAGGTGTATCAAATGGATGTAAAATCTGCATTTCATAATGCAGAGTTAGAAGAAAAAGTTTATATTGAACAACTAGAAGGGTTCATTCTAGGAAATGATGCAAAGCTTCTATGCAATCTCAAAAAGGCTCTTTATGGACTGAAACAAGCTCCAAGGGCTTGGTATTATCAGCTTGACAAATATCTACAACAACAATGGTTCATAAAAGGATCTGCAGACAACAAATTACACAACAAGATTGAGAATGATAAACTACTAATTATTGTTGTTTATATTGATGATATCATCTTTGGCAGCAATGAAGAATCTATGAGTCAAAACTTTTCTTCGGTTATGCAACAAGAATTTGAAATGTCCTTACTTGGTGACCTTACTTATTTTGTTGGTCTACAAGTACAACAAACAAAAGATGGTATTTTTCGTTCACAAACTAAATATCTCAAGAAGATTCTGAAGAAGTACGCAATGGAAGATTCTAGACTAGTATGTACTCCAATGGTAACAAGATGTAGTCTCACTTCTAACGATGAATCACCTACAGTGAATCGATCAACATACAGATCTATGATTGGAAGTCTACTCTATCTAATAGGTACCAGACCTAATATCATGCATGCAGTAGGAATTGTTGGAAGGCTCCAAGAAAATCCAAAGGAATTACATTTCAGGCTATAAAATGAATATTCAAATATCTTCAAGGACCTCAAGACGTTGGTCTATGATATCCTAAAGATACAGATATTACCCTTCATGCATATACAGATGAAGATTGGTAGGAATTGTTGATGATCGAAAAAGAACCAGTGGAGGTGCATTCTATATCGGATCACGGTTACTATCTTGGTTCAACAAGAAGAAAAGTTCAATTTCCTTATCTACAGCTCAAGTGGAATATGTGGTTGTTGCATCTTTCTTAACACAACTACTCTCAATGATGCAAACATTGCAAGACATTCAAATAGGGAAAATTTTAAGAACCCCCCCTAAATTTATAAGTATAATAAATGGGCGAATCTCCATGGTATATAGGAAAAATGGAAGGCGATTTTATTAATAATATAATATGTATATATAATTTTTTAGCGAATCTCTCAGCAGGTATGGTGAATATTTTACTCAATTATAAAATCTTGTAAGATCTTGGTATTACCATGGGTTATCATAAACCTGGAGCTTAAAAATTACTATTAGTAATTTATAAAAATTAATAAAATTAATAGTTGATTTTTATTTTATTTTTTATTTTAACCAAGCTAAAATGTTTAACATACATTAAATTACAACATCCATTTTTACTCTTGATCCCCCGAGAGGGATCAAATATTTTTTCACTCTATGCTAGTTTGCATATCACAATATTTGATACCTCTCAGGGGTTAGTAGATCCAGAGTAAAGATGGATCTATGCTGGTTTAATTCCCCCATTTAAATAGGCTACATTCCAGGTGAATACAATGCGTCAATACCATGTGCCATTTTGGTGAATACCATGGGTCAATACCATGTGCCATTTTTATTTTTATTAATACTAATATTAGGGTTAATAATGTTGTTTTGCATGGTATTAATAACGATCTAGTCCATGGTATTTTTCCCATAGTATTTTGCCCATAGGTTTCACCTAAATATAATGCATTTTTTGAGTGTTCGTAAATATAAGGTGACTTATGGAGTAAATATAAAAAAATGTTTTATTTGTTTACTATACCTCTCGTTTATTTATAATTTTTATTAATTTACCATACCTCTTTTACAAATATGGTATTTGGCCCATAGGATTCACTTAAATAAAACCTCTTTCTTGAGCCTTCGTAAATAGAACGAGGGTTATGGACTAAATATAAATATAAAAAGAGGTTTTATTTATTTACCATACGTCTAGTTTATTTATATTTTTATTTATTTACCATACTTTTTGAGTAAGTATAAAAAGATGTTTTATTTATTTACCATACCTCCACATTACTTATATTTTTATTTGTTTACAGCCTTGCATGTATATAAGGTGACTTATGGAGTAAATATAAAAAATGTTTTATTTATTTACCATACTTGTCATTTATTTATATTTTTATTAATTTACCATACCTCTTTTATAAATATGGTATTTGGCCCATAGAATTCACTTAAATAAAACCTATTCTTGAAAATAGGCGAATGGATTCACTTAAATAAAACCTATTCTTGAAAATGGGCGAATGGAAGGTTGTAGCTCCTAATTTCAAGGGCTAAATTTACCTTTTTTACCCTCTCCCTTAAAAGAAGGTGGGCTATTTGAGGTGAATTGTAAAAATGTACTATGATAAAAAATAATCGCCCACTAAAAATTTAAAACCCCTTAATTTCGCCAAAGGGCGAACATTCGCCCCTAAAATCACCCCTACATTCAAATCACATGTTCTCCACCCATCTCCATTTTATATGATAATACAAGTGCCATCAATATTTTGAAAAATCCATTCACGCACCCCAAGACCAAGCACATACCCATTAAGTACCATTTTCTATGAGAATAAGTACTTGAAAAAAAGATTAAATTGGAGTATGTTCCCTCCAAAGAACAGGTTGCTAATATATTTACCAAATTGCATCCCATAGAAACATTTGGATATGTCAGACAAAAGCTGGGAGTAGTCTCTGCATCATCTTGCTGCTAAATCCAGTTTTCAAAAGAAGGTTATTATATGCGGGTTTGATGAAGGATAGGCACCTATGTACACGAGTTTCTATGGCTACAGTAGCGTACATGTTTGTCTAATAGAAAAATAGTGGGTCAGACTTTGTCATGGGTGTTGAGTCTTATATTGATGATTGCAGACTACTAATATGCTTTGTTCATTGATTTTTATCTGACTGATGAAGATGCCTTGATGAATGATCTGTTGACAATTCACAGGTAGTACAGGTTTAGGGTGAGCATTAGTCTTCACAAACATTATGCATTTTTGGCATTATGGTTGCTAATTTGAGCTATGGTTTCAGATATTTATATCAATTGTTGCATAAGTCATGTAAAGATATAAGGTGTAATATGTCTTCTTCTATCATAGTCTATTTTTGAATGAGTCCTATTAGACATATGATGTAATTTGTATCCACACTATATATGGGAAGGATGATGTAATAATTGCTATATTTCAGTCATGTATAAACATTTGGTGTATCCCCACGTGGTTGCATGATTGATGTATGTATGAGTCATTGGTGATAGGAGGGTCATACTCACATAGTTGAGTTATAGAGTCATGTTATTCTTTTAAGAAATATCCCTGTAGACTCTACATGTACTCAAGGGGAGCATGGACAACATAATGTATCTCAAAGGGGGAAAATATCTTGGTCTACCATTTGCCCTTGATGTCAGAGGGGGAGATTGTTTTGGTCTTTATTGGTATATCTAAAAGCTTCAACAACTTCAAGAAATCAACACCCATATGGTTTACATCTAGTCCAAAGTGGGAGATTGTTGGCATTATGATACAAGTGTTGTCCTTGATGGAAACTCACTCACGAGTCAGTTCAGATTTGATAAAAGGAAACTCACATCTAATAAGTCAATTTAGAGCTTACACGACATTGATACAGAAGCACAGGAAGTTGGAACAAAGGTCTATTGATTAGAACCATAAGGTTGAAGGAAAAGGATGTTGTAAGGTAGTTTAAGTTGTATATGCAGGTTCACTTTAACAAAGCAGTGTATACATGCGAGTTAATAGAACAAAAAGTGCATATACGCATGCACTTTCACAAGAGGAAAAACACGTCTAGGTTGGAAAATCAAGGAAATTAAAGATTAAAGAATACAAAGGGTTAATACCATGGTATTTGTTATCACCTAGATTTGCCTCACGCTGAAGAAAGCAAGCTTCCAGGGTAACCACAAACCACTGAACCTTTTAGCTAGCCCTATAAGGTCAAGAGAGGGCTCTCTCCTTTAGGATCTTAGTCAAGGTGACTAGATCAGTTAGGGATTTTAGGCTAGGTACAGTAGCTCGAAAGGTTTCGATTGAATTTGATGGTGTTTGCTGGATTAGATGGAGCTGGGCAATTTAGGTTTGGGAAATTAGGTCAGAATGCAGGGTGTTCTATGGGGAAAGGTAGGTATAGGCTTTAGCGCTTGAAATTAAGTGAGGTGAGGTGTCTAATACTAGTGAGGAGCTGAGGAGGGCATGCCGCAATCATGGATCCTTCTCAAACAACAGAAAACATAGAATACTTAATGATTTCCCAAGGTAGAGCACTGCAAACAATGGATTCTACCTATCTATCTTGATATCATTCAATTAGAAGCAGTGAAATGGATGATGGAATACATAAAATATGTAAACAATTGATAACAAAAGAATAAACTATGCTAAAACACCATACCACAGGGATCCCATAAAAATAGCTGCAATTCGTATTAATTTCCTTACCAAACTGCTTACAATGGTGTACAATCAAGCTCAAAGCATCCAAGTGAGTCCAACCCCACCAAATGACGAAGAAAACACATAACATAGACATCTAAAATACTCATCCAAACCTTTAGGGGTCGAATACATGAGAAGAGGGGTTGTTTCAACCATTTCCCAACAAAGAACAGGAATATAGGTAGTCAAATAACTTGCCTCTAAAAGAGGGGAAACTGATTCATTTGCCTCAAAACCACCTCTAACTAATGAATCTACCATCTAACACTATTTTACGATTACATTTACATGCCATTTCATCAATTACATCAGTGAAATCATCAATGAGGAAAGAGAAATCAAATTCATAGTCAAAACAGGCGAATTTTGGCTTCCTGAGCAAAATGACCCTAAGCGCAGCGCCACTGGTCCTAAGCACGGCACTGCTTTCCACCTGATTTTGGAGGACTTCCGCTTAGCGAAATTGAGCCTATGATAGCTCATTAGAAAGGTATTCAAGTCTATTTTCTGGAACATCTAGACTTTTTGAATTTGGAGCTCATTTTCTGGCTCAAAATTGGAATCTTCCAAGGTTACTTCTATGTGTCCAAAAAGAGGAAGAAATGTCATTTTTGGGGAGTTTTTGGACCTTTTGGTGGACCAGTTCTTCTCCAAGAATTCTGAAAATTTCTAGGGAACATGTCCTTGATGCCCTGAATCCAAAAATATAAGCCATTTTTCCATTAGGTGCTTCAGGGCAGATTTTCTGTGTTTTGAATTTCCAAAATTCAAAATGACAAAATTTCTTGAAAACTTGCCCAGATTTGGCATGAGATACCACCATCAAATGCTTTGATAGGACATGGAGGCTTCAACCAACATCTTTAATATATCTTGCTCTTTTTTGCCTTTGAAAGCTCTCCTTAGCCTAGCCTTTAACTTTCTAATCCTCATGTTACAAATTTTGTTACGAGCCATGTAATGGTATGCCATGTGTCTAAGCATTTTCTTGTCCCTATTGGCCTTGCCAATGAGCCTTTCAAGATCTAGGTTGACTCTTTCAAGCTAAGTTTCCCTATCTTGTTCAATTTCTTGCTCGATAGGAGTAAAAGTGACATGAGCCTCTTTGTCTTCAGTAGCTCAAGTTCCATGAGCACCTGTTTATGACTTAATTGTTTGTTTTCCTACTCCAGGTAAGTGATGACAAACTTATCTCTCTCTAAGTTGTGCATCAAATCTTGAATTTGGGCTTCTCTCTCTTCAATAATGACATCTTTGACAGTTTCCCTCTCTTGTGATTTTGCCTCCCTTATGAGGCTTTCTTTTTTGCCTTCTCCTTTCTACTAAACTGTCACTTGTTGTCTCCTCATCATAGTTAGAATCACCTCTATCCATGATTTAATCAAATCTCTTAGTTTGCATAGTTTTGTGTTATGAAACCAGTTGGCACTGCACTTCTTGGCATATTTTCTGTGTCTTGAATTTCCAAAATTTCAAAATGACCAAATTTCTTAAAAACCTGCCCAGATTTGGCATGAGATACCACCATCAACTACTTTGATAGGACATGGAGGCTTCAGCAAACATCTTTAGTCTATCTTGCTCCTTTTTTCCTTCCAAAGCTCTCCTTAGCCTAGCCTTTAACTTTCTAATCCTCATGTTACAAATTTTGTTATGAGCCATGTAATGGTATGCCATGTGTCTGAGCATTTTCTTATCCCTGTTGGCCTTGCCAATGACCCTTTCAGGATCTAGGTTGACTCTTTCAAGCCACGTTTCCCTATCTTGTTCGATTTCTTGCTCGATAGGAGCCAATGTGACATGAGCCTCTTTGTCACTTTGCCTCTTTGTCTTCAGTAGCTCAAGTTCCATGAGGACCTGTTTATGACTTAGCTATTTGTTTTCCTGCTCCAGGTAAGTGATGAAAAACTTAGCTCTCTCTAATTTTTCATCAAATCTTGCATCTGGGATTCTCTCTCCTGAATAATGACATCTTTGACAGTTTCCCTCTCTTGTGATTTTGCCTCCCTTATGAGGCTTTATTTTTTGCCTTCTCCTTTCCGCTGAACTATCACTTGCTATCTCCTCATCATAGTTAGAATCACCTCTATCCATGATTTAATCAACTCTCTTAGTTTGCACAGTTTTGTGTTCTGAAAATAGCTCACAAAAAGATAGAAAAGATAGATCAGCGCCTTAGAATTCAGCCTCTTTGAGGGGGAAACCTCCTTTACATTACACAAATGAATGATTCCTTTATGATTCAAAAGACAAAACCTCCTTTCTATATATAGGAGTCTAAGGAGTCACAATATAACCCAGTCGACCTAACAATAATAATATAAAGGCACAAAAATAACAACACAGGGATTCTATGGGGCACAGTAATAACAATATGGGGATAATGGGGGCACAAAAATATTAATAAGGGATACAAATACAATAGTAATGGGGTAATCATTTGTATTGTAGGGACCTAACATGCCCCTCTCCTTCAAAAAAGTGTTGTCCTCAACGCTTGAGTAGTTCTGGATGCTTCTGTATAAAATTTTCATCTTCCCATGTGGAATCTTTAGCAGATAAGTTCTTCCACTTGATGAGATAGTCCGAAATTGATCGATTTCGTAGCTGTCGAGTTCTTGTTTCTGTGACTGCTTCTAGTTCCAATATAATTTTTCCTTCCTCGTCAAGTTCTGGAAATATTGTTTGAACTAGGAATTTGTCACCTATAACCTTCTTTAAACATGAAACAAGGAAAACTAGGTGCACTCGAGAAGCTGTAGGAAGCTCCAATTTGTACGCCATAGTACCAATATTTTGCAACACCTTGTATGGGCCATAATACTTTGGTGATAATTTATTATCCTTCTTAGCTTGCTTGAGGAACATTTGTTTATATGGTTGTAGCCGTAGGAATACCCGATCACCTACATCAAAACTTCTTTCGCTACGATGTTGATCTGCCTATTATTTAATTCTATTTTGTGCCAACACGAGGTTATCCTTCAAGAATTGGAGGACTTGATGTTTATGCTCGATGTGATGTTCGACTGCTTGAACCTTAGAATTTTCTCTTAAATATGATGTGATGGATGGTGGCTGATATCCATAAAGGGCCATAAATGGGGTCATTTTTTTGTTGTATGGAAGGAAGTCTTGTACCACCATTCAGCCAGAGGCAACCATTTGACCCATTGTGTCTGTTTATCATATACAAAGCAACGAAGATATCCTTCCAAACATTTGTTTACTATCTCAGTTTGCCCATCAGATTGAGGATGATAAGATGAGCTATGAGCTAACTGAGTACCGAGACAAGAAAATAATTCTGTCCAAAAAATTCCAGTGAAAATGGGGTCTCTGTCACTTCCAATAATCATTGGATTTCCATGTAGCTTTTGAATTGTTTTCGTAGATGTAGTAGAAATTATACTGGCTTTAAATCGATGTGATAATGCACAAAAGTGTTAATACTTGGTAAGTCTATCAACTACCACCATGATGACACTCTTTCCCTCAGACTTGGGTAAACCTATGATAAAATCCATTGAAACCTCCTCCCAACATTGGCTTGGAATGGATAAAGGTTGTAATAGACCCGGGGTCTTAATTGTTTCCACTTTATTTTGTTGGAAAACCAAACATTCTACCACAAACTTTTGAATATCTAATTTAAGGCCATCCCAAAAACATTCCTTCTTAATCCTGTGGTAAGTTTTTAAAAATCCTGAGTGCCCTCCCAAGGGAGAAGTGTTCAATTCCATAAGAATATTTTGTTTGAGTTGGGAATTCTTACAGAGGTATAAGCGATCTTTGTACCATAACGAATCATTTTTCCAGCTAAATGTATCAGATGTACTAGAATCTTGTTGTAACTTTTGATTAAGTGCCCACACTTCTTCACTATTCTTCCATTCCTCCCTTGCTTCGTTTAGCCAATCTGGTTGGATAATAGAAATGGCGCACAACAATGCTTCCACATCCTCATCCTTTCTTGAGAGTGCATCTACCACCACATTTTGCTTCCCTTTTTGTAGATGATTTCAAAGTCATAACCCAACAGCTTTGTGACCCACTTTTGTTGCTCTTCAGAGGATAATCTTTGTTCTAAAAAGTATTTAAGGCTATCATGCTCTATTTTTACCTTGAAATGTCTTCCCATTAGGTAGGGTCGCCATTTCTTAAGTGCATGTAGTATTGCCAACATTTCCTTCTCATAAATAGCTTTGTATAAAAACTTTCCCTTGATTGGATGACTTTCAAAAGCAATGGGTCTTTCATTTTGCATTAAAACAGCACCAATTCCATTTCCTGAAGCATCACATTCCACAATAAAGGTTTTTGTGAAGTTCGGTGTAGCTAAAACCGGTGCTTGGCACATTGCCTCTTTAAGATGTTCGAAGGCCTTTGTTGCTTCTGGAGTCCATGAAAATACATCTTTCTTCAATAATGTTGTTAGAGGTGCTGCTATTCTCCCATAATTCTTAACAAACTTGCGATAATACCCTGTCAATTCGAGAAATCCTTGCAAATGCTTTATGGATGTGGGGATTTTCCATTCCTTAATGGATTTAATTTTGCTAGGGTCTACCCTAACTCCTTCATGAGATACAATATGACCCAGATATTCCACCTCTTGTACTCGAAAGAAACATTTGGATCTTTTTGCATATAATTGTTTCTCCTCCAATAGTTGTAGCACCCTGTCAACATGTTCAACATGATCCTTCCAAGACTTGCTGTAGATTAGTATATCATCAAAAAATACTAACACAAATTTTCTAAGGAAGGGTTTGAAAATGGAATTCATCAAACCTTGAAATGTAGAAGGTGCATTGGTAAGGCCAAAAGGCATGACCAAAAATTCATAATGACCCTCATGAGTTCTAAATGTTGTTTTCAAAATGTCTTAAGTCTTCATTTTGGTTTGATGATATCCTGAACGAAGATCCAGCTTGGTGAAGTAAATTGATCCATGCAATTCATCTAGTAATTCATCAATGACAGGAATGGGAAACTTATCTTTAATAGTGAGCTTGTTGAGCTCTCTATAATCTGGACACATGCGCCATGATCCATCCTTCTTGTGCACCAATACTACTGGAGCAGAGAAAGAACTTTGACTAGGTTGAATTATACCAGCCTCTAGCATTTCTACCACCATACGTTCAATTTCACTATTTTGGGCATAGGGATATCTATACGGCCTGATGTTTGGAGGAACACTTCCTAGAATCAAATGAATAGCATGATCATGATCACGAATAGGTGGGAGACCTTTGGGAGTCTCAAATACCTTGGAATGATTGTCCAAGACTTTTTGGAGATCTGGAGAAATAGATGATTTCGATGTGGAAACATCTAGTGTACATAATTTTGCAATTACACCTATTTGTTCCTTTTTTAGAAGCTTTGTCGTACCATTAGAGCTAATTATCTTTCCCAGTTTCCCTGTAATACCCCTTAATTTAACTTCCTTTCCTTCGGGAGAAAATTTCATGAAAATTTTTTGAAAATTAAAATCTATTGTACCCAAGGTTTGTAGCCATTGGACTCCTAGTACAACATCAACACCTCCCATTGGAGTGGAAAGCATTGGGCTAGTCACTACATATTCTCCCATGGATAGCTTGATATTATGGCACTTTCCAGAGAAATTTATTATTCCTCCATTTGCAACCATCACTTGACACTCTGGTGCTGGATATATGAAGAAATTCAATTCTTTTGCTACCTTACAATGAATAAAATTGTGGGTACTTCCTAAATCAATCAACACTATTACCTTTTTCTTCTTGATTTGTCCTTCTATCTTAATGGTTTGAGGAGTGGTAATTCCCGCCAATGCATTACAAGATATGGTCGGATTCATTTCTTATTTATCTAGGCTTTGTTCCTGGAGTATATCCTCTTCTTTTGACCTTTCTTGCTCCTTTTCTTCTTTCTCTTCACAATCTATGTAGAATAATTTCTTCTCAGCACACTTATGACCTTTAGTGTATTTTCTATCACAGCTGTAACAAAGCCCTTTTGCTCCTTTTTCTTCCAATTGTTGTGGTATCAACCTTATAGGTTGTGGAAGACTAGGGGCAACAACACTTCCATCTTTATAGTTGTGAGTGGTATGTTTCCTAGTTACCATAATTTTGATTTCCATTTTTCTTGCTAACCTGAATGCCTTCTCTAATGAATCAGGTTCCCAAAGGCGAACATCATGTTGGATATTATCCTTTAAAGTCCATATGAACACATCAATCCTATGCTCCTCTGGAATATTTTTTACCCTTATGTTCAATTTTTGGAACTCCTCAATGTGCTCCATTATTGAACCCTTTTGTTTGAGACTTATCAATTGGCTAAAAAAAGTGTTGCTTTTTGTATCCTCATAATGTGCTGTTAATTCTTCCGTAAAAATTGCCCAAGTGATAATTTGTTTACGAGAGCAAAGCCATTGATACCATAAAAAATGATTTGGTTCCAAATATAAAGTTGCAATACATACCTTTTGTGTGTTTTGCACATTATTGAGATCAAAAAATTGCTCCATCTGTAATATCCATGTTGCGGGATCCTTGCCATCAAACTTCCTCATATCGATTTTTGAAATATGGTGGGTCCTCGATCCAACATTAGAGTCTATGAAATCACGATTAACATTTCTTTTGTTCACATCATGAGTTTCCTTTACTACCCTTTCACCATTAGTAAGTATTTCTTGTAGAAAAATTGTCAAATCTGTCTTCAAATTTGCAATGTCTATCCTCAAATATGTCTTCAAATCTGCCATGTCTGTCTTCGAATCTTTCTTCAAATATATCTTCAAATCGTCCATCTTAGCTTCCACACCATTCATCTTATCTTCCACACCCTTTATCTTAGATTCCACGCCATTTATCTTAGCTTTTGTGAGAGTGGCATTTGTTGCACTTGGTCTTGTAGTTTTGATATATCATGTAGTATTTCTCCCTCTTCTCCATGAGTCATGCTAGAGCTTTCAGGTTTCTTACTAGATGTTTGTATTTTCCTTCCTTGGGGCATTAGTTACCGATAATAATGCTCTACTATGTTCTTTGAATTCCTTGAAAATAATTTTTTAAACCAAGCTTAAGCAAAAATTAAAAAAATCTACACACCTTTTTTCACTTTGTAGAAGCTCGATATTGACTCTGATGTATCTCAGTAATTTTGGATCATCCAGTTCTACAATTGTGATCTACAGTATCCCTCTATGTCCTCTTTCCAATGCCATTAGTCTGATCCAAATTGAATTCTCCAAGGAAGAGTTACACGAAATCTCCCATAGTGACCTGATTATAGACTATTTCAGTAGAGCGAACTTGTACGACATGCCAGGTGTCCCTGTTTTGACCTTTGGCTCGAAAAAATACATAAAAGGAACTACAGCCCATCCTCTTTCTATACCTTATGAAATTTCAATCTGATACTCAGAGAGAAAGTTATGACTATTTTCCTTAGGTCACCTGTCTAGAATGTAATTCAGGAGTCTGCAAAAATACCAACTTCCTCAGATCATATCTCCGCAGATATAGAGTAAAAAGCTCTGAAATTTGGACTCGAGGTTCAATACAGCTTCATCTCAAATGGGTTTTTATTTCCGCTTCTGAAACATCGTAGAAAACAAATTATAGCGAAAATTCCACGATGACCTATTTGGAGTAGCGAAACCCTAGAATCCAAAGCTCTGATAACAAATGTTATGAAACCAGCTCACAAAAAGATAGAAATGATAGATCAACGCCTTAGAACTCAGCCTCTTCGAGGGGAAACCTCCTTTACATTACACAAATGAATGATTCCTTGATGATTCAAATGAAAAAACCTCCTTTCTATATATAGGAGTCTAAGGAGTCACAATATAACCCAGCCGACCTAACAATAATAATATAAAGGCACAAAAATAACAATAGAGGGATTCTATGGGGCACAGTTATAATAATATGGGGACAATAGAGTCAGAACAATATTAACAAGGGATACAACTACAATAGTAATGGGGTAATCACTAGTATTGTAGGGACCTATCATTTTGACAGTGTAATGGGGATGAGTGGTATGTTCTAGGGTTTGTAGGGATGAGTGAATTTTATATGGTTATGAGCAGAGCATAAACTATGAGAGTGAGGGGAGGATTTTTGGGAGTGATATGTAGATTAAGGTGAAGGAAATAATGGGTAAAGAGTTTGATTTATCATGCTAGGCAATGGAATAGACAAACTGATTAGGGTTTATAAAGGAAAATTAGGGTTTAATACTAGGAGTGGAGGAGAGGTCCCAAAATATCAAACATGCAAGCCAAAAATTGAGTGAAGAGAGGGAAATTACTTGTTAAAGGTGAAACTATAGGAAAATTGGTGAGAATTTGCAATTTGGAGTGATTTTGAGGCTCCCTGCCTACACGCAACGCCCTTCTCCCTAAGTGCAGTGCCTTTTTTCAGACCACGTTTGGAGGCCTTTCCGGTGTCCAAATTGAGCATGGGATAGCTCGTTGGAAATCTTGTCAAGTATACTTTCCAGAACATCTTTAATTTGTCAATTTTGAGTTCATTTGCCTTGCAAAAAGTCCAATCTCCCAAGACTGGTTAAAATGTGTAGAATGAGACTACCAAAAGGCAGAGTGTTGTTTCAGTCAATGTTTGGAGGTCTTTCTGAACTTCAAATTGAGCTCATGATACCTCATTGAAAAGATATTTGTCTCTAGTTATAATTTGACTCATCAAGAAAGTCATTTGGTCAACTTGGCTAGGAGAAATCTTGATTTTCCCAAGGTCACACCAGAAGTGCATTAACTCTCTATTAGCAACTGTATTTTTTACATTTCTCTAAAACCATGATACCTTTGTACAAACTAAAGGAGGTTTTTCTTCTTGGGTATATGATGGAAAAAATCTCTCTCACTTTTGTCAAATTCATCATTTCTTGCTCAAAAACACATTTTGAAGAAAACTCATCCCTTATGTGTGGTGAATGGCTTGTTCCTTGGAATGACTTCTTGACAAATGATGGAGACCTGATGTTTGATGATATGAATGGCCTCATATGTTCTGATATTTCTCGTGCCTCCTCTGCTTAGATATCTCTGCTCCCATAGCCAATCCTAGCTCAGTGGGAGAGGAATTTAGGGTTTTAGTGCTTATTTCTCTTTTGCTTTTGCAGGTGAATTGGTGCTCATGATGACTTGATTTTTGCAGTGGCAGGTGCTTGACAATATCATTAGATGCTTAGGAGAAACTGAGAACCAATATTACATATGAAAATATAAAATTACATCATAAATGAAGATAAAAACCAAATACTTTGTTTTCAACTCAAAACAAGTTTTGAGGCGAGAACTACATTACGCTTTCAAAATGATAAATTATGGCTTTACCAATCATTATTAGCCTCCTCATGTCCTTGATGATCATTATTGGCATGTAGTTATTGGATTTGACCATGGTGGGACCCTAAAACCTAATGAGACCAAACCCTAAGACCTAATGAAATGAATTGCAAAGTGAACATGAGCCATGATTGAAATATATGAAAGAGGATCAGCAAGTACAGATCATGAAGGAAAAATTGGAAGAAAACCCTACCATCAGTGAATCTATGACCTAATGGAATGCAAATTCATCAGTATGGGACTCCTACTATGAAATGCAAAAGAACAGATTTTGATCACTGATGGTAGTGTGAAGACACTAACACTAACATTGGCTCCATTGGGAATGGTAACTTCTTGGAGGTGCCAAGAACACCTTAGACCTAGTAGCCTTATCCGTTGGGAAATGGGATCAAAACAATTCAAAGACTGAAAACTAACACAATGCAAACTGAAACTGACTCAATACTAAAACACAATTGACAAACTTTAAAAGATGCTCAAAATGGAGCTTATTCAATAAAACCTACGTTAATTGTTCCATTCATCACCTGATCAAGTGAAATGAAACAACCAAGTAAGTATTCTGGCTGCTATTTGAATTCTCCGCAAGCACTTGCTTATGAACAATAAGAGAGAACTACTGAATGGCAACTCCCATGAAGACTCGTAGACAAATACAAGTTTTCCCAAATTGAATAATATGGATGCTCTATTTGACTCCAAAAATACTGCATAAGGATCTTGAAATTCATGTGCACTGGTACTTAGCTCATCCAATTGATTACTTTGCTTCTCCTCATACCATGAATGCAAACTTTCATCTGAGCTTTGTGACGAGACTCCTGCTGAAAATGGAAAAGAAACTGGCTGCTAGATCCAGTTTGTATCAATACTTCTTTCAAGCTCACAGTTAGCTAATGGAGAAGGACTTTGACTACATACATCATCCAAAACATCAGCTATTGGATCATAAAAAAATTGAAAAGACTATTGCAACCCATTTTCTATTGGTTCCAATGATATTGCATAATTTTGTACAGACTGCTTATCCTTTATTGAAGATATACTATGCAAATTTCCCTTCAAAAATTGAAATGATTCAAAACAGAATGGTACAGAATAATCTCACATCATTTGATCATCTGTTCCAGTTTTCGAGTCTTCATCTGCAACCTGACATTCAATGGCATTCAGGAGCTATAAATCTAGATATGAGAAGTCTTGAACAAGGATTTCATTGCCCTCTAGATGGTCAAGATCGAAACTTATCGACGGCTGATTTCTGATAGCACGAAATTTATCTCTGATGATCTGAAACAAAGTAAAACAAAAAGGCAAAGATCCTTCACTTAGTTCAAAATTTGTTGCACTTTCCTCCTTACTTCCATAGCTGATATGCATCTGCTGATCACTGTATTCAAGCTGCTGAAAGTGAACTTCCTCCTTCCACAAACTAGCTGTTGATTTGTCTGTAAGATTAGCTTCTATTTGGAGAACATAATCATCATCATACTGATCAAACTTAGGTAAATCATCAATATAAAACACATCATCAAGAATACATGTGATATCAACAGATCTCTCTTCTCCAAGATGATCTATAAAACAATCATTATCAGATCTATAACAACTGGGATAAGAAAGAAAATGTTTTGGATCAGCCACTTATTTTTCTTAAATCAGTGAGCCATGGTCTTTAACATCATATTCATTCCTTGTGGTGATCTTTTGCATCATATCTTCGACTGCACTTACCAAAATGTCGAGATTTACCTCTAAAGATGTCAATTCCTCTAGATCTATGTTCTTCCTCTCTTCTTCCTTCAACTTTGCCCTTCTAATCAACAAATTCGCCTCTACATCTGTTGCATTGTTTTGCATCTCTTCAAGTGTTGCAAGATTCCTTCCCTTAGCTGAAACTCCATTTCCGGATCACAAGCTTCCGGCTAGTGTAAGAGAGTGGATCCAGGAGGAGGTCTTATATTAATAGGCATCGAACAAGAAACTTGCTTAAATCTAGCAGAAAATTGTTGTACTGTCTCCCCTGGTTGTCTTTTCAGCTGGTTATACTTTTCTAGAATCAAGAAAGGGCTATGTCTAACCACCCACCTGTTGAGGAAAACTTTGACGAATTGCTAGAAATTTGAGATGCTCGCATCAGGTAGGGTTTTGAACCAACTCTTGACTTTGCCTTGTAAACAAAGAGCAAAAAGCCTAATACTGACATCATCTTCATCAACTTCAAAAAGGTCAAGAAAAGACTCAAAATTCAGTACATGTCTCTCAGCAGTGATGTTGTTACATTCACCATCAAATCTTGGTAGATATAGGTAATGATTTTTAGGGAAAGCATGGGATATAGGAGATAAAATCAGAGGCTTATATCTATTTGGAATTTTACAAGGTATAGGAGTATATAGAAAAGCTGTAAAATCAGTCTTGGTCTCTTTAGGCTCATTAATTTGAAGATGGTCATCATAAGATTCGGAAGAAGGGTATTGATCAAGATCAAAGGCATGCGAATATTTTGTATTCACAATCTTCAAGGGGAAAGAATCAAATGCAGGTCTAGGATATTTTCTCAAATGCAGTATACTTCGTAAAGCCTTCTTGACATTCTCGAGAAAAGAGAAGAAATAATTTATAACAAAGAGCATAATACCTTGGATAAAATTCCATCTTGAATACCTGATCTTTCCATATTGTCCTTTCATGTTTTTTTTGGTCGGGTTCATCCTCCAGTGGAGTCCTCAGATCTAATCTTGAAATTGATTTGGAGTCCCCAGGTGAATGATTTCAGCCTTCTGGTGTCTGATCATTGTACACCATCAATGATCAGATCTGAACTTGATACATTTTACTAAGGAACATAAAACTACTTCCCTAGTATGCTTGCCACTATGTTATCACCTAGATTTGACTCAAGCTGAAGAAGGCCAGCGTCCACAGTAACCATAAACCACTTAACCTCATAGCTAGCCCTACAAGGTCCGGAGAGGGCTCTCTCCTTTAGGATCTCAGTGAAGGTGACTGGATCAGATTGGGATTTTATGCTAGCTATAGTAGCTCGAAAGGTTTTGATTTAATTTGTTGGTGTTTGTTGGATCAGATGGAGTTGAGCAGTTTGGGTCTGGGAAATTAGGTCAAAATGCAGGGTGTTCTATGGGGCAAGGTTGGTATAGGCTTTACCGCTTGAAATTAAGTGAGGTGAGGTATCTAAGACCAGTGAGGAGCTGAGGAGGGCATCTGGAAATCATGGATCCTTCTCAAATAGCAGAAAACATAGAATACTGAATGATCTCCCAAGGTAGAGCACTACAAACAATGGATTCTACCTATCTATATTGATATCATTTAATTAGAAGCAGCGAAATAGATGATGGAATGCATAAAATATGTAAACAATTGATAAAAAAAGAAGAAACTACGATAAAATACCATACCACAGGGATCCCATAAAAATAGCTACAATTCCTATTAATTTCCTTGCCAAACTGCTTACAATGGTGTACGATCAAGCTCAGAGCATCCAAGTGAGTCCAACCCCACCAAATGACCAAGTAAACACATAATATAGACATCTAAACTACTCATCCTGACCTTCAGTGGTCGAATCCATGAGAAGAGGGGTTGTTTCAACCATTTCCCAACAAAGAATTGGAATATAGGCAATCAAACAAGTTGCCTCTAAAAGAGGGGAAACTGATTCAGTTGCCTCAAAACCACCTCTAACTAATGAATCTACCCTATAACACTATTTTACCATTACATTTACATGCCATGTCATCAATTACATTAGTGAAATCATCAATGAGGAGAGAGAAATCAAATTCATGGTCAAAACAGACGAATTTTGGCTTCCTGAGCAAAATGGCCCTAAGCGCAGTGTCACTAGTCCTAAGCGCTATGCCACTTTCCACCTAATTTTGGAGGTGTTCCACTTAGACAAATTGAGCCCATGATATCTCATTGAAAATGCCTTCAAGTCTAGTTTTTGGAACACTTAGCATTTTTGAAATTGGAGCTCATTTGCCCCCTGAAAACTAGAATCTCCCAAGGCTGCTTCTGTGTGTCCAAAAAGAGGCAGAAAGGTCATTTTGGGGGATTTTTTGGACCTTTTGGTGGACTAGTTCTGCTCCAAAAATTCTTAAAATTTCTAGGGTGCATATCCTTAATGGCTTGAATCCATAAATGCAAGCCATTTGTCCATTGGGTGCCCCTAGAAAAAGTGCAGCCCCGCTTCTGGGCAGATTTTCTATGTTTTGAATTTCCAAAATTTCAAAATGACAAAATTTCTTCAAAAGCTGCCCAAATTTTGCATGAGATACCACCATCAACTACTTTGATAGGCTCAAGAGGCTTCAGCCAACATCTTTCATCTATCTTGCTCCTTTTTGCCCTCCAAAGCTCTCCTTAGCCTAGCCTTTAACTTTCTAATCCTCATGTTACAAATTTTGTTACGAGCCATGTAATGGTATGCCATGTGCCTGAGCATTTTCTTATCCCTGTTAGCCTTGCTAATGAGCCTTTGAAGATGTCAGTTGACTCTTTCATGCTAAGTTTCCCTATCTTGTCTGATTTCTTGCTCGATAAGAGTCAAAGTGACATGAGCCTCTTTGTCACTTTGCCTCTTTGTCTTCAGTAGATCAAGTTCCATGAGGACCTGTTTATGAATTAGTTGTTTTTTTGCTCCAGGTAAGTGATGAAAAACTTATATCTCTCTAAGTTGTCCATCAAAGCTTATATTTGGGCTTCTCTCTCCTAAATAATCACATCTTTGATAGTTTCCCTCTCTTGTGATTTTGCCTCCCTTATGAGGCTTTCTTTGTTGCCTTCTCCTTTCTGTTGAACTGTCACTTGTTGTCTCTTCATCATAGTTAGAATCACCTTTATCCATGATTTAATCAACTCTCTTAGTTTTCAGAGTTTTGACAATGTAAATGGAATAATGCAATGGGGGTGTGTGGTATGTTCTAGGGTTTGTAGGGATGAGTGAATTTTATATGGTTATGGGCAAAGCATAAGCTATGAGAGTGAGGGGAGGATTTTCGGGAATGAGATGTAGATGAAGGTGAAGGGAATAATGGGTAAATAATTTGAGTTATCATGTTAGGCAATGGAATAAACAAACTGATTAGGGTTTATAGAGGAAAATTAGGGTTTAATACAAGGAGTGGAGGAGAGGTCCCAAAATATCAAACATGCAAGACAAAAATTGAGTGAAGAGAGGGCACTTACTTTTAAAAGGTGAAATTGGAGGAAATTTGGTGATAATTTGAAATTTGGAGTGATTTTGAGGCTCCCTACCCTATGCGCAGCGCCCTTCTTCCTAAGCACAGTGCCTTTTTGCAGACCATGTTTGGAGGCCTTTCTGGTGTCCAAATTGAGTGTGGGATAGCTCATTGGAAATATTGTCAAGTGTACTTTCCAGAAAATCTTGAATTTGTCAATTTGGAGTTCATTTGCATTATCAAAAGTCCAATCTCCCAACACTGGTCAAAATGTGCAGAATGAGGCTGCCAAAATGTAGAGTGTTGTTTCAGTCAATGTTTGGAGGTCTTCTTGAACTTCAAATTGAGCTCATGATAGCTCATTGGAAAGATATTTGTGTCTAGTTATTATTTGACTCATCAAGAAAGTCATTTGGTCAACCTAGCTAGGAGAAATCTTGATTTGCCCAAGGTCACACCAGAAGTTCATTAACTCTCTCGTAGCAACTGTATTTTTTACATTTCTATAAAACCATGATACCTGTGTACAACCTGAAGGAGGTTTTTCTTCTTGGGTCTATGATGGAAAAAAGCCTCTGTCACGTTTGTCAAATTCATCTTTTCTTGCTCCGAAGCACAGCTTGAATAAAAATCGTCCCTTATATGTGGTGAATGGCTTCTTCCTTGGAATGACTTCTTGAAAAATGATGGAGTCCGGATGTTTGATGATATGAAATGGCCTCATACCTTCTAATATGTCTCATGCCTCCTCTTCTCAGATATCTCTGGTCCCATAGCCAACCCTAGCTTAGTGGGAGAGGAATTTAGGGTTTTAGTGCTTGTTTCTCTTTTGCTTTTGCAGGTGAATTAGTGTTCATGATGAATTGATTTTTGCAGTGGCAAGTGCTTGGAAAAATCATTAGATGCTTAGGAGAAGCTGGGAACCAATATTACATATGAAAAGATAAAACTACATCATAAATGAAGATAAAAACCAAATACTCTGTTTTCACCTCAAAACTTGACTACATTAGGCTTTCAAAATGATAAATTATGGCTTTACCAGTCATTATTAGCCTCCTCATGTCCTTGCTAATCATTACTGGCATGTAATTATTGGATTTGACCATGGTGCGGCCCTAAAACCTAATGAGACCAAACCCTAAGACCTAATGAAATGAATTGCACAATGAACATGAGCCATGACTGAAATATATGAAAGAGGATCAGTAAGTACAGATCATGAGGGAAAAATTGTAAGAAAACCCTACCATCAGTGAATCCATGACCTAATGGAATGCAAATTCATCAGTATGGGACTCATACTATGAAATGCAAAAGACCAGATTTTGATCACTGATGGCAGTGTGAAGACACTGACACTAACAGTATTAACGCACAATATTGAGCGGAGTCACAACTATTTGATCCTGTCCAAGGATACCACATGTTCTAAGTGTTTTTTTGGTCCAAGGTATTGAGAAAGGCTAAAAACTATATAAGGAGGAGAAGATCAAAGGGCCAAGTGTGCAAGTGAAAGGGTTTCTGAGGAATGCTTCTATCTGAAGTATATTTTATGTTGCAGGGCCTGTGATTATGATATAATATGAAATATTGTGTGCACTTTAAATTCAATGTTGGATCATGATCATGAGACCCGAAATGAGTTATCATTGAATGATCTGATATTGGTTGGGCTAGATATGATTGATTACACATGATTTATTCTTTAAATTTCATGATCTGGGTATGTCTGAAATCTGGAATAATAGTGAAATTGTAAGTTAATACTTGTAGATATATACGCTGGTTCACCCTGATGAAGGTATGTATACACGCTGGTTTGAAGCTTCCAAGTATCGTATACAAAAGAAAATCATGTTATTCAAAAATGACTGATCTATCTTATCACTGTTGCTGGTTTATTACTATTTGTCAATGATGTCTTCTTAGATCTGAAAGTAGAATTGAATGCATAAGGAGATTTAGTCCGATTGATTGATTGATTAAGTGAGAAGGGTGATATTTTCTTTTTACTATCTATATCTCTGTAATTTGACAGTAGACGTTTAGAATATTATTGGTTGGTAAAAATTTGATTCAGATGTTTTATGTTTCAGTAGTTTTGGAGGTATACGTAGGTTTGATTAAAGGAAGTAGCGTATACATGGAGGTTGGGTTCATTAAAGTAGTGTATGTATTTTGATGTATGATTCTTGAGGTTGTAGCTGGTTCTCAATGATGTTGTAGGTTTCCAGGTTCAACGCAGTGTTCTGGTGACGGTGATCTGACTATTAAGATTAACTGATTTTTGGTTGATGCAGTTATTATTATAGAGTTTGAGCTTCAAAGTTTCTGATGGATCCACTGTGAAAATTTGATGAAACGAGGCCTTCATATTGTGTTGTTGTGTCCGAAGAGCATCCAGTTTGAAAATTTATGAAATGTGGTCCCTGGTGGAAGAGAGAAGGTAGTAGCCTTCTGTAGGGCAACGCCTACATACTAGTAAACATACCATCTAGTACAAGAGCGAGGGGGTTGTAGCTCCCTTTCAGTAGAAGCTTCAGAATGAGAGAAGGTTGTATCATTTTTCATGTGGATGTCTGTGTACTAATATGAGTCTGCACCAGTACAAGATTGTAAACAAATTTTCTTTATATTAAAAATAAGATAGAGATGACACCAGCAGGTGGTTTTTCTCCTGCATTGGGTTTCCACCTTAAATTTTGGTGTTCATGTGTGTTGCTTGTGTGTGATGGTTTATTATGTTATTATTGCACATAGTTACTCTATAATAAAGTATTGATGCACTAATTAAAGATCAACTCATGATGAATTAACTAAATCATAAGTTCTATGGGTATACATTGGTTTCTTTAATTACAGTTGCATGCACACGGAAGTTCACTTCATTGAAGTAGTGTATATAAATCTAATTGGGAAATTAAAAATTTATTGAATTGTAAATATTGATTCGCCCCCCCTCTCAATATTATTTCCAACACCAGGAGTCATCCCAATTACTCAGGTATCATCCCTCTAGGTCCCACTGAGTTTTTACGCTATTAAACCTCTCAACGCTCCCATGTTATGGTCATTCCAGCATTTAGAGATCTCTAGACACTCCCACATGCCTTCATGCCTACGTCTAGGAACTATTTCTAGCAGACCTATGCTAGAGTCCACAAGATTTAAGGCACTTTTCAAGCCCAAAATTCTGACCACTTCCCACAACTTGTTGTAACTTCTAGAATCCATTAAACACATGATGAAAATACTATCAAACCAAAAAATAATTCCAGGACAAGGCCTGGCCATCCCCAACCAGGACTGACATTATGTCAAACACTTAGCATCAATGCAATCTACAGGTCTAGGATACAAGACAAAGAATTAATGACTAAAAAAGCTTATGAGAACTGACAAGAAGAATCACCACCTTCTCCCTTGAACTATTATGACATTAATTAGGTCTTTCATACATCATTTTAGAAATTACAAGTAAATACATGAAATAACAATGATATGGACCACTCAATTAACCATGCTTATAACTAGCATAAAATGATGAAAATAATAGTGAGATAAAAACCATGAAATCTACATATAAATATATACAAAAGCAAAAGAACTTAAGTTTTATTAAACATAGGTGAATCTGACTAGGTTCAGGACTTCCACGTACCACCAGAATGTAGACATGGATGAATCAAATTCTTCTTTCAGACAGTCCACCCCATGCCATATTCCAAGCATGAATGTGGGATCTCATAAACACATCAATCCAAAACCATATAGGGCTTCCAAAGGCCAACCACCTCAACCCATCAAATAGTGATTCCACCTCACAATCAGACATCACAAAACCATCATCAGGTTGATCTCTACCCAAGCCTTCTAGGGCTCGAGAGCATTTTTTCCAACTAAGGCTTCCAGGACTAGTATGTTAGGTCCCTATAATACTAGTGATTCCCCCATTACTATTGTCATTGTATCCCTTATTGTTATTTTTGTGCCCCTATTTTCCCCACATTTTTATTATTGTGCCCCATAGAATCCCACTATTGATATTTTTGTGCCTTGTTATTATTATTGTTAGGTCGACTTGGTTATATTGTAACCCCTTAGAATCCTATATATAGAAAGGAGGTTTTGTCATTTGTATCATCCAAGAATTATTCATTTGTGTAATGTAAAGGAGGTTGCTCCCTCGAAGAGGCTAAATTTTAAGGCCTTGATCTATCTTTTCATCTTTTTGTGAGTTGGTTTCCTAACATTTGGTACAAGAGCTTTGGATTCTACGGTTTCGCTGCTCCAAATAGGTCATCGTAGAATTTTCTCTATAACTTTTTTTTTACGATGTTTCAGAAGCAAAAACAAAGGCCTATTTGAGACAAAATTATGCTAAACCTGGACACTGAATTTTAGAGCTTCTCTCACTATATTGTCGGAGATATGATATGAGGAAGTTAGGGTTTTTGCAAGCTGCAAAATTTAAGATAAAATAGGTGATCGTGGGATTTTCACTACAACTCTTTCGCTACAAAGTTTCAGAAGCTAAAATGAAAACCCGTTTGAGAAGAAGTCAATCTAAACCTCAACTCTGAATTTTAGATCCTTTCTCACTATATTTTCGGAGATATATTCTGAGTAAGTTAGGGTTTTCGTAGACCCCCAAATTACATTCCAAACAATTCACCGTGCGAAAATCGTTATAGCGGTCTCTCTGAGTATCAGATTGAAATTTCATCGGAATTTACAGAAAGAGGACAAACTATAGCTTCCTGTATATATTTTTTAAATCCAAAGGTCGAAATAGTGACATGTGGCACGTCATAAAATTTCGCTCTACTAAACTAGTCCATAATCAGGTCAGCGTGGGAGATTTGGAATAAATATTCCTTGGAGAATCCAATTTTGATCAGACTGGTGGCATTGGAAAGAGGATGTAGAGGGCTACTGGATCTCCCAGTTCTGAAATCGTGACCTGCAGTAGCCCTCTACATCCTCTTTCCAATGCCACCAGTCTGATCAAAATTGGATTCTCCAAGGAAGATTTATTCCAAATCTCCCACGGTGACGTGATTATGGACTAGTTCAGTAGAGCGAAATTTTATGACGTGCCACATGTCACTATTTCGACCTTTGGATTTGAAAAATATATACAGGAAGCTATAGTTTGTCCTCTTTCTGTAAATTCTGATGAAATTTCAATCTGATACTCAGAGAGACCGCTATAACGATTTTCGCACGGTGAATTGTTTGGAATGTAATTTGGGGGTCTACAAAAACCCTAACTTACTCAGAATATATCTCCGAAAATATAGTGAGAAAGGATCTAAAATTCAGAGTTGAGGTTTAGATTGACTTCTTCTCAAATGGGTTTTCATTTTAGCTTCTGAAACTTCGTAGCAAAAGAGTTATAGTGAAAATCCCACGATGACCTATTTTATCTTAAATTTTGCAGCTTGCAAAAACCCTAACTTCCTCATATCATATGTCCGACAATATAGTGAGACAAGCTCTAAAATTCGGTGTCGAGGTTTAGCATAATTTCGTCTCAAATAGGCCTTTGTTTTTGCTTCTGAAACATCGTAGAAAAAAAGTTATAGAGAAAATTCTACGATGTCCTATTTGGAGCAGCGAAACCGTAGAATCCAAAGCTCTTGTACCAAATGTTAGGAAACCAGCTCACAAAAAGATGAAAAGATAGATCAAGGCCTTTAGATTTAGCGTCTTCGAGGGAGCAACCTCCTTTACATTACACAAATGAGCAATTCTTGGATGATACAAATGACAAAACCTCCTTTCTATATATAGGATTCTAAGGGGTTACAATATAACCAAGTCGACCTAACAATAATAATAACAAGGCACAAAAATCCACAACCGACAAGGTTGACACCACAACAATTGGAAGAAAAAATAGAAAAAGGGCTTTGTTGGAGTTGTGATAGCAAATACACTAAAGGTCATAAGTGTGCTGAGAAGAAATTATTTTACATAGATTGTGAAGAGGAGGAAGAAAGGGAACAAGAAATTTCAAAAGAAGAGGATATACACCAGGAAAAAATCCTAGAAAAAGAAGAAACGAATCTGACCATATCTTGTAATGCATTGGCTGGAATTACAATTCCTCAAACTATCAAGATAGAAGGGCATATCAAGAAAAAAAATGTAATAGTGTTGATTGATTCAGGAAGTACCCATAATTTTATTCATTATAAGATAGCCAAAGAATTGAATTGCTTCCTATATCCAACACCAGAGTGTCAAGTGATGGTTGCAAGTGGAGGAACCATAAATTGCTTAGGAAAGTGCCATAATATCAAGTTGTCCATGGGAGAATATGTATTGAATAGCCCAATGCTTTCCATTCCAATGGGTGGTGCTGATGTTGTACTAGGAGTCCAATCGCTACAATCGTTGGGTACAATAGCTTTTAATTTTCAAGAACCTTTCATGAAATTCTCTTCAGAAGGAAAGGAAATTGAATTAAGGGGTATCGTAGGGAAACCAGGAAAGATAATCAACTCTAATGGAATGACAAAGCTTCTAAAGAAAGAACAATGAGGCATAATTGCACAATTATGTTCACTAGAGGTTCCCACATCGAAATCGTCCATTTCTCCAGATCTCCAAAAAGTCTTGGAAAACCATTCCAAGGTATTTGAGACTCCCAAAGGCCTCCCACCTATTCGTGATCATGATCATGCTATCAATTTGATTCCAGGAAGTGTTCCTCCAAACATCAGGCCTTACAGATATCCCTATGTCCAAAAGAGTGGAATTGAACGTATGGTTGCAGAAATGCTAGAGGTTGGTATAATTCAACCTAGTCAAAGTTCTTTCTCTGCTCCAGTAGTATTGGTTCACAAGAAAGATGGATCATGGCGCATGTGTCTAGATTATAGGGAGCTCAACAGGCTCACTATTAAAGATAAAGTTCCCATTCCTGTCATTGATGAATTATTGGACGAATTGCATGGATCAGTTTACTTCACCAAGTCGGATCTTCATTCAGGATATCATCAAATCAAAATGAAGACTGAAGACATTCAAAAAACAACATTTAGAACTCATGAGGGTCATTATGAATTTTTGGTCATGCCTTTTGGCCTTACTAATGCACCTTCTACATTTCAAAGTTTGATGAATTCCATTTTCAAACCCTTCCTTAGAAAATTTGTGTTAGTATTTTTTGATGATATACTAACCTATAGCAAGTCTTGGAAGTATCATGTCCAACATGTTGACAGGGTGCTCAAACTATTGGAGGAGAAAAAATTATATGTAAAAGTGTCCAAATGTTTCTTTGGAGTACAAGAAGTGGAATATCTGGGTCATATTGTATCTCATGAAGGTGTTAAGGTAGACCCTAGCAAAATTAAAACCATTAAGGAATGGAAAATCCCCACATCCATAAAGCATCTACGAGGATTTCTCGTGTTGACAGGGTATTATCACAAGTTTGTTAAGAATTATGGGAGAGTAGCAGCACCTCTAACAACACTATTGAAGAAAGATTCATTCTCATGGACTCCAGAAGCAACAAAGGCCTTTGAACATGTTAAAGAGGCAATGTGCAAAGCACCAACCTTAGCTACACCAGACTTCACAAAAACCTTTATTGTGGAATGTAATGCCTTAGGAAATGGAATTGGTGTTGTTTTAATACAAGATCAAAGACCCATTACTTTCGAAAATCGTCCAATCAAAGGAAAGTATTTACACAAAGCTATTTATGAGAAGGAAATGCTGGCAATACTACATGCATTTAAGAAATGGCGATGCTACTTAATTGGAAGACACTTCAAGGTAAAAACAGATCATGATAATCTTAAATACTTTTTGGAACAAAGATTATCTTCAAAAGAGCAGCAAAAACAGGTCACAAAGATGTTGGGTTATGACTTTGAAATCATATACAAAAAAGGGAAGCAAAATGTTGTGGCAGATGCACTCTCAAGAAATGATGAGGATGTGGAAGCATTTCTTTGCACCATTTCTATTATCCAACCAGATTGGATTAATGAAGCAAGGGATGAATGGAAGAATGACGAGGAAGTGTGGGCACTCATTCAAAAGATACAACAGGATCCCAGTACATCTGATACGTTTAGCTGGAAAAATGTTTCGTTATGGTATAAGGATCGATTATACCTATGTAAGAATTCCCAACTCAAACAAAATATTCTTAGGGAATTGAACACCCCTCCCTTAGGAGGGCACTCAAGATTTCTAGAAACCTACCACAGGGTTAACAAGGATTTTTTTTGGGATGGCCTTAAATCAAATATTCAAAAGTTTGTGGCGGAATGTTTGGTTTGCCAAAAAAACAATGTTGAAACAATTAAGACCTCGGGACTATTAGAACCCTTATCCATTCCAAGCCAACGTTGGGAGGAGGTTTCAATAGATTTAATCACAGGTTTACCCAAGTCCGAAGGAAAAAGTGTTATCATGGTGGTAGTTGACAGACTTACCAAGTATGCACACTTTTTTGCATTATCTCATCCATTTAAAGCGAGTACAGTTTCTACTACATTTATTGACACAATTCAAAAGCTACATGGAAACCCAAAGATTATTGTAAGCGACAGAGATCCCATTTTCACTGGAAATTTTTGGACAGAATTATTTTCTTGTCTTGGGACTCAGTTAGCTCATAGATCATCTTATCATCCTCAATCTGATGGGAAAACTGAGATAGTAAACAAATGTTTGGAAGGATATATTTGTTGCTTTATATCTGATAAACAGACACAATAGGTCAAATGGTTGCCTCTGGCTGAATGGTGGTATAACAGTTCCTTCCATATTGCAACAAGAATGACCCCATTTATGGCACTTTATGCATATCATCCACCATCCATCAAATCATCTTTAAGAGAAAATTCTAAGGTTCAAGCAGTGGAAGATCACATCGACCATCACCAACAAGTTCTCCAACTCTTAAAGGATAACCTTACCTTGGCACAGAATAGAATGAAACGGCAGGAAGATCAACATCGCAGCGAAAGAAGTTTTGATGTATGTGATTGGGTATTCCTACGGCTACAACCATATAAAAAAATGTCCCTCAAGCAAGATAAGAAGGATAATAAATTATCACCAAAGTATTATGGTCCACACAAGGTGTTGCAAAATATAGGTACTATGGCATACAAATTGGAACTTCCTGCAGCTTCATGTGTGCACCTAGTTTTCCATATTTCATGCTTAAAGAAGGTTATAGGTGACAAGATTCTAGTTCAAACAATATTGTCAGAACTTGATGAGGAAGGAAAAATCATATTGGAACCTGAAGCAGTCAAAGAAATAAGAACTCAATAGCTACGAAATCAATCAATTTCAGAGTATCTCATCAAGTGGGAGAACTTACCCGTTGAAGATTCCACATGGGAGGATGAGAATTTTATATAGAAGCACCTAGAACTACTCAAGCATTGAGGACAACATGTTTTTTAAGGAGAGGGGCATGTTAGGTCCCTATAATACTAATGATTCCCCATTACTATTGTCATTTCATCTCTTATTATTATTGTTGTGCCCCTATTGTCCCCATATTTTTATTATTGTGCCCCATAGAATCCCACTATTGTTATTTTTGTGCCTTTAAATATTATTATTGTTAGGTCAGCTTGGTTATATTGTGACCCCTTAGACTCCTATATATAGAAAGGAGGTTTTGTCATTTGTATCATCCAAGAATTGTTCATTTGTGTAATGTAAAGGAGGTTGGCCCCTCAAAGAGGCTAAATTATAAGGCGTTGATTTATCTTTTTATCCTTTTGTGACCTGGTTTCCTAACATAGGTGAATCTGACTAGGTTCAAGACTCCCACGTACCACCCGACTGTAGACATGGATGAATCAAATCCTTCTTTCAGACAGTCCACCCCATGCCATATTCCAAGCATGAATGTGGGATCTCATAAACACATCAATTCAAAACCATATAGGGCTTCCAAAGGCCAACAACCTCAACCCATCAAGCAGTGATTCCACCTCACAATCAGACATCACATAACCATCATCATTTTGATCTCTACCCGTTACTTTTAGGGCTCTAGAGAATTTGTTCCAACTAAGGCTTCTAGGACTAGTAACTTAACCCACAACTTATTCCAGGCTTCCAAATCATTTTTCCAACTAGGGCTTCCATGACTAGTAACTAAACCCACTAAGGGATTCTACAGAATTTTTCCAACCAAGGCTTCAAGGACTAGTATCTCAACCCTAGATATTATAGGGCTTCCAGAGAATTTGTCCAACTAGGCCTTACAAGAACTAGTAACTAAACCCAAGCTAAGAAAACATGAGAACCAACCAAAAAAACAAAGTAATGAACCCACAATAGCATGGTTAACTAGGAAATGGCAAGGCTAGGAAAATCCACTATCAATCGAGGCAAACTTCTATGCCAATGATAGATCATGACCAATACACCACATGCATTCAGCATGCATGCCAAACTAGTGAGGAAACATACATACAACTGGGTATCTGCAATAAACACTCGTTGTGGCTGTTGATCCCGATCTCCTCTTGCACTTTCCAGCTCTTCCTTCGCCTTGTTGCTCCAAAAGTCCAAGTATGCCATACTCTCGAAGAGAGCTCTAAGAAAGCTCGAAGTATCCAATAGTATGAGAGAGAGAGAATAAAGGAGAGCTTCCCCAAACCTGAATTGAGCAAGCTTACCTAATGATCCTTATAAGCCTTTTTATTAATGAGGCCTCTATTTTCTTTATTTCCGATTATTTACCTTCATTTTCCTCACATGCAACCCGTGACCTTTTACCATCATTTTTTCCTAATTTCCTTTATTTTCATAACTAAAGTACCAATAAATGTCTCGTGCCTTTCCAAATCCTTTGCCATTACCTTTTCCAATTTCCTTAGCCATAATAAACTGAATGAACACCCACTAGGATGTTTTTCCCATCATTAAGCTTGGAAAATGTGTCCCTTACCCATGGTCTTATTTTGCCTTTATTAACTTTTATTTCATGGAATTATCACCAGGGTTGTTACAACATGTTGACTGGATATTTCTGCGACTATGAGGCTATCGAAAAGACAACCGTATGGTTGTTAATTTCTGGAAATGGTGCACCTGTGAAGTTCAAATTTTTAACTTAATCTTTACAAAAGCTTTTAAATTTTGGTCTTCATGGTGCTTTTTGCTAAAAATGTAACATCTGTATGTGTTGATCACTAACTTTGAGTGCAATCTATCTAACTATAAAAATTTTGCAGAAGTGTGGGAAATTCACTAAAGGTTGACCAACGCTGAGGAAAGAAGAATTACAATGATTTTTTGCATTCCTTGTAACCCACGCGGGTTATGTTCTGCACAGACGCACATACTGCACATCTGTCTGTGATAAAAAACATGCGACCGACAAAAAAAATTAAAAATAAGTCTTTTCGGGCCAGAAATAGGTCCAAGGGGGCCTGCAAAATTCCAGAGAACTAACAGAGGCACAATGAAGTAAAAATGCAAAGAGAAAGTCCTGCAAAAAAAACCAATTAAATCAAAGAAAGGAAACAAGTGGAATCATCATCTTGTAATGGTGTGTTGGTTGTCTATGATTACAAAAATCACCTTCCTTGGACTTGGTTGTTACCTACGAGTAATTGGATGTTGTTAATGGACAAATATGGATAAACAAAGCATTAACAATAATGGAAGCAATGCATGAACAAATATAAACTAAAACTACACTAGATAACACATAGACAAGCTTAATGAAGCATAAGAAATCAAGAAAGGTTAGGAAAAACATCCTCTCTATTGACTATTAGGTGTAGAAGAGTTACAATAGAAGAATAAAAGACACTTGAAAATAATTGTTTGAGCAATGGTGCTAAAAAATTTGTCAACAAAGATTTCCCTTTATCAATCTCTTTTCAACCTCTCTCTCTCTCAAAGAAGTATAGAAGACACTCTCAATGGTGGAATTCTTCTCTCAGGTATGCTTGATTGCTAGGGAGCAATTTTAGCATCATAATCATGCACTACTTCTTGTTTTTGGTTGTATATCAACTTGTATTTATAGAGTTTTTGGGCACTCCTTCCCTCCTTTGTCTTATTAATGAGGTTGTTTGCCTCATAAATGAGATGAGGGCTACCATCTCTTTGCCTTTAAGGTCTCTTGGGGCTCAAGGCTCGAATTTATGAGCCCATCATGTCAAGAGTTGGAGTGTTCTTCAAGCAAGTTCACGGTGTGAGGAGCTGACAAGATGTTTTCATGATTGTGCGGCTATAAAAAGACAACAACGTGATTGTTAATTTATGGTAATGGTGCACCCACACGGTTCAATTTTTTAACTTTAACTTGAGGAAATATTCTAATTTTTGGTCTTCATGGTACTTTCAGCTGAAAATGTAACCTTTGTATGTGTTGATCATTGAATTTGAGTGTCTTCTAGTGTGTACAAATGAGTGTACAATTTTCATAGGATAACACCATTGATTGTAGAGTCTATGACGTAATAGTAGTGTGATATATAACCAACGGACTAACTATCACAAGGTAAATATGTATGAACGATCTATCAAAGTTAATGAGTGAAACAACCCTCTAGCTCAAGTAAATATTCATCACAAGGTAACCGAACAGTAGAAAAAGGTATGTAAACAACAGTTTAATATAATACATTTTTCATTATTGTAGAATTTATTAACATTTCTTAAACTTCTTTTAAACATGTTTTTCAATTAACTAGATATCTAAATTTGAAAAATACCAAATTATTTTTGGCTTTACAAATAAATACCAAATTTGAATAATTACCGAATTTAAACGATGTTTAGTTTTTGGAATAAAGAAAAACAAAATAATAATCTTATGCTTCATCCTTTCAAAAACTATATTATAAACCGACCTCCATGCATACTAAACAAAATATTTGTTTTTTAATTAAATGTTGTGACACTTCCATAGAACCATGTCTTGTCCTCCTTTATGGAATTCTTTGAACTTGGCATTGAGACTAAATCTATTTTGACTGCAATGTGGACACATCAGCCAACAATTATTTCATAATATTTCTTTTTTTTAATCTTATTGGAAAGTGGTTGCCTCACCATTTTGTCTGCACCTTTAAAATAAGGTCTAAAAATACAAATACAACACGATGGAAGACAGCATTGTCCTTTCTGTTTTTTTACTGGATATGCCCTGGCTTTGGATCTCAAATACTACATAAAAATGAAGAAATTATATTATATTTGGTTGGACTAATTACATTTCAGGACAATGTTATCATCTCCTCTCAAGCTTACTAACCTCAGCCATGATACATTTACAATTACTTTTTTTTTTTTTTTAATTTTAAAGAATATATTTGCAAATAAATATATGCTATATCTTATCTCTCATATTCATATTTCAAAACCTATTGAAATAGACTGTCCATTCATGCAATGCCTTTTTCGAGAAATCCAAGTGTACCTTATCTCTTACATTTGGCCGAAAATCTATTTCAATAAGCTGTCCATGAATTCAATGCACTACAAATGTATTGTGAATCGTTGCCATCATTGTTTCTTGATCATGTCAGCATACAGAATATTGAATGTAAACATTTTCTAGATCTTGTCATCTGATAAACATCAAGAATATTAAATGTAAACATCGTTTTTTCGTAATTGAGAAGATAGTGGCGGCTTGCTGGCATCCTTTTCTGCATAATAAATTAAATAAAGTATTCATATGTTTAATGGCATTGGTAAACAACAAGGACGAAATACGGCAATAGGTCGAATCCCACTATTTGCATATTGCTTTCTGTGACAATATATTTTTTCCGTTAAAGGAGTTTACGTAAGTCAGCAAAACAATTAAATAGTCACGGAACGCACCTAGTCACGGAACGCACCTGTGAATAATCTAAGCTTGACTTGACTCTTTCCATGCCTAGAAGACTCGCATTTCGTCATTCACTGCGTAAGTCACGAATCCCTCAGCCTTAAATGCAGCCTGCCACAATTCCTTCATTGGCATTGCAAGTAACGAGCTTTTTGATCAAATTCCATTTCCCTGCAACTCCTGAGACACCTTCCACGGCTAAATCCATTTTTTTTAAATTGCAGTCACATGGATTCGTCCCATTCATGGTACAACGAAGATATTCTGGTGGAGGTGTTGAGGCATCTGGATGCAAAGTCCCTGGCCATGGCGGGCTGTGTGAACAGGCAGTGGAAACGTGCTGTGGAGACGGAGAGCCTCTGGGAGGGGGTTTGCAGAAGGCAGTGGACTGCAGGTGATCAGCGTCAAAACATGAGATCCGTGGTGATAGCTCTGGGAGGATACCGTCGCTTCTTCTTTCTTTGTTTGCGCCCACTTCTTTATCGTCCCGTCTCGTCTATTGTTCCCACCAGCAGCTTGAAGCAACCAGAATTTAATTTACAGGACGGATTGATACCTCTCTCGCTTTCTCTCTTCTCCATTGATTGCTACGAGCGCCTCGGCAGCAAAAAGGGTTACCTAGGCGACGATGAACCCTTCACCGGACCTGTTGGGCTCTACACCGTGGAAATCTGATACTGCTGAAGATCCAAATTGTTCTGTAATTTCTGTAATTTCGTGATCTTCCATTCGGATCAAATTTTTGTATGGTTCCCCTTCTAATCTTAAGTGATCCATTTTATCCTTTCATATGTATCTTAATTCTCCATGATTGGTAATAATGGATATACGATTTACCTGCGTGTTTCACTTTGCTTATGGATGTCTTTTTCAATAATGTGACGATAATAACTATGGTGGTCAAATATGTATTTTAGTACACTGAACAATTCACAGGGATTCCTTGAAGGAGATGGAAAGCTTCCGTTCAGAATGCAAACCTGAACAATGATCATGACTTTTGAAAGGACATATAACCGACATAAAAAAAAATAACCATCTATTTTACTGAGAAGTTTGATCTAACTTCTCTGTTTCTGTAACGCGTTCATTAAGGTTAAGTTTGATTGTGCTTCAATACCAGACAACCATAGACTTAAACGGTGTGAGCTCCTCTGCAAGGAAGAAAAGGCTTCTCACCGTTGAAGTCAAGGTAGAAGCTTTTCTAACACGCACATGTTTTGAATACCGGGAGTAAACACAATTTTCGTATTCTTTTCGAATAAACAATAGACAAGCAGCACGTTCCTCGACCTAAACTCATGTGCAAAGTGCTGAAAACAAGACTGATAAAAGCTGAATAAGTAGATGTCTCAACTGAAATGGGGCAGTGTTGAATTTTTTTTTAATTATAATATAATAATTAGGATAAATCCTCATCATGTATGTCATCTTATAACCACCGTTAACATCCGTCAAAATAGATGTTAAATTATATCAATCATAGAAAAGGGTGAAGAAATAAATATTTATATAAAAAATAATACACCATGGGAATCAATAATTCTATGTAGTAATTTAAGTTATGCCCAAAATCAAATCTGGGTTGTCATTGTAACCTAAGCATATTCAAAAGCTAGACATATTAATAATTCGTTTTCAGGTAGGGCCACGCTTGCCCAAGCACATACCAATAATTTGTGATTTAATATGGCATGTGTCCAAAGCATATTTTATCATTTGTAATTTAATATGATGTGTGTCGAAAGCCTATTTTATAGTGGATTTATTCTTATAGTGAAGTACTTAATTTTTAGAGTCTTATCATAATAAGTTAACATGTTATTTGTGGGAATTGAACAAATAGTCTACTCAATTACCCAAGTTATATAGCATGTAGGATGGTCAAGAACACATGTTTCCTCCTAAGAAGTCTCAAGTCTAGGGGGTTCAAGTTTCCTCTTAAGAAGTTATAAGTTCAAATTAAGGGGGTTTAATCTTATGTACACCTTTGTAGATTTTAGCAATCAAACTGCTATGTGGAGAGGAATCTCTTGTCCCACATACAAGGGTCTCTCGTTCATCAAAGTATGTACGCCTTTGTAGATTTTAGCAATGAATTTGTTATACCACAAAGAAGGGGCTCTCAGACATCAGTTTTGTGTCTAACATCACTTGTGCCACAAATAAGGTGGTCTCATACATCAATTTTTTGTCTAGCCACAACATGTCACTTGTGTGAATTGCTTATTTTTTCGAAACATGCCATGCCATCCTTTGTGGAAATTAAACAAATTTTCTCAATCAACCAAGCTATCAATCATGGATGGTTAAGAATAAATGCTTTCTCCTAAGAGGTCATAATTTCAAATTTAGGGGGAGTAAAGTATGTACACCTTGATAGACTTTAGCGGTCAAATTGATTTTCAAAGGGGAATCTCTTGTCCCACAAAAAAATGGTTCTCACACAACAATTTGTTGTCTATCCATAACCTTAAAATTAGATTATTGTTATTATTATTACTCTTGCTATAAAACATTTAGAGAGAAAGTGGAGGAAAATTTTTAATATAAGACATCTTAATACACCTATAGTATATTTTTTTAATTTTATTGTTTTGCATATAATATTTGTAGAAATTGCCACTGTAGATCACCTCGTAATGCAATGTACTAAAGCAAAACACTTGATCTACTTCTACAAACAATTTAGCAGAAGCTTAATTAAACATGAGCAACATCAACCAAGAACAGATATAACTGAGAATGAGAAGTAATCAACCATAACACAGAAGATATAACATTGGGGAAAGCACCAGCCTAAAACCCCTACTCTGTATTATCATACAAGTTGAAATCTTGTTCAAGTTACAAAAAGAATCAGCTCTCAAGCTATCTTGCTCTCTCTGCAATCAAACAATATAGCTCACAGACTCAATAGACATAGAATATATCTTCCTCAAGCCCTCCAAGCCTCCTATTTCCTTGTGCAGTTTTGATTGGGGTCCAATGATATCACATATGTGAATTGGCCTCATCACACTCACTGTAACCTCTTATCCAACTACGCAATCCTTAAGGAACAATATTCCTTCTGCATGCAAGGAATATTCACAATGTAATATTCTTGGAACTGATAGTACGTTGTCCCTCCATCTGATCTCAACTGGGTCTCTGACGGAATCGATATGCATGAGTTATCCGTGAGTGAATACTCAGTTATCTGAAATACAATAGTTACATGCATGCAAGCATTAACTAACTAAACTCTCATTAATTTAACAAACTGTTAAATTAATCTAACTGGACTTGACTGAGTTAATTAAGCCAACTAATTACAATCCCACTAGAATCTTTTGCATCCAAATGGCCTTGCACGCTGCCTGACTAATAGCCATGTATTCAGCCTCTGTTGAGCTAAGTGCAATTGATCTTCCTTTCCTGCTATACCAAGAAACTACAGCTGAACCAAGGTTGAAGATTCTTCCAAAAGTGCTCTTCCGGTCTTATGGACTACCAACCTAATATGCATCCGTGAAGCCTTGCAGCTTCACTCCCTCTATTCGTTTGTACCATAATCCGTACTGTGTAGTGCCTCTGAGATATCTCAGCACATGCTTCGATGCCTTCCAAAACAGCTTGGTAGGTTGAACCATAGCTTGACTCAGCTGGTTCACCACAAAGCATAAGTCGGGTTGTGTGTTCAGTAGATATATAAGTGAACCCACCAGTTGCCGATAAACAGTAGTAGCTACTACCTCACCTGAAGTAGCATCCTCCTTCCTCTAGTTCCCAGCTAGAGGAGTCTGCATGGGTTTTCACTTCTCCATGTGAAAGCGCCTGAGTATCTCATTGGCATACTTGCCTTGAGACACAAATACTTCCCCATATTTCTGCCACACTTCCATGCCTAGAAAGTAGTGCATGAGCCCCATGTCATTCATCTCAAAATCTCTTGCAAGGTCCTCCTTGCAAGATTTGATCAATTGATCATCACTTGTCAAAATCAGATCATCGACATAAAGTACAATAATCAATGGCTTACCTTCTACCATGATGTGGTGAAGGTTTGCATCTGCTTCACTCTTGGTGAAATCCAACTCGATGAAATAGCTGTTGATCCTGGTATACCAAGCACAGGGTGCTTGCTTCAGCCCATACAATGCTTGCTTGAGTCAGTAAACATGTGATTCGCGATCGAAGGTCTCGAATCCTTTATGCTGCTCAATGTATACCTCTTCCTTAATCTTCCAATTGAGGAACGGTGTCTTCACATCCATCTGATGGATCTTCCAACCCATCTGAGCTGATAGAGCTAGCATCGATCTGATAGATGAGTACCTTGCTACAGGAGCAAAGGTATCATCGTAGTCGATCCCCTCAACATATGAGAAACTTCGGGCAACAAACCTTGCCTTGTGTTTCTCAACACTACCATCAGCGACCTGCTTTACCTTGTAAAGCCATCGGGAACTAACCACCGCTATGTCCCTAGGTCTAGGGACACCATCCCACACATTTTTCCATACGATAGAATCGTACTCTTCTACCATTGCATCAACCTAGATTGGTTGTTACACCGCCTGCTGAAAATAAGTAGGTTCGTTCACTACACACTACCCAACTAGGGCCATGTAGCCAGTGTATCTCTTGGGAGATCTCCTCTGTCTATGCTGAGAGGATGGCTGCCCCACATTCTCTCTCACATCTAGCATCAATATGTCAACTTCCCGTGGGCGTTTCTGCCCATCTTTGGAAGACTCTCTAGGAGTGGTGGTCTCCACTACTCGATCCTCTGCATGTGGCTGATCCATATCATTAGGAGTCTCCTCCTCCTTTGGAACTAAAAGTTCCTCATCTCCATGAAACTTGAGCTTCCTCTCAAGTGACACTTGCATGGCTCTCTGCTCGTCGAACTTCAGATCCCTGCGCACTACGGTCCTCTGACTGGCAGGTAGAACACATGATAGCTGTGGGGTGTATCTGTGTACCCCACAAGTATTCCCAACTCAGCTGTTGGGTCTAGCTTCTTCCAAGCATATTTGGTCACATGAGAGTAAACTGATGATCCAAAGATGTGGAAGTGACTCACATCTAGTCGCTTCCCTAAAAAAGCCTCCATAGGTGTCTTCATCTCCAAGATACGATGAGGAATTCTATTCTGAAGGTGCACTGCTATATTGCATGCCTCAATCCACAGATGAAGTGGTAGGCTTTGGTCATGAAACATCGCTCAAGCTGCTCCCACAATAGATTTGTTCTTCCTTTCAGCCACCCCATTCTGTAGTGGGTTATGAGGTGTCATCAGTTCCCGTTTAAATCCTTCTAGAGCATAGAAGTCTTTAAACTGCTGGGAAACATACTCTCCACCATTGTCACTACGTAAGGCTTTTACATTCTTTCCAGATTCTCTCTTTCCCAAGGCTTGAAACTCACAAAACCTCAAGAAAGTTTGATCCTTCTTTTGCATAAAGTAGATCCAACATCTACGAAAAAAATCATCAATAAAAATAACATAGTACCTTTGCTTAGCGGTGGAGGCTGTAGAGAATGGTCCACATACATCTGAGTGAACTCACTCCAGGATTTCTCCAGCTCTACTATCCCGATCCTAAAAGGAAGCTTTTGCATACTTACCCAGGGTGTATCCTTTCCATGTATCTATTTGCTCCAGCTTTCCGTTGGGTAAGCCAATAGAAATTTGTTGCATGATCTTCAAGGCCCCGTGATGCAAGTGGCCTAGTCTTCCATGCCACAGCTTCCCAACATCTTGGCTTTGCACCACCTCCACTTTGGAACTGAGTGCAGCACAGTCATCTACCTCCAGCTTGTGGAGATTCTTTACTCGAATCTCAATTCGCTTGGTCTGTATGGTGCTGATATGCCTCAGGAAAACCTTTCCTTTACTAAAGACTACATCACAACCTTTATCTTCTAGCGTAGCAATAGACAATATTATTTTTCAGACTTGGTACATACTTAACAACAGATAGGGTGAGAGGAGTGCCATGCTCCCTCTGAAACACAACTGTACCTTCACCTGAGACATAGTACTTTCCATCATCACCCATCTCGATCCGCATCTGGAGATCCTTCTCCTCCAATTTACTTAAAAGATTCTTGTCACCCAACATGTGGAAAGAAGCTCCACTGTCCTGATACCAAACACATCCCACCATGGATGAAACCATGCATGCGTTAAGCGAGAAATCCAGCTCAAATTGTGAGGCTAATGAATCACCATCAGATCCCTTGGAGGAACCCTTCTTGGATTTCTTTTGTGGACAATTGATTACATAATGGCCCACTTCATGACAGTGAAAGAATCACACTTTCGACTTGTCAACCTTCTTCCCACTATGATAAGATTTGGATTGGGACACCTTCCCTTTCCCTTTCTTGGCTTTACTCACTAAAGCTAGATTTTCTTCATCATCTTGTTTTGATGAAGATCCACCCCTGGTGCTTCGCCTTATCTCCTCCTGCATCAAATCCGACCAAAGTTGTTCCCAATCTGGTAGTTTCTCGCTTCCATTAACTGAGTCCTGGTAGCTATGCTAACACTTAAGAAGACCTAGGAGTGCAAAACTCACCATGTCATCATCAGCAGTCATGATCCGTATGCTTCCAAGCTCATCCTTGGAGGTGGTGAGCTTGTTCAAGAAGGTAGAGATTGTGTCGCCCTTTTCGCACTTGATCTTTCAAAGCTTATCTTTTAGCGCCAACTTCCTCTGATCGCTGCTATTCTGATAAATATCTTTCAATGTTTTCCACATCGAAAACGGAGTCTCCTTACCATGGAAGCTTGAGACAATGTGATCTTGAACTCCCTCCAAGAGGATTCTCCTTGCTCTAGCCACACACTTTTTCCATTCTGCCAGTTGAGTAGCATCAATCGACTTTTGGACTTCTTGATCAATGAATTCCTTTAGACCGTTATCTTCTAATACTGCCTCCATGCGATCCTTCCAGGCTATATAATTAGAATTTCCATCAAGGGCATATTCGAGTCTCAAACCACTCAACGCCATAGGTGAAATAGATGTGATAAGGACTCAATTCAATATTTAGAAACCAAACTTCAAACCTCTCCTACTTGTATATTGTTCTTCCTTGATCACCTTTGCTCTGATACCATGTATAAATTCCCACTGTAGATCACCTGGTAATGCAATGTACTAAAGCAAAACACTTGATCTACTTCTACAAAAAAATTAGCGGAAGCTTAATCGAACATGAGCAACATCAACCAAGAGGAGATATAACTAAGAATGAGAAGTAATCAACCATAACAAAGAAGATATAACACTGGGGAAAGCACCATCCTAAATCCCCAACTCTGTATTATCATACAAGTGAAAATCTTGTTCAAGTTACATAAAGAATGAGCTCTCGAGCTATCCTACTCTCTTTGCAATCAAACAATACAGCTCATAGACTCAATAGACATAGAATATATCTTCCTCAAGCCCTCCAAGCCTCCTATTTCCTTGCACAGTTTTGATTGGGGTCTAATGATATCACATATGTGAATTGGCCTCATCACACTCACTGTAACCTCTGATCCAACTGTGTAATCCTTAAGGAATAATATTCCTTCTACATGAAAGAAATATACACAATGGAATATTCTTGCAACTAATAGTACACTATCCCTCCATATTATCTCAACTGGGTCTCTGACTGAACTGACATGCATGATTTATCCATGAGTGAATACTCAATTATTTGAAATACAATAGTTACATGCATGCGAGCATTAACTAACCGAACTCTCATTAATTTAACAAACTGTTAAATTAATCTAACTAGACTTGACTAAGTTAACTGAGCCAACTAATTACAACTCAATATTACAACTCACTCTTATCTCTTTAACTAATGGATAAATCCCTCAATCAAAGGAGAAACTATTGCATGTCCTCACATAGACTTCATGTTCATAATTCCTTAACTAATTAACTCAAGATGAATTAATTAATCAATTTACAAACAATTGTTAACATCAAATTCGAATTTTACTTCCTATGTTTAGTCCAGGGACTGACTAAAATAAGAAGGGATCCCGAAATGCTATTTTTAGAAAAGCTATTTTTAGCACTTTCACTTTTCACCCATTGTTGCTAAGATCCACAATGGCTGAACTGCTATTTATAGCAGTGCTATTTTTAGCATTTCTTGTTGCACTTTTCAACAATATTTGTTATTGGTGATCCATTAACACTTACAATTGTACCATTTTACTCCATGGCCTATTTATTATTTTGTTTTATGGGTCTGTGGATGTTTAATTATGTTTTTTCAAACTACTGAATTATGATTATGGATATCATATTATTTGAGTGGATTTTATGGTTACGAAATTATTTTTATTTTTTAAGGGATGTAGGTGCCCTAAGTTGTCTTATACATTTTCTTGGTTGTGAACTTAAAATTAGATTATTATTATTATAATCTTATGTGATTTTAGATTGTAACATGATACTTTTGATTTTCTTAACTTGTTATATAAACTTTTTCGGAGTTGTCACCAATGGATTATCCAATCTTATGTAGTGGGAGGTTATCGGTGTAAATCCTTTTGAATTTTGAAGAGCTACACCAATGATGTTTTGTCATCAATTTATGAAAGGATAATTCTTGCAAACATTTTTTTCCAATGGTACTAACACTGAATGGGTGCTTATGATATGCAATTATTTCTCTTGGCAAGATTGTTTGAAATCAACCTTTGTTGAATCATGCCAACATTTCAATTAATATTTCCCTCTTTTTGTGCACAAAGATAAAGATGTGGCTTTTTTCAAAGCAAATGGATGTAGGAAGTGATGTGCACTTATCTCATTTGGCATGTGTTTGACCAAATGTTTATACCACCTTGGTACTATGTATTAAGGACACTTAGCATATGTTTGACAAAATAACGATAGATAATTGGTGCAAAAAGATGCCTCTAAGAAACTATTTAGTGATTTTTTGCAAGCAAGTTGTATAATTAATTCTTTTCTCAATAAGTGTTAGTGTCTATAGGAAAAGTGTTTGATGATTATTTTTTCAACAATGTGTTCAACAAAATAAATCTTGAAATGTTTGTTTATCATGTTTATTTATTACATTTCCAAAGTTATTTCATCAGTGTTTCATGAAATGCTTCCAAAACTAGAGACAAAGATTAAGTTTCATTATATGAAAGTCACCTTTTGTTTAATTTCTAGTGCTAATTAGACAAGCACAATTTTATGCAACTGATAATTACTTCCAATGATATGATATTACTTTAGCACAGTGCAAAACATCATTATGTAATTAAACTTGGAAAATTCAATTTGTCAAACATTGAGTGTCTCAACAATTTGACTACATAGAAACTCCAGGTCTCTTCCTCATATTACTTCCCACATGTATGAGAGAGAGAAAAAAATGTGAGTGATGAGTGAGTGCAAATATGATAAGCTCAAGTATCTTTTTATAGTGATTTTAAGGTGCCCAAGAGGCATGTCTCTTTGCAAAAAAAATTAATTTTCTTTCTTCCAGCTTTCTTTATTTTAATTTTAATGCTTTTTTTTCTTTATTTTAATATGTGTAGCTCGGGAATACCTCCTACATCTACCCAAAAATCAACACTCCTTACTGAGGCAGGTATTCACCTCAATTTCCTCAAGATGTCCACTTAGGTGAAAAATTTCTCCATCCAAAGAAAATATCGAATGAGTCACCTATGTTAATGTATCCATTCACTTCATATTTTTTTTTAGAACAACGTGGAAAGTATCTTGCATCAACATCATGCAAAGGATATAGTCACCCGCTAGCCAAATACCCTTTGGGAGTAAGGTGAGGTACCCCAAAAGAGGTAAAAACAAAACTAGTCCTTGGTCACCATCTGATAAAGTAATCACTTGGAACCAAGTCAATTTTCCCTCACCAATAGAGAAACTCTTGACTCATTTACCATTCCCCCATCTTGTCACATAGAACATGAATGGTAAAAATAATTTCGCGATGCTTTGACGCACACATTCTACCGAATAGCCAAGTAACCCTTGTTAGTATGGTCGAAGCCTTCTCACTACGATAGTACTCTAGGCAATTCTCCCTAGCCTCATTACATGGTACATGGTCAATACCCTTGACCTAGGGAGAATTTTTTGTCTCATGTTACAACATCAACACTCCTTTTCAACGAAGGGGAATTCTCAACCACTCCAAGTTTGTCTCTAAAGTATAGAAACTTCATCGAGGATAGAGGCTTTGAGAGAATGTCAACAACATGCTCATCCATAGAAACATATTGGAGCCTCACTACTCTCTTTTGTACCATGTCTTGGATGTAGTGGTACTTGATCTCAATGTGTTTTTGTCATCAAAGCTCTCATACCATCTTGATGTTCTATTGTTAATTAGAAAAGCTAAATTTAAGTGATAATTCAACTGGTCAACCACTTATTGTCTCATAAATTTGACTCAGAAACTTCAACATCTTCCTAAGATTACTTCCCACGTGTGAGAAAGAGAAAAATTTGAGTGATGAACAAGTATGAAAATGAAAAATTCAAGTATATTTTTATAGTGATTTTAGGGTGTAACATCTCCTCCATCAATAAGTAAATTACCTTTATAATAAATAACTATTGTAAAAAAAAATTATACTCCATATTTACCAATCTCTTTTATCATTTACCACCTATGTTATTGAAAATTTACACTGTTTTAAAAATTCATAAACTATACACAAAACCTATATAGTTGTTATTTTTTTTACTATAACGACACAAAAGACATTTTGATAAACACGTATATTAATATTCAAAACTCATTGAAAAGGATTATCGATTTTTTTCCTCTAACCTTGCACTATTAATTCATTACTTTTATGTTTACCTATGAAAGGTATTATCATATATTATGGTCTTATTCGAATTCATAACAAACAGATTGACATTGTTAGAACCTAAGGTTGTGATAGGCCTTACGGCCTTGGCCTTCCTTAATGCATATATGTATCATACATTAATCGCTATGTTTATGATCGGAATCAGTCCTCGGTTTGGTATTCATATTGGGATCTTTTCATCTCTTATATTATGTAAATTATTGACTTGGGTCGCCACTACTATAATTACATTTACATGATGCTAGTTGGATGATTTTCTTGCCACCACATACCTTACTCTTAGTTATGAGTGCACGTAACTTGAGAAGTGGCGTCCAGCTGTTTCTCCCATGTGGCATTATGTATTTGTTTTCATGATATATGGTCACGATTTGTTCGTAAAAACGGAAAATTGAGATGGATTCAGTAGTAGTTAAGGTAACCGCCCTAGCTTTGCCTTGTCGCCATCTCTCATTCTCTCTGAAGCTTCTCGTTGAAAAATTTCTCTGCATTAGGGTTTGGTTCCCTACTTCCATTCAAGTATTTCCCTTTGGAGCAAATAATCAAATCTCTTGTGTTCTCAGCGCCAAGTCTCTGAACTATGCCACGAATTCCAGATTTACTCAATTTGCTTGATGTCATTTCCCTCCAGTAATTTTCGATGGCATCTTGCTTGTAGTTTACATTTGGTTTCTCTAGTTATCACATGGTTTTTATGTCCCCTTTTTATTGTAAGAGATTTTCTGACATTCTCATGCCATTTCTATGATGTCAGACCTATGGCTTCACTTTCGCAAGGGCTTACCAAATTGGGCACGAAAACAGATCCAGGGCCAGAAGTTATGGCACAGCTTCTTTTGTTTTTGAATAGCTCTTGGCAAGTGTAAGATGACCTCTTCCGTTTTTTTAACGGTCTTTTCCTTATTTTTGGTCGGATGACATTCAACTAGTCACGGGATCCCTCTAGAGTTTATTTTCTAGCAATTTGACTTCTAGGGATTTGTTTTTGCTTGGGTTTGCAGGTATAGAAACCAGTCATACCTAGAATATCCCTCGCAGGTATAAAGGTTAGTCTTCATGCTACAAATCCTTTTCCTTTTCCTAAGTTCTGGAAAAATATTTTCTCAGTGTCATTACTCTGATACGATGGTTATTTCATTATTGTGGCAGATATGTTGTTTTTCCTTATGGCCAGGGAGAGCTTCAGCTCCAACCAACCAACATGTTCTTATGAATACTATTGTTTTTTAGCAGCAGGTGGGGGTTAATGGAGAGTAAGTGCTTCTTGTTAGGGATATGATTTTTTGTGCCTAACAAAATGTATCTATTTATTATTGGAGATTAATGTGAAGTATCTATTTATTATTGGAGATTAATGTGAAGTCTGTATGACGTTTTACTTGTAGGAACTCATGATGATCTGCACCTGTGAGCTCCTGTTGTGTTGGTTTGTCATTTCACATCTTTCGTATGCAACTCTTGACATGGTATCAGACCTGAAGCACTGTTAATCCTCGAAGATAAGTCAAAGGAGCGACTGTAGCGAAATCGTCGTGAGTTTTGTGTGGAAAAGTGCGACGACCACCCTGTGATCCTTCACCTCGTGGACGATTGGTGGATAGACCTTCGCGGATAAGTTTTGTTTTTCGGCGAAGATATTCGCGATCCTATGGTGTATAAAAGTGTCGAGTGGATCAGAAGACAAAGTCGGCTACGAGGGCTGCGTGGTGGCTAAAGCTGCACGTATTTTTTCTCCTTTGAAAGTTGAGGCTGGAGTGGAGATCTGCTACCGTTTTTTCACAGGCGTGCCGCGTGGAGAAGCCGGTGGACATGGTACAGAGGTGAGGTGTGGTGGTCGGCTAGACCCACGTCGAGAAGGATGCCTGATCGCCGGAGGAGGCCGACGACGCTGTGCGGAGAAACAACAGTGAATTTTGGTTGTTGGCTATGTGGAAACCTGCGTGCTTTTACCTCCATATTGTTGTTGAAGGTAGCGCTGGTGGTTGTGGCAGCATTGTGGCACAAATTGAGGCACGAGGAGATCGGAGCGTCGAGGTGGACTGCCTGAGACTAAAATCTGTGGATCTGTTTTGGCGTTGCGTTTTGCAGTGTGGAGAAGGCTGCAAGATCGCCGTAGAGAGGAGCTCACACCTGCCTGAGGGATGCCTTGTCATTTGACGGAGTGGAGGTTGATCGAGGCTGCGTGGAGGTCGATAGACGTTGCGTGGAGGCCGACTGTGGCTATTGTGGTCAGCATGGAGCATGGTCAATGCTTGACTATGCGTTTGACTGCCCGGAAGCTGTGTGGTTGATCAGCGTGGGTTACATCGGCAATTTTTCATATCACCTGACGAGGAAGGGCCAGCAGCCACGGGTGTGGCAAATGGTCTGTCGAGAGTGTGCGCAGAGCAACTGAGGGTAACAACTGCAGAGCAAGGTTGTTTGCTGCTTCATACCAGTTGGATGTCGAGGTGAGGTGCGATAAGATCGCTTAAGGCCGTAGAGGATTCGGCTTCTGGTTAGCTCCGTGTGAAGCAAAAATCGCAGAGGGGTGTTGCTGTGCCAGAGTGGAGTGTTGAATGTTGAATGTTGCTCAGATTGCAGGAGAGCCATTCATTGCTGCCTTTTTTTTGTAAAGCAGATCTGGGGTTTGTTTACATTATTTATCATGTTTATTTATTACATTTCCAAAGTTATTTCAGAAGTGTGAAGCGAAACTAGAGACAAAGATTAAGTTTCATTATATGAAAGTCACCTTTGTTTAATTTCTAGTATTAATTAGACAAGCACAATTTTATGCAATTGATAATTACTTCCAATGATATGATATTACTTTAGCACAATGAAAAACATCATTATGTAATTAAACTTAGAAAATTCAAGTAGTCTAACATTGAGTTTTTCAACAATTAGACTACATAGAAACTTTAGGTCTCTTCCTCATATTACTTCTCACTTGTATGAGAGAGAGAGAAAAAAATGTGAGTGATGAGTGAGTGTAAATATGATAAGTTCAAGTATCTTTTTATAGTGATTTTAGGGTGCCAAAGAGGCATGTCTCTTTGCAAAAAAAATTAATTTTCTTTCTTCCAACTTTCTTTATTTTAATTTAAAATTTATTTTTTCTTTATTTTAACATGTGTAGTTTGGGAATACCTCCTACATCTACCCAAAAAATCAACACTCCTTAGTAAGGCAGGTATTCACCTAAATTTCCTTAATATGTCCACTTAGGTGAAAAATTTCTCCATCCAAAGAAAATATTGATTGAGTCACCTATGTTAATGTATCCATCCACCTCATAGTTTTTTCAGAACTACGTGGAAAGCATCTTGCATCAACATCATGCAAAGGATATAGTCACCCGCTAGCCAAATACCCTTTGGGAGTAAGGTCACAAAACTAGTCCTTGGTCACCATCTGATAAAGTCATCACTTGGAACCAGGTCAATTTTCCCTCACCAATAGGTCAATTTTCCCTCACCAATAGAGAATCCCTCACCAATAGGTCAATTTTCCCTCACCAATAGAGAAACTCTCGACTCATTTACCATTCCCCCATCTTGTCACATAGAACTTGAATGGTAAAAATAATTTCGTGATGCTTTGCACTCATTCTACCGAGTAGCCAAGTAACCCTTGTCAATATGGTCGAAGCCTTCTCACTGCGATAGTACTCTAGGCCCTCAAAATATCTAGGCCATTCTCCCTAGCCACATGACATGGTATACGGTCAATACCCTTGACCTCGGGACAATGTTTTCTCTGATGTGACAACATCAACACTCCTTCTCAATGAAGGGGGAATTCTCAACCACTCCAAGCTTGTCCCTAAAGTATAGAAAATTCGAGGATAGAGGCTTCGAGAGAATGTCAACAACCTCCTCATCCATAGAAACATATTGGAGCCTCACTGCTCCCTTTAGTACAATGTCTTGGATGTAGTGGTACTTGATCTCAATGTGTTTTTGTCACCATAGCTCTCATACCATCTTGATGTTCTATTGTTAAATAGAAAAGCGAAATTTAAGTGATAATTACTTCTAATCATATATGATATCACTTTAACACACTCTAGAAAATTATTAAGTAATTATACTCAGAAAATTCAACTGGTCAACCACTTATTGTCTCATAAATTTGACTCACAAACTTCAACCCCTTCCTAAGATTACTTCCCACATGTAAGAAAGGGAAAAATTTGAGTGGTGAATGAGTGTGAAAATGAAAAATTCAAGTATATTTTTATAGTGATTTTAGGGTGTAACATCTCCCCATCAATAAGTAAATTACCTTTATAATTGTATAAATAACTACTGTAAAAAAAATTATACTCTATATTTACCCTCTTTTATCATTTACCACATAAGTTATTGAAAATTTACATTATTTTAAAAATTCATAAACTATACACAAAACCCTATATGGTGATATTTTTTTTACTATAATGAGACAAAAGACATTTTCATAAACATATATTAATATTCAATCATGGAAAGGGATTATCCATTTTTCCTATAACCTTGCACTATTAATTCATTACTTTTATGTTTACCTATAAAAGGTATTATCATATATTATGGTCTTATTCGAATTCATAACAAACAGATTGACATTGTTAGAACCTAAGGTTGTGATAGGCCTTACGGCCTTGGCGTTCCTTAATGCATATATGTATCGTATATTAAACGCAATGCTTATGATCGGAATCAGTCCTCGGTTTGGTATTCATATTGGGTTTTTTCATCTCTTATATTATGTAAATTATTGACTTGGGTCGCCACTACTATAATTACATTTACATGATGCTAGTTGGATGATTTTCTTGCCACCACATACCTTACTCTTAGTTAAGAGTGCACGTAACTTGAGAAGTGGCGTCCAGTTGTTTCTCCCATGTGGCATTATGTATTTGTTTTCATGATGTATGGTCACGATTTGCTCGTAAAAACAGAAAATTGACATTGATTCAGTAGTGGTTAAGGTAACCGCCCTACCTTTGCCTTGTCGCCATCTCTCATTCTCTCTGAAGCTTCTCCTTGCAAAATTGCTGTGCATTAGGGGTTGGTTCCCTACTTCCATTCAAGTATTTCCCTTTGGAGCAAATAATCAAATCTCTTGTGTTCTCAGCGCCAAGTCTCTGAACTATGCCACGAATTCCAGATTTACTCAATTTGCTTGACGTCATTTCCCTCCAGTAATTTTCGATCGATGGCATCTTGCTTGTAGTTTACATTTGGTTTCTGTAGTTATCACATGGCCTTGATGTCCCCCTTTTATTGTAAGAGATTTTCTGACATTCTCATGCCATTTCTATGATGGCAGACCTATGGCTTCACTCTCGCAAGGGCTTACCGAATACGGCACCAAAACACATCCAGGGCCGCAAGTTATGGCACAACTTCTTATGTTTTTGAATAGCTCTTGGCAAGGGTAAGATGACCTCTTCCATTTTTTTAACGTTCTTTTCCTTTTTTTTGGTCGGATGACATTCAACTAGTCACGGGATCCCCCTAGAGTTTATTTTCTAGCAATTTGACTTCCAGCGATTTGTTTTTGCTTGGGTTTGCAGGTATAGAAACGTCATACCTAGAATATCCCTCGCAGGTATAAAGGTTAGTCTTCATGCTACAAATCCTTTTACTTTTCCGACGTTCCTCTCGAAAAATATTTTCTCAGTGTCATTACTCTGATACGATGGTTATTTCAGTATTGTGGCAGATATGTTGTTTTTCCTTATGGCCAGGGAGAGCTTCACCTCCAACCAACCAACATGTTCTTATTAATACTATTGCTTTTTTTAGCTGCAGGTGGGGGTTAATAATCCATGTCATGGAGCTGACAGTTGTATTGATTTATGAAACCCTACCTCTAATGGAGTTGGGCCTGGTCCGTGACCCTCTAGGTTTTCAATTTGTAATTATGTATAGACTTTGTGGGTTAAAATTTTAAGAGATAGCTTGTGGCACGGAAGGCATTGTTCGATGCATAAGGTACCGTTAGGTCCGAACCAAACTATTTTGTACTATGTTGCACCACGAGTTGAATATAAGTTTTAATGCATAAAGTCTCTTCTTATCTTCCTGGAGACTGAAAGATTCGTATGTCTCTTGCATTGTACCATTGTTACAATTATTTGATTCTTTAATGATCACTCATCTTCATTTGGCATATGGTTCTCAAGGTTAAAAGAATAACATAGATATAGCATAGGTTTGAATTTTAGCACCAGAACACTCGATAGTCAATTTGTTACCAGGTTTTATTTTTCTATTCTATTCACCTTCGGTTCCTATAAATATAACTACATTTACACTTAAATGTCCTATTCTCTTTGAAAAATGAAGCCTCGTAAGAATTATTACCTGGTTACTTTTCAAAAGATGAAATGGCCTTTTCTTTCATGCTGTTTCCTATATAGTAACTTTTTAGCCTTGAGTTACCTGGTTACTTTTCAAAAGATCAAATAGCTTTTCGTTTTATACCTTGCTTTTAAATAATGTATTTTACAAACTTATGTAATGGATAACCCCTTGAGTTACCTGGTTACTTTTCAAAAGATCAAATAGCTTTTCGTTTTATACCTTGCTTTTAAATAATGTATTTTACAAACTTATGTAATGGATAACCCCTATCCTTTTTCTAGGTTTTATTCCATTCTTACTAGGCTGAAATTTTGTTATGAGAAAATTTTCTTTCAAACTTGTATCATATATATATATATATATGAGTAGTTTTATCAACACATTCACTGCAACTTAAAATCATCCAAAATAGTAGAACAATTCTCTATATTAGAAGTATTTAATTTACTTTTCTTGCTAATTCCATTCTTGTTGCATATAACACATTTTCCTCTTAATACTACTATATCTATATTTTTATATACATCTTGTTAGAAACATATAATATGCAAGAAGAAAGAACATGTTACTTCTTTGGAGTAGCAAGAATACATGAATACACATAAAGAACAACAAAACTAGGAAGGAATTGTTCCATTAGATTTGGTGTATATTTATATATGAAATATGTGGTTGGAGCATTTGTACCCACTCTCAACCATCCATTTACTTTATATTACACATTTACGGAAGACTATTAGAATTTACATAATACATAATATATGATGATAAACATAGGCCTAAAAGGCCCCTCAACATTTCCCCCACCCTCAATTCCTTTGTGATCTCGAGCAAGGATGTAATAAAGGGATGGATCACTACTTGTTATAGAAGTATTCTTACTGTACATCAACCATTGATACTAGTCTACATAAGTAACTTAGTTGCAAAAATTGCCAATTAGATAGGGAGATGCACATGTACAAGGGTTATTGTGACTTCTTATCTAGTGGCTAATTATTGTGGATCTTCAATTGTTCACATTCACAATGAAATATTCTCAACCATATGGATTGCTAGTCAACGACAACTTCTCTCCAATCACCTATTGGCTCTCTCTATGGATGATTCCAGTGCGTGACTTCTATTCATGGAAGTCCTTCATCAAAACATAAAATAATGAATCACTTACCTATCAACCATCCTCCATTTTCTTTTTCCACAATACAAGAATAATTTTGCAATCTTCATACGAGGGGGGTTAAACATTATAACATAATGTTGTCACCATCTTTATCATTTAGCTCTTTATGTGTTCTACTCATAGACTATCTTTCTCTTGCATTCTCTACTGCAAAACTCTTTGATTAATCTAGTTATTTCATATTTATTGTTGCATGCACTCTATAATTCTGATGTTGCTCATTCAATTCACTTCTTAATTATAATAGAAACGTTGTTGCTAATATTTATTATATAGAGCATGTACTAGATATATTATGTGAAGGATAAATGTATCACAAGCTTCACGTGACTTACTTACTAACCTTTATTTGACAATTTCTACAACTATTGTTAACTAGATGTTGATCGAGCCAAATTGGCTGACTCGACTTTAAAGTTATAAAATCTATCCTTCATATAACTCTCAAAATAAGATTCTCTATAATGATTTGTTCATAAAATATTAATTATATATCTACTTTGATAATGCGGTCCACAGTCAAATTCAACATCCACACCATGTCAAATTAAAGTCAGCTTTATCGACCAATCTTGTTAGAATTAATGGAGAATATGTGCTTCTTATTACGTAGTTGTGATTCTTCTTTTCTTAGTTATTCTGTTCCTATTATTCAGGGATATGATTTGATGTCTCAAACAAATTGTATCTATTTATTATTGGACATTAATGTGAAGCCTCTGTGGCATTTTTCTTGTAGGAGCTCCTAGTTATCCGCACCTATGAGCTCCTCTTGTGTTGGTTTGTCATTTCACGTCTTCCGTGTGCAACTCTTGACATCGTATCAGAGCCGCAAGACTATTAATCCTGTAGGTTGAGTGAAGGGAGTGACTGTAGCGAAATCGTCGCGAGTCTTGTGTGGAAAAGTGTGACAACCACCCTGTGATCCTTCACCTCATGGACACCTTAAAAAGTCAGCGCGAGTGGTGGATAGACCTTTGTAGATAAGTTTTGTTTTTCAACGAAGATCTTTGCGATCCCATTGTGTATAAAAGCACTGAGTAGATCAGAATACAAAGTCAGCTTCGAGGGCTGTGTGGTGGCTAAAGCTATGTGTTTTTTTCTCCTTTGAAAGTTGAGATTGGAGTTGAGATCTGCTACCATTTTTTCACAGGTGTGTCACATGGAGAAGCCAATGGACATGGTGCAGAGGTGAGGTACGATGGTCGTTGGACCAGTGTTAAGAAGCAGGTCTGATTACAGGAGGCCGATGACGCTGCAGGGAGAAATAATTGTGAATTTTGGCTATTGGCTGTGTGGAAGCCTACGTGTTTTTACCTCTAGTTTATTGCTGAAGATAGTGCTGGTGGTTGTCGGAACGTCGCAGCACAAATTGAGCCACACAGAGATCAGAGCATCGAGGTGGACTCCCTGAGACTAAAATTTGTGGATCTATTTTGGCATTGCATTTTGTAGTGTGCAGAAGGCTGCAAGATCGCCACAGAGAGGAGCTTGCACCTGCCTGAGAGAGGCCCTGTCATTTGATGGAGTGGAGGCCGATCGCGGTTGCATGGAGGTCGATAGAGGCTGTGTGGAGGCTGACTGTGGCTATTGTAGTCAGCATGGAGCATGGTCAGTGCTTAACTATGTGTTTGACTGCCCGGAAGCTGCGTGGTTGATCAACGTGGGATACATCGACATTTTTTCATATCACTTGACGAGGAAGGGTGACCAGCCACGTGTGTGGAGAATGGTCTATCTGGAGCATGTGCAGAGTAGCTGAGGGTAACAACTACAGAGCAAGGTTGTTTGTTGCTTCATGCAAGTTGGATTCCGAGGTGAGGTGTGTTAAGATCGCTCAAGGCTGTAGAGGATTCAGTTTCTAGTGAGCTGATTGTGAAGAAAAAATCACAGAGAGGAGCATTGTTGTGCTAGAGTGGAGCGTTGAATGTTAAATGTTGCTCAGATTTCAGGAGAGCCATTCATTACTGCTGTTTTTTTTTGTAAAGAAGATTTGTGGGTTGTTTACATTATTGAAGTTTTTTTTATTCAAAATGAATAACCAAATAGCTGAAGCTTATCTCAATGAGAGTAATAAGCTTGATGGTTCCAATTACAATAATTGGAATTTTAAGCTCCAGACTTTGCTTGAGGGACAAAATGCCTATGGCATTGCCACCGATGATGAGGTCAAGCCAACTACTGCAACTGGTGGATTGAATACAATGATTCAAGACTAGGAGAAAAGGGAGATGAAGGAAAAAGTTCTACTCAACTTATGAGTCAAAGACTGCATCATCCCTCACATTCGGGATTGCAAGACAACGAATGACATATGGATGATTCTCAAATAAATGTACGAGAGCAAGAACACGAGTTTAACTTTGAAGATAAACTAACTGGTATTGGTCAGACCATGGCGAATGATGATCTGGTGAAAATTACCATGAACGGCATGACCGATGACTATCGTTTATAATGGGTTTGAATGCAAGAGAAAAGCCTCCAAGATTTAAAGAGCTCACTGGGATCTTGCTACAAGAAGAGGAAAGGAGGTTGTCTCTCAAACCTCAAAATCCAGATCTTGCATTGATGATCAAGTTCAAGACAAAGAGGAAAGTAGTGGCTGATCACTGAAAAGGCAACGCATCCCGAGAAAGGACATCACAAGGTATGACCTTGCATAAGCATGAGTCTGCTCCTAAATGATTTTATTGTGGTAAGATAGGCCATATTGCTAAATTTTTCCATAAGGAAAAGGCAGATGGGGAGAGGTACAAGTAGAGAAGACATGCACGTCATTTGGTTGATGCAGATTAGAACCAGGATGTCAGATTATTTATGGCTGAGACTGAACTAGCCACTGAGGAGGATGAATCAGATATTTGGTTCATAGCTTCTGGAGCCTCTTCACATATGACAGGTAAAAAGGAATGGTTCAGAAATGTTAGAGAATCCAACACTAGAGTAAAAGTATACCTTGGAGATAATAGAGGGTATGAGATCAAGGGGCATGGAAATTTCCTTGTCACTCTGCCTGATGGAAAGATCAGGAATATATTTGATGTGTGGTATGTTCCTGGTTTTAAGAAGAACCTGATTTCTGTTTCAAAAATTCCAGATCAGGATCTCAAGGTAGAATTCTTTAAATCTCATTGTATTATTAAAGGCTTGTTGGACCAGGTGAAGCCTATTTCTACAGGTATTCGTATAGGAGGACTCTACAAACTAGATGTGAAAAGTACACCACAACAATCATTGATGTCATCGAATAAGTTTGCTGAAAATTTTTGGCATCAACGACTTGGGCATATCAATTTCAATGACCTTATTCTATTGCAGAACAACGGTTTGGTAGATGGTCTTCCTATTTTGAAAAAGTTGAATATTGATTGTGAAGCATGTGCATTCGGTCAACAACATGGAGATGAGTTTCCTGTTGTTAAAGATATGAAATAGAGGGATACATTCGAACTTATACATACTGATTTATGTGGCCCTATCCAGAAAAGATAATTAGGTGGGGCCTACTATTTTCTAATCTTTGTTGATGATTATACAAGATTCACATGGGTGTATTTTCTTAGACACAAGAGTCATGCCTTTGAGTATTTCAAGCAGTTTAGGAACATGATCGAGAAGAAAACAAGAATGTTCATCAGGATTCTTCGATCAGATCAAGGCAGAGAATTCATGAAAGGGGATTTCAACAAATACTGTAAAGAGCATGGGATACAACAGCAGTTTACAACACCATGCACTCCTCAGCAGAATGGAGTAGCTGAGAGGGAAAACAAAACACCGATGGAGTGTGCTTGCAGTATGTTGAAAGGTAAAAATCTAACTAATGGTTTTTGGGCAGAAGTTGTCAATATTGCAGTGTATTTGAAGAATAGGAGTCCCACTAAAAGTATTGATTATAAACTCCTTTTGAAGCATTGTTTGGCTTCACGCCTATAGTAAGACACCTTAGAGTATTTGGTTGTAAAGCTTTTGCGCATGCTCCCAAAGAAAACAAGAAGAAGTTAGATTCAAAGGACATTAAATGTACCTTCATTGGATATTGCAGTGAGTATAAGTCTTATAAATTGTTTGATCCTTCTATTCACAAGGTGTTTTTTAGTAGAGACGTAGTATTCCATGAATAGGTTGATGATGGAAACCCTATTCAAGATAATGAAGAATGACATATACCCTTACTTTCATACGAGGATGTTGAAACAAGGATCAATCAACAGAAACATCAGCAGCAACAACAACAACAACAACAGCAAGATAAAGAGGAGGAAATTGAGTTCAGTCCACAAAGAGAAGAACATAGCAGAATAGTTGACACCCCACCACTCAGGAGATCTAACAGGCCAAAACAGTTACCAGCTCGATATAGGGATTGTGCGCTCATGACTGGTATGTTAAACATTGCATAACCTTCTAATTTTTATGAAGCTAGTAAGAGTTTTGAATGGAAGGAAGAATTGAAGGAGGAATATGAATCTATTATTAAGAACAATACTTGGAATCTAGTAAAGCTTCCTCATGATAAACAACCCATAGGTTGCAGATGGTTATTTAAGTTGAAATTTAAAGTAGATGGGTCTATTGATAAGCATAAAGCAAGGTTGGTTGCAAAGGGGTATTCCCAGAAAGAAGGTATTGATTTTGAGGAAACATTTTCCCCTGTTGTAAAATTAAATACCATTAGAATGATTATTGCTTCGGCCACTAAGCATCATTGGAAAATACATCAATTAGATGTTAAATCTGCTTTCTTAAATGGCGATTTAAAAGAAGAAGTATACTTAGTGCAGCCTGAGGGGTTTGTTAAGAAGGGAGAAGAGTATTTAGTATGTAGATTAGAGAAAGCTTTATATGGTTTAAAGCAGGCTCCTAGATCCTGGTACAAAAAAATTGATTCATTTTTCCTCATGCATGGTTATAAACGGAGCAAAAATGATCCTAATTTGTATACTGTGTTTAATGACGAGGGGCAGATAGTGTTGATTTATTTATATGTAGATGATCAGATCATAATAAGGAGTGTAGATAATCTCATTGAAGAAATCAATCAATAGTTATCACAGAAATTTGAGATGAAGGACCTTGGAGAAATGTAGTACTGTTTGGGTCTAGAAGTTTGGAGAGATTCAAGCCAAACTTTCTTGTCCCAGGGTAAGTATGCTAAGATTTTGTTGACTAAATTCAAAATGGATGAGTGCAAGGTTGCATCTGTGCCTTTACAGCAGAACAACAAACTTCAGGTGAATGATGGTTCGAAATATGTAGATGAAACATTGTATAGACAGTCGGTTGCTAGTCTTATCTATTTGTCTACAACGAGACAAGATCTAGCTTATGTAGTGAGTGTTTTGAGTCAGTTCATGACTCAACCTCATGAGAACCATTGACTTGCAGCGAAAGGAGTAGTGAGATATCTGCAAGGAACTTCAAACTTTGGTATTTTGTATTCTAACTCATTTGATGTTAGCTTGATAGGTTATACAGACTCTGATTGGGCAGGAAATTATATGATAGAAGATCAATTACAGGTTATGCCTTTAGCATTGGGTCTGGGGTCATCTCTTGGTGCAACAAGAAGTAGCATACTGTAGCCTTATCCTCAGCAGAAGCAGAATATCAAGCTATGTGTGTAGCAACATGTGAGGTATTTTGGTTGCGCAGACTTCTCCAAGATGTTGGAGAAGAATAGAAAGAAGCTACGGTTATCAATTGCGATAATCAAAGTTCCATCAAATTAACTTACAATCCTGTGTTTCATAAAAACACTAAGCACATAGACACTCAATTTCATTTTTTTGGGGAAAAGGTGTAGTCCAAAGAGATTTGTGTTGAATATTGTAATTCTTGTGATAATATGGCTGATATATTTACTAAGCCTATGGTAAGACTGAAGTTTGAATTGTTTAGGTACATATTAGGTATGTTTAAGAACCCTTTCTCTATTAAGGGGGGGTGTTAGAATTAATGGAGAAGAGGTGCTTCTTGTTACGTAGTTGTGATTATTCTTTTATTAGTTATTATGTTCCTATTATTCAGGGATATGATTTGTTGTCCATAACAAAATGTATATATTTATTATTGGAGATTAATGTGAAGCCTGTGTGGTGTTTTGCTTGTAGGAGCTCCTGGTTATCTGCACCTGTGAGCTCCTCTTGTGTTGGTTTGTCATTTCACGTCTTCCGTGTGCAACTCTTGAAAAATCTACATGTACACGTCGATTGTGTCTTGGTCAAAATATGCGTGACAGTAAGTGAAAGTTGAAGTGGGATTTAAGTCAGCTTCCTATTGATAGTTGTCAATGCCATATTTGAATTAATCCCAGAGTATTTATTCTATCGACAAGAACATGATAAACACATATCTTTGTGGTTTTCCATTGGAGAAAGCTTTTCACTTTTGTGATGATATGGACCCAATGAAACTCTATTAGGAACATACACTTCGTTTTTTAAGTTTTTTAGAAAGTTGGGAACTCTAAATATTGGCACAGTGGATGGCAATCTATAATCAACTGGATAATTACATTTCATACACATGATCTATTATTTTTCTTCTGTTGACGTGTTTTCGTCATGCTGTCTTCTCTTAGTGGGAAAGGGAGGCTAGATAGGGATATCTATGCTATAACTAGAGGTAACTTGAGCATCATGCTCCATAACATACATGATCACCAGTTAAAAATGCAATAAATTGATGTATTGAGAATGGTATAACATCTTGGATACTAAAACCAGTCATACACAAGCTTAAGAAGAAACTAACATTAATTTGATATTCTCTTACTCTATAAATTTTCTTTTTATAGACCTTGGATTCTAGAATTATAAACATAGATATTCATTTCTGATGTAGCATCATCCATTGGATTTTACAAACATAAAAAAAAAATGTCTTACATGTCTAGAAAATTGAGCTTTCACTTCTTCATAATTGTAGACTTCTCACTTGATCTCATCCTGTTCGCTTTTTCCCTCTAGGTTCGAGCCACTCCTTCATTCATTTCTACTGTCACCTAGCTAAACAAAATAGCCAACAATTACAAATGTTATAAACATACAATGTGCAACAAGAAAGGAAAAACTACATCTTGTGAATAATAAGAACACACAAAAATACACACAGAACAACATATTTGGCAAGGAACTCCAACCATGTTTCGATTAGACTTATTGTATATTTATACATGAAAGATGTCGTTGGTGTAACATCACAAGGTTAAAATCTCATGTAATAAAGTTAATAAAGGAAAAATAATATCAAGGTCATGGGACACGTATTCCAAGTTGAATGTTGGGGAAAGTGCCCTAGTGGGCATCACTTGTTATTTATTATGGCTAAAGGAAATTGGTTAAGGCATTGGCAAAGGCTTTGGAAAGTAAAAAAGGAATTATTGACATTTTTCTCATGAAAAGAAATGAAATTAGGAGAAAAGGAAGGTGATATGTCACAAGTTGCATGTGAGGAGGAATTTGAAGGAAAATAGAGGAAAAATGAAGAAACTTGAGGCATCAATGATACAAAGGATTATGGTGATCAATTCACAATTTTTTGTTAGTCGTTTCTCAGTTGAGTTTTGCAATTGGCTTCCAAGCGGATAAAACCACCAAGGGGAGAAAGCACGCAAGCAAGCAAAGGAAGGACAAGGAAGCATAGATCAAGCGAGGAAAGGTTGGATCAAGCCTCTTCAATGGGAATACTTGCAGGTAATATATTTCATGTATGATTTCCTATATGGTTTTTTTATGCATGGTATATGCATGTGTGTATTGGGTTCATTTGTCATCATTCGAATGAGGTCTTCTTGGTTTGACAATGGTTTTAGCCTTGCCTTGCCATTTCTAGATAGCTATGGTGTGATGTGATTCATTCTCAGTTAAGATTTGGATTGTCAGAAGGTTTTTGGATTTGGTTGAGGTGGTCTCAGGAAAATCCCAAGGATTGGGGGTGGTGACAATTTTCTCCATGATGCCCTAAACAAGTCGGTGGAGACAGACAAATTCCTCAACTTATGGTGAAGAAATTCTAAGGCGTCCAAACATGGTTTGATTTTGTGATCTTACGATTGGTTTAGGTGAGATCACGGTATTGTGAGGGTGGAGGTGGTTTAACCTTTGGATTCCCTTAGTTTCTTATGGATTAATTTATCCCATGAGATCCCACATTCATGCTTGAAATATGGCACAGGGGTGATTGATTGAAAGAGATATTTGTTTTAACTCAACCTATGGTCGGTTGGTACGTGGAAGTCCCTAACATGGTTTCCTTTTGCATATGATTGATAAGAGTTATTTCCCCTTGTATTTCATGATTAATTGTACTTGTTATTATGTGGCTTAAATGGTATTTCTATCATTTTTATTTATTTGTTTATATTCTATTTATGAGCATGGTTTTATGACAAATTCAAGTTATGGATCTTATCATGCTTTTACTTGTAAATGACTAGTTAAGGAATGCATGACCTAATAGATATTATTGTAGCTATTGTGAGAGGGAATTAGACCTTCTTGATGTTTCTCAGATAAGTTTCAGATCTCTATGTTTAGATATGCATTCATGACCTATAGATTTCATGTTCACCATGTGTTTGACAGAATCACTACCATGGTTAGACTTGGTTAGGTCAACTCCTTTATTAAGTTTTGTGTTAGAGGCTTTGTCCTTGTGTCATTTCTCATTTTGGGAAGTTCTTCCAAGTTTTGGGTAGTGGTCTGGAGACTAGCCCTAAAAAAGTGGCCTAAATCTCACGGTTGATGGCACAAAACTCGGTCAAAAAGACTACAGTCACTCCCTTGCTGGATTGTGCACACAAGAGGAGGGTTACAATTGAATTTAGGAAATTTCATGTCATCATGGAGGAGTCCATGTCAGTGGAAAAGCAGGTTAATTGAGGGTTTAGGGCACTTGGAAGGTTCGTTTGGCACTTCAAGGTCATTTAGCACCTGAGGGAAGTCAGAAAGGTCTTGTTTTGTCGAATCTATTTCCTTAATATTATTTAGGAGGTTGATTCATGTCATAGTAGCCCTCAACTCATGTTTACCCTAACAAACTAGTTAAAGTGGGTAGATATGGGACGAGGTATTACAAAGTAGCATCAGAGAATGGTTCAAACACTTGAATCCGATGGACTAGATGCAGGTTGTTCAACGTGCATTATCATGGTTATCATTGTCATGCATGAGGTCATGGTATGTAGTTGGTATTGTCATGCATGATGTTGCCATACTGATGTGATTATTATTATACATGTGTCGTGCTAATTTGGAATGATTTTGCAGATGAGATAATCCTCCCTGAACATCATTGAGGTATGATTTTGGTTATGGTACCTATTTGGTTTATATGACATGCCATTATTGCAGGAAAAACAAAATCGCAGATGATGAGAAAAATGGTGGATTACAGTTCATGTGACTCCCTATAGATCAGTTGAGAAACAAGGACATGAGTATTCTCTTGGTATAGCAGATACAATGAGGGGTTTGAGGGTAGAGATTAGAAGATGCAAGGTAGACAATGACATTTTGGTTGAGGCTCAAGAGAGACTTGCAAGGGCTCAGGAAAAGTAGGTAGAGATCATTGTAGTGATACTTTAGAGTTTTTCATACTTTTAGAGACAGGTTTAGTTGAGGATTAGTGAAAGACATGAAGATAAGACTAATGGAGCCTATAGTAGCAAGTCTCAGTCAAGATATAGGTTCGACAGAGGAGACATAATCATAGGTGGAAGATCATTGGATACACCTGATAGGAGGACTGGTATCTATGGGTATCATTCTATTTCCTCATCCAGGAGACATCATTATAGTCATCACCATCATTATCCTTATAGGAGCATTAAGTACCTTCCTGACAAGTTCAAGAAAGTCAAGCCTCCTACATTTGATGGTGAGATGAAGACGTCAGAAGATGCAAAGGTATTGTTGCTTGGGATGAAGAAAAGCTTCATATTGCATAACTATTTAGAGAACATGAAATCCAAAATAACTACCTTTAGCATCAAAGGGAAAACAAATATTTGGTGGGAAGATGTGAAGAGTTTCAAGGAAATTCGAGAAGAAGAGTTGCTTTAGGATGCATTTGAGAGAATCTTCAAGAAGAAGTACCTATCTGAAAAATATTACAATGACAGAACTAAGGAGTTTTATGAGTTGCTAATGGCTTCTATGATAGATGATGAGTATACTAGTAGGTTCTTAAAGCTTTGGAGGTATATGTCTTAACTAAAGGATGGCAAAGAAAATATTCAATATTTCATTATCAGGTTGGTAGCATCATATAGAAACTAGATTGAGTTTTATCAGCCTCAATCATTAGAGGAATCCATCAAGAAAATCAAGCATTATTATGAGTAATCAAACCATAAGGCCAAGCCTAAGTGCAATTTGAAGGGAAATGAGAAATTTAAAATGAAGTGGACACCAAAGTGAGGAATGCATCAGGATGTAGGTGAGAAATAAAATGTTTCTACTTACAAGAAGTTCAATGCATTTGAGAGGGGACATGGGTCATAGCATGGAGAGAAGCATGATAGAGGTGATGGTAGGGGACCATTGAAGTGTTGGATATGTAGCAAATATCATCGCAAGAAGAATTTTCCATTGTACCATGGTGTCATGCCTCACATCTATAGTTCTCGGGAGGCGCATACATTTAGGATGTGGTCCATAATGTTCTTTGGATCTATGCACCTATGGACAACAAGCAGGAAAATACCTAGACCTCCATTATGAGATGGAAGGTAAGCTTTGTGGTTGATTTGTTTATATTTTGATTTAACCTAGGTTTAATTATAGTTATGTTAATCCTGATATGGTGGATAACTATGGTTTGAGAAAAGAATTGCATGCAGAGTCTTGGTTGGTGCAGTTAGATATAGGTAACAAGAAGAGAGTTCATCATTGGGTAAGAGCTTGTGAATTTTAGTTGAATGGTATGCCTACTTTAGCACATATAAATTCTTTACCATTGGGATCATATATTATGATTTTGGGAATGTATTGGTCTTACCTCCACAAGAGAAAATTAAATTGTTATGAAAAGGCTATTGAGTGCTTGGACGATAATGTGGAAAAGAGAATATTGCAAGGAAAGAAAAATACTACATCATTTACAATGGTTACAACCATGCAAGCTAAAGCACAGCTGTAGGAAGGGGTGTGTACTATTTGTAGCCCATATTTATAGTAACGAGGGTAAGGATTTTGACAATGTAGAAATCTTCAAGAGATACCATGTATTACAACAGTTTCAAGATGTATTGCTAGCAGCGATTTCATAGTTGCCTCCCCACAAGGAAGTGGACTTTTCTATTGAGTTGGTCCCAGAAGCAGCACTAGCATCAAAGACACCTTAGAGGATAATCACTCTATAGTTAGTGGAATTGAAGTTGTAGTTGAATGAAATTCTTTATAGGGTATATATTAGGCCAAGTTTATTACCTTGGGGTGCACAAATGTTGTTCATAAAGAAGAAGGATGGTACACTCATGCTCTGTAATGATTATAGGCAACTCAATAATGTGACCATCAAGAGTATGTATACAATGCCAAGGATCGATGACTTGTTTGGTCGGTTGAAGGGAGAAGCAATTTTCTCAAAGATTGATTTTATATGAGGATGCCATCAAGTACGCATCAAATAAGAGGACATCTACAAGATGACTTTTTGGACCAGGTATGGGAATTATGAGTTTGTTATGGTTCCTCTCAGTTTGACTAATGATCCAACTATTTTTATGTTCTTGATGAGTAATGTGTTGCTTCCTTATGTTCACAAGTTTGTGATTGCATTCATTAATGATATACTGATATATTCTAAGAATGTGGAAGAGCATGCAAAACACTTAGCATCAATATTAAGATTTCTAAGGGAGCATCAATTGTATATCAAGCTTAATAAATGCAATTTCTTTCAAACATAGGTACATTACTTGGGATATGTTGTTTCCAAGGAAGGCATAGCAGTGCATTTGAAAAACATAAGAGCTATCATGGAGTGGGAAACTCTTAGGAATGTGGATGAGGTCATATCATTCATGGATCTAGTTGGTTACTACAGGTGGTTCATCAGTAACTTCACTCATATTTCCTATCCTATCACATCATTGCAAAGAAAAGGAAATAAATTTTAATGGAAAGAGGAGTGTACAACAAGTTTTAAGCAGTTGAAGCATTTTCTTACAAATTCTCCAATGTTAAAGATGTAGATCCAGATAAAGAGTTCACTGTGTGCAAAAATTCTTGCAAGAGAGGACTTGGTAGAGTCTTGATGCACGAGAGATAGGTTTTGTGCTATGAGTCAAGGAAACTAAATGAGCATGAGAAAAACTATGTCACTCATGATCTTGACTTGGTAGTGATCATTCATGCTTTGAAGATGTGGAGGCAATATCAGCTTTGCCTGAGGTTTTTGATGATGAGCGATAATAGTGGGATGACGTACTTGTTTGACCAATTGAATTTGAATGTCAGGAAAGCTATAAGGTTGTCTACCCTCAGTAAGTTTGGCTTTGATATCATATACATTAAAGGAAAGGAGAATAGAGTTGTAGATGCTCTGAGCAGGAGGTTGTAGTTAAACCATGTTATAGTTGTGAGCTCGTATGGGAAATATTTACAAGGGTAGATCTTATAGGAAGGATGACATGATGACACCTAGTAGCAGCTTAAGCACAAGTTATAGCAGGGAACATGTTATGAAACCAGCTCAAGAAAAGATAGAAAAGATAGATCAACGCCTTAGAATTCAGCCTCTTCGAGGGGGCAACCTCCTTTACATTACATAAATGAACAATTCTTGGATGATTTAAATGACAAAACCTCCTTTCTATATATAGGAGTCTAAGGAGTCACAATATAATCCAACCGACCTAACAATAATAATATAAAGCCACAAAAATAACAATAGAGGGATTCTATGGGGCACAGTAATAACAATATGGGGGCAATAGGGGCACAACAATATTAATAAGGGGTATAACTACAATAGTAATGGGGTAATCACTAGTATTATAGGGACCCAACATGCCCCTCTCCTTCAAAAAGGTGTTGTCCTCAACGCTTGAGTAGTTCTGGATACTTCTGCATAAAATTCTCATCCTCCCATGTGGAATCTTCAACGGATAAGTTCTTCCACTTGATAAGATACTCTGAAATTGAATGATTTCGTAGCTATCAAGTTCTTGTTTCTGTGACTGCTTCCGATTCCAATATAATTTTTCCTTCCTCGTCATGTTCTGGAAATATTGTTTGAATTGGGAGCTTGTCGCCTATAACCTTCTTTAAACATGAAACATGGAAAACTGGGTGCAATCGAGAAGTTGCAGGAAGCTCCAATTTGTATGCCATAGTACCAATCTTTTGCAACACCTTGTACGGACCATAATACTTTGGTGATAATTTATTATCCTTCTTAGCTTGCTTGAGGGACATTTGCTTATATGGTTGTAGCCGTAGGAATACCCAATCACCTACATCAAAACTTCTTTCACTGTGATGTTGATCTACCTGTTGTTTCATTCTATTATGTGCCAACACGAGGTTATCCTTTAAGAGTTGGAGGACTTGTTGTTGATGTTCGATGTGATGTTCCACTGCCTGAACCTTAGAATTTTCTCTTAAATATGATGTGATGGATGGTGGTTGATACCCATAAAGTGCCATAAATGGGGTCATTTTTGTTGTTGTATGGAAGGAAGTGTTATACCACCATTCAGCCAGAGGCAACCATTTGACCCATTGTGTCTGTTTATCAGATACAAAGCAACGAAGATATCCTTCCAAATATTTGTTTACTATCTCAGTTTGCCCATCAGATTGAGGATGATAAGATGAGCTATGAGCTAACTGAGTACCAAGACAAGAAAATAATTCTGTCCAAAAATTTCCAGTGAAAATGGGATCTCTGTCACTTACAATAATCTTTGGGTTTCCATGTAGCTTTTGAATTGTTTCCATAAATGCAGTAGAAACTGTACTGGCTTTAAATGGATGTGATAATGCACAAAAGTGTGCATACTTGGTAAGTCTGTCAACTACCACCATGATGACACTCTTTCCCTCAGACTTGGGTAAACCTGTGATAAAATCCATTGAAACCTCCTCCCAACGTTGGCTTGGAATGGATAAAGGTTGTAATAGACCCGGTGTCTTAATTGTTTCAACTTTATTTTGTTGGCAAACCAAACATTCCGCCACAAACTTTTGAATATTTGATTTAAGGCCATCCCAAAAAAATTCCTTCTTAACCCTGTGGTAAGTTTTTAAAAATCCTGAGTGCCCTCCTAAGGGAGAAGTGTGCAATTCCATAAGAATCTTTTGTTTTAGCTGGGAATTCTTACAGAGGTATAAGCGATCTTTGTACCATAACGAATCATTTTGCCAGCTAAATGTATCAGATGTACTGGAATCTTGTTGTAACTTTCGAATAAGTGCCCACACTTCTTCGTCATTCTTCCATTCCTCCCTTGCTTCGTTTATCCAATCTGGTTGGATAATAGAAATGGCGCACAACAATGCTTCCACATCCTCATCCTTTCTTGAGAGTGCATCTGCCACCACATTTTGCTTCCCTTTTTTGTAGATGATTTCAAAGTCATAACCCAACATCTTTGTGACCCACTTTTGTTGCTCTTCAGAGGATAATCTTTGTTCTAAAAAGTATTTAAGGCTATCATGATCCGTTTTTACCTTGAAGTGTCTACCCATTAGGTAGGGTCACCATTTCTTAAGTGCATGGAGTATTGCCAACATTTCCTTCTCATAAATAACTTTGCTTAAAAACTTTCCCTTGATTGGACGACTTTCAAAAGCAATGGGTCTTTCATCTTGCATTAGAACAACACCAATTCCATTTCCTGAAGCATCACATTCCACAATAAAGGTTTTTGTGAAGTCCGGTGTAGCTAAGACCGGTGCTTGGCACATTGCCTCTTTAAGATGTTCAAAGGCCTTTGTTGCTTCCGGAGTCCATGAAAATGCATCTTTCTTCAATAATGTTGTTAGAGGTGCTGCTATTCTCCCATAATTCTTAACAAACTTGCGATAATACCCTGTCAACCCGAGAAATCCTTGCAAATGCTTTATGGATGTGGGGATTTTCCATTCCTTAATGGCTTTAATTTTGCTAGGGTCTACCTTAACTCCTTCATGAGATACAATATGACCCAAATATTCCACCTCCTGGACTCCAAAGAAACATTTGGATCTTTTTGCATATAATTGTTTCTCCTTCAATAGTTGTAGCACCCTGTCAACATGTTCAACATGATCCTTCCAAGACTTGCTGTAGATTAGTATATCATCAAAAAATACTAACACAAATTTTCTAAGGAATGGTTTGAAAATTGAATTCATCAAACCTTGAAATGTTGAAGGTGCATTGGTAAGGCCAAAAGGCATGACCAAAAATTCATAATGACCCTCATGAGTTCTAAATGTTGTTTTCGGAATGTCTTCAGTCTTCATTCTGATTTGATGATATCCTGAACGAAGATCCAACTTGGTGAAGTAAATTGATCCATGCAATTCATCCAGTAATTCATCAATGACAGGAATGGGGAACTTATCTTTAATAGTGAGCTTGTTGAGCTCCCTATAATCTGGACACATGCGCCATGATCCATCCTTCTTGTGCACCAATACTACTGGAGCAGAGAAAGAACTTTGACTCGGTTGAATTATACCAGCCTCTAGCATTTCTGCAACCATACGTTCAATTTCACTCTTTTGGACATAGGGATATCTGTACGGCCTGATGTTTGGAGGAACACTTCCTGGAATCAGATGAATAGCATGATCATGATCACGCATAGGTGGGAGACCTTTCGGAGTCTCAAATACCTTGGAATGATTGTCCAGGACTTTTTGGAGATCTGGAGAAATAGATGATTCCAATGTGGAAACATCTAGCGAGCATAATTGTGCAATTACACCTCTTTGCTCCTTTTATACTATTAGAGTTGATTATCTTTCCTGGTTTCCCTGCAATACCCCTTAATTCAACTTCCTTTCCTTCAGTAGAAAATTTGATGAAAATTTCTTGAAAATTTAAAGCTATTGTACCCAGGGATTGTATCCATTGGACTCCTAGTACAACATCAACACCTCCCATTGGAATGGAAAGCATTGGGCTAGTCAATACATATTCTCCCATGGATAGCTTGATATTATGGCACTTTCCAGAGCAATTTATTGTTCCTCCATTTGCAATCATCACTTGACACTCTGGTGCTGGATATAGGAAGCAATTCAATTCTTTTGCTACCTTACAATGAATAAAATTGTGGGTGCTTCCTGAATCAATCAACACTATTACCTTTTTCTTCTTGATTTGTCCTTCTATCTTGATGGTTTGAGGAGTGGTAATTCCTGCCAATGCATTACAAGATATGGTCGGATTTATTTGTTCTTTATCTAGGCTTTGTTCCTGGAGTATATCCTCTTCTTTTGACCTTTCTTGCTCCTTTTCTTCTTCCTCTTCACAATCTATGTAGAATAATTTCTTCTCAGCACACTTATGACCTTTAGTGTATTTGCTATCACAATTGTAACAAAGCCCTTTTGCTCTTTTTTCTTCCAATTGTTGTGGTGTCAACCTTATAGGTTGTGGAAGACTAGGGGCAACAACACTTCCGTCTTTATAGTTGTGAGTGGTATGCTTCCTGGTTGCCATAATTTGGCTTTCCATTTTTCTTGCTAACCTGAATGCCTTCTCTAATGAATCAGGTTCCCAAAGGCGAACATCATGTTGGATATTATCCTTTAAAGACCCTATGAACACATCAATCCTATGCTCCTCTGGAATATCTTTTACCCTTATGTTCAATTTTTGGAACTCCTCAATGTGCTCCATTATTGAACCCTTTTGTTTGAGACTTATCAATTGGCTAAAAAAAGTGTTGCTTTTTGTATCCTCATAATGTGCTATCAATTCTTCCGTAAAAATTGCCCAAGTGATAAATGGTTTACGAGAGCAAAGCCATTGATACCATACAAACTGATTTGGTTCCAAATATAAAGTTCCATACGTACCTTTTGTGTGTTTTGCACATTATTGAGATCGAAGAATTGCTCCATCTGTAATATCCATGTGGCAGGATCCTTGCCATCAAACTTCCTCATATCGATTTTTGGAATATGGTGAGTCTTCGATCCAACATTGGCGTCTATGGAATCATGATTAACATTTCTTTTGTTCTCATCATGAGTTTCCTTTAGTAACCTTTCACCCTTAGGGACCATTTCTTGTAGCAACTTATTCATATTTATCTTCCATTCGTCCATGTCTGTCTTCAAATCTATCTTCAAATCATCCATCTTAGCTTCCACGTCAATCATCTTAGCTTCTACGCCTTTCTTTAAACAGTCCATCTTAGCTTCTACACCTTTCTTTAAACCATCCATCTTAGCTTCTACATCTTTCTTTAAACCATCCATCTTAGATTCTATTCCTTTTTGTGCAAGGGACAGTTGTTGCACTTGGTCTTGTAATTTTGATATATCATGTTGCATTTCTTCCTCTTCTTCATGAGTCATGCTAGAGCTTTCAGGTTCCTTACTAGGTGTTTCCATTTTCTTTCCTTAGGGAATCAGTTACCTATAATAATGCTCTACTATGCCCTTTGAATTCCTTCAAAATAAATTTTCAAACCAAGCTTAAGCAAAAATTTAAGAAAATCTACACACCTTTTTTCACTTTGTAGGAGCTTGACATTGCCTCCGATGTATCTTTGTACTTTCCGATCATCTAGTTTTGAATTTTTGGCCTATAGTAGCCCTCTGTGTCCTCTTTCCAATGCCACATGTATGTCCCAAATTTGATTCTCCAAGGAAGAGTTATGTGAAATCTCCCACAGTGACTTGCTTATAGACTAGTTCAGTAGAGCGAACTTGTACGACATGCCACGAGTCACCGTTTCGACCTTTGGATCTAAAAGATGCATAAAAGAAACTACAATTTGTCATCTTTCTCTACCTTCTTACGAAATTTCAATTCGATCCCCTGAGAGAAAGTTATGACGATTTTCCGTAGGTCACTTGTTTTGAATGTAATTCAGGAGTCTGCAAAAAGACCAACTTCCTCAGATAATATCTCCACAAATATCGTATGAAAAGCTCTGAAAGTCGGACCCAAGGTTAAGCGTGATTTCTTCTCAAATGGGTTTTTTTTTCAACTTCTGAAACATCACAGAAAAAAATTTATAGCGAAAATACCACGATGACCTGTTTGGAGCAGCAAAACCCTAGAATCCAAAGCTCTGATACCAAATGTTATGAAACTAGCTCAAGAAAAGATAGAAAAGATAGATCAACGCCTTAGAATTCAGCCTCTTCGAGGGGGCAACCTCCTTTACATTACATAAATGAACAATTCTTGGATGATTTAAATGACAAAACGTCCTTTCTATATATAGGAGTCTAAGGAGTCACAATATAATCCAGCCGACCTAACAATAATAATATAAAGCCACAAAAATAACAATAGAGGGATTCTATGGGGCACACTAATAACAATATGGGGGCAATATGGGCACAACAATATTAATAAGGGGTACAACTACAATAGTAATGGGGTAATCACTAGTATTGTAGGGACCCAACAGAACAAGAGAACATTATGTGCACTATCATCTCATGACATATCACTTGGTGAGATTGAGAGATAAGATCTATGTGATAGATGACAGTGAGCTCAAGAAGCTTATGTTGACAGAGTTTCATGTCAAGCCATATTCAGGTCATCTAGGATATTAGAAGATGCTCATAGTTGTGTAGAATTTCTGCTATTGGAAGAAATCTAAAAAGGGAAGTGGTAGAGTTTGCATCTAGTTGCTTGGATTATCATCAAGTGAAAGCTGAGTACAAGCATCGCACTGGGTTTTTACAACCTATTCTGATTCCAAATTCGAAACAGGATGTCATTTCCACGGATTTCATTACAAGTTTGTCAAGGACATCAAAGAAACATGATTTCATCATGGTTGTGGTTGAAAACTTGAGAAATACAACTCACTTCATTCCAGTGAAGACTACATATTCCGCTAGTGAGGTTGCGCAGGTCTTCATCAGAGATATAATGAGATTGTGTGGTATCATAGTGGGAATCACTAGTTGTTTATTATGGCTAAAGGAAATTGGTAAAGGATTTGGAAAGGAGAAACAAAATTATTGGGATTTTATTTATAAAAATAAAGGAAATTAGGAGAAAAGGAAGATGAGAGGTCACAAGTTTCACGTGAGGACGAAATTAAAGGGAAATCGAGGAAAATTGAAAAAATTAGAGGCATCAATGATAAAAAGGCTTATGAGGATCAGTTCACAACATTTTGTCAAATTCTGTTTTGGAATTGGTTTCAAGGAGGAGAAGAGAACCAAGTGGAGAAAGTCAAGAAAGCAATAAAAGGAAGTACAAGGAAATAAAAGTAAGGACAAGGAAAGAAAAGGAAATAGAAGGAAAGACAAGGAAGTGAGGATGAAGAAAGGAAAGGTTGGATCAATTGGCTTCAATGAGAATACTTGCAGGTAGCAGGTTGCATGTATCGTTTCCTAGCTAGTTTTGGAATGCATGGTATATGCATGTGTATATTGGGTTCATTTCTTGTCATTGGTATGTGTTGTTCTTGGATTGAAAATGGTTTTAGCCTTGTCTTTCCATTTCCAGATAGCCATGGTGTGATGGGATTCCTTCCATTTATCTCCAACCATATAAATTATTGTGTTCTTTCTAACTGTATTTCTTCTCTTTCTCTCCCAAAAAAACTGATAGGAGGATTTCTCTATTTTATTTCTTCCTCACTATGCTTAACTAACTCCAACGATTTTTTCTAACAATTAGAGGCTAATCTCTCATCAGCCTTTCACTTTTTTCCTTAGAGGAATAACAACTTAATATAATCTCATAATTTCATTTTTTCCAAAAGATACTTCTATTATAATATTCATGACATGTCATCTACTTTCTTTAATCACAATTTAAATAAGATAAGTCATATAGTAATTTTCGTAGGGGTATTGCATCTCCCACCCTCGAAACAAAAACACCATTCTCGATGTAATTTCATAGGTTCATATTCATTTAAATATCATTGGGAAAGAGTTTCTCATCTCATCCTCTAATTCCTAGGCAGCCTCCTAAAGTCCAAAGTGCTTCCATTGCACTTTAACTTGGGAGATGGTTTGATTCCGAAGTATAATCTCCTTCCAATCCAAGATTTTTTGTGGTTCAATTATAACTCTCCTTCTAGTTTGGCATGTGCCAAATATCAATAAATTACATGAGATAGGTCATGTACATAATTTTTTAACAAATATATATGAAAAAGATTTGAACTTTAGCATGTGTTGGTAATTCCAACTGATAAGACATTGGTCCAACTCTACCTAGAATTTAAAAAAGGTTTGACAAAATCATGGAGCTAATTTACAAAAAAATTCCTAGATTTAGGGAACTATTATTTGGTTTTACTTTCACATAAAAAAGTTCTCCCACACTAAATTATTTATGAATCCTTTTCAGGTCAATGTAGCTCTTTTTCCTATCTTGGGAAGCCTTAAATTTTTCTTGATCTTCTTTATCATTTCCTCCATTTCTTGCAGTTGTTCTGGCTGTAACATGATTCTGACTTCTAATTTACACCAATTCAAGGGAACATGAAATTTCGTGCCACACAAGGATTCGGAAGGTCTCATCCTAAGTAAGGATCGATATCCATTATTGTAGGAAAATTCACCAATTTTACATAATCTTCCAACTTAGAGGGTTGATTCATAGTGTACATATGCAACATGTATTCCAATACATGATTAACTCTTTTTCTCTACCCATCCATTTGCAAATGGTATGTAGTACTCAAATTTAACCGTGTTCCTAATCCAAAACACAACGATTTCCAAAAGTTTGAAGTAAACTTTGCATCTATGTCTAATATTACTATCTTCGGTACTCCATATAACTGAAATATTTATCTCATAAAACATTATTCCACCTAGGAATCCTTATAAGTGGATTGTATATGACTAAAGTGAGAAACTTTAGTTAGTTTTTCCACCACCACCACAATTGAATCATGCAATTTTCTTATTTTGGGTAAACTGGTAATAAATTCTAGGGATATCACCTCCCATTTCAAGTCTTTGATTGGTAGGGGATTCAAAAATCCAGCTAGATGTTTGTGCTCTTCCTTCACCAGTTAACATTCGTAACACCTTGTCAAATATTTTGCAACCTCCATTTTCATTCTAGGCCAATAAAACTCTTGTTTGAGTGCATAAATCATTTTCTATTACCTTGGGTGTGTTGGACATTATTTGTTGTGGTATTGATCCAATACTAACTCTTTAATTTCATGATCATTTGGAATGTAATGTAAGTTTTGTATAATAGCAGTCCATTTTTGTTAATTTCATATTATAAATTCCTTCCTTTTGGAATTTAATTCCTCGCCTTTTCATAAAACATTTTATAATTCTAATCACTTATTATTTCCCCTTTTACTTGTTCAAAAAAAAGTGTTTTGGTTTTACTCACTTCAAACTCACACAAGGATCTTGAATTCTTGCTTAAAGCATGAACCATCCTATTCTTCGTCCCTGTGGTATTCTTTATGTAAAAATTGTATTTCCTCCAGAATGTCGTCCACCTAGCGTGCCTATCATTCAGATCAGGTTAGATGCAAAACTATTTCATACTAATGTGGTATGTTGTTGGTGTAAATCTATTACCTGTTAGATATGCCTCCACATTCTAAATCAAAGTCATAACATGCATAGTTTTTCTTCTGCTCCTTTAATTTTCAGGACTCATATCTTATCACATGTCCTTCTTGCATAAAAAATTCCCCTTAGCCCTTCCAAAATTGCATTAGTATAGACAAAAAATAATATATTTCGCTCTACTATTTGTAATATGGGTGCCATTGTCAACAAATGTTTTAGCCTCTCAAAGTTTTACTGGAATCTTTGAGTCCATTCGAATTTCACTCTCTTCTTATGTAAGGAAGTTATAGGGTGTGCTATTATGAAAAATCCTTCTATAAATATGCGATAATATATGGTTATTTGCATGAATGACCTTATGTCTACCACGTCCTTCAGGAATGGCTAGTGAGGTGTAGCTTTACCTTTTTCGAGTCCATATCTATGTGCTCTTTGGATATGACATGATTAAGATATTGTATCTTATATTAGTAGAATACACAGTTGCTGAACTTTGCATATAGTTGGTGGTATTGTAGTGTTTAAATCACTATTTCCAAGTGTTGTTTGTGCACTTTTAATGCTTTGGAATATACCAGTGTGTCATATATTAAAAATAGCACAAACATGTCTAAAACATTGTTGAAAACACTATTCATTAGACACATGAATGTAATAGGGGAATTTGTGAGCACAAAAGGTAAAACGATAACTTCATAATGCCCATATCATGTTTAAAAAAGGTTTTCATAGGAATGCCTTCTTCCTTGATCCTTAGCTAGTGATATCCACATCTGAGGTCTATTTTTGAAAACATTGTCGATGCTTTGACTTGATAAAACAAGCCAACAATCCTCTGAAGAGGATACTTGTTTTCAACAATCACTTTTTCTAATTGATGGTAATCGATGCATAGTCTAAATGTTCTATCCTTCTTTAAAAAAAAGAGGACTGTAACACCCCAAGGTGACACACTAGGTCATATGTGTCGCTTATAAATAATTTCTTACAATTGCATTTTTAATTTGGTAAGTTCTGGCACACCGATTCGATATAGAGCCTTCAATACTCGATATGCTCTCGATATCAACTCTATGGATAAATATATCTCCGTTTTGGTGGAAGTCTCGAAATATAATCTGAAAACACATATGGGTAATGTTGAACAACCTCCAAATCACTCGCAGATTTCCCCACTTTGTTTTCTATTTGTTTCTCAACTTGGATGGAAAAAATTTGGAACCCTTGCGGCTTATTTTAATTGTAATTTTGTTACATACCACACAAAGATAGTCCTGGGTATACCTCTGATGATATTCACTTCTCCATTTTCCATTGTACATGCAATAATTTTACTTAAACAATCAACAATTGACTCGTGTCCCTCAAACCAATCCATCCCTATCAACATGACATAGGATCCCAAAGGTAATATGTGCAAACTAGGTTTTTGCCCAAATGTTCACCTTCCTCTTCATTCTTGTTTCTAGTTGAACTAGCCACTAATTTATGTATTTTTCATATTTAAGCTTGCATTATTCTACTACCCGAGGGCTAACATAACTTAAACTAGCACCAGGATCTATCAATATAAATACGTTTTGGTTAGAAATGGTACCTTCAAGTTCCACCATCCTGGACTGATGCTCTACTTGACATACTTACAATGCTAAATCAATGTGTGGTTTCATCCTAGCTACATCATTGATGGTAGAAGCCTCATACAAATGTTGTACATTGTGTAAAGTCCTGTTAGTGTAAGGTAAATTTCTCACTAAATGGGGTTCTTCACAAACCCAACATCTCAAAGGTTCCCTGTCCTTACTGTTGCCTTATTTATTAACTTTTGTTTGCTTGGTCCTAGTGTGGGACTCATTTTGTGCCTTGGTCGTTTGAATACCAGTCCTATTCGAGCTCCCTATTTTATTTCTCCTCCGAAACTCTATAGGCAGTCCATAATTTCCACTGGACCTTATTCCCTCATCAGTTTTATCTTTTTTGTTTACCCGACCAATACTTTTGACTTTCACCCCTTTCTTTGGACTGCCAATAAAAAATATGGGCTTTTCTTATTACTTCATCCATAGTCTTCGGATTATCATACTCAATCCTTTATTTAGAAGAAAGTGGGAGACAATTTAGGAAACGCTTTACCTTTTTCTTTTCATCCTTAATTTAGGGAATGTAGTGTAATAAATGAGTAAACTTTGTTACCAGGTGATACATCAACATTTCTCCCAATCCTAAGTCATGGAATCCCTTTTCATTTTATCAAAGTAAAACGTAGTTAAATACTTACCATTGAACAACCTCTAAAAGTATTCTCAATCCACTTGTTTACCTTTCATATTGTGAATTGTTCTCATTCCCCCCCACCATAAGGAGGCTTTCCCTTGAAATTAAGATGTGGGCAACCTGGCCTTTAGTTTGTGGGAATAATTGTATACTTGGAAATATCTATTAATATTCATCAACAAAGCTTCAATTGATTCCCCTGTTTCCCCATCAAAAGTTGGGGCTTTGGATTTTTGAAATTCTTCGTGAAGATCTACATTTGGCTTCTTCCCTACCCTCACCTGCATTTTGGAGGAGCTATGCTCCTCTGCTTTAGCATATTTTTCGTTTTTTCTTTCTACTACTTCCTCCACAGTCTTATGTTCACAAATTTCCCCTAGATTCTCTTCATCCCTTATTATTTTCATTATTTTTAGGTTTGACTTATCAGTTAAATTTGTTATTAATTGTCCTTGTTTTGCATTGATCTTCAATAGTTTCTCATGTCGTGCACACAACTTTATTAGTTCAATATGCATATTTCTCACCATATTTAGTATTTCTCGATTTGGATTTTGTGCTTAGTGTCCTAGGTGTACATAAATTTCCTCGTCTCTAATATGTGTACTCCATGGTTCATCCATTCTACTTGATCTTTATAGCATCTTCACCATGTTCTCTCTCTTCTTTGTACAACCACAATGGTTCATTAGTCAACAAGAACATAATTAACTCAAAGGCCACATTTTTTCAAACTCCGCTCTAATACCACCTATAACATTGCCTCCATCAATAAATAAATTACTTCAATAATTTCATAAATAACTACTTTAAAATTTATTTTATACTCCATATTCACTACTATCTTACAATATATTTGTACAATCCTTTTTATCATTTTCCTCATTGAATCAAAAACGTGTTTCTCACCTCCTGTAAATGTGAGATTTTTCTTCTTACAACATAAATTGTTTCGAATTGACATTTTTTTCGCAAATCATAGACCACGCACAAAAATATTGATGGTTGTGATTTGTTGTAAGTAGACATGATATTTGATAAAAAACATATATTAGTATTCAAAACGCAAAGGGATTTTCCCTTTTTTTATATAACCTTGCACTATTAATTCGTTACTTTTATGTTGACCTACGAAAGGTATTACCATATATCATGTTATTCGAATTCATAACAAATAGATTGACATTGTTATAGCCTAAGGCGACGTTAGGCCTTACAACCGTGGCCTTGCTTAGTTCATACGTGTATCATATATTAATCGAAATAATGATCATAGCCATAAGTCCTCAATTTGGACCTCATAATGGGTTCTTTTCATATCTTATATTATTTAAATTATTGACTGGGGTGGCCACAACTATAATCGCATTTACATGGTGTTGCTTGGGTGATTATGTTGCCACCGCATTCCTTACGCTGTGTTACACATGCATGCAACTTGAGAAGTGGCGTCTAGATGTCTTTCCCTTGTGGAATTGTCTATTTGTTGTCATGATGTATCGTCATGATTTATTTGTACAAACAGACAAATGATATTGATTCGGTAGTGGTTAGAGTAACCATGGACCCTTTCCTTGTTGTCGGCTCTCATTCTCTGCAAAGCTTCTTGGTGAAAAAATTCTCTGCATTGGGTTTTGTTTCCCTACTTCCATTCAATGACTTCCATTTGGGGAAAATAGTCAAATCTCTTCTATTCTCAGCAACGAGTCTCTTGTTTGTTGAAATCTAATTTCAACGTTGTTGTATATCACCAGAAACCGTCCAGCAAACCCGTCGGAGAGCTCTCGGGTCATTTTCCGGCAAGGGTATCTTCCGTACACAAGGGCCCGAGAAAATCTGGAGCAGACGCGTGGCTCTCCCCTGACATCAGCCAATGTAATTTCTCGGGCGATAAAGTTCGGTGACAAACGACCTTCCGATATTGTTGTCCACTGTCCGATTTGATTGAATGTTCTCCGACGTTGATCGTTTGAAACCAGCATTCGGGCCTGCAGCAATTCAATGCATTGCGTGGAGTGAAAGACCTTGGGTTGACCGCCGTTAATGAAATTAAGTGTGTTCGTAGGATAGTTGGTAAACATTTTATTTTTAATATATTTCTTTATGCACGAACGTATGGAGAACTTAAAGATAGGTATGGTGCATTTAAAGAAAAGCATGGACTTTGTGTTAATTTTTGTTTTTACGCAATGTAATATCCAAAAGAAGAGGGAGCTCGTATATTATGTATTTTTTTGTTATGTGTGTGAGAGCTCGTGGGTTGTAATGGTGGTGTTGGCCATCGTAAAACTTAGGAGTAGCGAAAAACCATGTGTGGTTTTGCACAACAGTGCATAAAGAAAATTGTGGAGCACATTTGTATGTATATGTAAATTTTTATTACAGCAGTAAAGTGTCTTTCACAGCAGTGAATGTAAAAGGGGATTTACAGCAGTAAACCCAGCTTAGTGAATTCTCAGGTGAAAACAGAGTAAATGTTTTTGTTGAATGTATTTTTTTTTTGTGTGTGGTGAATCCCTCTCAGCAAAGAGGATGAATATGTATCAGGCATATATTTTAATGAATGGAAATGTTTTTATGGTGGTGAAATACTCTGTTCCTCAGTAAAAAAAATTTTTAAACTTCCCTGTGCACAAAAGATCCTGGAGTGAAGGAAACAGAGCATTGCCTCTGTTGTGTGTAATTTGTTTGTTTTTGGTATTTTCCCATTAAAAATACCCAACAGTGGTATCAGAGCTGGTCCAGGCTCTTTAAAGAAGTTAAAGAAGCTGAAGGGAGAAGGTTGTTGTTGCAACAAAACTTCTCAAGCAGACAGAAGACTCAAACAACGAAGGATTCAGGTATTCTTCATAACTATCTTGTTTGTTACTAAAGAGACAGTCAGTTTTTAAAATACACAGTCAAGGAATGGCTAGCACAAGCACTGGTATGGGTATGTTTAATACCCAGCTCCCACAGTTTAATGGGAAGAACTATGACTACTGGTCAATAACTATGAAAGCCTTGCTTGCTTCCCAAGACTTATGGGAAATAGTTGAAGATGGTTTTGAAGAACCAGCAGATGAAACTGAGTTCAATGCATTAACTCAGGGAGAGAAGGATCTGCTAAAGAGTAATAGGAAGAAGGATTCAAAAGCCCGTGTGTTGTTGTATCTAGCAGTAGACCAGAGTATATTTCCAAGGTTAGCAGTAGCTAAGACAGCAAATGAATCATGGGAAACCCTTAAGACAGCCTATCAAGGCATGGAGAGAGTGAAGACAGCAAAACTACAATTGCTGAGAAAGGATTTTGAGAACTTGAACATGAAGGAGTCAGATAACATTGACTCATTCTTCATTCATGTGATTGGTGTAATCACACAAATGAGAACTCATGGAGAAACCATTGAAGATAGAAGGATTGTGGAGAAAATATTGAGGGTCTTACCCTCAAGGTTCAATGCCATAGTCACCACCATTGAAGAGACAAAGGATCTCTCAAACTATTCAGTTGATGAGCTACATGCATCACTGATAACACATGAACAGAGGTTGAGTAGGAATGAAAACTCATCTCTTGAGCAAGCCTTCAAGACCCAGATGTCCTTTGGAAGAGGAAGAGGTCAAGGAAGAGGAAACCGAAGAGGAAGAGGCAGAAGCCAGAACAGAGGTGGAAGGAACAGCCCATCAAATGCATAAGGAAGAGGCAGCAATCCAAATCAGAACCAAGGTCAAGGCAGCAGCCAACAAAGAGATCAGTATCAGGCTCAAGGACAAAGGTATGATAAATCTAATGTTCAATGCTATTATTGCAAAAAGTATGGACATTATGCTAGTGATTGTAGAAAGAAACAACATGATAAGAACAGCAGACAAAATGCAAATGTTACAAGAGAAAACAACAGTCAAGAAAATGTCCTGTTAGCTTGTAACATGGCTGAAACACATAGTGAGGACATATGGTTTTTAGACTCAGGTTGCAGCAACCATATGACCGGAAACATAGCCTTTTTTTCTGCCCTAGATAAAAATGTGAAATCAAAAGTCACACTAGGAACTGATAGTAAAGTGTCTGTTATGGGAAAAGGAGAAGTACAAATATTTTCAAAGCAAGGAGAAAGGAAAACCATAGCAGATGTATACTATGTCCCCGGAATGAGATGTAATCTCTTGAGTATTGGACAACTTGTCCATAAGGGGTACAATGTTTTCTTTAAAAATGATGTATGCACCATCATGGATATACCACCCAGCAAAAGATGCATTGCTGAAGTGAAAATGACAAGGAACAGGATGTTCCCTCTCCGGATCAGGGCAGACATGAAGAAAAAAAGGGAAATGGCAGCAGTCACCCAAGAGGCCTTCCAAAGCGTGCCAAAGGATGAGAACTGGTTATGGCACTTGAGATTCAGGCATCTAAATTTTGGAGGTCTAAACTTATTGAGCAGAAAAGGAATGGTAAAGGGATTACCATTGATAGAGAAGCCGGACAACCTTTGTGAAGGTTGTATATTGGGCAAACAACATAGAGAAAGTTTTTCCTTCAAGGAAGAGCATAAGGACAAAGACACCCTTAGAGATTATCCACTCAGATTTGTGTGGACCAATGCAAGCTCCATCATTAGCTGGCAGCTTATATTTCTTGACATTCATTGATGATTTTACAAGAAAGACTTGGATATATTTCCTCAAGAACAAAAGTGAAGTCTTTGAGAAATTCCAAAATTTCAAAGCACTTGTGGAGAACCAAAGCGGGCTGCACATAAAAGTATTGAGAACTGATAGAGGAGGTGAGTATATCTCAAATGAATTCCTAAAGTTTTGTAGAGAAAATGGAATACATAAACAGTTCACAACTCGGTACACTCCGCAGCAAAATGGAATTGCTGAAAGGAAAAACAGAACCATCATGGAGATGGCGAGGAGCATGTTGAAGGCAAAGCATTTGCCAAATGAGTATTGGGCTGAAGCTGTACATTGTGCAGTTTATATATTGAACAGGTGTCCGACAAAAGCAGTCTTGAACAAAGTGCCAGAAGAGGCATGGAGTGGTAGAAAGCAAGGAGTCACCCACATGAGAGTTTTTGGGTGTGTGTCCTATGCACACATTCCAGATCAGCTAAGGAGGAAGTTGGACAGCAAAGGGGAGAAATGCATCTTCATTGGATACAGTGAGGAATCCAAAGCCTACAGGCTGTACATCCCATCTACCAAGAAGTTCTTTGTCAGCAGGGATGTTCAATTCATTGAAGAGGAAGCTTGGGATGGAAGCATAGAGAAAACAGTGAATGTCAAGAACTGTTTGTCTCATGATGAAGATGAAGAGGAGGTGGCTGAAATGCATCCCCAAACAGCAGCGCCAACACAAGGACAGCAAGGGACACCATTGAGGATAAATGAAAGTGCTTCTCCAAGCACACCATAAGGAGGAAATTCAAGTGCATCTTCAAGCACCTGCACACCAAGTGAAAGAGGTAAGAAATTTAGAAATCTAAGTGACATTTATGATGAAGGAATGAATTCTTTGTTTGCCTTGTATTGTCATGTTGATGATCCTATTCATTTCGAAGATGCAATTAAAGATAGGAAATGGATAGAAGCTATGGATGAGGAGATGAATGGCATAGAGAGAAACAAAACATGGGATTTGGTTGAGTTACCAAAAGGCAAAGAAGTCATTGGTGTGAAATGGGTCTATAAGACAAAGAGCAATGCTGAAGGCAAGATAGAAAGGCACAAGGCAAGGCTGGTTGTCAAAGGCTACAAGCAGCAATATGGGAGAGACTATGAGGAGAATTTCGCACCGGTTGCAAGAATGGAAACCGTGAGAGCAGTGCTGTCCATAGCAGCTCAAAACAAATGGAAAGTCTACCAAATGGATGTGAAATAAACATTCCTAAATGGAGTGTTAATGGAAGAGGTTTATGTGGAACAGCCTCTCGGATATGAGAAGAAAGGTGAAGAGCACAAAGTGTGCAAATTGAAGAAAGCTCTTTATGGGCTGAAGCAAGCGCCAAGAGCATGGTACAGCAGGATAGATTCATATCTATTGGATAATGAATTTGACAAATGTGAAGGAGAACCCACAGTCTACATCAAGGAAAAGGATGGTAAAATTTTAATTGTTGTCTTGTATGTAGATGATGTTATTTTCACTGGAAATGATATTCATCTTATTGAGAATTTTAAATCAGTCATGAAGGATGAATTTGAAATGACTGACATGGGTTTGTTGAGATACTTCTTAGGCATAGAAGTAGATCAAAATGAAAAAGGAATTTTTATATCTCAAGCAAGATATGTAAATCAAGTTTTGGGCAGATTTAAGATGGAAGAATGCAAGGCAGCAATCACTCCCACAGTGATGGGATTAAAACTCAGCAGAGAGGACAGCAGCAAGGATTTTGATCCTAGCCTGTACAAAAGCATTGTGGGCAGCCTTATGTATTTAACAGCAACTAGGCCTGATTTAATGTATGTTGTTAGTTTGATTTCCAGATTTATGGAGAGGCCAAAGGAGGCACATTGGCAGGCAGCAAAAAGAATTTTAAGGTATGTCAAAGGCACCAAAATGTTTGGAATTTTATATAATGCCTCAGAACATTCAGATTTGGTTGGATACACTGACAGTGATTGGGCTGGAAGTGTAGATGATCGGAAGAGCACTTCCGGTTATGTATTTCATATGGGTTCAGGAGCCATTTCATGGGCTTCTAAGAAGCAGTCCATTGTAGCATTGTCTACAGCAGAGGCTGAATATGTGGCAGCTACAGCAGCAGCATGTCAAGCAGTGTGGATGAGAAGAATGTTGAGAAGCTTAGGCCAAGAGCAAGCAAAAGCGACAGTGATCTTTTGTGACAATAGCTCAGCTATTGCATTGTCAAAGAATTCAGTGTTTCATAAGAGAACGAAACACATTGATACAAGGTTTCACTACATTAGAGAATTGGTGAACAATGGAGAAATTGTCCTAGAACATTGCAGGACCCAAGAACAGGTAGCAGACATCTTGACAAAGCCACTGGATCAGAAAAGCTTTGAATTCTTGAGGAAGTGTCTCGGTATGACCGAATGCCCAGCTGTTGAAATTAAAGGGGAGTGTTGAAATCTAATTTCAACGCTGTTGTATATCACCAGAAACCGTCCAGCAAACCCGCCGGAGAGCTCTCGGGTCACTTTCCGGCAAGGGTATCTTCCGTACACAAGGGCCCGAGAAAATCTGGAGCAGACGCGTGGCTCTCCCCTGACATCAGCCAACGTAATTTCTCGGGCGATAAAGTTCGGTGACAAACGACCTTCCGATATTGTTGTCCACCGTCCGATTTGATTGAATGTTCTCCGCCGTTGATCGTTTGAAACCAGCATTCGGGCCTGCAGCAATTCAATGCATTGCGTGGAGTGAAAGACCTTGGGTTGACCGCCGTTAATGAAATTAAGTGTGTTCGTAGGATAGTTGGTAAACATTTTATTTTTAATATATTTCTTTATGCACGAACGTATGGAGAACTTAAAGATAGGTATGGTGCATTTAAAGAAAAGCATGGACCTTGTGTTAATTTTTTTTACGCAATGTAATATCCAAAAGAGGAAGGAGCTCGTATATTATTTATTTTTTGTTATGTGTGTGAGAGCTCGTGGGTTGTAATGGTGGTGTTGGCCATCGTAAAACTGAGGAGTAGCGAAAAACCATGTGTGGTTTTGCACAGCAGTGCATAAAGAAAATGGTGGAGCGCATTTGTATGTATATGTAAATTTTTATTACAGCAGTAAAGTGTCTTTCACAGCAGTGAATGTAAAAGGGGATTTACAGCAGTAAACCCAGCTCAGTGAATTCTCAGGTGAAAACAGAGTAAATGTTTTTGTTGAATGTATTTTTTTTGTGTGGTGAATCCCTCTCAGCAAAGAGGATGAATATGTATCAGGCATATATTTTAATGAATGGAAATGTTTTTATGGTGGTGAAATACTCTGTTCCTCAGTAAATTTTTTTTTTAAACTTCCCTGTGCACAAAAGATCCTGGAGTGAAGGAAACAGAGGATTGCCTCTGTTGTGTGTAATTTGTTTGTTTTTGGTATTTTCCCATTAAAAATACCCAACATTGTTGTCAAGACTCTCGGATTTACTCAATTTGCTTGATCACATTTCCCTCCGGTAATTTTCAGTGACCTCTTGCTTGCAGTTTACATTTGGTTTCTCTAGTTATTGCGTGGTTTTTTTATCCCCTTTTTATTGTAATATATTTTATAACTTCCTCATGCCATTTCTATGATGGTAGACCTATGGCTTTACTTACAGAAGGGTTTACCGAATGCGGCACCAAAAAAGATCTAGGGCCACAGGGTTTCGACACAACTTCTTATGTATTCATACCGTTCTTGGGAAGGGTAAGATAACCTCTGACATTTTTTAAAGTTTCTTTTCCTTATTTTTGGTCATATACAATTCGAATGGTAACAAAATACCTCCATATTTATTTTCTAGCAATTTGACTTCCCAGAATTTGATTTTTCTTGGGTTTGTAGATATAGACACCACCTGCACCTGGTCTATCAATCGTAGGTATAAGCGTTAGTATTCACGCTACAAACCATTGTCCTCCAAAGTTCTTCCGAAAAAATATTTTTTTATTACCATTACTCTAATACGTTCATTATTTCAGTATTTCGGTAGGTATGTTCTTTTTCCTTCTCAGTGTAGTTACAATATGGCGAGGGAGGGTTTTGGTTTTCCTTCTTAGTGTAGTTACAATATGGAGAGGGAGGGTTTTGGTTTTCCTTCTTAGTGTAGTTACAATATGGAGAGGAAGGGTTTCGGCTCCAACCAACCAACAAGTTCTTATTAAGATTATTGTTTTTGTTTATTTCCAAGTTGGGGTTAATAACCCATGCCATGGAGCTGACGGTTGTGTTTATTTATAAAATCATAACTCTAATGGAGTTGGTTTTGGTTAGTTACCTAGAGTCTTTGAATTTGTAATTATTTATAGACTTTGCCAATTGAATTTTAAGAGATAGGCCATGGCCTACAAAGCACAGTTCCATGCTTAAGTGACACTTTACTCGGCTGCACTACAAGTTTAACAGAAGTTTTAATGCATAAAATGCGTTCTGTTCTTCCTTACTAGTGAAATATTCATATGTCTCCTGCATTGTACCATGGTTACATTTATTTGATTAGGTAAGAACTACTACTCTCCATTTTCGACTCGTTCTCTATGTTAAAATAACATCATAGATATGATATGGTTTTGAATATTAGCACCAAAACCCTCAATAGTTAATTTGTTACACGGGTTTTATTTTTCTATTCTATTCACTTTTAGTTCCTATGAATATTCCTACATTTACACTTAAATGTCTAATTTTTTTTTAAAGGAAGTCGTGTAAGCATTATTATGTCGTTATTTTTTAAAAGATCAAATGGCCTTTTATTTCTTCCTATAATTTCATGTACATTAACTTTTCAGACTTTAGTTACAATTTTTTAAACATTTATACATGTAGTTATAGTACTACTATTTATTATGAAAATCTTTTATGTACTCTTTTATTATTAAATTTTGTATCTCCTCTTTTATACGTTTATTAAAGTTTATGTGTAATAGATGTTGATCTTACATAGTATCTTTCTTTTAAATAAATATATTTTAGTCCAAAGAATCATAGAGGATCTCTAGAATGAAGAAATCATGTCCTTTCTCTCAGTCTTATTCTATTCGTTCAAGACTGAAAGTTTGCTATGGGATTTTATCCTACAACTTTCTTTTTGATATGGGATTTTATCCTACAACTTTCTTTCTAATTTGTACGCCATTTATTTATCTGTTGATCTTACATAGTATCTTTCTTTTCAATGAATATATTTTAGTCCAAAGAATCATAGAGGATCTCTAGAATGGAGAAATCATGTCCTCTCTATGGGTCTTATTCTATTCGTTCAAGACTGAAAGTTTGCTATGGGATTTTCTCCAACAACTTTCTTTCTAATTTGTACGACATTTATTTATTTATTACAATGTGTGGTGTGTGCGCACGTGTTATTTTCCTATATAGGAGTAGTTTCAATAACACATTCACTGCAACTTAAAAATCATTCAATACTTGTAATGAGTCGAGATTATTAATAGAGAAACCTTTTATCATAGAAGTATTTAATTTTCTTTCCTTAGTCGACTCATGTCCAATGAAATATCATTATTAGTTCAACCAATCTTTCATAACTATTTTCTTTTGCACATAATGTAAGTTCGTGTATTAGTACATATTTTATGTACATTTTTTCTTCCAAAACACACATTCAATCCATATAACATATTTTCTTCTTAAGACTACTATATTTTCAAATACATCTATACAGAGAGAATTTTTAACCTACACTTATCTAGGTCCTTTATGGAAAAAGGTAAAAGCCCTCCATATTCCACTCGACCATAAACCAATTCTTCATTGGTTCCCCTCGAGTTATCCCCAAACTGTTGAGAACAAAAATATCACAAAAGGAGTTTAATCTCTAAATTTAATACCTTATTAACCCTTAGGAGTGTCCTGCTAAAATTATTGTGGTCTACTAAGATTTCTCTCCGACTGGCTTTTCTTTTCAAGAACTGTCTTTATCTCCCACATATGTTGAATTTCATATATTCCACACCATGGAATTTATATCTTTCCATATAAAGTATTGTGGCTTTTCTATCTATCTTTCTTTCCCTTCTCTGCTAGAAGACTTGACAAAAGGATGATTTCTCTTTTTTATTTCTTCCTCGCCAGTCACAACTAACTCGAACTATTTTTCATGACAATTAGGGGATCATATATAATTTTAGCGTTGTTGGGCCTTAAATATTCCCCTCTTTTCATCTTTCAATATCACCATTCATACCATAAAACCCTATGTTTTTTACTCATTCTACACCCCAATTCAATAACTTCCCGCCAAATACATATTTTACACTCTATGGTTGGTTATCATTAGTTTTCTTAGATTTTCTATCAATAAAGATGATTTTGTCATGATTTACTAATGACAATTTTGCTAAGTTCATTTTTCATAGATCTCCATTGTTGAAATTCTTCAAAAGTCAGTTAAACAAGTTACTCCAGAGTTCAGTACGGAATGAGATTGTTGTAGGTGAAAATATGAAGTTTGTGACCAAATGGTGAATAAACTTGACATTTTGATACTTGCATTGTGCTGAAAATACCCTCCTTCATATAACCCAGAAACCGATTGGCAAAATTCATTACCATGATGGAGCTATGGTCATGGGAATATTACAACACAATTTTAAGTACAGAAGCTCGGTCAAATTCAGATTTGCCTATTTTCAGCCATAGCTACAGTTGGTTTAATTTTTTATGGTGAGATTGGGACCATTCTAATGTTAGCATTTGGTTGGAAACCATTGTGCCGAGGAGAGCAAGTTGTTTAAGCAATCAGATCGCAAGCCTCGACTAGTATTAATTTGTTGTTTATGGACTTACTGCTATTTTGTATATGAATTGTTGCCTGTAAAGGCCATCATTGTAAGGAGTTAGTGGAGTTAATTGGTGCTAATTATTAATTTGTCAAGTTCTTGTAAGACATTATGCTTTGTAATTGAAGACTCTGTTCAAAATAATACAGTATGGATATGTTTTGAACCATATTATTGCAAGTTATGGCCTATTGTAAGTTCTTAATTTGAATGTTCTAAATCATTTTTACTGGAAATCTTTTAAGCTTGCCCAGCTATGGAAGGGCTCGCCATCATCTGAGAACAAGGTTCACTATTAGTTATTAAGTAAATCATTGTGTGATAGCTCTATAAAATTTTCCTTTCATCTAGTTAATGTGTGAGATATTCTATTTGATCTTGGAGTGTTTGTAATTGTTACAGCAATGCATTCATTGATAAATAATAGGATCAAAAGTTGTGAATATACAGATTTTTGATTGTCATATAAATGATGTGTGAACCTCCATTAAAGAGCTATGCTCTCTTCTTCATAAAAGAGTCGAGCCCATTTTATTTGCAATCAAATTATTCTTTCATTAGAATGTGTCTCAGGTTATAACAATTTGAACGCCCTAGTTCATAGAACATGGTGAGGATTTTGAGTGAATCTCTTCCTAAATGCATCGAGTACTTAAATTGTAATTCGTTTGATGAATGAAGTTTGAATTTGATAATAACCAGAGTTGTGTTTGGTAGCATGACGTAATTTAGCTCAAACAATAGCATAAAATTTGATTTTGTGAGTAGTGTGATTATAATTAGAAACATAGGTTGAATTGTCATTTGAGTTTCTTTCAAGCATTAAATAAGGAGGTCAATTTGATAGGTTTCTTAACAATAGGATTTGGTTTCCTTAAATTTCATTTGTTTATATTTATTTGAGTATCATTTCAGTTGCTTTGAGATCATTATTCTTTGCATTTGAAGGCTGAATGTTTCTCTTTGATTGAAAGCAGAGAGCTCTGGAGGTTAATTCCAATTCTGCATTCACTAGCTTAATTCAGATGTCGAGTTCATTAGCTCAGTTTAGATTTAATATTTATGCCTTTTGATTTAGTGATTCATGCTTTGTCTTGACCAACATTACAAAAGATAAATGAGTGTTTTCCATTATACATAATTCAAATCTTGTAATTAGCATTTTTTTAAAAGTTGAAGTGATTTTATGAGAAATAGTTTTTTATTTGTTGTTGTACTTCAACAAGAAGTTGATTTCTTACTCTATTATAGGTTAGATGCTATGATCATGCATTACCTGCGCTTGTGCCTCTAATTCTTATGACCCTGGATTGATAATTTAATGTTGCATATATAATTTCCCCAACATTTTTGGCGTCATTGTGGGGGATGTGCTAAAGGGATCACAGCATAATTTCTTTCACAAGTTTTTTTGTGATCTTAGTTGCAGGGAAATTACAGGGCAAAGATGATGGTAAGACGTGAGTGAAGAGCCACACATCTAATTTTGTTGGGGTCGCTCAAATTTCTGGTTGTCCAAGTAAGCGAGTAGTGCTGGGATTTCTAAGTCTAACTCGTTAGAAACCCTTCATGTACTTTCTTATTTATTTCTTCCTACTTGTTCTAATTAATTAACAAGTTATTTACCATGTAAATAATGAAAATAAATACAAGTACATTCTCAACACATTATAGATCGCCAACTGAAGGAAACAAAACAAGCACACAAGTGACACCGTTGTTTTTGGGCCAATGTCCCTAGAAAAACCCAATGTGGGAAACCTAGTGCAACTATCTGAGGGTTTGTATTATTAAGCAGTTTAAAAATAAAATTTCGGTGCCAAAACTGGCTCACCCAACAAAGAATAATCTCAGCAGTAGTACCTCTCAGTTGGAGACAAATGCTTTGGTTGAAACCCTGGATAAACACTCCATAGCTCCTAGCTCCAATCTGCCCCACAAAAACCCCAGCGTCAGCCTCTAGGGACTGCAACAGCCCTTTTTGCCACAAAGTCTACCTAGCGTGACCCTAGCTTACCCTTCATCAACCTGTAGAGGCACTACATCAACCCTTAGAGCCTCTACGTCACCCACGCTAGCTCTCTGAGGCACTGCGCAACTCGTGACTGCCTTTGCATGAGCCCTAGCTCGCTTCGCATCCCTCTCTACTAGATTTTGCACTGATCCTCCAGGTACTATCTTTGCCTCTCTACTTCTGTATTCACTACCCCTTAGCTGTGACTTTGACCACTCTTTTGACTTCCTCTACAAACCCTGCCCCAGAGAATCGAAATCTTGATCAACTCGGTGTATTCTCCAAGTGACCCTCAAGCATCCTTTTATAATTTTGTTGTTGATAATTCAATGACAGAGATTAAGTCCCTAATCAATGGCTAAGATTAATTCTAGATTGATCCATTACTTTTGGACCATTCTAACATAGTTTTATATTAATACACATTAATATTTTATTTTCCCTAAGTTTAGACTTATGGACTCCATTAGAAATATTAGTTATTTTAATAACTCTCAAATTGTTTAGAATCTACCCAAACTATTTCTGGGTATTGGAGATCTCATGTGTCTTAGCCTCTCCCCCAAGTTTTGATGCTAGAGCATATCTGATGCTAGCACAAATCAACACTCCCTTTTAGCGAGGACTATGCTCTAGTAATACTCCTCACTGAGCATCACCCTGATCATCCAGCATCGGTCCTTATGCTGATGCTAGGCCTGTTGCCCAACATCCTCTCAAGTTGCTGCATCATGTAATGCTACCCATGGCCCTTCCACTCCCACTGTTGCATCTATACAACAACTCCCTCTACCACTTCCACTGCTGCATTTGCACTCCAATCCCTCTCATCATGCTGCATCATGCTACCCATAGCACTGTCACTACTGACTGTTGTACTACAACTCAGTTACTGAGAAGTAAGTAAGTGATCTCGCAACTCTGACATCTTTGTCAGGCTAAAGGGACCCTTGATGCTGAAACTCCTTTTGCCACTGATAAGTGCTTCCTCTCTGACCTTTGCGTCTTTTCAACAACTTTATGCATCTCGCATTGTTGCCTCACGTTGTCCTAGGAATCCTGCACTATAGCTCGCTCTGTCACTCCATCCGCATTTGTCTCTCATGACATCCACCAGCACTGGTACTCCTATTCGTTGCCCCCATAGCCAAGTATAATCCAAGAGGTTTTGGTACCTCAAGGATCCTGCCCCTCATTTACTCTAGTCCATCTAAATACAACTTGATGCCTGCCCACTTCCACTCAAGTGGCATGTGAGTACTCATGGCACAGTCATCATCTCTTTCCACCTCCTTTTCCACCCTTGTTGGTATAGCCTTGGTCTCAGAAGCCTCTCCTTTTCTCTTCTTCCTCGAACACTGGCTCACATAGTGACCCAGTTCCCCACAGTTGAAGCATTTTACCTTGGAGAGGTCCTCCTTCTTTTGTTTCTCTTGCTTTCCCTTAAATGCTAGGGAAACATCCTCCTCTTCCTCCTTCTTGTTTCTGACCCCCTTGCCACTGCTTCTTGCCTTGGTCAACCTTCTGATCTCTTCTTGGTGGAGAGTTTCCCACATTTCCTCCCAATATAGAAGGGTCACCCTACCGAATATGCTTTGGACAAACACCTCCCAGTCTTCAAACACTGCGTTCAGGGCTGTTCTCACCATCAATTCTTGATCTGGCATGGCCCCTATGGAAGTCAGCTGATCTCGGATCTCCTTCAATAGACCAAGGAAGATGTCAATATGTTATCCCTTATGCATCTGGTATGACGGTAGCTCATTCTGTAGTAGTATCTTCCTTTGCACGGAAGTATGTTGATACAATTTCTATAGGGCCTCCCATATCTCAGTTGTTGTATTCTTATGGAAATATGTGGTACTATATGGTCCTTGGCCCCATTAAGGATGATTCTCTTAGCCCTCACCATTGCATCCTCATACTTATCGTTATCATCCAGGTCAATTGGAACCGCTATTGTCATCAAGGTGAAGTGCTTGACATGATTCCTGTCTAGAACGAACAAGATTTTGGCCTTCCAAACTACGAAGTTTGAGGTTCCATTTAGTCTGTCCTGGTCTCTTAACCTGTTCACTTCCATCTCAATGCTCCTTTACTTCCCTCCTTTAAGTTCTTACTGTGACTCCCTGTGAGCCTTGATTTCCCTCCTGGAAACCCTTCTGCCAATGTCGAGATGCCCCACTCCGAGCATTAGTTCAATGACACCATTGATCCAGATTTCTTGGCTAGAAATCCTCAGCAACAACTCCATCCTCTTTGGTCTTGACCTATTAGATATTTTTCTGACTACAGTACCCCACCAACTTCAATCTGGAACTTACCCACAACCTCCTAAGCCCCAGCAAACTAAAGGTTAGAGCTTCTATGCTCTCTGCAATCCTCGCACGAGAAACATCTACACCTCCTGGCCACGGGCATTAATCCTTTCTGACTGAGAAAGATGATTGGGCACTACGTAGGTCGATTCTGCTCCCCTTTGCCACTGCCCTGATCCTCTTCCTGGCTCCAACTTGATGACATAAGCACTGCGTCACCCCTTCCTTGTTGTTTTTATGCTAGGAACAACTTCTGTCACTCGGGACAACTATTTTCTTTTGTTACTCCTCTACCCGACTGATGTCTTCAGTTCTCTTGTGATCTACAATCACGCTCTCATACCATGTTGGATTTTCTAAGTCTAACCCGTTAGTATTCCTTCATGTACTTTCTGATTTATTTCTACCTACTTGTTTTGATTAATTAACAAGTTATTTACCATGCAAATACTAAAAATAAATACAACATGCTCAACACATTACAGATCATCAACTGAAGGAAACAAAAAAAGCACATAAGTGACACCATTATTTTTGGACCAATGTCCCTTGAAATACCTAATGCAGGAAAACTGGTGTAGCTATCTGAGAGTTTATATTATTAAGCAGTTTCAGAATACAATCTAGGTGCCAAAACTGGCTCACCCAATAGAGAATAATCTCAGTAATAGTACCTCTCAATTGGAGATAAATGTTCCAACTGAAACCCCAAATAAACACTCCGACATCTCCCAGCTCTAATCTTCCCCACGAAAGCCCCAGCGTCAGCCTCTAGAGACTATGTCAGACCTTTTTGGCCCAGCGTCTACCCAGTGTCACCTAGCTCACCCTGCATCAGCTTCTAGAGGCATTGTGTCAGTCGTTAGAGCCTCTGCGTCACCCACGCTACCTCTCTGAGACACTACACAGCTCTTGGATGCCTTTGTGTGAGCCCTGGATGGCTCTACATCCCTCTCTCCCAGCTTCTGCGCTGATCCTCCTGGTATTATCTCTGCCTCTATGCTTCTGTATTCACTACCCTAGCTACAACTCTGATCAATCTTTTGACTTCCTCAGCAAACCCTGCCCCAGAAAACTGAAATCTTGATCAACTTGGTGTATTCTCCAAGTGACCCTCAAGCCTCCTTTTATGCTTTTCTCGTTGATAATTCAGTAGCTGAGATTAAGTACCTAATCAATGGTTAATATTAATTCTTTCTTGATCCATGACTTTTGGACCATTCTAACACAATTTTATATTAATACACATTAATATTTTATTTTCCTTAAGTATAGACTTAGGGACTCCATTAAAAATATTAATTATTTTAATATCTCTCAAACTGTTTAGAATATACCTAAACCATTTCTAGGTATTAGAGATCTCATGTGTTTTAGCCTCTCCACAAAGTTTCGAGGCTAGAGCACATCTGATGCTACCCAAAATCAACAAGGAGTTCAAGTTTGGTGAGTTTTATTGCAATCAATTTTTATTCATTTAGATTAAAATAAAACGAATCTCTTTATCTGTAGATCAATTTTGGAGTGTTCTAAGAACCCCTAGGTACTAATCCGTGTGTGGAGATAGGGATTTCTAAACTAGCAAGCATGATTCAAGGATGATTAAGAATTTGAAGGAGTTATCTCAAATCCTAGCAACAACTGGGGTCGCTGCCTCTCACAAAGAGGAGATCTTGACAACAGTCAAGAACCTTTCTACCTCTCAAGAAGTGATTGAAGAACCTTAATTTCCATGAGCCACAACCAAATGAAGAGCTAGAATCCTCCAATAATCAGATTTTCCAATCTTTAGAGGAAACTGAAGAGTTATGGACAACATCTATTGGAGACAAGCCCCTAAACCCAGAGATCGAACAGGCCAAAGAAGAGGACATGAAAAATTGTGAAAATGAATAAATGCACCAAGACCACTATGATTACATCGAGAATTGGTTCCAAAGTAGTACTCCAGAAAGGCATCATTCTATTCTTCACACTTTCTTAGCATCATATAATTTGTAGCTGCTAGTTTCACATTGTCATGTATAATGTAAAGTTTATATGTTAAATCCGAGCATGAATAGATCCTTGTACCTGATCCGCACATGGCTTCACTAGAAGTTCTCTTTCCCTTGAAGGAGGACATCTTTTCTCCAGTATAGTAGGAGAGTTAGTAAATAAATAAGCGAAAATAGTAAAGAGAAAAATAAGTCCTTTTATGAAAACCAGATTGTCTAGAGCAACAGGACAGGGACTTTGGTTGAAAACCAGGCAATTGGCAGGCAAGGTTCCCAATAAATTTTGTAAATTTGTATGAGTTCTCAAAATCATGTATCTTTCAAGTCAAAATGTTTGTACTCAAGTTGGTTGATGTGAGATTCCTGAAGGCCCACCTGGAAACAAGCCTTATCCCATCGACATCAGCACATTATCTGGGATTAGTGTTAGGGTTGGGGTTAGATAAGGTACCTGGGAGACTGCCTGCCTTAATGGCAGGTATCCTTGTCATCTACTAAGGAAATAGATCAATTTTTCTTGGTGGATGAATTATGCAGACCATTCAACTTCGACAAATCTATTCATGGCTAGTAGAATGTACCTAGTGCCTTGATTCCCATTGACATAAAATGTGGGATATCTCGCATTGGTTAACAACTTCCTCAATGGTCGGTAATCAAATTATTATTGGTTATGATCAACATCGACACCATTTATTCACATATGCAAGATTACACATAGGTGTGTAGCGGTTGAAAACTATATGGTTTTGTGATCTCAACACAGATTTGCATAGTTTGGTTCTTTGTATCATCATTTCCATTGTCATTTACAGTAGCAGTCACCATTCCTTAGTGTTTGGGGACATACAACTCCTCAGGAATGGGGGAGAATGGGACCTCTAGTTCATCCTTCAGCACTTCAGATCATCGTTCATCATTCTTCAACAGATGAGATCAACAGTCCCATCATCTCCATCCATTCCATCATTCACTTCATCTTGCAGCACCTAGCGCATCAACAACAAGGGTAAACTTGAGGTAAAGTTGGCTGAAGATTCTTTAATTCATTAGAGAATTAAGAAATCTTTGATGATTAACCACCACATATTCTGTTTTCCATATACCCTCCATTTGCAAATTCCTCATTCATAATAGAATGCATGCTACTCTAATAAGGTGATAATCATGAAAAGAAAAGTATATTTGTTCATGTAAACATAATTAGTAACTATAGTGCCTTCTCCTCCTATACTCACACATATTGTAGTTGAATGTACCTAGTATAGAATGAAGTCATTACTGCCTTTCATAAAGGAACCATCCATAAGGATTGGCCTCACAAAAACAGAGTATGCAAGCACCTATTTTACCATCTCCATCACCACCCCATATCATCCACCATTTCCATTTCCACCTATCATCTCATTTAAAATTTCCTCCTACCACAACTATTGTTTATCCTCAATTTGTATTGCTCTCAAAATCAAATCTATGGCAATCAAATAGGAATGGTATTGCTCCACAAGAACCAACACCGTCAAATCGTCAGGTAGTGTTGCTCCACAAAAACCATCCTTGCCCAAAGCCACGATGCCATAAAATCTATAAATGAGAAAAGTACTTGTTTCCATGAGGACATGCAAATCCTTAGGAATGGGGGGGTGTTGGGCCTTAAATACGCCCATGTTTTCATCTTTCAATATCACCATTCATACCCTAAAACTCTATGTTTTTAACTCGTTCCTTACCCTAATTCCATGACTTTCCACCAAATACATATTTTACACTCTATGGTTGCTTATCATTAGTTTTCTTAGATTTTCTATGACTAAATATGATTTTTTCATTATTTACTAATGATGGTTTCGCTAAGTTCATTTGTTGGAGAGTTCCATCGCCGAAATTCTTCGCAAGTCAGTGAAACTAGTTACTGCAGAGTTGAGTATGGAATGAGATTGTTGTAGGTGAAAATATTAAGTTTATGACCAAATGGTGAAGAATATTGACATTCTGGTACATTCATTGTGCTCAAAATACCCTCTTTCATATAACCTTGAAACCGTTTGGAAATATTCATTACCATGGAGAAGCTATGGTCATGGGAATATTACAACACAGTTTTAAGTACAGAATCGGGGTGAAATTCAGATTTGCCTATTTTCGGCCACAGCTACAGTTTGGATAAAAATCTTATGCTCAATGAGGATTTCGTTTCATTTTTTATACAAATATTGGGACCATGCTAATGTTAGCATTTGGATGGAAACTGTTGTGCCAAGGAGAGAAAGTTGTTTAAGCAATAAGATCACAACCCTAGATTAGTATTAATTTTTTTGTGTATGGACATACTGCTATTTTGTATATGGATTGTTGCCTATAAAGGCTAGCACTGTAAGGAGTTAGGGGAGTTAATTGGTGCTAATTATTAAGTTGTCAACTTGTTGTAACACATTATGCTCTATAATTGAAGACTTTGTTCCAAATAATATAGTATGGGTATGTTTTGAACCAGATTATTGCGAGTTATGGTCTACTGTAAGTTCTTAATTTAAGTGTTCTAAATCGCTTTTACTGTCAATCCTTTAAGCTTTCCCAAGTGTGGTAGGGCTGGCCATCATCTGAGAGCAAGCTTCATTGTTAGTTGTCAAGTATATCGTTGTGTGATAGCTCTATAAAATTCATCTTCCATCTAGTTAATGTGTGAGATATTCTATTTGATTTTGGAGTGTTTGTAATTGTTACAACATTGCATTCATTGATAAATAATAAGATCAAATGTTCTGAATATACAGATTTCCAATTTTCATATAAATGATGTGTGAACCTGCAACATAGAGCTATGCTTTGTTCCTCATCAAAGAGTGAAGCCCATTTTATTGTAATGAAATTATCCTTTGACCAAGACATGTCTCAAGTTATAACAATTTGCACGCACTAGTTCATAGAACATTGTGAGGATTTTGAGTGAATCTCTTCCTAAATGCATTGAATAGTTAACTTGTAATTCGTTTGATGAATGAAGTTTCAATTTGATAATAATCAGAGTTGTGTTTGGTAGCATGAAGTAATTTAGCTCAAACAATAGCATAACATTTGATTTTGTGAGTAGTGTGATTATAATTAGAAACTGAGGTTGAATTGTCATTTGAGTTGCTTTCCAATGTTAAATATGGAGGTCAATTTGATAGGTTCCTTAAAAATAGGATTTAGTTTCCTTAAATGTCATTTTTTTAGATTTCTTTGAGTATCATTTTAGTTTCTTTGAGCTTGGTAGTCTTTGCGTTTGAATGTTGAATGTTTCTCTTTGATTGAAACTAGAGAGTCTCGAGCTTAATTCCAATTCCGCATTCACTAGCTTAATTCAGATTTTGAGTTCATTAGCTTAGTTTAGATTTAATATTTATGCCTTTTGATTTAGGGATTCATATTTTGTCCTGAACAACATTAGAATAGATAAATGATTGTTTTCCATTATACATAATTTGAATCCTATAATTGGAATTTTTTTAAAGTCAAAGTGATTATACTAGAAGCTAGTCTAGGTTAGATGCTCTAATCCTGCATAACGTGTGCTTGTACATCTAAGTATTACGACCCTGGGTTGATAATGTAATGTTGGAAGCTATAACACATATAATTTCCTCAAGAAGACTTTTAATTTTTTCCTTAGAGGATTAACAACTTAATATAATTCCATAATTTCATTTTTTCCAAATGAGATTTCTATTATAATATTCATCACATGTGATTTACTTTCTTTAATAATAATTTAAATAAGATAATTCATATAGTAATTTTCCCATGGGTATTACACAGGGTGCCGAAGAGGCATGTCTCTTTGCAAATTAAATTTAAAAATTAAATTGAATTTATTTCTTTTAATTTAACATTTATTTTTTCTTTCTCTTAGCTTGTGTAGTCGAGGAATACCACTTCCATCTACCCAAAAAAAAACAATACTTTTTAGGAAAAAATTATGTTTATGGGTGAAATATCATAGGTATGTGTTGGAATTGAAGCAAAAATTAAAGCATAGACTAGTGATTCTTGGTGCCTAGCAATTCTTCTTTTATGAGGGAAAACATTAGAGAAACTATTTCAATGTTTTGATCATATTTGTAAAGGTCCAAATATTATTTTGGCATTGCAATTTTATGGAAGAGTGGGCACCACAATGTATTTTAGGAATACACTAATACACAATTCCCCTTTCCCTAATAAGTTTAATCCTTCACCTACTTAATGAGTATTGAACTTCGAATTCAAATTTATATTAACAAACTCACTCATCTTGGATAAAAAAAATTTATAACTCTTTTTGGTCCAAAGATTTTTATTGTTGAGTACTTTGGCAATGTTAATTATTATACAATTTTTATGAGGATCCCTACTTTCATGGCAATATAAAGGTTTTACAAATCATTGGCCTATATTTCTATTCCAACTCTATTTGATTACTAGAAGGTTAGTTTTAGGTTTCATTTATAATTTGTCATTACATTTTTAACATTCACTATTTTTTAGGATATTGGGAACTCTTTGGGAACTTACATGAAACCTAATATGGAAGGAGTCTTAGTAGGATTATGTATGTGCACCGACATTTCTGTTGAGAAATAACTTAATAAAAATTTTCTAAGTAGATTTCTTCTCAAGCTGCAAAATTTTAACACACTAAGCTCTTAGAGCATGAAAATAGAATATTTCATTATGGATATGTTAGGCTCATAGGAAATATTCAACCTGCTTATCCACATGCTCATTGATCTAGGATATCTAAGTAATGAGTTTAAATATTGACAATATAAAATATCATGAATGCATGAAAGAAATAACGCAAAGAACAAAATAATATGAAAGAGTTCAATAATTTTTATTTAATGGTAAAAGATGTCATTATACTACATTATGAGAAAATTTATGTCTTTTACAATGGTGAAGGGTCATACTTATATTACTTATAATTCATTTTCACCTAAAGTGATGCACTTTCGTAATAACTCAAATACCATGACTAAATGTCATGGGTTACAAAAAGCCATGGGTGAATTCCATAAATCACTCTAGTAGAAATTAACAAATGGTCCTATATGGTAAAACAAAATTTTGTTTTTATCTTTTTATTTTGATATCTTCCACCTTTAAACTACCATTAGTGGATACCAAGGTTTACACAAATCATGGGCTTATAAACCACCAATAGTAGAAAACAATTATTGACCATGGTGATTCAGTTATATTCACCTAGATCAATCCTCACTCTCTAGGAAGTAGTGGTATCTATTGTTGCAAGATTCCTCGTTAGATGGGGAAACATTTACTAAGTTTGGCTCCTAGTTACCGAATTTCCTTGGTGAAGAAGCTTTCCTACTATGAAAACTTGATAGAGTTGTATGTTCTATTAGAGGGTATCCTTCATCTTGGTCTCCATAATAAAGTAAATTGTATCATGTTGAATGTAATCAGGATTAATTTTTGTGGGAAGAAATTTCTTAATTACCTCTAAGGTGTCCAACAAAGGTCGAAAATATGATCGAAGTTGCTCCACAGTAAGCATTGGATAGAAGCCAAATAAAGGGGCAATGTTAGTTCAAAATAATTTTCACCCATAGCCTTTGTGATCATGTAAGGCCTAGAGCGGAGTGGTTTGAGCTTTCTGTGGGATCCATTGAGGAATTATTTCTATAAATACAACCACAACTCATCACCAACGCAAAACTTGTGTGGAACTTAATGTTTGTCACATCATTATTTGTACTCGGTGCTAGATTCTTCTAGGAAACCATGAACCTATTCATGGAATTTTGGGATTTGTTTAATCACATTGGGTACTAGAATTACTTAAACCTAGCTATCGTTTGACTCTATTGGTGAAGAATAAGTTGAAGGATTGATATCCATCGATGTCGCTAACTATAACCCCAAACACATTTGAAACCATTTGCAGCCAATAGAGTTATGGAGAGCTAGTTGTTATAGCCTTTATGAGCGTGTGGAAGGTTGTCATCTCATTTACGTGGATGTTTGACCTAGAAACATAGAGGAACCCTTGTAAGTGAGGTTAATGTCTTTGGACCCTTATACAAGCTTATCCAACTATTTATGTTCTGTAGACAGATATTAGACTGAAGCTATGGTGGGTACAGTGACCTTTTGCTCTCATTTTGGTCAAACCATGAAGAGGACAAACTTGGAAGCATCAAGGAATAATTTTTTTCATTCTTTTTTAATATTTATGAATTTCCCAAAGTTAGAATGACTTCTAGTGTCTTGTAGTGTTAATCCCCTAAAGTAATAATGGTAGTGTAGAGTCGAGACTTGAAAACAACATAATATTTCGACATATAAGGTTGTCCTATAAGAACATCACAAACTTAAAATTGAGATACATAACACAATACCTCATATTTTAAGGGCTTGATGTCATAGGATGAGCGGCATTACTGGCTAAAAAGGATGTTTGATCCATGCCTCAACGAACAAATGGTGTATGTTTAGGGGTATGCTACTATTGGAAACTCCAATATCATGGTGACCTTGATTAAGATAAGTTTTTTTTGGCTCCCACCATCAATAATGAAATCTCGTAAGGTACCCTTCCCTAATATCTATGACTTGAAGAGCGGCTTCCTCTCCTTAGGTTCCTCTAAGTCCTTTGGTTGCATCTTTATAATTGTAATGGTAATGTTTGGTTTTCCATCAATGATAAGCTTTCGTTTATCCTTTTCCCAATTGAAATGTGAGATAGGTTTTTTTTTCTCTTTAGGCTCATCTAATAATAGAGTAGAATTCCTTTTTGAGGGAATTAACCAAAACATACCAAGTGGATCTTTCATTGAATATCATAGACTCATCTTCATTAGGTCTTTCCTAGTAACCTTCCCACCAATATTTGACATGGGGACGCTATTTTAGGAGGATGAAGGTGATATTCTCATTATCAAAATAAAATTGAATGGAGTAATAACCCTTCACAAATTTAACCATTTATGTAAAACATCTACATCTATTTGGCCTTCGAATAAGGGGATATTGAATTTGACTTGTACCTTGAATGGTATCACACGTCCAAATTCCCACTAGTTGAATCTTCCTTGGCCATAGTTATCAATATTCAAAGCATGTGGGTGAATTTTTCCATCATCCCATTCCTCTTCAACATGAGTGTTTCCTCAAGAAACAACTTTAGTGGATCTTGTGCTTCTCCATTTCTCTTTTATTCGACCATGGGAGATCGCTTAGGCTAGTGAGAGTGGTTGTCGTCAAGTGAAATTAGATTGATATTCAAATCTATATACCCTAATCTCCTCAGGGACATGCACTGAAAATGCCAAGGATAAGATCACTCTAATAAAATTGATTTGGGTTGTCTAAGGAATGAGTATAAATATTGACAAAATTAAATGTCACAAGTGAATGCAATAAAGAATGTTGAGAAGAAAATACTATGCAAAGAGCTTAACCTTTTTAATTAAATGGTAAAAGGTGGCATGAGAGTACACCATGAGAAACTTCATGGATTTTACACTGGTGAAGGCTTGTATTACACTATTTACAGTTACTTTTCACTTAAAGTCATGCACTTTCATTATATTTCAAATAGCAATGTAAATGCCATGACTTACAAAATACCATGGTGAATACCATAAATCACTATGTTAAAAGATAATGAATGGCCCTAATTATAAAATCTAGTTGTGCAATGATCTAAGTAGATGTTAGTGGCCATCCACCTACTCCACTGGGTCAAAGGAAATTTTTCTATCTTAGCAATTTTTTTATAGTTTTTTGGGTCCTAAACTTCTTGGGCCCTAAATGTTGTTTTTTATGTTGGAGGGATGTAGGATATAGCCACAAGTAAAATAGCTTGGGTCCATCCAAAATATATAACTCCTAGCAAGAATGTTGGAATTGGCCACGGAGTTCACCAAACACATATTGTATGCAAACGTTATGACCCTAGGAGGTTGATGTACCAATTAACCTGAGTGGGGCCCACAAGCCTCTTCGTGTTTCATATCATATGGTAATGTTATTATATTTTTAGGGGTTTTTATTTTTTCTAATGCTGAAAACGACCTTTTGGCTCCATTGTAACACATTTTGGTGAAGGTGTGTAGCTGTCATAACTCTTCTCAGAGATAAGCAATGATAATTCAAACTAGTTTGTTTTCATTCTATATTTGTACAGTTTCAACAATTTCCATTTATTAATAAAAGTCAATTTTCATTGTATCTCTATGTTTTGGTCATAAATCTATGTTTCATTTTGTTTCCTTCATAAATTTCAATCAGTGCTACCTGAGAGGTCTTCTCTTTATATGTCTTTATGTGCATGTCCCCATTGAGGTCAGGGTATAAGCAGTTGGGACTCAAACTAATTGATCCCCTGCAAGATCATTCTCACCAACCCTGACAACTTCACATGACAAAATAAATGAAACATGATGGAGAATGAGATTTCATTAAACAATTGCTTGAAAAAACCCTCGTGTGACAAAGGAAAAATGTGATTGATAATTTTTCCTAAATTCTGCAGAAAATGACAATATGTGATGCATCTTGATCAAGTGGAAACTTTGGGGGTACCTCCCCTTCAAGGTGAAATTTAATTTTCATATTCCTATATTTGAATGAAAAATAGATGCAGATGTGCTAGATAAATACCTAAATTTACTAGAAAGTATTTTTTGGTCCATAAATTTTCAAATAAATAAAATATTACCTTTACACTCATCAAGGTTGTCCCATGTTAAGGATTGGCACGATACTTAACATGGGCAAGGAGAAATGGAGGAATATGCATTGTCTGTAGTCACACCCACTTACTACTCTTTTATGAATGCTAGTAAAGAACAATATTAACCTCTTGGAAGATACAAAGCCTAGTCGATGAGATGAATTTCACTATAGTGGGAGAGGGACCAAACAATGTTAAAGATCGTAAATATGTTACATACCTTGCACACCATGTTGGGTATCAAAGAATATATTCGAAATATGGTTCTAAAGTGCCATGGATAACTACATAGATACATCTAAAAGTAAATGGAGTTTTTGGTAATATCCTCACTTGGTTCAACATATCAATATGTTGTCAAATTCGAGAAACAAAATAGATAAAGGAAGCAAGAATTTGCATCTGTGAACCCCTGGACAACCCATCTATTTTGAAATCAAAGAATGCTAATAGGAAGATTAAGAAAGAAATAAGAAAGTTGTGTGGGGTCCATAAGAGCCCCCTTTATGACATCGATAGATGTCACACAAGAAATTCATTGGTGATTGAGCTAAAATTCATAGAGTTAGATGCAGATTCACACTCTAAAGAAAACCTGGACAAGAGCAAGAAAATCATTGATGCAGAATATAGATCCATTATTTCCACCGAATATCTCAAGGAAGGCGAGCACCTCTTTCACTCACTAATGTGAATGAAGGATACTCCACATCATTTCATTATCAGGGACCACATCTCATTAGAGCTCATTAAGAAGTTAGAGTTATCAACAACACCACACTAGAAGTCATACACCATTAGGTGGCTCTTTCAAGGGAAATATCTCTATGTAGACCAATAGTCTTGCTTTTCCTACAACATTAAGTCATTCAAGGATGAGGTATTATGTGATATTTCTCCCTAGAAGTTTTGGATATTATTTTAGGCCAACCATACCTGTGGAATCTCACATTTTATATGAATCTCGACATCATATATTTATTATTATTTCAGGTAGAAAATTATAGATGATACTAGAAATAGCTTCACCTACTTCCATTTCTTTGATGTATGTTTAAAAATGAAGTAAGGTCATCTCCCAAACAAGGAAAGTTTTCTTCTTCTTGATTACCTCTCAAAGTAAGGAGAAAATTGTGGCCACATCTGTGGCCTCCACAAAGGTCCCATCCACATATCAGAAGCAAGTTGACAAGGTCAATGAAGAACAAAAAGACATCTTCTCCTCACCCACTAGGGTACCTCTGCACTATTAGGTCAAAAATTCAATCCATCTAACCCCTAGTGAAACTCTACCTAAAGGGCCACTATACCACCACTCCCTTTTGAAAAATTATGAAATGAAGCACTAGGTCCAAGAGCTTCTCCAAAAATGGCACATATAAAAAATTTCCTCACTCTGTGGAAGCCAAAGTCTACTTATGCGGAAGAAAGAAGAGACTTGGAGAATATACATTAATCACTAAGCATTAAACAAAATCATAGTTAGGAAATAATATCTCATTCATTGAAATGACGACCTTGTTGACCATATCAAGAGGGCTAAGAACTTCATTAAGATTGATTTAAAGTCTGGCTACCACCAAGTATAAAAGAACCAACTGTTGTATGCAAGATTTCTTTTAATTCCAAGTGTGGTCTTTTTGAATGGTTGGGTAGGTTATTTGGTTTGAGTAATTCCCAAAAAATTTCATGACACTAATGGATGATATATTGTGTCCTTTCACCAATTACTTTGTGGTAGTATATTTAGATGATATCCTCATCTTCAATAAGATTTTGGCATAATAGTTGCAACATATTTTGAGTCCTTCACAATTTGCGAAAACAAAGGCTATGTGCTAACTTGTAAAAATCCTCCTTAAGCATGAACAAGGTCCAATTCCTATGCTATATTATTGATAAGAAACATGTGTATGTGGATTTAGCGAAGATCCAAGTCATTAAAGACTACCTGACATTGACGACTCTAATAAAGTTGTATAGCTTCTTGGGCCTTGCTAAACTCTACCTGCAATTCATGTTGCGCCTTATATTTCTTGGACATTAATTCAAATGGCCAAGGGAGGAGAAAAATAAAAAAAATATTGGTCAGGGTCACAATTGAAGGAATTTGATGATCTGAAAAATCTCCTTTGCTTTGCATTAGTCCTCACCCTATTACACCTACAATATCCATTTGATATTGAGATAGATTCTTTCAGTTATGTTATTGGTGTAATCATCACTCAACATGTACATTTGATGACCTATCACAATGAAACACTCATTGATATTGTTCATGGATATCCTACTCGTGAAAGGATGTGTACTCCATCATGAAGGCTTGTCAAAAGTGGAAGTATTATATTCTAGGGAAAAATTCGATCATCGACACTAATCAAATGCTTCTACAATCTATGCACAAATAAGGGAAGTTACATAATGAACAACATCATAAATGACCCACATATGTGCAAAAATTCCATTCAAACATTAAATACAAGAAGGGTAGCACCAATCATGTTACATAAAGCCTTAGTTAGCCCTTGGTTCTAATGTTATTCACATTTATTAACTCTTGTGGGAATGAGACCTTCGGGTGTCAATAGTTATAAAGTGGTGAGTCAAAATTTCCTACCACATATTAGACATTGATGGCAGGAAAGCAAGTTCTAGACGTCCACCTCCAGGATGCAGTATTGTGCTACCTGGGCCACCTTTGTGTTCCTTCAAGTGAGCTTTCCAAGATGATTTAGTTGGCACATTACAATCGAGTGGAATGAAATTTTTTTATGGAAAAGATAGTATCAATACTTCAACCATATATCTATTGTCCAATTGTTTGACAATATGTCGAACAATATATCAAATCATCCATTGATTGTTCCATTTCTAAAAAAACCATCAAAGATAAGAATTTATACGCTCCTCTACCTATCTCGAATAAGTTGTGGGAGTTAGTTTCCATGGATTGCGTGATAGATTTTATATCCACAAACCATGGCAATGATTGTGTCTTTGTGGTGGTTGACCAATTCTCTAAGATGGCAAGTTTGGCATTGTGTAAGAAGAGTATCACAACTGAATCCATTTCTAAACTCTTCAAGTGTGTTTAGGTTCCTCATAGGATACCAAGGACTATCATTCCTAATAGGGACAACAAGTTCCTCAACACCTTTGGCTCTAGCCTATGGTGTCTTGTGGATACCAAGTTGACCAAATCAATTTTCCTTCATCCCCAATTAGATGGAAAACCAAAAGTAATCAATAGTATGATTGAGCATATCTCTTACATGTACAAATTCGAGAACCAATTTACATGTGATGAAAATATTCATTGTGTTTAGCATAGGTATAACATCGTCCTCCCACATTTACCTAAGCTAACTTGTCCATCAGGGTAAAAATGTGATGAAGAGTTACTATGATATGATTCAACTCCCCAATTATAGTTAAGGAAGTGGAATTGACAAATCAAAACCAAACTTACCTTCCTCAAGAGCTACACAACCTTTAAGAGCCAACTAACCCCTTCACGTGTCCAAGCCCTAAGAGAACTTTCTTCTTGACTAAAATAGACCGCAAATTTCTCCCATGATAAACCTTTCATGTGACTGAGACCCTTCATTTGCTCCCACAACAAGGCCTCCATGCAACTGTGGCATTTTTCATGCAGTTTTGTGCGAATGACCCTGAATTTTGAGCCACTTTTTTAGGGCCAGGACTAAAGCCTCTACCCAGAGCTTCATGAAATTTTAAGAAGTGATAAATAACATGATGAAAAGGTCTCTAAATCAAAACATGAATAATGACCCGACCTCACAAGGCCTAGCCATGACATACATTTTGTCAAACACATCATGATCATGTAATATTTATATCATATAAAAACATATGAGCATAGGGACTTCATACTTATCTGATATTTGTCAAGAAGGTCTGATGGCCTCTCATAATAGTTCCATTATCATCTATTAGGTCATAAAATAATTATTCATTCATTATCTAATCAAAGCATGATGAGATCCATAACTCAAATCTATCATAAACCGTGCTTGTAACCAACATATAACCAACAGAATAACAATGACAGAATGACCATTATAATCACATAATAGTAAGCACATTTATGCATAATATATAAGAGGAAAGGATCTCATATTAACATTGTGATCACCTGGATTGAACCTCAGGCTGAAGGAAGGAAATTCCATGGTAACCACAAACCATGCATAGCCAAGTAGGTAGCCCTACTCTGCCAAGAGAGGGCTCTCTCCATAAGGATCTCAGCCAAGATGACTGGATCAAGAAAATGATAATAGGATAGGTATAGTAGCACAAGGTTTGATTTTATTTTGAAGTTTTTTGCTAGATCAAGAGGAGCCAAACAGTTAGGGCAAGGAAATTAGGTCAAAATTGTAGGGTGTTTGATATGGCAAGGTAGGCACAAGGCTCAACACTCTAGGGTTTGATGGATGATCTGATTCAAGACATGTGATGAGCTAGAAGGAGCATGTAAGAAGCATGGATTCTTCCTAAACTGAAGAAAACATAGACTGTGAATATTTTCCCAAAATAGAGCATAAATATTATGGGTTTTGCCTATCAACTTGAAAACATCCACTTAAAAGCAATGAAATGATTGATGAAGTACAAAAAACATTTTAACATATGATCACAATAGATCTGAATTGAACATCATACCACATGGATCCCAAAGAAATAGTTGCAATTTTTCATTAATCTCCTACTAAAACTAATACAAAATGATGTCTACTCAAAGCATAAGCATCTAGTTGAGTCCAACCCTTTACAATGAGAAAGAAGAAGAAGATATAGACATTAATTCAATCTCCTCGCATTCTTAGGGGTTGAATCCCTAAGATGAGGAACTAATCCATCAAAAGCTGAACAAGAAACTAGAATCTAGGCAACCTAACAACTTGCCTCTAAAAGGGAGGAAATTGATTCATTTGTCCTCAAGATAACTTTTGATCTAATGAATCCACCCTCTAGTAAATACTATCCATCATATTTACATTCCTAGTCACCATTTAAATCAGTAAAAACATCATCCATGAGAGAAAACCCAAAAATTATGGTCAAGGAATTGTAAAGTGCAAATTGAGCAGAAAATTGTCCTATGCGCAACGCCCAAACTCTATGCATTGCACCTTTTGCCAGTCCATTTTGGAGGCATTCCCGATGTCCGCATTGGGCTCAAAATAGCTTGTTGGAAAGCCCGTCAAGTTTGCTTTCCATAACATCTTCAATTTTTTCATTTCTAGTTCATTAGACCCCTAAAGAATGTATTCTCCCGAGACTACTTCTATGGCTCAAAAATATGGCAGAAAGGTCATCTTTTGGGTATTTTTTGACATTTTCATTGACCAATTCTTCTCCAAAGTCTTAGCAAGTGCACAGGGTGCATGTGCTCATCATTTTGAATCCAAAAATGCTGACCATTTCCTCATTGGATGCCCCTAGGAAAAGCGCAGCGCTAGTGGCGCTATGCATAGAGCCAAAATTTCTATGTCAAAAATTGCTAAATTCTCCAAAAGGAAAAAATTCTTCAAAACTTACTCAAAATTTGTGGAGAACACCACCATCAAGTGTCTTGGTTAGCCAAGGAAGCTTCAGCAAGCAACCTAAGCCTATCACCCTCCTTTTTTCCTTTGAGTGCTTGTTTTAGCCTTGTCTTCATTTGCTTGACCCTTATGTTGCAAATCTTGTTCCGGGTCCTGTAATGGCGAGCCATGTGCCTGATGATTTGATTGTCCCTATTGGCCCTTTTTAGCAGTTTCTCCAAATGAAAATTGACCTTGTCAAGCCAATTTAATGTATCCTCCTCAATATCCTTCTCAAGCCTTTGTTTTTTAGTCAAGGTGGCTGGGGTTTCTTCTTCTTGCATTACTGACTTGCGTTTGTCACCTTTCCTCTTTGCTTTGAGAAGTTCCAGCTCCATGAGGACCTGTTTGTCACTTAGCTGCTTGTTTTCTTGCTCAAGGTATGAAATGACATACTTCGCTCTTGCGAAGTTTTCCATGAGTGCTTGGATCTGTGAATCTTTTTCCTTTATGATTATATTTTCATTTGTCGCCTCATGTTGAGCCTCCAAGTCAACTATCTCAATGCCATGATAATTGTGTGGCTGTTTTGGTTCATCATGTTCCATCAAATCAAAATCCCTTTCTTCTTCAATATTGAGGCTTTCCTCTAGCATCTTTTCCTTCCCTTTATGCACCTACTACACCTATTGTACCTATTGTGTTGATGAAGAAGGAAAATCCCCTTCCATAGTTTGCGTAGCAAGCATTTGCCTATGAGTTGGTGAATAAGGCAAGGCCCCTTCCACATCCGTTGGAGTAAACGCTTGCCTATTTTCTACAAACAACTTTCTAGCCCCTCTTTGATAATTCTACCTTTCTTTTGTGGTTTTCTCTGATGTTGAGGTTCATCTTCCATGCTTTCCCTACCAATGTTGTCCCCCTCCTCATAATCTATATCCTCTTTATCCATGTTTGTTGAATTTTGAAGCTTTGAAACCTTAGAGAAGGTAATCAAGAAGTGAGTTATGGTGAATAGGGTTAGGGGAAGGGGAGAGGAGTTTGTGTGATGTAAGATGAGATATATATGATGTGAGAGTGAGAAGGAGGGCATTTTTTGGTAGGGATTGTTTAGTAAATAGGGGTTTAAGGATTTTGTTTCAGGGATTTAGGTTATAGGGGATAGGTGGAGGGATTTTGTTTGAGGGATTTAGGGTATATGGGATAGGTGGAGGGATTTGTAGGAAACCTATGGTTTGAAATTTTAAATAGAAAACCAATTTCAAAATCATGAACTGAATGTCAGGAGGATAGTTTCAAGGAGTGAACTTACTTGTTTAGAAGTTCTAGGTGGCAAAAGAGCAATTTGGATGATTGATAGGGTGGTTTTGTTGCTTGTTGGACCTATGTGCAACACCTTGTATAGGTGCGTAGTGCTCCGGTTCTATGGGTAGCGTCGTGTAAAATTGCACTAGAAAATAGGCCCTATCTGCAATGCTCCATCTCTATGCACAGTGCTCTCTCCTCTATGCGCAATGCCTCCTACTCTATGCGCAATGCCTGCTTCTCTATGCGTAGTTCCTTTCTCTAGGCCACTGTTGGAGGCTTTCCCGTTGTCCAAAATGAACCCATTATAGCTCATTGGAAAGGCCTCTCTTTTGGATACACAATGGACCTATCAAGCACTGACAATGATCAATTATAGCCCATGAAAAGTCAATTCTCCCAAGACTTGTCAAAAAGTGCAGAATGAGGGTGCAAAAATGAAATGTTGTCTTGCAGGAAACCTTTGGAGGTCTTCCTCAACTCCAAATTGAGTGCATGATAGCTCATTGGAAAGATATTGTTTTATAGTTATCATTTGACTCATAAAGAAGGTCATTTGGAGACTCCAGATAGAAGAAAAAGTATTTTTCCAAAGTCACTCCAGAAGTGCAACAACTCTCTTGTAGCAATGGTATTTTTGACATTTCTATAAAACCATGACACCTATGTAAAAAGTGAAGGAGATTTTTCATGCTTGGCCTATTATGGACAAAACCCACTCTCACATTTCCAAATTCATCCCTTTTGGGTCTAAAAAATAGTTTTAAGAAAAACTGGCCCTATGTGTGGCAAATGATTTGTCCCTTGGAATGACTTCTTGAAAAATGATGGAGACAAGATGTTTATGAGTTGGAATGTCCTCATACTTGCTGAAATGACCTCCCTTATGCCTCATATGCTTAGATGTCTTTGATTCCATAGCCAACCCTAGCTCAATGGGTGAGGAAATTAAGGTTTAGTGCTTGCGGAAAATGATGATTTGGACACGCTTGTGAAAAGACAACTCCCTTTGGCATGCACTTAACCCTTTGAAACTTTACCCTTTCAGTAGACTATTTCCTTTGACAAATTGATCTTTTGATCGTCTGGCATCTTTGGAACACTGAGTTAATAGCTTGGGATGGTGAAATTATTACATTTGAAAGGCATAAAATTACATAATGAAATAAGCATTTCTCTTTGCAAATCATCTTCACATGGTGAGGGGATGTTATTTTATCACCCTTTACTTGCTGGTCTTATGCAATGGAAAGGAATCTTGGCAACGCTAATGACCTATTGAAACCTTGAAAAAACCTAAAAGACCTAATGAGACCTTGAAGGACTAAATTTCAAGATGACATAATGACCTAATGACTGATACAAATGGCATGATAAAAATAATTTTATGGATGATGTACAATCAAGAAGATATGAAACTATGCTAGAAAGTAATCACATTTAGGGAAGAGTTATGTTTTTGGACTAGGACTACCATCAGTGACTAATTTTTTGCATGACCAAGTGGAATGATAAAAAATTCTATGTGGGACACCTAAAATGAATATGAAAAGGGCAATTTTGATCACTGATGGCAGTATGCAAATACTAATTCTAACATTGGATCCATTGGGGATGGTAGGTCCTTATAGGTGCCAAGAACACTGTAGACCAAGTAGCCTTATCCATTGGGCATGGAGTAAAAAAACTGACTTTTACATGACTTAATACTGATGACTCAAAGACACAAACTAACTTTTACTCAACTGAAAACTGACTCAATACTAAAACACAACTGACAAACTGAAAAAGATGCTCGAAACAAAGCTTATTCAATAAAACCTACTCTAACTATTCCATTCATCACTTGATCAAGTGAAATGAAACAACCAATGCAACCATGTAAACATTTTGGTTGCTGTTTGAATTCTCCACAAGTGCTTGTTTATGAGCAAGAAGATAGAACTCCTGAAAGGCAACTCCCACGAAAATTTGTCAACATATTGAACCTTGATGAAATAGCAAAGCACGAGCCCACATGCTGACCTCAAGAATGCTCTGAAAGTATCTTCATAGGAATACATATTGATTTCCAGCCCATCTAATTTCATTTTAAAATTTTCCTAACATCTCTATTTTCTTTCTTTGATGACTGCAACAAATTGACAAAAGGATCCTGAAACTCGCGAATGACTAATTTTTCTTTATGATCAACAAAAAAAAAATCTTCTTCATTCCTCTCTTGATATGACTACAAATCTTTGTATGAGCATTGTAATGAAACTCCTGCTGAACAAGACATTGATGTCGGTTGTCGGATCAAGTTTATATCAACATTCTTTTCAAGCTCATAGTTAGCTAATGGGGAAGGAATTTTACTACAGATATCATCCAACACATCAGCTATTGGGTCATGAAAAACTTGCAAAGATTGCTACAACCTATTTTCCATCAGTTTTAATGAGATTTCATGACACTCTACAAGCTGCTCATCCTTTGCTTTAGAGATATTATGAAATTTTTTCTTTAAAAATTGAAATGTTTCAAAACATAGTGGTATAGATTCATCTTGCATCATTTGATCATATGTTTTAGCTTCCAAGCCTTCATCTGCAATTTGAAATTCAATGGAACTCGGTGGCTGCAAATTTATAGCTAGGGAGGCTTGTATGTCGCAAATGATTTCCTCGACCAATTCATGAGAAGGTTTATTCTTTATAGTGTTGATCACTCACTTAGCTGCTTGCTTATATTTTTCTCTTATTTTTGCAAATGAGGAGAAACACAAGGGTAAGGAGCTCTGATAAAAAATTTGATTATCCTATTGATTGTCAAGATCAAAACTCAATGAGTGCTAATTTCTGATCACATGAAAGTTACCTCTGATGAACTGAAATGAAGTAAAACAAAGAGGCAAAGATCCTTCACTTACTTCCAAATTTTTTGAACTTTCCTCATCACTATCATAGCTGATATGCTTCGGCTAATTACTGTATTTGAGCTGCAAAAAGTAAACTTCCTCCTCCCACAAACCAGCTATTGATTGCTCTGCAAGATTAGCTTCTATTTGGAGAACATAATAGTTGTCATACTGATCAAACTTTGGAAAATCATCAATATAAGTAATGTCACTAATCATACACATTATATTATCAAATTGTTTCTCCTTGGATTGATCTACAAATCCATTTTCAAATCTATGGTAGCTTGGATTAGCAAGAAATTTTTTAGCGCCGTCAATCTTTTCTTTTTCTGGGATAGGTGGGTCATGGTGATCTTGAATAGAATATTCATCTCTCCAGGTGATTCTTTACATCATTTCTTCCATTTTACTTACAAAAATGTCGAGCTTTACCTCTGAAGATGTTAGGTGCTCTACAATGTTCTCCCTCTCTTCTTCCTTCAACTTTGCCCTTCTGATCAACATATTAGCCTCTACATCTACTGCACCATACTACATATCTTCAAGTTTTGAAAGGTTCCTTTCCCTCAACTGAAACTCCATTTTCGGATCAAAGGCAGCCAGGTACTGCAAGAGAGCGGATCCAGGTGGAGGCCTTATATTAGCAGGCATCGAAAAATAGACTTGGTTAAACCTGGTAAAAAACTATTGTACTATCTCCCCTGGCAGTACTTTTAGCTAGTTATACTCTTCTAGAATCAAGAAAGGGTTTTTTTTGACCACCCACTTGTCGAGGAAAACTTTGACGAACTGCTGCAAATCTGAGATGCTCGCATCAGAAAGGTTTTTGAACCAACTCTTGACTTTTCCTTCCAAATAAAGAGAGAATACCCTGATACTGACATCATCTTTGTCGACTTCAAAAAGGTCGAGGAAAGTCTCAAAATTATATATATGTCTGTCAGCAGTGATATTGTCATATTCACCATGAAACCTCAACAGGTATAGGTAATGATTTTCAGGGAAAGCATGGAGTATAGGAGGTGAGATGAGTGGTTTGTATCGATCTGGAATTTTACAAGGTGTAGGAATATGTACAAAAGTTGTAGAATAAGTCTTGGTTTGTTTAGGCTCATCAGTTTGAAGATGGTAATCATAAGATTCAGAATAAGGGTCTTGATCAAGATGAAAGGTGTACGAAGAATTTGTTTTCACAATCTTTAAAAGGTTGGAATCACATGCAGGTCTAGGATATTTTCTCAAATACAATATACTTTGTAAAACCTTTTTGACACTCTCTAGAAAAGAGAAAAAATAATTGATGACAAAGAACATAATGTCTTTGATGAAATTCCAACTTGAATACCTGATCTTTCTATATTGTCCTTTCATGTTGCTATTGGTTGCGTTCATCCTCTAGTGGAGTCTTTGGATATGATCTCAAAACTGATTTGGAGTCACCAGGTGAATGATTTCATCCTTCCTATGTCTGATCATTGTCCACAATCAACTATCAGATCTAGATCTAGAATTTGATGACATTTCCCAGGGAATACGAAACCTTTCGCTCATTCCTGAGTATGGTCACCACTATGTTATCACCTGGATTGAACCTTAGGTTGAAGGAAGGCAATGCCAGGGTAACCACACACCATGCTTATCCAAGTAGCTAGCCCTACTAGGCTAGGAGAGGGCTCTCTCCTTAAGGATCTCAGCCAAGATGACTGGATCAAGAGAATGATATTAGGCTAGGTATAGTAGCCCAAGGTTTTATTTGATTTTGAAGGGTTTTGTTAGATCAGGAGGAGCTAAACAGTTAGGGCGAGGAAATTAGGTCAAAATTGCAGGGTGTTCGATGAGGCAAGGTAGGCACAAGGCTCAACACTCTAGGGTTTGATGGGTGATCTGATTCAAGAAAGGTGAGGAGCTAGAAAGAGCATGCAAGAAACACGTATTCTTCCTAAAGTGAAGAAGACATAGACTATGAATATTTTCCCAAAACAGAGCATAAATATTATGTGTTCTGGCTATCAACTTGAAAACATCCACTTGAAATGATTGATGAAGTAAAAAACACATTTTAACATATGATCACAATAGACAAAACTGAACTGAACATCATACCACATGGATCCCAAAGAAATAGCTGCAATTTTTCATTAATCTCCTGCTAAAACTGATACAAAATGATGTCTACTCAAAGCATAAGCATCCAGCTGAGTCCAACCCTTTACAATGAGAAAGAAGAAGAAGATATAGACATTAATTCAGCCTCCTCTCATCCATAGGGGTCAAATCACTAACATGAGGAACTAATCCATCAAAAACTAAACAAGAAACTGGAATCTAGCCAACCTAACAACTTGCCTCTAAAAGGGAGGAAAGTGATTCATTTGTCCTCAAGATAACTTTTGATCTAATGAATATACTCTCGAGTAACTACTATCCATCATATTTAAATGCATGATCACCATTTACATCAGTAAAAACATCATCCATGAGAGGAAACCGAAAAATTACAGTCATGGCACAGTGAAGTGCAAATTGACCAGAAAATTGTCCTATGCACAATGCCCAAGCTCTATGCGCAGCACTCTTTGCAGAGCAATTTTGGAGGCCTTCTTGGTGTCAAAATTGGACCCAAAATATGTTGTTGGAAATCTCTTCACGTCTACTTTTCAAAAAATCTTGAATTTTTTCATTTGGAGTTAATTTGGCCCCCAAAAACTGATTCTCTCGAGACTGCTTCTGTGGCTCAAAAAGAGGGCAGAAAGGTCATTTTTTGGGTGTTTTTTGACCCTTTGGTTGACTATTTCTACTCCAAAAGCTTAGAAAATGCATAGGGTACATGTAGTAATAATTTTGAATCTAGAAATTCTGACCATTTCCTCATTGGATGGCCCTAGGAAAAGCGCAACGTCAATGGCACTGTGCATAGAGCCAAATTTATGTGTCAAAAATTGCTAAAGTCTCCAAAAGGCAAAAATTCTTCAGAACTTATTCAAAATTTGTGGAGAACACCACCATCAAGTGTCTTGGTTAGCCAAGGAAGCTTCAGCAAGAAACCTAAGCCTATCACCCTCCTTTTTTCCTTTGAGTGCTTGTTTTAGCCTTGTCTTCATTTGCTTGATCCTTATGATGGAAATCTTGTTCCAGGTCTAGTAATGGCGAGCCATGTGCCCAATGATTTGATTGTCCCTATTGGCCCTTTTTAGCAGCTTCTCCAAATGAAAATCTACCCTATCAAGCCAATTTTCTCTATCCTCCTCAATCTCCTTCTCAAGCCTTTGTTTTGTAGTCGAGGTGGCTCGGGTTTCTTCTTCTTACATTATTGACTTTCTATTGTCACCTTGCCTCTTTGCTTTGAGAAATTCCAGTTCCATGAGGACCTGTTTGTCACTTAGCTGCTTGTTTTCTTGCTCAAGGTATGAAATGACATACTTAGCTCTCACCAAGTTGTCCATCAATGCTTGGATCTGTGCGTCTTTTTCCTTTATGATTATATTTTCATTTGTCACCTCATCTTGAGCCTCCAAGTTGACTATCTCAACGCCATGATGAATTTGCAGCTATTCTAGTTCATCATGTTCCATCAAATCAAATTCCCTTTCTTCTTCATCATTAAGGCTTTCCTCCAACATATTTTCCTTCCCTTTATGCACCTGCTGTACCTGTTGTGTTGATGAAGAAGGAAAAATCCCCTTCCACAATTTGTGGAGCAAGCATTTTCCTATGAGTTGGTGAATAAGGCAAGGCTCCTTCCACATCGATTGGAGTAAACACTTGCCTATTTGCTACAAACAACTTTCTAGCCCCTCTCTAATAATTTTGCCTCTCTTTTGTGGTTTTCTCTGATGCTGAGGTTCATCTCCCATGCTCTCCCTGCCACTGTTTTCCTCCTCCTCATAATCTCTATCCTCTTTATCCATGTTTGTTGAATTTTGAAGCTTTGAAACCCTAAAGAAGTTAATCAAGAAGTGAGTTATTGTGAATAGGGATAGGGCAAGGGGAGAGCAGTTTGTGTGATGTAGGATGAGATATATATGATGTGAGGAGTGAGGAGGAGGGTATTTTTTGGTAGGGAATGTTTAGTAAATAGGGGTTTAAGGATTTTGTTTGAGGGATTTAGGGTATACAGGATAGGTGGAGGGATTTTGTTTGAGGGATTTAGGGTATAAGGGATAGGTGGAGGGATTTGTAGGCAACCTAGGGTTTGAAATTTTAAATAGCAAACCAACTTCAAAATCATGAACTGAATGCCGGGAGGATAGTTTCAAGGAGAGCACTTACTTTTTTAGAAGTTCTAGGTGGCAAAAGAAGAATTTGGATGATCTATAGGGTGGTTTTGGTGGTTGCTAGCCCTATGTGCAGCGCCTTGTATAGGCGCACAACACTCTGGCTCAATGCGCATTTCTATGTAAAATTGCACTAGAAAATAGGCCCTATGTGCAGTGCTCTGTCCCTATGCACAACACTCTCTCCTGTATGTGCAGCGGCTCCTGCTCTATGCGCAGAACCTCTTGCTTTATGCACAGTTCCTTTTTGCAGGCCACTTTTGGAGGCTTTTTCGGTGTCCAAATTAATCCCATGATAGTTCATTGGAAATGTCTCTCTCTTGTCTACGCTATGGACCTATCAAGCACTGAAAATGATTCATTATAACCCCTAAAAAGTCAATTCTCTTAATACTGGTCAAAAAGTGTAGAATGAGGGTGCAAAAATGAAATGTTGTCTTGCAGGAAACTTTTGGAAGTCTTCCTCAACTCCAAATTGAGTGCATGATAGCACATTGGAAGGCTATGTTTATCTAGTTATTGTTTGACTCATCAAGAAAGTCATTTGGAGACTCCAGATAGAAGAAAAAGTGATTTTTCCAAAGTCACTCTAGAAGTGCAGCAACTCTCTTGTAACAACAGTATTTTTGACATTTATCTAAAACGATGACACCTGTGTAAAAAGTGAAGGAGGTTTTTCATATTTGGATTGTTATGGAAAAAAATCTCTCTCATGTTTGCTAAATGCATCCTTGTTTGGTCTAAAACATAGTTTGCCGAAAAACTGGCCGTATGTGTGGCAAATGACTTGTCCCTTGGAATGACTTCTTAAAAGACGATGGAGACATGATGTTTATGAGTTGGAATGTCCCCATACTTGCTAAAATGACCTACCTTATGCCTCATATACTTAGATGTCTCTGATTCCATACCCAACCCTAGCTCAATGGGTGAGGAAATTAGGGTTTAGTGCTTGTGGAAAACGATGATTTGGACACTCTTGGGAAAAGACAACTCCCTTTGACATGCACTTAACCCTTTGAAACTTTACCCTTTCACTTGATTATTTCCTTTGACAAATTGATCTCTTGATGGTCTGGCATCTTTGGGACACTGAGTTAACAGCTTGGGATGGTGAACTTATTACATTTGAAAGGCAAAAAATTACATAATGAAATAATCATTTCTCTTTACAAATCATCTTCACATGGTTAAGGGATGTTATTTTACCACCCTTTACTTGCTGGTCTTATGCAATGGAATGGAACATTAGCAACCATAATGACCTAATTAAACCTTGGAAAACCCTAAAAGACATAATGAGATCTTGAATGAATGAATTTCAAGATGACATAATGACCTCATGACTGATACAAATGGCATGATAAAAATAATTTTATGGATGATGTACAGTCAACAAGATATGAAACTATGCTAGCAAGTAATCACATTTAAGGAAGAGTGATGCTTTTGGACTAGGACTACCATCAGTGACTAATTTCTTTGCATGACCTAGTGGAATGATAAAAAAAAATTGTGTGGGACACCTAAAATGAATATGAAAAGAGCATTTTTTATCACCGATGGCAGTATGCAAATACTGGCTCTAACAAACATATGTGAAATCCAAACAAGCGAGGGAATTCCACGTACCACCTGAAAATAGATTGGACTGAACAAAATATTCCTTTCAACCAATCAGCCCTGTGCCATATTTCAAGCATGAATGTGGGACTCACAACCAAACCATTCAAGGTGTCCTCAGGATTGATTGTGTATTCCACCAAGGGATTCGTAGGCCCAAACAATAAACATATATTACAGGCTTTACTACAATCCTGCCATGTATCAATCAAGGGATCACTAGGCCCTAGACAAGAAATAGCATGGATTCCTCCAGATGTCTCCACTTAAACTATGAGGAATTTTTCCCTCTCCAACCTCTAGCCTTTACCATGTATCCTACCATTACCGGTCAAGGGATTCCTATTAACAATGAGGTTACACTATCTAGGATTTACCATGCATCTTTCCATTGTCGGTCAGGGGATTCCTAGGTCCAACGACAATATTAAAAACCATTATTTACTATGTATCCCACCATTACTAATCAAGGGATTCCTAGGCCTTTTTATTTTCCTAAGACCACCCCACTCAGTTTCGAAACCATTTGGTAATCTAGCTCAACCAAGTAAGGGAAACATCATGACACCATGGCTATCCAGAAATGGCAAGGAAAGGCCGAAAACCATTGTCATGCTTAGAAAAATCCATGCAAAAGAAAACAAGAGAACAAAAAATATGCATGCAAGTACCATGCATGCCAAAAATAGCAATGAAATCACAAACGCAACTTGATACCTACAAGTAATTATGTTGTAGCCACTTGATTCAACTCTTCCTTGCTTTATCTTTTCTTCTCTTTTCTTTCTTTCCCTTCCTTTTCCTTTCTTCCTCTGATGCTAGGTTGCTATATGAATACTCTAAGTGTGTGACAGTATGAGAGAGAGCTCCAACATTTAACTCCCAAAAGGTTATGAACTGATCCTCATAATCCTTTTTATTAGTGAGGCCTCTATTTTCTTCAATTTCCATTATTTTTCCTTCATTTTCATCCACACATGAAACATGTGACCTTTCACCTTCCTTTTCTCCTAATTTCCTTTATTTCCATAAATAAAATTCCAATTAATGCCTCTTACCTTTTCAAAGACTATGTCATTACCTTTGCCAATTTCCATAGACATAGTAAACGAAATGAAAAACCACACTAGGATGTTTTTCCCAACATTCATCTTGGAATAAGTGTCCCACGACCTTTCTTATCATTTTTCCTTTATTAACATTATTACATGGATTTTTAACTCACGGTTGTTACAATAGCTATAACAAATCCCTCCGCATCTATATTGGCCATGGTCCTTTTCAGGTGTACTTGAGGTTCCAACCATTGGCTTGAATTGATGTAGCTATTCCCATTCCATCTTGCTAGACTAATTCCTCCCATTCTTAGATCAACGCAAACAAGGAATCCATGTTTTCTCAGTTGATCCAACACCTTTGACAACAAGTCCATGATATTATATAGAAATCCAATTCCAAGCACAAATTGTGTTGTGACCAACACAAGGTTTCACATAAGGATCATAATGGTGATAAGATATGGCTATATTTATAGAAAGATCCCTTCATAGGCCCCAGTAGAAAGTTAAGACCACTTCAATATGGTCCATACATAATTACAAATGTAGTGGGGGACAATGTTTTTGAATTGAGCATTCCCCCATTCCTCGAATGACACCAATTGTCCAAAGTGGAGTTTCTTCGACCATATTATCCACTTTTGTTGCATTCCTCAAAGGAAACCAAGAAATTTCCCCCCAAAGAGCTCAATCATCAGTGCCATCAACACATGCAACTCTACTAGGTTGTGAAAGTTAGGTGACTTCTTCACCAAGGAAAGTGACTCACGAGGAGCCAAATTTAGCAGAAGTTTCCCCATCTGATGGCGGAACTTAATAGAGTGGATATAATTTATTCTTAAGGGGTGAGGATTGATCTGGGTCGATATAATTGGATATCCACCTACTCCACTATCTCAAAGCACAATTCTCCATCTTAGCATTTTTTCTACACTTTCTGGGGTCTTAAACTTTTGGGGTCATTTGAAGGCCCCAAACGACATTTTTTCGACATGGAAGGGACCTAGGTTGTAGGTATAAGTAGATCTTGGTCAGTTTGAAATGTGATTCTCAATTATACCTTGTCAATGTGAAACCAAGCACAACAAAATAATATTGTATGCAAAATTTCTAACCCTAGAAAGGTGATGTACAAACTAACCTCAGTGGGGCCCATAAGCGTTTTGGCTTTTCATCTCCTAGGGTTAGATTTTCAGATGTTTACGGTTTCCTTATTACTTCTAATTTTAAAAATGACCTTTCAACCTCATTGTATCTCACTTTCATGAAGGCGCGTAACTTTCAGATCTATTTTCATAGATAAGATACCATCATTCAAGCTAATATGTTTTAATTTTGTATTTTTATAATTTCAATTGTTTCCATTTATTAATAGAAGTTAAGTTTCACTATATATTTACATTCGGTTGATAAATTTTTGTTTCATTTCATTCCCTTAGAAATATGGATCAAATACCATTGGTGGGTAGAATGGTTTACCCAAGCCATTGTCTTGTAAACCACCAATAATAGAATACAATTATTTTTTGTGGTGATTCTTTGAAATCCACTTGGATTACTCATGCTCATCCTCCTAGGAAAAACAAACAAAGTTAACATTCAAAAGTTGAAAGTTTCTAGAAAATGATCATGATGAGAATAAGTATCAACAATCACAATCATTTATAAGGGTCTTCCTTCATTATTTGTGGGTTAATGTAGAAGACATGGATACCGTCCTTGTTTATTTTATCATGCAAATTATCATATAATTTTTCAGGAGGTCCCTAGGTTTTAGGAAAATACAAACTTTATAAAAGTGGATCCCAACATAAACATATTGTAGTAAGATAGCACACACAATATTTTTTAAATCAAATCAAGGTGTAATAAAAGTATAAAGCATGCCTTAAAACCTAAATTTAAGGAAGAGAGGAGGGGGGAGGGGGGGGGTGCGGGGGGCGCGCAGGAGGGGGGAAGGGAGAGAAAACAATTAATTGGAAAAGAGAAATAAAAATAGGATAAGATAACTATAGATAGTAAATGAAAGGTTGGATTTTTTGGCATATCCATTATGCATGTACCTCTAGTTATAACTTCTTGTAGTTTTAATCTCAAATATACCTTTTTAAGTCAAGAGGCGAGGATACAAAAGTAAAGTTGTGTCAGTTCTTAAATGGGCCATGTCATTGCACCCTACATTATAAAATATATATTATGAAAATAAAATCTAGGAAAACATTTGGTGTTGGGTTTATTCTTCTTGTGAGTTCACCCTTATGAAATTTCCTATCTTTATGTAATGAAATTCTTAGTCATTGTGTTAATTAATGTGCTTGAGTTAATGATGTTTAAAATGCCAACTAGATATGTATTGATTGATGTGATGAATATTTCTCTATAACACATCATTTATAATTATAATTCATTTTCATGAAAGCTATGTGATAAACAACAAATCTATAATGAATGTTACCTATTCTTGTTTAATTTTGGTATTTATGGCTAGTAAAAACTAGATTTTGTAATTAATTCACTTATTTCCTAATTCTTATAAATGTTGAACAAATTTTAATCATGTTAAATAACACATACCAATGGTTTTCTTCTCCATTACAATATAAAACTTGATCCTCTTTCCCACCATTGTGTTCTCTAAGTATCTTGTAGGAAAATGAACACTACCTTATAATCGATTTAAATGTTAGCCATACTTTGTTTTTAGTAGTTTGTTTTTAATGCACAAAGGCTATATGATGGTCATATAAGCCATACATAGCATGGTAGGGAGTCGTTATCTCTCGAGATATGCATGAGCGAAAAATTAAATGTGTGGGTTGAGAGTGGATGACTTTAATTAACCAAAGGTAGTTTCAATTATCTTAAAATTGATTTGGCATTTTCTGGTTGCTAGTGTTGGGTGTGTGCTATAATGATTGCATGACTCACCCCATGTTAAAATAATATGTGTTGGGTACAATAATGGGGCCATAAGGTGATTTTAGAGGGGGAATATATCCCATCCTACCTAAGGTTTTACGGGAAAAACCTCAAGATTTTTTTTTTGGCCATTTGCATGTCCATTTTTGGTAGTTTTCAGCATACATATTTTAGTTTTCATGATTTTTTTGCATGGTGTTTGATCCCATGGTGTTATAGGCAATTTTGGGCACTGCAACCCCAAGCATAAAATTTCCATAAACCAAGGGCTCCTAAGTCCCTAAAAGTGTTGTTCTAACCCCTAAAGGAACAAGGTCAACTGATTACAGCTTCTCCCAGAAGTTCTCCATGAAAAACTGCTCAGAACTGGTCAAAACAGGATCATTTCACCTGCTCCATAGGCAAAGTGCGTTGCATCTCACCTAAGTACACTCTGTGGGTGCGTTGCATTTCAAAAAGCCCTTCTATGGGGTGTGATGGGTGAGAAGTGAGAAATGGCAGTGTCAATCCGCGAGGTGGAGAGGCATGGAATCTTCCAGAAACTTCTCCTGTGACACTTGCCTCTCTGAATTCGACCAAGGATGAGTAAGAGATCATAAATCTCCAAGTGGAAGCAAGAACTATCAGAGGGAAGACACTAATCAAATCACAAGCTGACTCATCTCCCTTACAGATATCTATATATGGATCCCTCATCCCAGAGATCCAGAGGCTGGAATTTTGCATCTTGTAAGGAATTGTTGTTAGTTTCTTGAGGCAACATCATAGTGTTGGGTGATCTAAGCTTTGCATGAGGTGAAGAAGGGCTTACTTACTGAGAGGATGATGATGGGTCAGAACAACTGGTTGTAACTCTCTTGGCTCTTTCTTGATTATCAATAAAATCTATTCAAGTTTTCCTCCATACTCTTGTGTCATTTATGTTTCATGCATTTGTATGGTCAATTTACATCTGATCCTAGATTGTTTATGATAATAGATCCATGTTCTTGTATAGTGTTATGCTACTTTGATTCTACAGGTACTCTGTGAAGCTGGGTGTATAAGGAAGCAAGTAGCAAAGGACTATCAGAAGAGAGAGGAATCGAACTAGGAGCCAAGCGCAAGACAGAGGTTGGTCTCCTTTATTCTTCTCTCATCTATCTTTCATAAAGGAAAAACGAAAGTAGCTTTACTTTGTTTGTTTCTAAGGTAGCTACCACACCTTAGTGGGATTAGCAGTTCTTCATAGACACTTTTCCCTGTAACAAAATGGCGACTCCGCTGGGGAGCGACTAGCTTGCTTGTTTATCTATCTTGTTGTTTACTTTATAAACTTACAGATGGAGCCTGAAGTTGAGCCAGGTAGCTTTCGAACTGCATTTGCTATGAAAATGCAAAGTAGATAAATGCCGCTTCAGTCAATCTCTGGGTTTTGTTTATGAATTAAACAACTAATTTACAAACTCTCTAATTTCCCTTGTGGTGGCTCTAGTAACCTCCTTAGATCTACCCCTGTTGTTGATTTACTGATTACCACTTGCTCGGCCAAAATCCCTGAACTAACCTGCAAACTGTGAACTGGAACCCAAGCAAAGTCTCGTCTCTGGCCCAGCACAGTCTCTGTTCTGTGAATCTGAAATTCAGTGCACTTCCTGAGTGTAGTAGGTGCACTGCATTTCAAGTTCACTGTGTTACAGGTGCGCTGATCAGACTAGGCATTGTTCTTCAGTTTTGGTTTCTGTGATTAATTCCTTTTAGTTCTATTCATGAGTTTTACTGCCTGCAGTCAGTATACCTTTGTTTGAAACCCCTTTCCTTGCTGATATTCTGCCTCCATTGTGCAAAAAACTGTAAATGTTTTTGTGTATTTGTTGAGTCATTTTCAGTTCTCCTTTGCAAAAAAGTAATGTAATTGTACTGTCGTTTCTTGATTCGAAAGTGTCGCAAGTGTCGTTTTCAGTCATAGAATAGAGTCTGATTGCTCTTGATAGTCGATTACCCTGTTACTATTGTATTTGATCTGAACTTGTAGCTTTTCTAGTGTCGAAAGCAAGTTTTCATTTCCAAATCGCAAAGTGTTGTCATTTCCTCCATTTTGATTTTGAAAAGAAACTTGTTAGTAATTGTCGCTTGAAAAGTAATTCAGATTTTCGCATTAGCTTTCTTTTTATCATTCACATATTAAGAAGACTGAAAACAAATACATGCATGTGCATTTGCATTTAGACTGTTTGATTGGTTTGATTTAGGACAGTGCATATAGTGTGTGCTCTTTGCTCTTTGTTGAAAGAATTCTGTCTTTCTTTCCTTAGTAGCTAGGATTTTCATTGCACAAAGAAGATAAAAGACTATTTATCATCTTAGATTGCATTTTAGGAATTATACATCTACATCACATGGTGAACCTGAAAGGCAAATTTCTTAAGCAAGATCAACTATAAAATAAATTTAATGAATCCAACAACGCTTTGGAACCTAACGCACAACATCTAGAAGTCTAGGCTAGAGACGTATTCCGGCATCGTAAAGCCAGGTAACTGTTGTTCTCACTGATGGTTGGGTGATTCCTCCACTTTGAGACGATAAGTGCCAGTACGGACTTCTGCTCCCACGTACCGTCGAGTATATTTTGGGAGACCACAATAGGCTTAATCCTTTATCCATAGGAAGCTGTGTCTGCCGCCCTATCGATTGCAATGCACTGAACACAGCATTCGGGAAGATTGACTGCCGTACCATGAAAAGTATTCTGCAGTTTTGCGATTGGTTTGGTAATCCCTCTACCTGGATTTCCAGAGCAGTCCCTTTCATTCCTTTTCAGACTCCTTAACGGAAAAGGTCCATCTGAGCACTTGTCACTTCAGTCTCATTAAAAATCGAAGGTGACTAGAGTCATCTTTTGTTTTTTCTCGAGTCTTTAAAATTGAAAAAACAAGTTGTGTCAAAGCATCTAAAATTTATTTTAAATGGAATAATCATCACCTTTCCTACGTTGGTCTTAAGTTGAGAGAATGGAATCCACCAACCAAGGAATTCCCCTTGGACGAAATCCTAGTCCCTTCTCCTCTTGGGGAGATGTTGGTGCACTCCATATGGCCACATTGTCGCTTCCAGGATTGACAATCGGCTTGCCCGTATGGCTCTTCTCAACCTCTGTCGTTCAGAACACCGCAATTTCTGAACAATCGAGTCAGCAACTAGACGATTCCAGAGTTACCCATCGACCTTCTACTTCCTCCAATTTTTCCTCTCCTCCTTCCTCTTCGCTTGATGGGGCTGGTAAAGCCGAAAATCAAGTACCTGAGAAGAAGAAGGAAAAGAAGAAGAAAGAGAAGAATAAGAAGGAGCCAAAAGCGAAAGGGGGCAACCAAGCGTCGTCTAGCGAAAATCCACTCCCTGCACCGACCAGGCCTAAATTGCCATGTGTCATTTGCAAAGGAGACCACTATCATCGAGATTGTCCCTGCATCCCTTGAATCTTAAGGGACTGGTCTCCTCATTTTCACAACCCCGTGTCATCAACCTCTGATGATCATGTTGAAAACACACCATCGACTAGTGAAAGTGAAGCCCCAGGACAAAAAGGAAAATATAGATTTCCTTGTAAACTGTGCGAAGGCGATCATGCCATCCACCATTGTCCCTTCTTAGACGAGGCTAAAAGAGTTTTGGACAATCGTCCGGTTTCATCATTACAACTTCCTCCTGGATATAAAAAACTCTTGCTGAGTCCATCACTAGTTGAAAATCCGGCTGACCCGCCCAGGTGGTCAGCCGAAACATCTATCATTGAAGACGAACCATCTGAACCCATACCAGACGAAAGTCAAAAGGTCGAGGTCACAGTTGACCCGGTCTTGCCTTCAGAGGTTCCATCTTCGGATGATACAGTCACAGAAGAGAATAAGGATGACACCATCCAAATTGTTTTCGTAAGCACAGACTCCGATGAACATGGGGGCAATTTACCCATTCCTTTACCACACGAAGGAAGTTCGTCAGAGTCGTACCTGGCCGTCTATTCGGTCCCACCTCCAAGCAACCTAGTTGTTTCCTTTGACTGGAATCACCTAGGTAGACCCCGTTTACCGGCTAGTGTACATTCCGAATCATTGCTCAAATATATAGAATGGTTATGGCCGGTACCATCATAGATGAAGGGGATTCTGTGAGTATCCTTTCCTTGACTCCTTGGAAAGCGCTTGGTTCGCCATCGCTTTTGCCTGAGATGAGAAATCTAACAGGCTTTGACAAAGGAACCAGTCGACTGTTAAGGATCCTTCCCAATGTGCCCATAACATTGAGAGGGAAAACCGTTCATATGAATGTAATGGTAGTCCAAGGACCCCTGGATTATAATCTACTCCTTGGACGAGACTATATTTATTGCATGGGAGCCATTGTCTCATCACTCTTTAGAGTAATGTGTTTTTCGCACGAAGGAAGAGTGGTCAAGCTCGTAGACCAGCTTTCATTTCCCGGATCACACATAGCAAATAGTCATATACCATCCCTGAATGGTATTTTCACACAAAGAATGTCTCATCAATCCCCAGTCCGTCCACCTGATGAGCGCGAGTGATTCGGGGGACATGACTGAAACCCAGGGGGCATGCACCCTGGTCTGCTTCGGCAGGAAAACTTTGGGTATAGGGTAGGTTTCCGCGAGAGATATATGACTAGTCTGTACTCCCGTCCGTGATTGGAAAAGGGGGTTAGACTGGAATAAGATTCCCTCGTCAAAGTTATGTGAGTGGATTGTCTCACCTTTGTCTATTTCGATAGACATCGCCGAAGAAGTGTTTTGTTTGCACTGTGAATAGAACAATCTTTGGTAACCTGAAAGAGGTAGACCTTTCCTGATAAAACAAATGTTTTGTCGGTAGAATAAAAGGTGACCTTGAAGCTTTATTTTATACCTGGGGGCATGCAAACCTTTTGGCGTGCAAGCGAAGAGCGACTATTTATTTTTTAAATTTGTAGGTCCTCTAACCCTTTAAACTCGTAGGATTGGTCATTTCCTAACTTGCATAAAGAAAGGATGTGGGGAAAAACTCTAAAAATTGCCGTTTTCATATATGAGACATTCTTATTATACAACTAGATTAATCGAGCAATTTTAGCACATAGTTCAAGCTTGTTAAAAAATAAACATAAGTCATGAGCAAATGTTTCTCCCCGCGTTTAAGCTCAATAAAAAATGAACAAATTCCCTATAAATAATCATCGTGAATGTAATACTTCAGCCTTTAAAAGCATTTGTCGTGTTCCCATCATCACCTCCACTCTGTATTGGCCGATCATTCACCTCCATTTGATTGTTTACCCCTTTTGAGGAACAACTACGAAGAGTGATCCCACTAGCCATCCTTATAACACTGCCATGATTGGAAAATTCCAAACCTTACCTGGAATCAGCTGCTACCCAATTTTATCACTCGTTCCTCAAAGACGAGTCTCCTTTAAGCTCTTTTCAACTGACTCGTAAAATATGAAAAGATTGCCGAGCCATTGGCCTCTCCAGCTCGTTAAAAGGACCGGAAGTGCTATCCCTCCTTTAGATTTTAATCTTTTCGGACCTGAGGGATTATTACACAAAAAGATCGAGTGCTTGTTTTGTTTGGCTCGTTAAAAGTATCGAAAATTCATCCCTTCTGTATTGTTTTATACTTTTTCGGACTTAAGGGATTAGATGACGAAAAAGGAATTTTGGAGTTTCCTTTACTTCCCTTTTCAGACCCTCTAAAATTGAAAAGGACCGAGTTATCTTTGTCGTTAAACTCGTTAAAACCTAATAGCGACAAACTTGTCCATAGTAGACAAGAACCAGTTTCACTATCGCTAGGCTCGTTAAAACATAGCGATGGGTTTGCCCGAAGGGCAAATTATAGAACAAGCATATGTTATCCTCCTCAAGATTGACAAAAATAAAGAGGTACTGGTCAACAATGACTGGGAAAAATTGGGAAGAAAACTTGAAGAAGCTTTGTTGGTAGCAAGTTGCTCTTGAACATGACACTTTCACTCCGCATCCAAGTCGGGTTGGGTTGTTTCATTCACCGGTCACATCACCATGGTCCCATCACACCATCCACATTTTGGGTTAATGCTACCAATCCATCATGTCAGTGTCGCCGATATGTTCAAGAGAAGTCACTCAGAGAATTCACCCGTGTCTCACCTGCTGCAATACATTTACGCTCCATTCTTTCATGACCGCCACCCTGAACCTTATATCACCAGATCATTTTCACCTCCATTAAAATCATTTGCTCCGTTCCGTGTCATTGATGTGGGATTCATTAAGGCCCTCCTATGATGGATCGCTTCTTGTCGACATAAGCTCATTATCCAAGAAGTCGATCTAGGAACACCCCATTCAGTACTTTGAAGCTTGCATGCTTCAATGGCAAGTTTCTCACTTTCGGCGACAGGTTTACATCAATGGCCTTCGACCGAAAGATTTTGCGTGGTGTTCGACGCCAAGTCCTTTATTCACACCACATAAATTGTACTGCAGTACCTTGAGGGTCATTATCATTATCGGTGATTCCCCTCGCGCCTGTTAATAGCTTACATCATTGGCTGGTAATCAGGCGATGTCTTTCCATGTTCGACTCCAGAACATCTCTCACATGGATCGACTTGTACTTCAAGTGAAGATCAAACAAGATTGAAGACCCCGGATCTAGTTTCATCCATCCGGGCTGCGATATATATTTAGGGAAATAAAGACATCAAATGTACATCATTGCTGTACAGATAATCATCCAATCAAAGGGATGATGGCTCTACCAGAATCATCAGTCTACACTCAGACGATTGTTTGTCCTATGTACACGAAAATGAATTTATAAAGCTGAGCATGGGAATGCCCGCCTCAGTTAGATCATGAAAATATTATGAAGATAATGTATTGTATTGTATCTTATTACAGGTCTCCTCCCAGCTTGAAAGAACTTCGGATCCTCATGATAAAGCATTTCACCCGACATCAAAAAAGATTAACGACCTCATGCTTTAGGGGGCAACTGTTATAGGCATTTTTGGGCACTGCAACCCCAAGCATAAAATGTCCATAAACCAAGGGCTCCTAAGTACCTAAAAGTGTTGTTCTAACCCCTAAAGGAATAAGGTCAACTGATTACAGCTTCTCCCAGAAGTTCTCCATGAAAAACTGCTCAGAATTGGTCAAAACAAGATCATTTCACCTACTCCATAGGCAAAGTGCATTGCATCTCACCTAAGTACACTCTGTGGGTGTGTTGCATTTCAAAAATCCTTTCTATGGGGTGCGATGGGCGAGAAGTGAGAAATGGCAGTGTCAATCCGCGAGGTGGAGAGGCATGGAATCTTCAAGAAACTTCTCCTGTGACACTTGCTTCTCTGAATTCGACCAAGGATGAGTAAGAGATCATCAATCTCCAAGTGGAAGCAAGAACTATCAGAGGAAAGACGCTAATCAAATCACAAGCTGACTCATCTCCCTTACAGATATCTATATATGGATCCCTCATCCCAAAGATCCAGAGGCTGGAATTTTGCATCTTGTAAGGAATTGTTGTTAGTTTCTTGAGGCAACATCATAGTGTTGGGTGATCTAAGCTTTGCATGAGGTGAAGAAGGGCTTACTTGTTGAGAGGATGATGCTGGGTTAGAACAACTGGTTGTAACTCTCTTGGCTCTTTCTTGATTATCAATAAAAGCTATTCAAGTTTTCCTTCATACTCTTGTTTCGTTTATGTTTCATGCATTTGTATGATCAATTTACATCTAATCCTAGATTGTTTATGATAATAGATCCATGTTCCTGTATAGTGTTATGCTACGTTAATTATATAGGTACTCTATGAAGCTGGGTGTATAAGGAAGCAAGTAGCAAAGGACTATCAGAAGAGAGAGGAATCGAACTAGGAGCCAAGCACAAGACAAAGGTTGGTCTCCTTTATTCTTCTCTCATCTATCTTTCATAAAGGAAAAATGGAAGTAGCTTTACCTTGTTTGTTTCTAAGGTAGCTACCACACCTTAGTGGGATTAGCAGTTCTGCATATACACTTTTCCCTGTAACACATGGTTTTCTAATAATGGTTAAATAATTAAGGTTTAAATTTAATTTGATTCAATGGATTATGTGTTTTGGTTTTTGTAGGATCCTATATATTTTATTGTGAACGATGAAGTTGATTAATGATAGCAAATTAGAGGCATCACTTTAGATAGTTTGTCTATTTTCCCACCTTTGGTTTCCAAAGTAAATGCATGTATATTATATGTGATTTCCATTGTTTATTTTTCTCTATTAGGAAACTATGACTGCATTGGATTATTGTAAAGGTTTAAAACTCACATTTAGTATCAAGGTAGTTATTGGATTCAAGGGGATGTCTTCCTGGATAATGGTTCAATTATCTTCGGTTTGTAATAAACCTCGTTTTAGTGGGAGCTTTACAATGGTGATTATTATGCTAGAAAATAATGGTGAATAGTTCAAAAATAGACATTGAAAAATTTAACGAGAAATTTTTTGAGTAATGTAAGCTCGAGATAAGAGATTTTTTTTGTAAGAAAATATCAATGGGTCATTTTCAATCCATGTTCTACACATATAAGAATGTTAGCATAAGATTAGAAAATGTTGGGTTGGAAGGAAAAGATCACAATCTAATTGTGTCTCTCATATTCAATATTACTTAATATTTCAAGAGAATCTATATGTAAGGAATACTGAGATAATTTAGGTGATATGTACCAATCTATACAAATTTAGAACCAATAACAAAAACTTTGTGAGATAATATTTGAATATCTCCAATATTGTTGTAAATCATTAATTATATTCTCATATTATGACTTTTAATGAATATAAGTGTATCAGTTTACTGTACTCTTTACCAAACTCATGGGATAGTTTAGTTATAGAAATAGGAAATAATGCAACCAATTCAAGATTCGGTCATGTGGTTTTATACATGTTGTCAGAGGAGACGGGATGGAGAAATATGGAAAGTAAAAGAACATCTACATTATATGCAAGAGAAAATTACCAGGATATGAATAAAACATGTCCTCAAGAAAGAGATCCAAATTTAGAGGTGGGTCTAAAGCTCCAAGAGAATTAGTATATGAATGTTGTAAATGTGGAAAAGAAGTGAATTTCAAGAAGAAATGTAGATCCAAAAGATAAGAATCTGATGATGGTCGGACCTCTAAATAAGAGAAGACCTCCTTAGAGTAAGGAGGGTATGTGCACATGGCTTCTTCAAGGACATTTTCATATCATGACATATGGTTTATTTAATAAGGACCCTTTTTCGATATGTATCCCCATAGGTAGTGGTTTTTTAATATGAAAGGCATGATGGAGGTGATGTTTTCTTGGTAGATGACTTAAGACATAGGATCAATTGGTGAGGACAAGCCAAATTAATACCAAAGTATCTAAGTATTAAAACACTCCATGGTGTTTTACACATGTTGGCTTTGGCTACAAACCTAATGTCTATATGTTGGATGAATGGTATAGGATTTACTACTATGTTTGAGAATGGAAACTATATGAGAGTTCAAAGAGTAATGGTGTTCTTGATGGGAGAAAGCTATTAGGAGCCACTATAAATAAATATTGTCATAATTCCATCATTCCTTAGAGTAGATATAAAATAGTAAAAAACCCCATCATTTCTAGAGAATGATTATTTTGTGGCATGGGGAATATTGGAGAAAAGGGCCTTCAAGTTCCACATAGTAAAGGTATGATTGATGGTATGTTTCATGTGATATATCTATATATATATATATATATATATATATATATATAGATATTGATTTATATGAACATTGAATTTAGTGAAATGAGAATTAATAATGATTCCCAATGCATGAAATGAGATATAAGGGAACTTTAGATTTAGTACACAATTATTTGTTTGATCCCGTGCCTATTCCATCACTAGGAAATATTATGTACCAAGTTTCTTTTATAGTTTTTTTCTTGAGACATAAATGTATTCCTTTCCTCCAGAACAAATCCCATGCCTTTGTAAAATTTAAATAATTTAATGCTCATGTGGAGGATTAGGTACAAAATGAAATCAAGGTGTTAAGGACAAGGGGTGGTAGAGAATTTGCAAAATTTTTAGTAATTTAGTAAGTGGTGTGGTATGGAAAGGCATATGACCGCACCATACACACCTCAATGAAATCGGTTCATAGAAAGGATGAGCATGAAACTAATTGAGACTGAAGGAAGTATGCTCAGTGGTGTTGGGTTGGAATAGGAATTATGAGTTAAGGAAATAGATATTGTGTTTTACCTAGAAAATTAGTCATCCTCATCAACATTGGCTAACAAGACCCCACATAAGGCATAGACTAGTAAGAAACCTTATCCTAAGCATCTTGGGGTTTTTTGCTATGATGCTTATCTACATCTTAGGAATTAAAATAGGATTAAGTTGGAGAATAAATATAAAACTACATCTTTATCGGTTATAAATATGGTTTAAAAGGTTATAATCTTTGGAACCAAGAAACTAGGAAGGTTTTTTAGAATCAAGATGTTGTTTTAGAGAGAGGTCAATGTTGTTGTGAAACATGAAGACTCACTAAGGGAAAAGGAACTATAGTTAGTTGAATTTGAATTGTAGGATGAGAAGCATCACCTAGAATAGTAACATGAATAAGAACCTCATACTCTAGTACTGAGGAGATCAATTTATGAAAGAATGTAACAAGAAAGGTATACTACACTTGATTTTTGTTCTAGTTTTTCTTTGTCTATTTATTTTTTCCCTTGGAAAAAGAATTTAATTTCTTCATTGATATAATGAATACATTACATGTTATAGATGCATATTTGTGCATTTTGATATATCATCTCTCCACTTTTACAAAATATAAGATCCTGATAGCATCACTCCTAGTTTTCATATTTTTCTATATAGATTAGAGACCTTTAACTGTGTACATAAATAGACATTTATATATCCATTTTCCATTTTCATATACAAAATTTAAACTGTACAATAAACATAAAAAAAAAATATCATATATTCTTATTACTTCTCTGGCTAGATTCCTTTGATAAAAGGCATATGGAAATATTCCCGAGTGTTACCACTTATATGTTCAAAGACCTTCCAGATCCCTAGAGGTTGTGTAGCACCTTCTATAGCTAACATGTCTATGAGATTATTACATTTCCTCTAGGTGTGGAAAACATATATATGAGAAAATAATATTTTTCTATGAATAATTTATTCTAAAATAGGCAGCAACAATTTTTTGTGACATCTTTGAGTCCCTTTGAACAATTTTTTACAAGAATGGAATCTCCAAAGATCTGCAGCGACCAACAATCTTTTATAGGAGAAAACAAAAGGAGAAAATTGTTAGCAGTTATTGATAGTTGTTTCATTATTTCCCCAATCTAAATTGAAGTTTATATGAGTGTCAATCCTGGAGAAATAAAACTTCACTCCTGCCATAATCACCACTAGTGAGGAAAGCCACATCGAAGTATTCCCATGGGAGAAAGGGATCAATCTCTTCAAATGTGATGGTGAAAGGGGTAGGAATAGAGTTTGAGGTAGGAAAAATGAATAATATAACAAGAATATAAGCAACGACCATATCAGAGGAGGATAATTCATCCTAGAAGATGGACTTGTTCATTGTGATCAACACTCCCCAAAATATCAGTAGGGGAATATTTCTAAATTGTTTGGCACCTATATAGTCCCACTAGTTTTTCCAAGTTTCATAACAAAATGACTCCCTCTACCAACCAATACCGAGGCCTAAGATCCTTATGTAATCTATCTAGATCTGTAATGTAAAGGGGCATGATAGGAAAATATGGTCAACACATTCTTCTACCTTTTATGGAGAGTGCAATAGCTAGGTCCTTTCTTATGGCACTTGTAGATGTCAACACATTCTTCTACCTTTTACAGAGAGTGCACTAGTTAGGTCCTTTCTTATGGCACTTGTAGATGTTAACCCAAGTGTGTATTTTGTTTTCTATGAGACACCACATAAATACCAAATCCTTTTTTAGACATCTTAATTTCAAAAACTTTTCAACCATCAGACATGATCCTATCACCTACTAGTACTAATTAAGTGGTTGTATCCCATTTTGGGAGTGTATTCCCCAAAGGGAGAGAAACCCACATAAGGAATCTTCCTTATGTGAGAGTCGTAGTTGTGATAGGTTAAGAGATGTTGTATAGTTTCTCCATTGTATCTTGAAAGTAGTTGGAGTATTCAACTGGGTTACATCTACCCATCCTTGAGCCCAGATGGACGTGCATGTGTGATTTTTCGCTTCGTTTAGTGTAACCCCTCCACTCATGTTGAGAAAATTTACCAAACCTTGTGGAAGATGAATTTTTATCCCACATCCCACCCAATGATCAAAACTACTCATTTTTTCCCATTTCCCATTTCCCACTTTCCAACAAATACTGCCTTCAAAAACTGAGAAGGAATACAGGACCTCTTTCCTTATGATCAAAACATTTGATTTTTTCTTTTGTAGAGAGTGAACCCATTCCTCCATGGTGCTAGGATATATATATTGAACAAAAAAAGTTCATAAACTATTTTTCGATAAAAGCCTCCAACCCACCTTCGTGGCCAATTCTTTTTCAAATAGAGGGATATTTCTTAAACACCAACCTCCCCATGCTTTGGTAACAATAATTTTGTTCCATCTCACCCATGGAAGAACAAATTCATCCTTTGTTCCTACCGATAGAAAATGAGATCAATGCTTGTGCACTGTATTGACTACATAATTCTGAATCCAGGATAGGGACATTCAGTAGATAGGGATTACTTGAAGAATTATTTACTTAATAACAATTAGATTTCTCTTGATAACTATTTGAAGCTCTACACTTTTAGAAAAAATTATAGCTTCATAATTAACCATTGCCAATTTACCTTTCAATAATCTTTTGGGTTGAGATGGAACCCCCATTTATTTTTTACTATCATCAAATCTATTGGTATGAAAGTGGAAGAGAGTTTTGGAATTCCAGGATTCATCTATAGATAGAGAAAATAAGGAGAAGGTTAATTTTATAATATTTAATAACATTTAAGTAGATTTTTGGAAGAGCAGAAGAGAAGCCTTAATGCATTCCATGTCAAACTTGGAACCATAACTAAACAATGAGATATCATCTACAAACAATCGGTGTGTGATTTCTAAATATTGAGCCACAACTATACCCTTTATGTCCTCCCTTATTTTGGCTTCTAATAGGAACATGCTAAGACATTTAGTCACAAGAAGTAATGAAAATGGGGAAAGGGGGAATCCTTGTTGAAGCCCCTATTGTGCATGAAAAAAGGGGGAGGTTGATCCATTGATGAGAACCAAAAAGGAGAAAAATATTATACAACTCATAACCCAAGTTATCAATGAGTCTTAAAAGCCAAGGTGAGTAATAATCAAGCATAACTATAACCAACTGACCCTATCTTATGCTTTATCTAGGTAATTTTTTATAACAACACCTTTCAACTTCCTAGTTTTGACTGTATGAAGTATTTCTTGAGATAGCCCAATAGCTTCATGCATATGAAAACCTTCCAAAAAACTAAAAAATTCCCTGGAAACACTTTTCGAAAGTATCATATCGATTCTATTTGCAATGATTTTAGGAATCACCTTATAGATACAATTGCATAGATATAATGGCATGAAATCATCAAAATACTGAGGGCCATGTAATTTGGGAATGAGGTATATAAAGGTTGATTTGAAATATTCCAACATCTCTCCATTATGTTAGGAATCCTTAACCACTCTAAGCAAGTCTTCTCCAAAAATTTCATAAAGAACAAAAAAAAAATCTACAAGCCAACCATCTAGCCCAAGGCTCTTATCATTCTAGATAATATGAAGGACCCCTTGTATCTTACCTTCTGAAATAAATTCCATTAATATTTTCTTATCTTCTTCATTAGAAAAATAGGGAAAGTCATGGGCGAGATGAATGACTTCTTCTATATATGCATTAGAAAGTGCATTGAACAAGTTTCAAAAGTTTATCTTCCACAACGTGGCTAACTCCTCAAAAGTGGTGTTCTTACCTCCTTCCTAGTCATTCAACACCTAGATGCTTTTTTATCCTTTTATCACTTTCATGAAATTTTGAAATGAAAATTAATTATCATTTCCACACTTCAGCCATGCTACTCTTCGTTTAAGTCTCTATAGAGCGTCCTTCTCTTCCATAATTCTTATTTTAGATGTTTCTATCTAAAATATTATTTGTTTCAATTCAATAGTTACATAAAAAATCCTTTTAGTATCCTCTAAACTCCTCATTTCTTCCTCCATTGATTTTAGTTCTTCGTATTCCCTCTGATTCTTGACGATGGACCATTGAAGAGTGGCTCTTTTTACCTTCTTCAGGTTTTTTACAAAATGGGATGTGGTAGGGACTTTGAAATATATATTGAAGGGAATGTAATTATTTTAGACTAAATAATGAAAGTTATCATATTTTAACTGGGAAACATTAAACCTAATAGGGCTTTTTAGGTGAGGAACTCACCCCTTTACTTCAAAAAAATGGATTAGGATCTGATTCATCAACATTCCTCTCCATTGCCTAAATAATGTGATCTTTTCCATTAAATATTCTTCCAAAAGGAAATTGTCAAGGTGTTTTTAAAGCATTTCTCTCATGATTTCTTCTTTCTTCAAGTAGGAATTATTTTTATTAGGTCCACATAAAGTTTTCAAATCATTAGAAGGTGAGAGAAGAAATTATAAAGGGGGTCAGTCCGAGCAGGAGGACCCGAAAATTTAGAGGCCCATATCAAAAAATTAATATTAGCCCCCACTACCATATTATCTGCTAACATGTAGGATTTCCTCATCAGTTCGTCCCAATATGCAACCTAGTCTTGCTATGGGCCATAAATATTTACAATCTAGAGGTCCAACCCCAACTCTGAAGAAACAACTTCTGCTCCTGAGGCAATTTTTGAACCATATGATCTAGATAGTCATGGTTCTTTGATTGAACCCTGCAACTAGACCCCTATATCTTCCCTTGATAACCAAAAATATGAATAACTGCCCTAGGAAATGGTCTCCAACACTTGAGTAATCTTTCCACCATCCCAAATGTTTCTTATAGAAAAATTACATCTACATTTTCTAAGAACGCTAAGCTCCTCACGGTTAGTTTTTTAGATGGGCTAGAAAAAACCCATCATTTAAAAGACAAAAAAATCATGAGGATAGCCCTCATGGGGCTTGCAATGCTCTAATCGCCCCATTCATCAACCATTGTTTCCCTTATGCTACATCCTTTCTGGATTTCTCTTAGGCTTTTTATAGGTGGTAATTTTTCGCTTTGGATGTCAAGGTCAAATATTGTAGTGGGAGAGGGACTCTAAATAGTCTTCCTACAAAATGGCTAGGGACATCTTTGAGGATGGGAAAGAAGTATTTGTAGTCAGGCATAGACAAATCGCTTTTGCAGACATAGAGTGGGAGGAAGATAAATCACCAGGATGATAAAGGATAGAAGAGGGAGTCGAAACCATGTCAAAACGAGTGAATGAGTTAGTTAAATTTATTTCTGAGTGAGGGGGAGAGGAACTACTCAAGGGGGTGACCGCTAATGAAGAAGGATCAACTATTTGAGCCCTGGCTGAAAGTCTTGTATCAATCGCCAATTCACCATGACTATTAGAACCATTGGGGCCTAGGATTTTCGATTGAGGCAATGGAAGATCTAAAATCTATTTCTGAGCTAAGGTATGTGCCTCAAAATTTATCACCTAATCCTTTGTCTATGGCCCCATTTTCCTACTCAACTATTGATCTATTAATCACTTGTTGAAACAAAGAAGGAAGGGGACCATCCTTCACATTATGTCATGATGATGATATTTTCTACACTTGAAAGGGATCCCTTCATAGTTTACTGTTTAGTGATGAGCAAAATTGAGGAAGCACAATTCCAATTATGTATGCAAACCTTTATGTGGGTCCAAACTTACCAAAATCTAAGCTAACGACATGTTTCCCGAAGAGAGGAAGGACATGTGATAAAATTCCATGAATTCCCCTAATTTTGTCAATATGGTAAAAAATACTTCCACTGACCAGAACTGTAAAGGTAACCCCAACAATCTTACCCATACATAAGCAATGTGGAGTCTTTTGCAACTAGCCTCAAAAAGGTAAATCCATTGTTTCAATAAAAATGATATTGTGTCTATGCTCATACTTTTTCCTAATGCCCATATTGTAGGCTACATTGATCCAAAATGGAACATAAACCAACTCTGATCCAAAAAACTCACTGAGGGCATGACTTCCAATGAATTCCTACATTCTTTATTGAGCCATTCTTGCAAAATAAATGTAGAATGACATTGTCCTTTTAATTTCCCTACCACCACTAATTCCTACCATTCTCAACGCATCCAACATCTAGATGTCATATCCTAGAACCAATTTCATGATATTTGTGCACCAATCCTTTTTCCTCTTCATCCTCTAGAAATTGAGCCCAACTAAGTTTGATGAGGTTCCTAGGGCTTTAGTCAACTTCACCAGGGCACATATTTTGTCTTAGAGCCCTTTTACCCCATTGGAAGAATACATAAATATTAGGTTCTCCCCATTAGAGTTTCCCTTTGAGAAACCCAACCATATGCTTCTTAAACACATGTCTTCCAACCTTTCATCTAAACCAAATATGGGCCCTAAATCCTTCATCACATCCTAAATACATTCATTTAGGAAAGATGCAAGTTGTGTGGTGATGGAGTCATCTAATTAGTCTTGATCAATCTTTAATTGTTCTTTTGAGCCTTAGCCTATGTGTACTCCCCATGGTTCTTATGAGGAAAATCATTGCTCAATACAATAGAAAAAACCTATTACCTGATCCTCTAGCTCATTAGTGAGGCCTAGCACTAGGAGACCCCCCCCCTTCTTCCCGATAATACACAGAGGTGGCATATCTATATCTAGAACTCCCTTGGCTTGAAACAAGGATTGAGACAAATCCTCATATATTATTTCTACTTTTCTTCCATCTCTACCGAAAGTGTGACATTTATGCCCTAGTTCTCTACAGGGTGCATTTGAGCTAGAGGGTCATCCAAAACATGGACATAATTATTGGGGTTGTGGGAATAGTCCACCAGGTCTTCCATCAAATCAAGAAAACAAGTCTTTTACATCAACCAAATACTAAGACTACAAGATAATTGACTAGAAAAACTCCTTTCCTTAGAACAACCTGGAAAATATCCGTCCCCTACACTGTGGAGTTTCGGTAATTGTAGATCCTCCATCACACCACACAATTCAAAATTTTAATTTTAAAATATATAAATTCAAAATTAAAAATCAATTTTTCGTTGTCTATTACTAATAGTGTTCTTATAACTATTAGAGAGGTAGTGATTTTAGAGGTTGGTAAAATATGCAAAAAAGACATGATTGAGGAAATGGGAGCCTTGGACAAGATGAGGTATCAAATATAGTTGAATTTCTAGATGGAAGAAAACCCCATTGGTAAAAAATGGTTGATTAAGAAGAATTTGAATGTGAATGGTGAAATTGACAAATAAAAATCTTGATTAGTGGAAAAAATTTATTATCAAGTAAAAGGAATTGACTTTGGTGAATTTTTTTCTCTTGTTGGTAAGTTAACTTCTATTAGCCCCAAGATTTAGCTCAATTGATCAAGTCAGGGCCTCGCCGTTTGGGAGGTCACCAGGTCAATTCCCGAAAGCTCTTGGGGTTAGGTCTTGTTATAGGTTGAGGGGTGTCAGCCCTAGGTTTTTCCCATGGACGTAGCACCACCCGCTGACCAAAGGTGTCCGTGAACCATGCCCAAAAAACAAAAAAAAAAAAATTAACTTCTATTAGTTTTATTTTATCTATTTTTTCTAATTTTTATCTTAAAGTAAAATAGATAAGTGTGAGTACAACATTCCTACATGGAGATCTACAAGAGGAAATCTACATGAAATAGCTATAAGGTTTTATAATGAAGAGGAAGAAAGACATAATTCGTAATATGGAAACATCCTTGTACAGTTTAGTATGATTTCTAAGGATATGACATAAAAACTTTTATACTTATATAGTGGGAATTCATTTCACATGAATAAAATTAATCAATGTATTTCAAACTATTGAACGATCATTTTATTTATGTAGTATTATATTTGGATGATATGTTGCTAATTGGAAATAACAGGGAAATCACCAAGGTAGTGAAAACCTAGTTGCCCTTTAAATTTGACATGTAATGTATGGCTGTTAGAAGTTTTATTTTGGGCATGTAAATCAAAGAGATTGAGCTAACAAGAAATTCTAGTAGAATAAAAGAAAATATGTTGATGCAATATAACAAAGGTTTAATATCTAAGAATGTAGATCTGCCAACATCCCTATTCTTGTAGGCGTAAATATGTCTATAGATTAAAAATTCTAGACAATTGTAAAAATGACTTTTCATATATTTACATGACACTATAGCTTATGGAAAGTTTTTCGAATGAATAGCTAGAAAAGATAAAATGTTGGAAAAAATGGCTTTGTTGACACTAAATTGGTGGAAGGCCTAGGTAACAAAATATATACAAGTGGTTATGTGTTTAATTGATTTGGAGGTTAAATCCTTTGGATGAGAAAGAGAGAGTCTATAATGGTGCTCTCAACTATACAAGTCTAATGCATCGTAGCCACTTATGAAATAAAGGAATCTATATGGTTATAAAGATTGTGTTTACGAATTGGGTTTGTATAACAATCTAGAATGTTACATTGTGATAGTCATAGTGCAATCTTTTAGGAAAAGAACTTAGCTTATCATTCTAAGAAAAAGCATATTTATGTTCAATGTCACTCTATGAGAGGCATGGTTGATGATAAGAAGGTGGTTTTGGTGAAGTCTGATACTTTTAATAATGTCATATATTCATTAATAAAGTTTGAGAGCACTGAGAAGTTCTCTTGATGTACATAAAAAACAACATTGTTGCCATGGATTGATGATTATGAAATCCTAAGATCCCATGTATGCAAAGAAAGCAACAAGTGGGAAAATTTACGGTATGTTTTATATTCCTTCCAGAATTATCCCCATACATCACTGATATGTCCTAAATTTAGTTACTGGGGTGGGGTATGGCTCCTAGGGGTAGCGATATCCATTAAAAAACAATAATTGGGCAATTTGTTTTCGTCCATTTTTGGCATTTTTCGACACATGATTTTTTATTTTCACACATTTTTGGAACATCGAAGTTCAAACCACGGTTTGTTTACTCTAACTACATAATTACGATTGTAATATGATCTATATCAATGGATTAAACTTATTTTATGCCAAAGGATCATACATATTGTACTATAAATAATAAATTTGAATAATTGATGACAAACAAATTTAGAGGTGTAAATAGTTTTCTAGTTTTCCCAGTTTGGGTTTCGTGGGTAATATTTTTGTATTAAGAATAATTTTGATTGTTTCATTTTACATTTACTAAGAATATATGAGTGTGTTTCATTACTATAAAATATTAAAAATTATAACTAGATCTACTCACATGTTGATTGAATGTTTTCTTACATTGGCAATTTCACCATTTTCACAATGCATTGTATGTGAAATGTGTCCCATTATTTGATTTTGTTTCCTAACATTGCTTGACTTATTTGGAAAGTATCAATCAAATTGTGAAGAGGGAACTCCAATATGTTTCAATATGTTTCAAGAAAGTGTGTTTTATGATTTGTGGAGAAAATATGTATGTTTTGTGAGTAATACAGTAACCTATCATACCCTATGGGCATATTTTCAATGGAATGACACCCATAGTCCATTCACCCTTTCATTAGATGTTGGTGAAATTGTATACTTTTAGTATTTTATTAAGATTGCATCATTACATTATTTTTCATTTGTCTCAATGTTTTTAGGATGGAAGAATTGGATGATCAATTTGTAGTCTTTGTCTGGGAGTTGCTTAAAATCTTCTAACTATATCAACGACCTACGTGATGTCTGGTATTGAAGTTGTCAGATATAAAAGGCTTCTAATGATGGATCTATATAAGGTATATTTCACTTATGGATATTCATGCATATTACAAAGCTTGCAACCTGTCACCATTGGAGTTCTCACTGAAGAGAATTCTTCCATGCCAAATTTCTTTACACTTCCTTGAGAAATAAAAATGACTTTAGTGGTATGCACTATCTGCAATCCAAGGAAATATGATAACTCTACAACCGTGGAAATCTTAAATTTGTCCTTCATATCAGTTGCAAATTCACTAATCAACGAATATGAGTCGCTAGCAAAGATGATATCATCAACATATACAACTACGACAACGCGTTTTCCATCCTTTCCTTTGACATATAAGTTGTTCTCAATTGCACCTCTTTTGAATCCACACTTGAGCATGTAGTTGTCTATCTTGGAATACCAATATCTAGGTGATTCCTTGAGACCATACGCAACCTTCTTCATTATGCAAACACAATCAGGTTGCTCTTTGAGATGAAAGCCTTCTTGCTGCTCTATATAAACTTCTTCCTATAGCTCTCCATTAAGAAAAGTATATTTTACATCCATTTGATATATTTTGAATTTCTTGAAGAAAGAAAAATGCTAAAAGCATTCTTATTTCTTCTAATCTAGCAACAAGATACATTTTTTCTACAAAACCCAAACCTTCTATTGGAGCATAGCCTTTGCATACCAAATTGGACTTTTTTTTACCTCTTCTCCTTATTTATTTAATTTATTCCTCAAAACCCATTTTGTGCCAATGAAATTCTTGTTAGTAGGTCTTGGAACAAGATCCCAAGTCTATTTTTTCTCTATTTGGTACAATTCTTCATTCATTGTCTTTAACCAATGTTCATCGCTACTAGAATGAATAACATCCTTTTGTTCCTCCATGGATAGCAAGGAAACATGAACTTGCATAAAGGGATTTAACAATTTCCTTCTTTTCTGCACACCAATATTTAATTCAACAACAATCTGATCAGCAGGGTGATATTTTTGTACATACCTTTGGGGGGTATCTTCTTCACTTTCTTTTGTAGTTGCTTCATCATTCACATCACTAATGCTTACTGGTTCATTAGTGCTATATTTTTCAAGTTGTTTCACTTCTTCATCATCGTGCTCCTCTTGGTGACTTTATTGTAGCATTTGTACTCTTTGTTGTTGTGTGAATAACTTAGAAAAATACCTTCATCTTCTTTGGCATCAATTTTTCCAAGTTTTTCATCATTTCTCTTAGTGTAGCATCTGTTTCCAAATTTTTTGATGTGTTTAATTGTTGCAGGTCTACCAGATCGTAGTTCATAGGTAGTATTGTCACTGTTTGGTCTGAATTTCCTCTACCAAAAATCTCCGCTAAACATTTTGTTTTGTCATCATCACCCTTGCTAATTGTTGCACTGACCTATTTTCTCTTTCTACTACAACATTTTCTTGGGGGCTATCTGCTACTGTAAACTATATTTTGATGCCATTTTTCTTACCTAATTCATCAAATTCCTTTGAAGTGAACTTTCCTCCATTATTTTGGCTTATGCTTTTGATTTTATAGTCAATTTAGTTCCTAGTCATTTCTTTGAACTCTTTGAACTTCACACAAGCTTCAAATTTCTCTCCAAGGAAGGAAACACACATCATCCTACTAAAATCATTAATTATTAGCATAAAATATAATTTACCTATTGGTGACTGCATTATAGATTGTCCACACAAATCCCTATGTGCCAACTACAATGGATTTGTTGAAGAGTTTTCCTTTGTATTGAAAAGAACTCGAGCTTGTTTTCCTAGTTGACAAGACTTGCAGATAATGTTCTCCGATTTTGAAAGCCTGGAAAAATATTTTGACAACATTTTTCTTATTCATCTTGACTATTTGATCAAAGTTCAATTGTCTAAGTCTTATGTGCCATAACTAGCTCTCATCAATCTTTGTCAAACAACACTTTTTTGTCTTTTCCTTGAGCACATAAACATTATTGTCTTTTCTTACATCGTTACCAACTATTTCACTTCAACTGGTAGACTTCATTTGACAATTTTTTTCTTCAAAAACCACATCATATCCTTGATCTCACATTTGAGACACACCTAGTAGATTATGTTTCAGCCCATAAACATAAAAAATCTTAGCTTTACGTTTTCCATTTGAGAGATTGATCATTCCTTTTGTAATTAATTTTCCTCGAGAGTTCTTGCCAAAAGCCACATTACCTTTCTCAACTGAAGCTTCCAAGTTATAAACTTTCTACTATCTCCTTTCATGTGCTTGAAACATCCGCTGTCTGCATACCAATGGCTCCCACCATTCTAAGAATATAATGAAATATCACATTGGTCTGATTTTTCTTTTTCTTTCTATACTTTGGGCTTTTGTTCAATTTTCTCAATAAATGACTCTTTCTTCTTCTTCTTTAGCCTACAATTAACTATTATATGCTTGAAAATTTGACACATAAAACATTATACAAGATATTTGAAAGGATAAAAAGAGTTATTTTACCTAGATCTCCATTTTCTATATTGAATTCTTCTCCTAGATCTGAGTTGTCTGTAAGAGAGATTAGCTTTACATTTTTCTGCTCTATGGCCATAATTGGTCCATGTGAAAGAATACCCTCAAAATATAGCGTTGTGCCTGGAATGCTTGCTTTTGCACTGAGATGATTTTTGGGTAGTTCAATTTGCATGGAAATTGAACTCCCTTGGTTGTTGCCGATTTCTCTTTTGCTAAGTAAGTGTCTCTCGTTGTTGTGCAATCCTTCCTTTATTTGGAACAAAGGTAGCTGTATTTTTACTCTTTAATTCAATTGTTGCAATAGACTCAACTTCATATCCTATACTAGTTCAATTTTAGGAGGCGTGTTGAGCTTCCAATATGTCATTGAGATCTTCAGTCCCTTTCCCAAATTTTTGGTTGAAAATGAGTTGTGTTTTAGCCTTCTCCAACTCCTTCTTCAGTAATACAATTCTCCTTCTAGCTTATCAAATATTTGAGCTTTTTAATACAACTTCTAGTTCAAGGTCTCTTGTATTTTTGTACCTTCTTCTATTTGTATGAGTAATGCTCTGCAACCTCAACCTTTTTGCTTTATCAAAGATTCTTTGTGGGTTTTGTTTTCCTTTCTTATCCTCTCTATCTCCTCAAGCGCACTTACCATTTCGCTATCAATATAAAATTTTGCTTCATCATCATAAGATCTAATAACCTTGACCTGTAGATTTTCAATGGCCATAGGCATTAATCCTTTAAAGATATCACAATATTTGTCGTCATCTGAGGATTGGCTGGGCTCACTTTCAGAGGAACTCCCTTATTGAACATAGAAACCTTTATTCTTATCGTTATTTATGTCATTTTCAACCTTCTTAAATTGTTCTTTAGGATGATATTCCTTTTTCTTCTTTTCAGCACACCTTAATGCATAATGACCAACTTTGCCACAATTAAATCATTTAAAGGGAAGCTTACCTTTATACTTGCCTAATCCTTGCTTGAGCTTCCTTTAAAATTTAGCTTCTTCTTCATATGATCCACAAGATGAGTCATCATGCTCGTCCTTTCACTTCATCTCTACTTTGAAGGTTGATTGTTGGGCTGCAAAATTTCCTTTATAAATCTCCATCTCATAGGCTATGAGTATTGTAAGGGGTTCATGTAAAGTGAGAGTGCCTATATTTCCCATTACTTCAATTGCTGACACCTTGGGATTAAACCTCCCAATGATAGATCTCAACACTTTTTGAACTACCACATATTCATCTAGCTTCTCATCAAGCCCTTTTATGATGTTCACAACTTCATCAACTCTTAAAAAATACTTTGCAATATCTTCATCATCATGCATGTTCAACTATTCAAATTTGATCTTAAAACCTTGGAGTTTATCTTTCTTTACCGTGTTGTCTCCTTCATAGAAACTGCTCATCTTGTCCCAGATTGCTTTGCAAAATGTGTAATCCATTACTTTGATAAGTTCTGATTCAAGTAGGTGACGAAGGAGGGAATGCATTTCTTTAGCATTGCATGTGAACTCCAACTTATGATATTTGGTAACCACTTCTCGATGTGTTTGATATTATTCTTCCACAACAGCCCACACATTAGCTTCAAGTGATTGAATGTAGGTCTTCATCCTCATTGTCCAAAACACATAGTTTGTTCCATTGAACATAGGCGCCTTATTGGTAAAGCATCCTTCCTAGTTTTCCATGGTTCTTGATATTCATTCCGTTGTTAAACTGATCTAAAGAAACTTGGATCTGCTACCAATTATTAGAGACCATGAAATTACTGGGGTGGGGGAGGTGAATAAATAGTGTAGGAATTTTACCAAATTAAAACTTTATTTTACTTTGTGTACATCATCAAATACTTCAGAAATAACTCAAATAACCATAAAATATATTAATTTCAGCAATCACAATGGAACACACCACAACAAGTAACTTTCAGAACTACTTTTCAATTCAGTCATAGGGAAAGCTATAACTTTTTGTTACAATTTCTCTGGTTACAACCAGTAAGAATCTACAAATCCTTGAGATATCATCTGCAATTGAATGGAGCTACAATGCCAACTATTCTCCAACACCCACTAGAAGGGGCACCAACCCCTAGTTGGTAAGAAACAAATTTCTTTAGATACTCGCTGTTCCATCTTTCATCCATTTCCAGACTAGGATCAATGAACGTTGTCTCTAATTCAAAAAACAAAATTGTCTCAATCACCAACACCTTCAACAATCTCTGATGATTGAAAAATAAACACCATCAAAATCTTTTTATACCTGATAAAAACACCATACTAACACATCACTACACTAGAAGCTCTTTCTAAAAAAAAATGGTACACATTTTTCTTGATCAAGCATGCTTATAAAGAGTTTGGCTTGATATTTTTGGCTTCCCTTTATTTCTTTTACTGTTGCATGCTTACTTATTTTTTTCCTTTTTCCTATTCATCTTAGTCTTCTGGACATGTTCTCTAAGTTATCTAAATTCAACAACCATTCTCTGCAAGTTAAACTGAGCTTTTTTGCATATTTTAGCAATTCTACCTTTTTAACAAGCTTTAGCAGGGCTTCGTTATTTTTACCTTTTGTTAACTTTGGCTTAACTTCCAAATAGATGGTTCCACCAAATTTTGGATTTTAGCACCTTTCACTTGACATGCTTACCTATTTTTCCACCATAGGAAGGCTCTCCATGACCATGACTTAATACTTTGGGTACGAAGCCCTTTTGAACCCTACACAGGCCAAATCCTTTTTTAACGACTCCACGTCATTGGTCCCTCTTCTACGCGAAGCAACCAGGAGCGAGTAGTTAGTCACTCTAAGAGCCTTCATGACCCTCTATATATCACACCCCTGATTCTTTCCTGTGGCATAGGCCCCTGCGTGGGTGCTTAGCCTGTAGCCCCTATTATCTTAATACTTTGTTTGCATGCACCATAATTCACTTGCTGGGGTCATACCTTCAAGTTTCCCTATCCGTGGGGACCACTCGATGCCTCTTCGATTGGTTTTTGTTATGCACTATCATTGCCTATGTGTCTCGATGTTTGTTTCTGAAAACAATTCCTTTGTGTAACATAGTGAACCTTCCAGGCTATATCTAGCTAGATGATGTAACAATGATGTCACATATGGCTCATGTTCATTTATGATTGGTGACATGTGTCACCCAGATATGGACACTTAGGGTGCCCAAAAAAATTAAATCTACCTACCACATCTCACACTCCCATTAGCATTTGCTTACATCAACGTTCTCTTATCTCTAGGCCAATTGTATGCTGGCACCTGTCTTGTGTGAGAGAGGAGAGAGAAAGGTCCTCCAAGGCCTTATTTTTGTGACCAGTTTCCTTTATAATTTTTTTCCCCAAAAACAACCGAGTTCAACCCCTTTCAATGAAACCACTATCGAATGGATTTTGGTTTCAGAAGGGGTTCCCCACGGTGGATCTTCGTCATTGATCTATGTGATCAATGGTGTGGGAAGCCACCTCCCATTATCACAAAGCCCATCTAAAGGGTTGTTTCTAGTGCCATCAGGAAGTCACCACATAGTCCTGTGATTTCCTCCTGATGCTTAGCCCTTTGTGCCCATGGGGGATTCAATCAGTGAATCTGCATATCACGTGCTTTCATGGCATAGTAAACAATATCCATAATTTGAATACATATTGGAAAATACCTCTAAAATTCACATTATTTATCCCCCTACTAATAAAAACCCAATACACCTTTGCAATTTAAAAAACCCCTACTTTCCCTAGATATTATAGGTATCCATTTTTTCATTAATATCTTTTATACCCCTTTATATCTTTTCATTAAGTTTGAGCTCCATTTTTTATACTTTCCAATATAAAAAACGTTTACCCCCTAATATATGTTGAATATATTATGTCAATTTTTCCTCAATGTATATCCCCCAATATGAACCCACATGGTATGGTATTTCTCCCCAGTGAAGCCCACGTGTTTCCACCCTCCACAATCTTCCAGAAATCCCTAAGTGGGTTGCACTATCGGAGTTGGGTCCTCCACCATTTTCATATTGGTTGGCTCATTGTTGTTATGTCATGCCTCCTGTCTCCCAGACCTTACCTTTTTGTACCAAAAGGGTTGCATTGGGGTGAACGCATCGGGCTACCACTTTTGGTTAGGCTCTACCTCTAACCAACGATACTAATTCCTGTTGTTGCACTGTCTCTCCAAGTTGGTGTGGAGCTTTGTGTAGAAGCTCCGCCTAATTTTCCTCTGGATTTGTAACTTAAGAAATCTTTGGCTATGCATCAAAGTCTCATCCAACCACCTTTAAATCTGCTAGGTTGGACTTGGGGTCACCAACTTTTACTGGTTTTATCTCGCAATTCAAAAAGCCATTTTAAAACCTATGCATATCGTTGGAAATATCTTTCATATCTCTCTCCATTTGAGTGGTTTCCAACTACTCTTTAGCTGACATGTTGCTCTAGAATTGGCTCCAAATCCACTGTACTGATTATGATCCTTTTCCCTTCCTTTGTGAGTGGAAGCTAATCCCTGAGGTATTTATTGGACATGTGCCTTTGGCTGACACCTGTTGACATTAATGACAACTTATTTCTAACAAAACCATTCTTCACCTAAGTATGTCCTTTTCACTTGTCTCTTTCTTAGTCTAATCATACTTACAATTTGACAGTAGAACTACTTTCTTAGGATGTTTTTTATCATAAAACTAGTGTATGGGTTGGTTCAAGTTTTGATGGTATGTCGTACGTTGTTGTTACAAGCGTACATTTTAGTTCCTTTAGTGATTTGGATTAATTAATGTTCTCAGCATTGTTGTTATTACACAGATAGTTTCTTAAGCACGCATTGTCTTTCCTAATCATACCAAATCTAGGAAAGAGTCAAATTGAAAAGAAACAACTCAACAGTTGGAGATATTTGTGGAGCATACAGAACATTTGGTGCATATCTTTTGTAACTATATTGCTAATTAATTGAAACTGTTATAGTTTTACCCCTTCCTTGGAAATTAGTGTGCAATTGTTAAGATATCATTTTATTTTAAGATCACGTGAGAATCAAAATATTCTCATGTTATTATTCTCATTGTAATGAAGATATTTAAAAGAGAAGAATGTTTGCCCACAATGGCTAGAGAGAAGAATTTGAGAATATGATTGGAAAGGGGAAACACTAGAGCTTTCTAATCTCGATACTTTTATTAATGCAAATCTCAACATTGTGGATGAATAATTTCCTCTGAGTAGTTTGTGTGATTTTTAGCGTACCAGCCCCTACTGAGAAGGAAGGGCCCTCCTTCTTAGCATGCATCACTGGTTAGTTAGACTAGAATACACAATTTCATAAATAATTATCATTTATGTGATTATTCTTATTGTTTTTGTTAAATTTAATTCTATGTGTAATTTAATTAATTACATTAAGATTTGGATGTTATTAGAGCTTGAGTCTTGGACAAGTCCCTTCGTTTAGTGTGGTAATGAATTATTTGCTTTGTTCTTACAATTTGGATTGCAGTTCCTTTGATGTATGTAGATTGAATGAGTGATAATTTTCATGAGTGATGTGAGAGTGGTTGTATGATAAATTGAATAAATACTTCTCATTTATATGATTGTTGTTATTTTTGTTGTTACACTTAATTCTAGGTGTAATTTAATTAATTGTCGTAATATTTGGATGATGTGAGAACTTAAGCCCTAGATGAGTCTCTTAGTTTCTTGTATCAGTGAATTATTTTATTTTTTGTTACAATTTAGATTGCACTTCCTTCTATGTGTGTAGATTGAATGAGTGATGGTTTTGAGGAGTGTTGTGAGAGTGGTTGAATGATGAATTGCATAAATATTTCTCAGTTATGTGATTCTTATTACCACTACTATTATAATTAATTTTATGTGTAATTTGAGTAATTGAAATAAGATTTAGATGATGTGATAGCTTAAGTCCTTGATTGTTCCCTCAATTTAGTGTGACAATGAATTATTTGCTTTGTTGTTACAATTTTGATTTCACTTCCTTTTACGTGTGTAGATTGAATGAGTGATGGTTTTCAGGAGTGTTATGAGAGTGGTTGAATGAAAAATCGCATAAGTATTTCTAATTTATGTGATTGTTGTTACTTTTTTTCTTACAGTTAATTATGTGTGTAATTTATTTAATTACAGTAAGATTTGGATGATGTGACAACTTAAGCCCTAGACTGGTCCATTAGTTTAGTGTGGAAGCAAATTATTTTCTTTTTTGTTACAATTTGGTTTTCACTTCCTTTTATGTGTGTATATTGAATGAGTGATGGTTTTTGGGAGTGTTGTGAGAGTGGTTGAATGAAAAAGTAGTTTATTTTATAGTATTTCTTCGCATTGAATCTGTGGGGAGTGTGTAACAAATTTTTTTGTTTATGAGAGTGTACATGAAATGACTTTGGTTTGAGATTATTTTATACTAGTTATCATCTACCTTAGGATAGACTTTGCATGACAGTCTTGTAAAAGTTAAAGCCTACATGGATCAATAATTAAGTGTAATAGTAGGTCGAACAACATTAAAATGCAAATAATATAAAAATAATGAAGTTAACAAAGTTTCTTATTCAAATAGTTGTGAGATTGAAGCACTAATATTTTATTAACTTCTATTTCTCTACGAACATATGTTGATACAAAATGAATGGAGGAAGCATTCAAGTAATCCTAATCTTTTCTTCCAACAATTCATATCATATATTGAACATTATGTTAACTGAACAAAATATACAATATTTACAACCATGAGGTTCACCTTTGCCTCAGAACAAGGAAACCATAATGAAAAATCAAAATTTATTTTCCCCTAAATAGGGAAACGGTAGCTTACAACTTCCATATTGTTTCTAAAAAATGTTTGATCATACAAATTACGTAGGAGGAATGAGCCTCGTAACATTTGGATAGTAGCCTAATGGGTGGTAGAAATTTCAAATCGCAACAAAGCTAGGGGTGCCTCAATTGGAAACTTAACACCTATGGGATGAGCATGAGGGGTATTATCATACTAATTACCACTTAGCCAAAACGAGATTGTTCTGCAAGCCATCAAACATAAAGAAGGAGAAAGAACCAACCTTGTTTTGATCAAGTGGTTGGTGGATAACACATGCCACGGTGAAGCCAGATTGATGATGAGCTAGAGCTTCCACATGCCTGAGAGATGCCATGAGCCTACAGCAAACTGGTAGCCTCTGGAAGCTCCTCCACAATGAAACACCCGTATGGGATGGGCTGAAGTGGAGGAGGGGGGAGCTTCAGTCGTCGATGGGGAGCGAGGGGAATAGAGGGAGATAGAGGAGCTTCACGAGAGGAGGGAGATGACGAAATAGTTGGAGGGGACTGCATATGATACATAGTAGGGGAAGGGATGCTGGGAGTGTAGTTGGTATCCTAGTCTATTTCCAAATGCTTAAGGGAGGAGGATGAGTGGCGGAAGAGCTTGTAGAGCTTAGAAATTTGGTTGGTGGCCTTGGTTTTAGCTTCTTCCTTGTCCTTCAGATGCATAGTCAGGAGGTTACATAGGGACTAGAGGGACATACATCCATGGCACGTCTCCTCTTCTTCCATGGCCACCACCTCTCCTAGAATGCGAACATGTATGTTGTGGCCAAACAAAGTGGCTATCGAGGTTTCTTCTAGGGTGGTTGGAGGTCATCCCTGAATGTTTCCCTGACCTAGACGATGACCTGTCCCTTTATCACCACTCATGAGTGTGATGTAGGGAAGACATGTGCAAGGATGTGGTTAGAGTGAGCGGTGAGGATCATGGTGGAAGACAACGAGAGGAAGAATAATAGGGAGGCTAGGCCACTGCGGGATAAAAATCCTCAATGGACAAAGTGGTATGCTCACTCTGAGGAGAGGGGACAGGTGGAGTAATGAGTCTAGTTGTTTTCCATGAGCTGAAAGACACCTTGAACATGCATGAAACCATCAGTCTTCTAGGACGATCACCCTTAGGTCACCCAAATCTGGGGGAATGATGTTGTTATAGTTAATTTTGTGTAATTTAGTTAATTTCAGTAATCTTTGGATGGTGTGACAACTTATGTTTGGTCGGTTAGTTTAGTGTGGTAATGAATTATTTGATTTCTTGTTATAGTTTGGATTTCACTTCCCTTTATGTGTGTAGATTGAATGAATGATGGTTTTCAGGAGTTTTGTGAGTGTGGTTCAATGATAGAGTAGCTTATTTTGTAGTATTTATTCACATTTAATCTGTGTGGAGTGTGTAACAAATTTTTTGATTGTTGAAAGTATGTGTGCAATGAATTTGCATTGGTATTATTTTATATTATTCATAATCTGCCTTACCATACACTTTATGCAACAATGTTGTAAAATTAAAGTCTAATTGGATCAATATTAAATGTAAGAGTGGGTCAAAAAACACTAAAATTCAAACAATATAGAAATAATGAAGTTAACAAAGTTTCTTATTTAAGTCATTGTGAGATACAAGAATTATTATTTAATTAACTTTTATGTCTTCACTAACATATGTTGATACAAAATGAATGGAAGAAGAATTCAAGTAATCCTAATCTTTTCTACTAAGAATTCATACCATATCTTGAACACTTTAATGATATTGCAATTGTTAATTTGTATTGACAAAAATAATATTGAAGCATTTCAAGGTTTAGGCTATAAGAATAATAATTTTTTAAACATGGATTACAAATAATTTTGAAAATTTAGAAGTCTTGGTCATTAACATCATTGTTTGGAATAATGTCATCTAGTGTATCATTGTCAATGTTCATATGATCTTTCAAGTAGTTAATATTATCATCATCCTTGTCTTGCCTTACATCATCTTCACCATCATTGAAATTTAGCTATAGGCCATCCATTTTGTTACCAGATGTATTTGGATCATCATTGTCCATACCATCCATATTTTTGTCTTTCGTAACATCATGTAACTATATATTAATGTTGTATTCTTGTGCCTGGACATAACCATCTTCAACATCATCATGGATGTCAATTTTTTCAATGTTCTCTAATCCCTCTCTCTCATTTTGTTGGTCATCATTATTTTGATCAGTATCCAGTAATGCATCATCAAATACATGCACTAATCGTGGATCATAATGTATGACAAATATCCATTTCGGGTCTAGAATATATTCATATAAAAGTACTTGCATATGAAGGAGTACATACATATATTAGACATATGTTATAAAAAAAATATTGATTAATAAACACATGCATATATTCCCAATAAAAAATGTATTAATATATTATTGATCACTACCACTTATAATTCCTTGAGTTAAAGAAATACCTGCTCATAATGAATTGGTAGAACATAAGGCTCCTTATCTTCTGGTAGCAACTTTGAGGAATCTATAGAAAACAATGCACTATGGGTATCATGTCTTTGCGTCCTCTCAAATCATTCATACCATATACACTTAAAAATACAACATTTGAAAGAGTGGTAATCCAACTCAATAATATTTTGTATTTTCTCAACATATTGTAGATTCCCTTAAATAATATTCTTATCTTTTGATCTTAACCGAATGGATTGCTTGAAGTCAACCATGATGCCACAATCAAGTTATCGTCTCTTTACATCTACATGTTCTAGATGATAATGTTGACCATATGCCCACATTGTTTGATATTTAATTGCCTAAGAAAGACCATTTATTTCGGTTAAAACAAATTTAATGACGAATATTAAAATTTCTAATAAAATTTTTAATAGTGTCCAAACTATAAGGAAACAACATTATGTAAAATTTCAATTTTACCTTTCTTTCACATCCTCTAGACATGTTGATTTCATTGTTTTCTATGCTTGAATCTATACCTACATCTTCTATTTCATTTTGAATTTTTTTGGTAACCCAATAGAGTGTGAAATATTTGGCCCATTACCCTTACAGATCAATAGGAAATGGGGTATTCCTTTGGTTCGGTCTCTTAAATTGTCTCCTTTATTCTAACACTTCTTCCCCTTTTCTATCATATAAATCAATCCATTTGTTCATAAAGTCCATGCGGTATATAATGAATTTGTCAAGTATAGAACTTTTGTCTACACCTATTACATGTGAGCATGCTTATTTCAAACTCCAAAGGCCAGATTGTTAATTTAACAAATAAATTATAGAGTAAATTAATGATCGCAATAAAAACAACCATAATGATCATGATTTTACTTACTAATTTCTACTTGAACACCATTAGATTGTATTTTTTCTTTCTATCATCAATATTTAATGCTTGTTCTTCATCCCAAAAGCATGGTCCATCTTCGAAATACTTTCCAAGGAATTCACATACAAGGAAAAATGCTTCATTTAATACAAACCCTTCAACTATGCAATGATTTGGATTTTCATTTCTTCGGACATGTCCTTTTAGAGTTTTCATTTACCTCTCAAAGAAAAACATCCACCTCATTGATATGAAACTTTCCAATTCAATTTGATCGACTAGATGTATACAAAAATGGATTTGTAGTTCCATAAAACTTGCAGGGAGCTCCTCCTTAAATACAAATACAATTTCTACAATTTCATTCTTCCATTTTGGTACTTCACATTAGTGGATGTCCTTGGATGTCACCCACCTAGTATAAGAATAATAAATATACAATATATATATATGTCTGTCACACATGGACATTCCATACCACATACCTTGCAAATTTTGACAATCGACTTATGGCATTCCTCAAGTCAACAATAAGACATGGATCCCCCCTAATTTCCAATAACATGATATGATGTCAAACCCAATTATCAAAGATCATCATTAGTTATTTTTGTCACACAATAAAATATCACAATATATTTACTATTGTTGTAGCTGCTACAACAACCGTCCAAAATTTTTCGTTAATCTGTTCTGGAGCCTCCCTACCAACCTTCAGAGAAACATGCCTTGCTTTGAAAAGTCTTAAAGTTTCAGTCTCTTTCTTGCTCAGTGGCAGCCTTTCTATCACATTTTGACCTTTTCCCCTCATATAATACTCATCCAAACTTGGTCCAGCTGCAGGCTAAGCAACTTCCCAAAGAAATTTGTGCATTTCTAGAGGGAAACCAACCATTCCCTCTAAGAATTGCACAATTCCCTCTGACAGCCTGTTAGGCTCCAGGATTACACAATCCTGCCAGCCAACCCTCCCAGTAGGAATTGCACATTTTTCCCCATCAACACACAGTTCATCCTAGGATTTGCACAAATCTGGGTAACAACTACTTGTTGGCCCCAGAAATTACGCAATCCCCTTTGGGCAGTCACCCCAGCTTATAGTCAGGAATGCGCATTTTTCTCCAGTAGTCAAGCAGTGTCTTGCATGTGCAACTAAGTTAGTAAGTTCCCTCCAAGACTGAGCAAAACTAACTTGCATGCATAGGCTGCTTCTCCCAAGGTAGCATGCAAATGCATCCCTTGCTTCAGGGATCTATGTTTAGCAGTTGGAGATTACATGAAAGGAGTAATTCTGAAACTTCCCTCCAAGTGTCGCTTCCCCTAGATTTGTGGCATGCATGTCAAAACCTTGATGTTATCAAAACTCATCAACCGGACACTCCATAGCTCATTCCTCATATCAACCTTGTAGCTCTAACATCTCGCATCACATCTAGGAGCAGTCGGCACATTCAAATCAACTGTTTTGGAATAAGCTTGCTTCCCATGTCTTGCGCTGCATTTCTTTCACTTTTTGTGTTTTCACTTGTATGAGTACTATTTGCTTGATTTCTTTGAACGAATGCTATCGTTTACATATATTCTAGCTTGTCCTAGCTCTGTTTAAAATTTTTTATTCTATCTCACTATTGTCACATGCATGAAACTCTTTTGCACTGATATTCACCCAATCGGCAAATGACCTCACCCAAATGCATGTTGATTTGTTTCCTCAACCCTCCATTTATGTTTTGCATGCACTATTTTTCACTGCTGGTATCACTTAGTGTCGCCATGTATTTCATCGCCTTACTTGCTATTAGTTTCCCGTCAGCAAGTTAGGCCAACCTTGGCCCAATCTCTACCTTCACCAAGGCTTACTTATCAGTTTCCTCTCCAGATTTGCACAAATATGGCCCAACGCTAGCCTTCTGGACTAAATTGCACATTTTCGGAGGTCAGTGGCTGCTTGGCCCAAAAATTTGTGCAAATCTGTCCCTAGGCCAACAGTTTTTCCCAACTGGAATCACGCATTGTGCAATCCTAGCAACCAACTACCCAACTGGATAGTGCATTGCATAGTTCCAGTAGTCAGTCAGTCTCCCAGCAGCCCGGACTATGCCCTGTGTAGCCTTGGTAGTCGGTCTCCCGACCTCTCAGTCGAAATTGTGCAACCATCATGATCATTCACCTAGGTATGTTGCAATTCAGTTTTCATGTTCATTTTAGTTTTTGACTGACAGATTACCTGCTATGACTATTGCCATATCTCCAGGTATCACATGTGTTCATCTTCCTCTCAGCATTACAGGTACAATGAAGGGAGTCGGGACAAAGACACCTTTTAGAGCATGCTTGGGGATGCAGTCGACCAAGTGTCCATGGGCTTACCTACTCACGAAGACATCAAGTTGTTTGTGGACAAGGACAACAAGTAGCAACATCACAACGAGCAACGTCATGAACAGTAGCAGAAGGCAACATACCGAATGCAGTGAATGCAGCAAATGCAGCAGATGCAAGAGGAAGGTTGTTGACAACATAGAGGTGGATAAAATTAGCAAGATCAAGTAGATCCATTGATAATGAAAGAAATTTTCGAGACTCAAACTATGAAGTGAAGGTGTGACATGAAGATCACATGAAGGTAGAAGATGGAACAAACAAGGAGTTGCATCTGCTAAAGCAACAACTCAGGAAGAACATGAAGCTGCACAGACTGTCCAATGAGTTTCAACAAGAACATGAATAGCAGTGGGTGCAACATGCACTCACAGATGAAACTACACCAATACAGGTTAAGGATCCATCCCAGCAGTGGACACAAAGCAAACATGGTGAGCAATGTTGTTGATCGCATGTAAAGGATCTAGCAGTATGCATGTCGTTGAGCGCACGCATGCAATCCAACCCATTCAAGACACTCACCAAGCCGAAGAAATGAAACAAGTCCAACTTGGGCTGAATGTGCACTTCGGTAAGTTGATGCGCATGACCACCAACACACACTTTAAGATCAACACAGACATTATGCATCAGTGTGTTTCCGATTCAACCGTACCCAAGAAGACCATCTGCATGTTAGTAGACGAGTTGGATGAAGGGGTCAAACCAATGCACCAGTTGCAATGGAGGCAAGAGTTCGCTTCAGCAAGATGTCACCATGAGGTGCATGCACACCATCATGATTGACCAAGCTTGGCATCAGCTCACCAGCATCACCATCAGAAGCATGTCAAAGAGTTGGTCTCACCACAACAGACCAAGTGTCAGTGATGTCTTGCAAGGCTTACTCAAGCCATGTTGTCTCACATGAGTACATGTGCATTGTAATGTTGAGTCATGTCAATTGTTTTTCGAGTGTCAACAGTTGGATGTAACAGTCATAGAGTAGGTGAAGAGTCATGATGGTAGTTGAACTGTCACATAGACGAATGTCAAGGGTCACCCCACCCTTTGATATAAATAGTTCCTCATAACTCATTGTATAGGCTTTTGGTCAGCCAAGCTTCTACTAAGACTATCTTGAAGAATACTTGGACAATATTGTAATGCGCATTGGCTTCTCCATTGCATGGAGCCAGTACATCTCTTTGGAGGAGTAGGCAGCTGTGGTTGTAATGTTCTATTGATAGGGTTAGCAGATTTACATGGTGTATTGTGTGATTGTGAATTACACTTCTTTATATAATAAAAGTCAACACATTTTCATGGATATGTTGTTATTGTAGTTAGGCTGCTTCGGTTTCCTTAATGATATATGTTGTTTAACTTACGTACTTGTGTATGAACTGATTCACATGAAATTATATGAATCTTGTTGTTAATGTATTACATATGTTGTGAATTATGTCACCATCCTTATGGATTGTTCTATCGAACATTAGACAGACCTTTCTCTGAACCTTTTTATATCAACCATCACACTCGTCTCGGACTGATCTGTGAGTGTTGTTTGTGTTATCCTACCTTGTATGTTGGGACTGTTGCATCCATGTCGACTACTATGCCAGAAGCTGTGCATTTCGTTTGTGTGGTGTGTTCCTAGTAGAGTTGGGACTGATCCATTTCAACCTGGAACTCACCTTCACCTTCCTCCCCCTTGGAAGTGTTGGAACCTCTCATACTCATTCCATGACTCACTACATTAGTCACATCCTTGCTACTGACATAGTTGTCTTACTTGCATCTATGCAACATTGCGGTCAAGACATTACCTTACAACCCACTACTGGGACTCATACACCAAAAGGTCTGAGGTCTAATTGGGACTTCTTACCAAGGAGATCCCTGTAGCATGTTGGCGGGTCCAACACCATCAACATTTCTGGCGATAGAAGGAGGGCCTGATGACAAGAAATGTCCTCTCATTCAGTTTTGAACCTTTGCATATCTTTGATGGAATTTTTCATTCTTCTTCCCCTGAGATGTTTTTCAAATCGTGAAGATTTCTCCATCTCAAGGAGGCTTTTCAATCTATTTTCCACTCACACGTATGATGGTTAAGGAAAATTGGCCTTGCCTGAGTACTTACATAACTTCCTCTCCATGATTTATGAGGAAGATGAGTTTACTCATGAACAAGTCGATTTGTTGCTTGCATTCACACTTCGCGGATCCCCATTTCATTGGGTGCTCAACCTACTAGCTGACGTTGTGCACTCATGTAAGCACTTATGTGCTCTTATTGAAGACACATTCCATTATTTTGATCCAGACCATATTGACCAGAAAACGTTACAACAACAGAGGGCTCTGCATGAATCCGTTATTTATTTTTGGCAGTGCTTCCATGACTTATAGTTTCAAGCTCCGAAGAGCCAGCTGAAGTTCTCTTACCACTTGGACCGGTTTGACTACTATCTTAGGAAATCTGCCTGTCCCAAAAGGAAGCTTAATGTCAAGCCTCGCTTAACCTTCTTCATTGATGGGACTGCACAATCCCATGCGGGGCAGGCATTGTCTCAATGGACTGTTCACCTCCCTTTCATTCAACAGTTCCACCATTGCCTAGTGATGTTGAGGATCATGTTCGCACATTTGTTTATTCTTCACACCCTCCCAACATCAGTCCACTCAAATTTTTCACAGATTTGGTTGTTAGTCCTTTGAGTTCTGATATGCATTATTTTCTTCAGCCTCCGTCTTCGCACCCAGGTGTTTCTCTAGATGATGCTCTCTTCTGTTCGACAATTCTGAACTATTCACTTGTTGTGAACGAGGAACAACCCATTGATGGAGTTGGTGTTGCAAAACTAACATGTGTTTTCATTCATGAAGAGTATGAGTGGGAGATTGAACATCAACACTCGGCGAAGGATGACTTCATTTCGTTCAAGCCCCCTCCGTTCCTTCCTAGCTTCTTTGGTGAACCTTCCATCCATGATTTTGTATGTGTGTCTTCAACTATGGATGCACCCATTGTTGATTACTCATAGGATGCACCGGATGCTATTCCATCATTTGAAAACAGAGAGGATAAGTTATTCATTGAAGATCCACTTGATCCTTCATCAGTATTTTCTGGAAACATAGAGGATGAGTTCATTTGATTTTCATCTAACCCTCATGTTTGATTCATCTAATCATGAGGATGTTGAAGAATTAATTGATTTTTCTAATTGTGGTGTTCATGATCCATTTGCTTGCATTTCTGATCACGATCATGAAGATATCACAATTGATGTTTCGAAGCCATCAATTTATGATGATTCACCTGATGATGAAGTTGAGACGCCTATCGAGGCACTTCAGCCTAATCTGATGGTTATGTGAGGCCCTTGCTCTCTTAGGGTCAGTCTCACTTCTGATCATGAAAGTATTCAATCACACAAGGATCCACATCACTCGTCTGTATGCATGGAAGATTCATCTCACACACAGATAACACTTCCTCCACTCAAACTACATGATCCCATTTCTCATACATTGGAGGAGTCTTGCATTACAATCACTCATGCCCCACACAAGTTATCTTTGTTTCTTTCGTTTTCTTGCATGTCTCAGTCAGGAGTGTGCTTTTGTTTCAAAGTTACACTTAGTGTCACACAACACCATGATAATTCCACGGACTGTTCGTCATGCACATGCCCTCATTTATGTCCCATGGGCACTTTGAAAGATGAAGTGTGGTTGTCATCACTATCATATCTTTCTTGTATGCTGGTCTACACAACTGGGTTACTCGCAGACCAAGCCTTCACCCACATGGGCCTACCCATGTGTCGGTGGCTGCATTGGAAGTATCACTTCATGTGATTAGGCCCATGCACTGTTAGTATAGGCGTAGGAGTAGTGTTTGCTTGCATGCTTGTTTTCTTACATGCTTTTCTTGCTTGTTTGTGTGCTTGCTTGTTTGCTTAATTTTTCTTCTTTGACATTTACTTCTGCTCTTGCTTGGTTTTGTTGTTTGTTTCATTCATTCGTAGTTTAGCTTGCATGAAACCATATGTGACTTATGAAACACGCTGGGTAAAGTAAAAGAGGGTTTGTATAGCTATCACTACTTGGTTATCTGTCATCTTGCCTCTGTATGATGAACTTGTTACTCTTATTCTATGATATGTCGAAGGAAAATATGTACTCTTCGAAGTGAACCTTGGTGTAAACTCGACGCTTCCACTCTAACTAGTGTCACCTTCTCTAGTCGATTGTTTTTTGGTTAACCCTTGTCAGCTCAGTCAAGTAGAGTAAGGTGAGGGGGAAAACCTTAATAGGCATGCCAGAGATATAATAAATTAATTCTCTACTAGAACAACCTCCTCTTCTCTCAATAAGTTAGGATCCCTCTTTCACCTCTTAAATGAATAAGTTCTATGCACAAAAAAAATGAAAACAAAAAAAAATGAAAAGTCAAAAAATTCAAAATGAAAAATGAATAAGGCGAAAGAAGAGAAGGGATTTCTATGTAGGGAGGTATTGCAAATAACTCCCCTGGGGTACTGACCAGGCTCAGTGGTAGCGGAGCCATGCTTGTGTTCCTATGTGACTTCGTCAGGTACTATCCAGGCCTGCTGCCAGTGGAGCAACACCAGAGATGAAACCTAGACTCTAACGACTATACTACTTGTGCACTTATATACCCCTCAACCCCAATCGAGAGAACTGTGTTTCCTTGGCTTAGAATGTGTGTCAATCAATGAAGATTTTGGTAGATGCTACATATTACAATCAAGCTACTGTGAAGCCAAGACGAACTGAGAGCTGAAGAATACTTTTGGAGGTTTTAGACTTGCTTTCCTCGAACAAGGTCCATTCAGAGAGATGGAGTTCTACCAGTGTGTCACCAAGTGTTGTAGTGGCTACAACAACCCTCCAAAATTTTTACTTAGCCTATTTTGGAGCCTCCCTACCAAACTTCATAGAAGCTTTCCTTTCTTTGTCAATTCCTTAAGTTTTAGTCTCTTTCTTGCTTAGTGCTAGCCTGTCGATTATAGTTTCACCTTTCCCCTCACACGCTTCTCATTCAGACTTGGTTGAGCTACAAGCTGAGAAGCTTCGCAGTGAAATTTGCACATTTCTAGAGGGAAACTAGCCATTCCCTCTAGGAATTGCGCAATTCCCTCTCATAGCTTGCTGGGCTCTAGGATTTCATAATCCTGCCAACCAACTCTCCCCACAGGAACTGTACAACTTTTCCCATCAACAGGCAGTTTAGTCTAGGATTTGTGCAAATCTGGGCAACAATCAGCTGTTGGGCTCAGAAATTATGCAATCCCCTTTGGGCAGTCAGCCCAACTTATAGTTAGGAATGCGCATTTTTCTCCAGCAGTCAAGTAGTCTCTTGCATGTGCAGCTGAGTTGACCAGTTCCCTCTGGGACTAAGCAAAAATAACTTGCATGCATAAGCTGCTTCTCCCAAGGTAGCATGCAAAGGAATCCTTTGTTTTAGGGATCTATGTTTAGTAGTTGGAGGTTACATGCAAGGAGTAATTCCAAAACCTCCCTCCAAGTTTCACTTCCCCTAGATCTGTGGCATGCACGTCATAACCTCAAAGTTATCAAAACTCATCAACTGGATGTTGAAGATCTCATTCCTCACATCAACCTTATAACATTGACATCCCACATGACATCTAGGAGTAGTCGACACATTCAGCAGGATTGTTTTGGGACAAGCTCACTTCCCATGCCTTATGCTGCATTTTTGTCAGTTTTTCAGTTTTCGCTTGTATGAGTATTGTTTGCTTGATTTCTTTGAACACCTATTGTCATTCACATATATTCTAGATTTTCCTATCTCTTTTTCAGTTTTCATTGCTATCTCACTGTTGTCACATGCATGAAAATGTTTTGCATGAACGTTCGCCCAACCAACGAATGACCTCACCCACATGCATGTTGATATGTTTTCTCAATCCTCCATTCATGTTTTTCATGCACTATTTATCACTTTTACTATCACTTAGTGTTGCCATGCATTTCATCACCTTACTTGCTTTCAGTTGCCTGTCAGGGAGTTGGGCCAACCTTGGCCTAGTCTCTGCCTTCACCAAGGCTACATTGTGTAACCTAGAGAAGGAAGGCTCACTAGCAGCCACTGGCCTCCTGGACTAAATTGCGCATTTCTGTGTGTCAGTGGCTACTCGGCCCAAAAATTTGTGCAAATCTGTCCCTGGGCCAACAGTCTTTCCTAGCTTGAATCATGCATTATGCAATCCCAGTAGTCTATATTGTGCCTTTTGTAGCCTTGGCTGTCAGTCTCTCGACCACCTGACCGAAATTGTGCAACCTTCATGATCATTCACCAAACTATGTTGCAAGTCAGTTCTCAAGTTAATTTTGGTTTTTGACTCACAAAATGCTTGCTATTAGTGTTTTCATGTCTCCAAGTATCACAAATGTTCATTTGCCTCTCATCGTTACAGGTATAATGGTTTCCAGGAGAGAAGATATGAAGAAACCATTTAGAGCACACTTGGGGATGCAGCTGATGAAGTTTCCATGGTCTTAGCTACTCACGAAGACATCAAGTTGTTCATGGACAAGGACATCAAGTAGGAGAATCACAATGAGAAAAAACATGAATAATAGCTGAAGGAAACATATCAAATGCAATAAATGTAGTGAATATAGTGAATGTCGCGGATGCAAGAGGAAGGTTGTTGACAACATAGAGGTGAAGCAAAGTTGCAAGATCAAGAAGATCCACTGATAATGAAAGCAACTTTGGAGACTCGGACTATGAAGTGAGGGCGTGACATGAAGATCACGCGAAGGAAGAAGATGGAACAAAGATGAAGTTGCATGTGCTGAAGCAACAACTCAGGAAGAACATGAAGCTGCACAGACTGTCCAATGAGTTGCAATAGGAACATAAATAGAAGTGGGTGCAACATGCACTCAGAGATGAAACTGTGCCAATACATGTTAAGCATCCATTCTAGTAGCGGACATAGAGCAAACACAGTGAGAGGTCTTGTTGATCACATGTAAAGGATCCAGAAGTATCCATGTCATTGAGTGCATGCATGAAATCCAACCCATTTAAGACACTCACCAAGGTGAAGACAAGAAACAAGTCCAACTGGGGCTGAACATGCACTTTGGTAAGTTGGTGAGCATGACCACCAACACACACTTGAAGATCAACACAGACACTACGCATTAGTGTGTTTCCGATTCAACTGTACCCAAGAAGACCACATGCATGTTAATAGATGAAATGGATGAAGGGGCCGAACCAATGCAATAGTTGCAACAAAGGCAAGAGTTCGCTTCAAAAAGATGTCACCATGAGGTGCATGCACACCATCATGGACGAACAAGCTTGTTATCATCTCACCAGCTTCACCATCACAAGCATGTCAAAGATTTGATCTCACCACATCAGACTAAGTTTCAGTGATGTCTTGCAAGGATTACTCTAGCCATGTTGTCTCATGTGAGTACATGTGCATTTTAATGTTGAGTCATGTCAAGTGTAAGTCGAGTGTCAACAATTGGATGTAACAGTCATAAAGTAGGTGAAGAATCATGAGGGTAGTTGAACTGTCACAAAGGGGAATGTGAAGGGTCACCCCACCCTTTGCTATAAATAGTCCGTCATAACTCATTCCATAGGCTTTTGGTCAGGAAAGCTTCTACTAAGACTATCTTGAACAATACTTGTACAATATTGTAACGCGCCTTGGCTTCCCTACTGCACGGAGCTAGTACATCTCTTTGGAGGAGTAGGTGGATGTGGTTGTAATGTTCTATTGATAGGGCTAGCAGGTTTACATGGTGTATTGTATGATTGTGACTTACACCTCTTTATATCATAAAAGCCAACACATTTTCATGCATATGTTGTTATTGTACTTGGACTGCTCTATTTGCTTTAATGATCTATGTTGTTTAACTTATGTACTTGTGTATGAACTGATTCACATGCAATTATATGAATCTTGTTGTTAATGTGTTGCATATGTTGTTAATGTTGTTATCATCTATGTTGACTACTCTATCAAAAATCAGACACACCTTTCTCTGAACCTTGTTATATCATCCATCATAATCGTCTCGGACTAATCTGTGAGTGTCGTTCATGTTACCTTACCTTGTATGTTGGGACTGCCGCATCCGTGTCCACTACTATGCCAGAAGTTGTGCATGTTCTTTGTGTGGTGTGTTTCTAGCAGAGTCGGGATTGATCCTCTTCAACCTAGAACTAACCTTCACCTTCCTCCCCCTTTGAAGTATTGGAACCTCTCATACTCATTCCTTAACTCACTGCATCAGTCACACTCTTGCTACTGACATAGTTATCTTACTTGCCTCTGTTCGACATCGCGGTCAAGGCATTACCTTACAACCCACTGCTGGGACTTCTACACCAAATGGTTTGAGGTCTAATTGGGACTTCTTACTGGGGAGATCCCCTTGACATGTTGGCAGGTCTAGCACCATCAACAAGTACCTAATCAATTTCACCAATAAATGTTAAATGATGAGATATAATACCTTCATAAGATTATGAAAATCATGTTTTTTAAATCTTGCGATATGCCCATCAACTATAAAAGCTTTATTTAATGATGACTCATAGCCAATAGGTGTCTTTATTGAATGTAGGACTTTTTCGAGTTGGTCTATCTCTTTATTTTTCAAAATACATGTAGCTTTTGCATATTTTTCATATTCCCTATTTTGCCAGAAATTTTTCCTATCAAATTTGTTATGTGAAAGAGCAATATCTCTTCTCGAAGATGAGGTGTCATTTTTTCTTGTTATATGTAAAAAAATTGAAATTGGGACATTTTTGAAGACACGTATGGGATCTAACAGGTAGATATTAATAGATAGTTCCAATATGGGAGCTCATAAAATATGGATTTCCTTTTCCTCCCTTCTAGCATCTTAATTACAATGGGTTTTGGTTATTCAATAGAAACACCCCCATCAAAAAAATCTTTCCAAGCTTTCCATTCAACATCTTTATACTTCTTAATCCAACCAACTGGACCCATAATCTTATAAGGGCCTCTATATTTAATTTTTCCATCAAATTGATTCTTATGGTGGTTTCTAAACCTATGATCTAGTGGTAGAAAAACCCTATTGTTTGCATAAACAAATTTACGAAGATATTTAGAATACCGAACTTGAATTTTCTTTGCACAACTTGGACATTAAAATATCTCGTTTTTTTGAATCCCTACAATTCAATAAGGTTAACAACATAAAAATGATAGTACAAAACTAAGTATGAAAGTTGGGATGACAATAAATTATGAGTGTAAATTGGTAAATCTTTTTATCGTACTGGAACAACAACCAAGTCCTAGGAAATCATGAATAGTCCAACATAGCACACCACACAACATGAAGGACCTATTTAATGGAGGATGTGATATGTCATAGATTCTTATGCCTTTCCATAAAATTTTCATCTCATCAATAAAATCCATAAGATAAATATCTATGTTTTTAACTTGATGTCTTCCTGGAACAATGTGAGTCAGCATAAGGTGTTCCTTTCTATCACTCGTCCACGGGGAAATATTCTATACTATCAATCTAACTAGCCAAATACCATAATTTGAGCTCGTGAAAGAGAATGGGAACACTCCATCAATTGTAAGACCAGATCTGATACTACGGGGTTCACCTTTGAATTTTGTTGGCCATTTTTTCCTCTATGTGTTTTAATGCTTTGGAGTTGGCCATAATTCACATGAATTCATATTTAGTGATATTGTTTGCATTCTAGTCCATCAATTTTGTAAGTGACTTTGAAAGAAACATTCGTTGAAGTCAAGGTGTAATTGGAATTTCAAGTAAAATCTTCTTTGGAATTGGAGGACATTATACATATGTATGATGTATATTCTCTTTGCATACTTCACATTCTACCTTGTCTTGATATTCATCTCTGTATAAAATGAAACCATTTTTAAATGATTGAATTTATTTATCTTCAATTCCCAACACAGCCAAAAACTAATGCAACTCTCTACAAGTTGATGGAAACACATTCCCTTAAAGAAATATTTTAGCCTTTAGTGCCCCAAAAAATTTACAAAGATTAGATCAATTGAATGTTTGAATTAGGATGAACATGTTTCATATTTCAATATATATTATGACTATTTATATATAATCTATGGTTTTAAAATCTCCTTGAAGAAATATAAACGAAGTTGATGAATATTTATGAATTACGTAGACTAATTGGAAATGCATTGTAAGAAATATATTTCAACTCAATTCAATAGGGTGGTGAATCCTTTGTCTGACCAACCAAATAATGACTTTATTTCTAATAATATTATGTTGCATGCAATTATTGAGGTTCTACATGAACACATGTCTCTTTTCTCTGTGCTTGATAGATTTTTTCAGTAGGTTGTTATCATGAACATTGCGTTAGTGCTAATTACCCCTGTTATCAGTGTTAGTGTCAACCATATGATCATTATTGTCATCATTGTTTCCATCCCCAAAGAAACCTATAAGAATTTTATTCAATCCTTCTTCATGCAATGCATTTTAACTATCATGCTCATCATCATTAAGGCCACTAATTGGTAACATATTGTAGTCATCATTGTATGCAAATCTCATCAGTTGTTAAAATTTCATAGGCAATAGAGTTCTATTTAAATATGTTTTCCCCCCTAGTATGCTTTAAAGGATGATTTGGATCATCTTGTCCAAATATTAATAGCCTGGTCGAATCATGTTGGGTATCAATATTCATTTTTCATCATCATCTTCTACCTATTGACAAACACAACCATTATTTAATGTTTGGCAAGGATTGGATAAATCATAAATGTATCAATTTCAAAGAAATATAATCAAATATCGTTTAACAAATCCCATCCGATGTATTATAGTCTTGACCAACCTCTTCTTTAGTGAAATTATTTTGTGTGTCTGAAGTATCTGTTGGGCATGGAATTCCCCCATAGTAGATTTTGGTGCTCAAAGCCCAAGTTTTGGTCAAAGGTTTTGTAAGACTCCACGAATTGCAGGTGCAGAGCGCGAAGTAGAGTTTAGGTCATAGGGCTGTCCGACCTAAACTAATGTAATGTAATGTAAAGTCATGTTGGCCTACCCATGGTTCGCAGACCATGGGATTGTATAAATAGAGTGAAGCTCTAAGTTGTAAAGACAGTGGATGATAGAGTCAGTAACAAAGGAATGGTTCCATCTTAGAGTAGGATTCTAAGTGTATTGGGTCATAGTAGTAGAAAGAGGCTCTACAATTGAGTGTGTAGAGGCCTAGTAGAGTCTGCAGCTGAGTGTGCGGACCCCTGCAGCTGAGTGTGCACGGCAGGGTTGAGTCTGTAATTGGGATTAAAGATTAATAAAGAGAAGTTGATTCTTATTTCTTTGCGGTATCTTCTTTATGTTTATATTAGTTTTTGTATCATGCGCACTGATATGATTGTTGAATATGCTATAATAACCATAAATCTTACATACACAAGTTAAATAATCAGTTAATTAGGAAGGAACTTGGGTATCGTATGGGTCACGCCTCGAGTAGGGCTGCGCAGAAATAGCAGCACGGGTTGCAAAGGAGTAGCAAGTGCATGTAGCAACGGGTCAAACCGCGAACCTCCAAAAGCCCATCAGACATCCCCAACGTGTAGAAACCTAGTTCTAGCACCCTCCCATACTACTTTGGGTGAGACCTCTGTCCATGCTCCACGAACTGTTGCCGAAAGGGCCAGTAGCACCAAGATTTGCTTGGCTAAATCACCTCTGAACTTGGGTCAGGCCCATACAAGCCAAAATATGGTTCCGTTGCCAGGACTTGGATCTGCATAAAGGATGTCTGATGTCGTGGCATTGGAATCCAATGAAGAAAGAAATTGAAGACTGGTGGGACAAGAAGATGCATCAGTTTGCAGCATAGGAGAACAAAAATCCATGAGTATCTAAGGAACAGTGGTTAGAACGCTACTTGTATACGGAAATACACAAAATTTTCTTCGCATCTTTTTCGTCTGAGCTGTATGAGTGGATCTTGAAGTTAGTAGACAGTCAAGGAAGGTGTAGGCTCGAAAAACCAATAGTGTGGGCTCCGGAATTAGTGCGTAGACTAGAAAAGTCAGAAGATAAGATAGCAGGAGCTGTGGACCATTGGCTCAACCGAAGAATAGGAGGATTTATCATTGAGTTCGCGGTAGACACGACCATCAACTATAGTGAGGCAGAGTGACATTTTCTCAAGGGACCGTGAGGTAAGTATATTAAATCTTTGAACACTTAGATTAAAATGCAATTGTGTGAAAAGCAGGTTATTTGAATAAATTAATGTTTGGGACTACGCGGAGTGGGAAGATCTATAGAGGTGGAAGTAGTGAAGAGTTAGAAAACATTCCCTTAATTTCACCCTCACAGGAAAGCAAGCAGGAGATCATGAAAGTTTCTCCGAGAAGTGCGGTCAGTTTGATAAGACAGAGAATTTTGTGTTTACCACCTCCACCCACATTACCACCTGTTTCACCCACTCACCTCCATCTCCACCCACTCCACCTCCACCACCATTGAAGTTCAGTATGGCGAGTGCGATCAAACTGCCAGTGTTCAGAGGAGTAGGAAATTAAGATTTGGACCAACTCTGGTTCGTGGTAAGAGTAGTATGGGAAGCATAGGGCAGTGTGGATGATAATATTGAAAAGGCCATTCTGGTAAGCATGCTGAAGGATTGCGTGTTAACATGGTGTATCAAGCATTCTAATGAACACCTGAACGCATGAATTACAAAAATCCAAGCCGCGCTGAATAGGAAATTTCGCAAGCCAAAATTAGAGACACAATCAATCATCAGGTTTAAGGAGATCGCAATGCTCCCAGGTGAGACCCTTAGGAATCTGGACCAAAGGTTGAAGAGTATGATCCGCGAAGCCAATATGACATTAACAGATGCATGACATCGCACATGGTTTGTGGCCTCACTCATGCCACACTTAAGGATGACGCTGTGACACCAAAACATTTCCACACAGGCCAAAGCGTTGGAAATGGAAATGAGATTGCATGACACCCCTATATAGGACCATAGGTTGGGGGTCCAACAAATCCACGTGTAATTACAGAACCAGTGTCTGGACATGCAAAGTTTGAAACATGACAGGACACCTCGGCCGAAGGTGCGAGAGGAAGTATGGTGCATAAAATGCTAAGGCCAAGGGCACGACAAGGACCACTGTCCAGTGTTCGCGAACTACTTGGTAGGGGGAGGGCAAATGCTGCTAAGACTGGAGGCACATGCAGGGCCGAGCGCGGCATTTTTATTATGGTGCATGATCTCCTAGATAGGAGGAAAAAACACCACATATAATTGTCATTTGTTTCAGAAGTACACGTAGACGTCCCAACAATTGTTTTGTAATTTCTACAGGTCGGTAGGCCATGGCAAACGCACCTGCCGAAGCTATGAACTAGTGATGGATCATACTCCTGCCTACAAGGTAAAGACAAAAACATGAGCCCTAAACCCAAATGTAGGGATGGGACGTGCTGGGTTTTAGGGGTGCGGTCGGGGTCGAGGTTGAATGGGACCAGGAAGGAGTTGTGGCGAGATAATTTGCTACAATTGCAGAGGGCTAGAGCATTATGCCCAAGATTGTATGAACCCGACTAGGATATCATGTTGGTATTGTAATCAGTTTGATCATGAGGAAGATGATTACCCTTCACTGATAGAAAGGATGCGCGAAAAGGGGATACTCCAACCCCCTCCAACCCAGAATTTACAAATGATGAGGTATGAACCGCGTGAAGAAGACCCAAATGTAAACATGATGCTTAGGAGTGGTACGAACACGGGGGATGAAAAAGGGAAGCAAGCAGAAGAAAGCACATGGGTTTGCAAGGTTCCTATAAAGGAACCCGAGTTTTACTTGGAACGCATGAAGGAGACATTTATGGAAGCTAAGAAGAGCTTCACGGAGGCCTCCGCTTCAGGTAGCCAAGATCAACTAGAACCAGGGATGGATCCTTCAATGCTCACTACCTTTTTGGAGACATGCATGAAACTACTGCGCGACAGCAAGGCAGTCAAAGGGCTATAGTAACTTATCACTAGGTGCGCAAGGTCAGGAGAACCGCATGTGGTGCCAAAACTTGGAAAGCATGCATTGTGCACAGGAAGGGAAATGAGGTTGACTGCGTAAATAGGTGAGTATAAAATCAATTAGGTAATCTTGGATCTGGGTTTCGATGTGAATGTACTACCAAAGCAAACATGGGGGCGCATGGGCAGACCCACGTTACAATGGCCCCCTATTTTGTTACGAATAGTGAACCAATAGAATATTTTGCCCATGGTAAGATTGCAAGGGGTGACAGTCGATATTGAACGCGCGAGCGCACAGGTGGATTTTGAAGTGATAGAGATTGTTGATGACAAAAATCCATATCTTGTGCTATTAGGAATAGACTAGGCCACCGATATGAATGGAGTCATAAATCTAAAAAAGCGCCAAATGATCTTTGATAAAAATTCACTATGCATGGTACTACCGCTAGATCCAGCCGAAGGAGCGCGATACACTAAACTAGTGTGTGATGACGATAGTGATGTCGATCTCGACTGTATTTACAAGATAACTGCACAAGGCGAGGATTGGGTGAATCCAACTGCAGATGGAAGGATTTCATGGGAGCGCGAAAGCTCCTGCACTTCTGATTCAGACAAAGAAATAGAGTGATGGTAGAATCGGCTACACAAAGTAACAATGCTGAACTGCAACATGATGATCAGGTCATTGCATTGCATGACAACAAAGTCAAGGGAGCTGCCAACATATGATGGATTGTCAGAAGTGGATGAATTTCTAAGCAAATTTAATAGCACAGTAGTAGAACAACAGCGGTTTGATGCATTGAAATGGGCACTGCACACAACAACAGCACGATGGTGGGGTACGCATCAAGGAAATTTCTAGGACTGGCACGGATGCAGAAGAATGATGTGCCTGCGTTTTGGAAAACCCTAATTACGACTAGTAGACAAATATGATGGATGAGATGATCCACGTATGAACCTCCCAAAATGGACCAAGGTCTACGAGGAAGAGCCACAGCCTGAATGGGTGCATTTATTCTACCATACCATGGACATCATACCCATGAATTGGTATACTGAGACGGAGCTACGCCATGGTACGGGTGAATGGGATGTCTTGCACGAGGGATTCTTGTTAACATTCACATTTGAAGATCATTGGTCGGATACTGTTGACGATGCAATACAAGCAGTAAAAGTCGCTATCTTCAAAATACCATAGGAACCAATGGGAGTACTTCAGCCAGACTGGGCGACACAGTTAAATGGCACATTGGAGTGTTATAACATAAATGTCGAAGAGGATGATGAGGACCCAAAGAACATTAACATTGCAAAAACGGAAGGCTCTCGTGAGATTTGCGGACCATCACTTGAAGACCTCGACATCACCGTGCCATTAAAGACAAATCAGGTCAACATTGGAATGGAGGTACAACCGAAGTACGCAATGCTGGGGGACTATTGGGTTGATGCCACGGTCGATAAAGTCGCTGAGCTACTCTACCAATACCAAGACTTGTTCCCAACTAAAATTATGGACTTAAAAGGGATCGTGGGTGATTTAGCGATGATGAAGATCACCCTGAAACCCGACGCGAAGCCAATTAGGCAGTGGCCATACCCCTTGAACCCGAAATACAAAGAAAAGATCCATGACGAATTAGAGAAAATGATCATAGTCGGAATTATTGAACCAGTGGAAGAATCCGACTGGGTGAGTCCTATGATAGTACAGGAGAAAAAATAGAAGGGTGAAATAAGAATAGGCGTGGACCTTAGGAAGCTGAACGATGTCTGTGTAAACGATCCATTCCCAACACCATTTACAGATGAAGTACTGGAGAATGTTAGTGGTCAGGAAGCGTACTTGTTTATGGATGGGTTCTCAGGGTACCACCAGATCAAGATCACGCTGGAAGATAGGAGCAATATGACCTTCGCAACAGAATGGGACTGCTTTCCATACACCATGTTGCCATTTGGACTAAAGAATGTGCCAGCTATATTTTCATGCATCATGGTAGCTGCATTCAAGGAATACATCGACATGTTTTTGGAGGTCTATCTGGATGACTGGACTGCTTTTGGATTAGTTAAGCACCATGTAGCAAGCTTACGTTTGATGCTAGATACTTGCTGCCGGCACTGGATCGCGCTGATCCTGAAGAAGTGCACATTCCTCATTCATTTTGGAAACCTGTTGGGACATGTGGACTGCAAACAAGGACAAATGGTGGACCATGGGAAGATTGTTGTTATCCTAAATTTGGAAGCATTGCGAAGTGTTAAACAACTGCGCGCTACCTTGGTACACACTAGATACTATAGGAAGTTCATCAAAAGTTATGCCCAAATAACCGTGCTAATGGAAAAGCTATTAAAAAAAGATGTTACATATTGCTAGAATGATGATTGTATGAAGAATTTAGATGTCCTAAAGGGGAAACTGGCCTCTGTACCAATCTTGGTCTTCCCAAAATGGGACGTGGAATTTCATGTACATGTTGATGCATCATGTACTACGTTGGGAGTCGTACTCACACAGGAAGGCATGGAGGGTGTAGATCACCTAATTGCATTTGCGAGTTGAAGATTGTCCAAAGCAGAAAAGAACTACCCTACCACCGAGCACGAGGGATTGGAAATGGTGTACGCACTCCAAAAATACTGACACTATTTACTTGGAGGACATTTCAAGATGTAAGCCAACCATTCCGTGTTGAAATATTGGTGAACAAGCCTGTGTTACGGGCGCGAATATGCATATGGCTTTTACTATTTTTAGAATACGATTTTGAGGTCATAGTCAAGTCGAGATGCCTAAACACAGGACCAGACCACTTGTCATGAATTGAGATGGGCAAGGAACCAACAAATCTAGAGGAAGGACTACCTGACACACAACTCTTTTCAGTATGTGTCGTGGACGGACACTTCAAAGATATAATTCATTTTCTAACAATAGGGATTATGCCTAAGGAGAACTAAATGCAATAGAAGAAGGAATTGGTTGTTGGAATTATGACACAGGTTTGGCGCTATGACACAAGTGTTGTCCTTGATGGCAAGTCACTCAGATGACAGATCATAGTTAAGGTTCACAGAATGAAGGAAAATGAGATATACGCAGGTTCGCCTTGACAAAGCCGTGTATACATGCAGGATCAACAACCAAAAGGTGCGTATGCATATACATGCACTTTCATGCAAGGAAAGGCATGTACATGTTGGAGAATTTAATTTTGGTTTGTGGTATTTGGACCATGGTATTGAGTAAGGCCTAAGGCTATAAAAGGAGGAGAAGATCATTAGGCAAAGGCACTGAAGTATTGAATATCTAATGAAGAGCAAGATCTAGAATACTGGTCATTGGGTTATGGTGCATAGCTAGATCTGAATCAAGGAGAAACCTGAGTGCTTGAAGAAGGATAAGTTCTATTGATGGGTCAAGATCTTAAGGCTTGAAGAGAAGTATCTTTGTGTGGTTTTGATCTTTTATAATTAGCGCATGTCGTAATCTATAAATTTGATGATCTGGGTATAACTGATGTCTGAATAGTTGTAAAGGTTAAATAACCTTTTACAGATCTGTATGTAGGTTTGGTATAGAAAAGGCGTGTATACACTCTGGTTCGGCATTTCAAAACAACGTATATGCAGGTTTGCCTTCATATAACAATGTATGAATGCAGGTTCGACACATTGAAGTAGCGTACATCTCATAAAATATGTTTTAGCTACTGCTATTTGTTGTTGCAATATTCTGAGTTCTGAATTGGGTTCTGGTTAATGTTACTGTATTCTAGTTACATCATTAGAAGAGTGATTGTTTGATTCAGTTTTGGTTGGTACAAAGGAGATTGGTTGATGTAGATATATTTCATGTTTGATTGATGTTATTGATGGATCCAGTCTGAAAATTTATGAAACGTGGTCCCTGGAAGAAAAGAGAAGGTTGTAGCCTTCTGTAGGTTAGCACCTACATACTAGTAAACACATCAGCTAGTACAAGAGTTAAGGGGGTTGTAGCTCCCTTCAAGGAAAAGATGGAGAGCGAGAGAAGGTTGTAGCCTTCTGTAGGTAGAAGCCTGTGTACTGGTATAAGGCTACACTAGTACAAAATTTGTAAAACAAAATTCTTATTAAAGAAAGATAGAGACGATTGTAGTAGGTGGTTTTCACCCACATTGGATTTCCACGTTATATCTTATGTTCATGTGTGTGATTGCCTGTTCTGTTTACTACATCTAATCACTGGTTATATGGTTCTGATACATATATTAAAGATCAACTAACTAAATTATAAGTTTTCAAGGTATATGCTAGTTTCTCTAAGCACAGTTGCGTATACACGCAAGTTTCATTAACAGAAGTAGCGTATATAAATCTGTTTATGGAAATGAAGTATTGTTAAATTGCTAATATTGATTCACCCCCCCTCTCAGTATTATTTACAACAATTGGTATTAGAGTAGGTCCTTCAGAAGAAGCTTGATCACTTGAACGAAGATCTATCATCATGCGCAACTACGAAAGAGAGGGATCCATTAGACCACCAATCTTTGATGGGAGCAACTTACATCTATTGGAAGGTAAGAACCACAACCTATTTTCAATATCTTGCAATATATGTTTGGGAAATCATGGAAGGAGGATATACATTTCCATCAGCGATTCCTATAGATAAGGCAGGTAAAAAGCGGTATGAAACAAATGCCAAGGCTGTCAGTACACTATTGGGGAGTCTGTCACAATCATAATTTGTCAAGGTTATGTAGCTCAAAACTGCCAAAGAAATATGGGAAAAGATCATTTTAAGCTATGAAGGAGACAATCAGGTAAAACGTGCAAAACTACAATCTCTTAAAATTCAATATGAAACTCTCAAAATGCACAATGATGAAAGTATAGCTCATTACTTCCTACATATAGATAATATTGTTAATCGCATGAAAAACTTGGGTGAAGAGATAAGGGAAGTTACTTTGGTTGAAAAGGTTTTAAGATCCTTGTCTTCTAAGTTTGAATCAAAAGTTTCTGCCATAGAAGAAAAGCAGGATCTTCAGAGTATGACTATGACACAACTGCATGGAATCCTAACTGCTGTTGAAATGAGAAAAGGAGATCCATCAGATATGAGAAAAGATGCATTCAAGGCTTCAGGAAGAGAAGAGCTCAATGAATCGTGACACATTTCAGAAGGAGAGGAAGAAGCAAACTTTGTAAAAATCCTTCAACGAGTTACTGGAAGATTCAGAGGTAAACTACCTTTCAAATGCTTTTCTTGTGGAAGAGTCGGTCATTATGCAGCCAAATGTCCTCATAAAGATAAGTTTGATAAAGTTAAGGAACCAACAAAATGGAATAGGAAACAGAAGGTAAGTAAGAAGAGCTACTATACACATGAAGATAGCAATGGTTTATCAAATAGTGATGAAGATGAATATGGTAATGATTATATACTTTTGATGGCTTTTGAAGATGATGATTTCTTGGATGCTTTAGATGAAGATTGTCTCTATGAAGAAATGTCTAAGCTTAAAATATATTTAGAAGAAAAGAGTATGATTATAGATACTTTGACATTCCAACTTGTTGAAAAGGAAAAACACAATGAAAAGTTAGAATCTGAAATTGTGGGTCTAGGAAAAGATATTGAGAGAACAAAAGCTCTCAATCGTAGATTTGCGAAAGGATGAGAAACTTTAGATGAAATTATCAAAGTGTAGTGTTATCCTCTGATAAGGACAAGTCTTGGATATACTGAAGAAGCATCTCAAGAACAGAATCCATCAACCTCTGAAAGATATCTTGATGCAGCAAGGAGAGGTAAACAGGTTGACCATTATCAATAAAGGCATAAAGCAGATCATCAGGTAAATCAGGTTCAATCTACTTCAAGGATGAACAGAAGCTATAACCAACCATAGGTAAATCATTCTCAATTTGCTTCAAGAATGAATGTCAATTTAAACTACAATCAGGTCAGTAGATTTGATAATCGCAGGAATTTCTTTAATGGCCAATGTTTTTCATGTCATAACTTTGGACACAAATTTGCTCAATGTGTTGCTTACAAGACCATCATGACTAGAGAAGCACGAAATCAAAGGAATGTGACCAGGATCATGAAAAGGACCTACAATAACTTTTCTTCTCTTGAAAATGAAATAAAATGCTCTATCTGTAACAACTTCGGTCATGATGTTTCTGAATGCAGGAGTAAATTTCGGCAAACATCTCAGAAGGGGCAAGCTTCATTGGGTCCCAAAACATGGAGAAAGAAAGAACTGCAAATAGAAATATGTGAAATAGCCATGTATGCAGAAGGACAAGAAAATTAGTGGTATATCGAGAGTGGATGCTCGAAACACATGACAGGTGATAAAGAAAAACTTCAGTCATATAATGCCTTAGAGAAGGAAAGGAAGGTCTCATTTGGTAATGACACTCCTGCAGTCATAAAAGGCAAAGGCTCTGTACTCTTAAAATAAAAGGTTAAAACTGGGAATGTCATGTATGTTGATGGTGTAAAGCATAACCTATTAAGTGTTATTAAAATGTGTGATCAAGGAAATGAAGTAGTATTTTGATCAAATGGATGTGTTGTTCGTGATCTAGATACAAGAGAAATAGTGATAAAAGGTGTAAGAACTCCAAACAACTTGTACATACTCAAGGGAGGACAACAACAATGCTATCTAAGCAAAAATGATGAACATTGGCTATGGCACAGAAGACTGGGGCATCTAAGCTTCCCTCAAATAAGAGAAGCATGCAGATACCAGGCGGTTTGTGATCTTTTGGATATCCATATTCCAGAAAATACAATATGTAAATCATGTCAATTTGGTAAGCAAACCAGAACACATTTCCCTGAAAAGGAAGGATCAACTAGTAAGCCTCTTGAAGTTGTTCATACTGACTTATGTGGGCAATCAAGGAAAAAGTCACCTCATGGAGAAGAATATTTTATATTGTTCATTGACGATTTTTCAAGAATTTGTTGGATAGGACTTCTAAAGCATAAAGACGAAGCATTCGAAAAGTTCAAAGCCTTCAAAGAATTGGTTGAAAATGAATCAAATCGCAAAATCAAATGCCTTAGGTCTGATCGAGGAGGGTAATTTACCTCGGATGAATTCTTCGACTTCTATGAAGAACATTGAATAAGAAGGGAATTCTCTACCACAAGAACTCCTTAGCAAAATGGAGTGGTAGAAAGGATGAACAGAACTATTCAACAAATGGCTCATGCTATGCCAGATGAGTCTAGAACTCTTGCAACCTTCTGGGGTGAAGCTGCATTTTTTGTTGTCACTATTCTCAGCAAAACAAACATCTGGGTAAATAGCACTCAAACTCAACATGAACTTTGGTATGGTAAGACTCCCACTATAAAATACTTCAAAGTTTTTGGAAGCAAATGTTACATCAAAAGGACCGATGAAAAACCTGACAAGTTTGAACCTAGAGCAGATGAAGGCATTCTGCTTGGTTACTCTTCTCGAAGTAAAGGATATAATTGTTATAATAAAAGACTTGGGAAAATTGTTGAAAGTATTGATGTTGTGGTTGATGAAGCAGGAAAAAATCCAAAGAAGGTAGAAACTGAAGATTATGAATAAGATGAGGACTATCCTTCCACATCAAATTAGACTAATTCTGAAGTAGAAACCAATGAGGCACCAGAAGAACAGATAAGGGTAGAAGAAAAGACTCCATCCAGGTATGTTCACAAGAATCATCCAGAGACTCAAATTTTGGGGAAGAAAGAGGAAGGTGTGCAGACAAGAAGAACTATTATAGAAGCTTCAAGCTACCTAGCATTGCTTTCCTCCATCGAACAGAAAAATGTAAATGAAGCATGCAAAGATGAATGTTGGGTCAAGGCCATGAATGAGGAACTTGAGAAGATTGAAAAGAATACTACTTGGGAATTGGTTCCTAGACCTAATGATAATAATGTTAGAGGAACCAAATGGATATTCAAAAACAAGCTAAATGGTGAAGTTATTATAAACAAGGCCAGACTTGTTTGTAAAGGGTATGCTCAACAAGAAGGTATAGACTTTGAAGAAACTTTTGCGCCTATTGCTAGACTTGAAGCCATAAGAATGTTCCTTGCTCTTTATAGCTTTTAGAAGTTCAAAGTATATCAAATGGATGTGAAATCTTCCTTTCTTAATGGAGACCTAGAAGAAGAAGTATATATTGAGCAACGAGATGGATTCATCCATGGAAATGATCCAAAACTTGTATGCAGACTCAGAAAGGCTCTCTATGGTCTAAAACAAGCTCCAAGGGCCTGGTATTATCATCTTGACAAATACCTTCATCAACAAGGTTTTTCAAAAAGATCAGCGGATAGCAATGTATATATAAAAATTGACAATGATAAATTGCAAATACTTGTTTTGTATGTTGATGATATCATTTTTGGTAGCTATGAAGAAGCCATGAGTCAAAACTTTGCTTTGGTAGTGTAGAAAGAATTTGAAGTGTCCTTGCTTGGTGAGTTCACATATTTTCTTGTTTTACAAGTTCAACAAAATAAATATGGTATTTTTCAATCACAAACCAAGTACCTCAAGTAGATCTTGAAGAAATATGGCATGGAATATTCTGGACCAGTATGTACCCCTATGGTAATAGGATGTAGCCTTAGCTTAAATGATGAATCTGCAGCAGTACATCAACCAACCTACATATCCATGATTGGTAGTCTACTGTATCTAATAGGTACTTGACCAGACATCATGCATGCAGTGGGAATAGTTGGAAGATTCCAACCAAATCCAAAGGAATCACACCTTTAGGCAGTCAAATGGATTTTCAAATATCTTCAAGTAACACAAAACTTTGGTTTATGGTATCCTAGAGATACAAATCTTACACTTCATGCATATACAGATGTAGATTGGGTAGGAAGCGTGGATGATAGAAAAAGCACTAGTGGTGGTGGATTCTATATGGGTTCTATATTAGTGTCTTGGTTAAGCAAGAAACAAAGTTCAATTGCATTATCTACAGCTGAAGCAGAATATGTGGCTGCTACATCTTGTTGCACACAACTCCTTTGGATGATGCAAAAATTACAAGACATTCAGATCACATGTACTCCACCCATCTCCATTGTTTGTGATAATACAAGTGCAATAAATATTTCAAAGAATCCAGTCATGCATTCCAAGACCAAGCACATACCTATCAAATTTCATTTTCTCCGGGAACAAGTGCTTGAACAAAACGTCAAATTGGATTATGTTCCCTCCAAGGAACAAGTTGCTGATATGTTCACCAAACCACTACCTAGAGAGACATTTGAATACCTTAGACAGAAGCTAGAATAGTTGATGCATCGTCTTGCCGTTGACACTTATCTGTTTCATAGAACAATGGTTGTACACAAGTTTCATGAAGCATATCCACGCACATACACCTGTTGCTGTGGATAGAGCTGCATATATGTTGGTTTGAAGAATATCAGTGGGCTAGATTCAGGATGAAAAGAGTCTGATATGGGTTTGACAGTGATCATCCGGCACAGGTTCAGGGGGAGCATCTACTTCTAATAATGCATTGTTGGCATTATCTTAGAAGATCTTGGTACAATTTCACAGTTGTTTTTGATTCAGGTGGAACAGTTGCAGAGGGAGATCATGGTTGCTGGTCTGTATGGTGATTGACAGATGCTGCTGATGACTATCATAGTCTTGTTTTAAGATATTTTGTCTCTATTTTATGTATATATTTTATTATCAAGGTCATGTAATGACCTATTTTTTTGCCCACTATGCCTGGGATGGATCAACGACCAAAAGGCACATATGCGTATACACGCACTTTCATGCAAGGAAAGGCACATACATGTTGGAGAATTTGGTTTTGGTCCGTGGTATTTGGACCATGGTATTGTGATCCATGGTATTGGTCCAAGGTATCTTTTCCGACGTGTTGACCCCAGGTATTTGGTCCAAGGTATTGGTTCTAAGTGGTTTTGGACCATGGTATTGAGTAAGGCCTACGACTATAAAAGGAGGAGAAGATCATTAGGCAAAGGCACGCAAGTATTGAATATCTAATGAAGAGCAAGATCTAGAATACTAGTCATTGGGTTATTGTGCATAGCTGGATCTAAATCAAGGAGGAACCTGAGTGCTTGAAGAAGGATAAGTTCTATTGATGGGTCAAGATCTTAATGCTTGAAGAGAAGTATCTTTGTGTGGTTTTAATCTTTTATAATTAGCACATGTCGTAATTTGTAAATCTGATGATCTGGGTATAAATGATGTCTGAATAGTTGTAAAGGTTAGATAATCTTTTATAGATATGTACGTAGGTTTGGTATAGAAAAGGCGCGTATACACTCTGGTTCGACATTTCAAAATAGCATATATACAAGTTTTCCTTCATTTAACAATGTATGAATGTAGGTTCGACACATTGAAGTAATGCACGACTCATAAAATATGTTTTAGCTACTGCTGTTTGCTATTGCAGTATTCTGAGTTCTGAATTGGGTTCTGGTTACTGTTACTGTATTTTGGTTACAACACTCAGAAAAGTGATTGTTTGATTTAGTTTTAGTTGGTACAAAGGAGATTGGTTGATGCAAATATATTTGATGTTTGATTGATTTTTTTGATGGGTCCAGTCTAAAAATTTATGAAATGTGGTCCCTGGAAGAAAAGAGAAGGTTGTAGCCTTATGTAGGTCAGCACCTACATACTAGTAAACACATCAGCTAGTACAAGAGCTAAGGGGTTCGTAGCTCCCTTCCAGGAAAAGCTGGAGAACGAGAGAAGGTTGTAGCCTTTTACAGGTAGAAGCCTGCATATTGGTATAAGTCTGCACTAGTACCAAATTTGTAAAAGGAAGTTTCTTATTAAAGAAAGATAGAGACGATTGCATCAGGTGGTTTTCACCCACATTGGGTTTCCACCTTATATCTTTTTTCATGTGTGTGATTTCCTGTTCTGTTTACTGCATATAATTACTGGTTATATGGTTCTGATACATGAATTAAAGATCAACTAACTAAATTATAAGTTTTCAAGGTATACGCTGGTTGCTCTAAACACAATTGCGTATACACACAAGTTTCATTAACAGAAGTAGCGTATATAAATTTGTTTATGGAAATGAGATATTGTTAAAATGCTAATACTGATTCACCCCCCCTCTTAGTATTATTTCCAACATTGGTGGTATGCGCGACAGAATTTTCTGTCATCGCAGGGCACCTCTACAAGATTAGCAATGATGAGATATTGTGAAGATATGTACCTGAATTTGAACGAGGTCAGATCATCGCAGAAGCACATGGGGGCGCTCCAGGAGGACACTGTGCAGGATGCGCGACTGCACAAAAGATTCTTCGTGCAGGGTTATGGTAGCCGACCTTGCACTAGGTTTTGAAAGCGCACTGTAAGGCTTGTGATGTATGTCAAAGGATGGGGAAACCATCACGAAGGGACAATATGCCACTAAATCCCAAAATGACACTACAATCGTTTGAGAAATGGGAAATAGACTTTGTGGGCCCGATCAAACCTCAGGGAAAGATGGGGGCACGCTACATGATCATCACGATGGAGTAACTGACACGATGGGTAGAAGTGTAGCCGGTCAAGAACTGCACAGCCACCACGACTGTAAAGTTTTTGTTCGAAAACGTGTTGACACGATTTGGCTATCCAAAAATCTTAATGAGTGATTGCGGAACACATTTCCTGAATGAAACCATTAGCACACTCACAAAAGAGTTCCAGGTGTATCATCAGAAAAGTACAACATACCACCCACAGGCCAATGGGACAGTAGAGGCATTCAATAAAATACTGGAGACTGCACTGACCAAAGTCTGTAACATGCAGCGGAATGATTGGGACCTGCACGTACCTACTGTGTTATGGCCATACAGGACAATGTGTAAGAAAATAACGAGATAGACACCCTTCCGGTTGGCCTATGGTACAAAAGCTATGATGTCGATGGAATACATCTTACCTATTCTGCAAATAGCAGTGTTCATAGGCATGATGGACCGCGAAGCTCTGAAAGAAAGGCTTGTGCAATTAGAAGAAATCAAGGAAGAACAGTTTTTGGTTGGACTTCATCAATAGGTACAAAAGCAGTGTGAAAAGGCCTGGTATGAATGCCATATCAAGTTGCGCACCTTCGAGGTAAACGACACAGTGCTACTGTATGATAGTAAGTTTGAAAAATTTCTAGGAAATTTCAGAATGCATTGGCTGGGACCATACGTGGTAATGGATGTTAAAGATGGAGGAGCAGTCTAGCTAGTCAAACTTAATGTAGAACCCTTCCTAGGAAAAGTAAACGGTAGTCGCCTGAAGCCCTACACAGGTGGGCCGACTATCTAACTAACTAGCCAAAGCACAGTCTTCGTGACTCGAGGAGCTAGACAAAGGTGCGGGACTATAAACACACACACCAGAAGCTGTTACCAAAGAAAGGACATGATTCAGATGGGGATGATTCAGAAGCACGCATGTAGCAGGTCGAGCAAATCACAAAACAGTGTGTCACGGACCTCCGGGCAGTACTGGAACAGTTGGAGGGGCTCCGTGCGAAGATCGCCATGCCAGCAGAGTGACTTGGGATGAGTCATGATGATTGCGTTATGGGCATGTTGGGCATGGAATCCCCCCACATCAGGTTTTGGGGCTCAAAGCCCAAGTTTTGGTCAAAGGTTTTGTAAGACTCCAAAAATTGCGGGGGCAGAGCGCGAAGTAGAGGTTAAGTCATAAGGCTTTCCACCCTAAACTAATGTAATGTAATGTAAATTCATGTCAGCCTACGCATGGTTCGTGGACCATGGGATTGTATAAATAGAGCGAGGCTCTAAGTTGTAAAGACAGTGTATGATAGAGTGGGTAGCAAAGGAATGGTTCAAGCTTAGAGTAGGATTCTAAGTGTATTGCGTCGTAGTAGTAGGAATAGGCTCTACAACTAAGGGTGCAGAGTCCTAGTAGAGTCCGCAGTTGAGTGTCCGGACCCCTGCAGCTGAGCGCATAGAGCGGGGTTGAGTCTATAATCGGGATTGAAGATTAATAAAGAGAAGTTGATTCTTATTTCTGTGTAGTATCTTCTTTATGTTTATATTAGTTTATGTATCATGCGCAGTGATATGATTGCTGAATATGCTATAATAACTGTAAATCTTACACAAACAAGTTAAGTAATCGGTTAATTAGCAAGGAACTTGGGTATTATACGGGTCGCGCCCTAGGTAGAGCTGCGCGGAAACAATAGCATGGTTTGCGAAGGAGTAGCAAGTGTGCGTAGTGATGTGTTGAACCACAAACCTCCAAAAGCCCATCAGACATCCCCAGGGTGCAGAAACTTGGTTCTAGCACCCTCCCATACTACTTCGGGTGAGACCTTAGTCCGCGCTCCATGGACTGTTACCAAAAGGGCCAGTAGTACCAAGATTTTCTTGGCTAAATCACCACTGAACCTGGGTCAGGCCCATACAAGCCAACAATATCCATTTTCATATCCTCTTCCACCCATGGGGTTCTTCATGATTTAACATTTTTAGTTCTAGCCTACACACAAATGTTTTTTTTTCTTTTCTTAGTTGAATGCTTAGCCTATGCCCTTTTTCCAATCTCCAATTGAAATATCAACAACATGCATTGATTTTTTCAAGTTTTGGTAATACACTATAAATTCTAATAATACTGTGAAAAAGGATGGATGTATCACAAAAATATTCCTAAGTTAAGAAAAAATTTGATAATCACCTGATGTCCTACAAAATCTGTTGTTTCCTTATTTGATATGACACAATATGCTTTCACGGCATCATCATCCCCCTATAACACATAACATAGTCAATAAATAGTGCACCTATTATATCATTTCAACCAATATGCTATCCAACACAAAACCTCACTTTACTCATATATTTGACATATCGATATCTTGTTTTGGATTTGAAAAAATAACAACATTGTTTATATAAATTTATCTCATCTATGTTGTAGAATTTGTGAATTCATAAACACCATCCTCCTTTGGTTGAGGTTTCTTTGTCTTGTTACCTTTATTGTATCTTCAGATTCAGTATATGACCACCTACTTTCCTCTCATTAATTTAGTAGGTCTACATCTTCCACGTCATCTATCCATGGCCTCCTCCAGATCCTGTAATACAAGATAATGACATTAGCCACATAAAATTTATGAACTTTGTTGTTGCTTCATCCAATTTTCTAAAAAAGATATCGATTTAAGCTCAATTGGTTTTCATTGCACCTTTCTAACTAAAATGCCCCTATTTTCAATATATACATTTCTTGTTAATTCTCATCCCAATATGGTGACATCACACAACTCTTATAAATATTAGATGAGGATTATGAAAACTAATGTACCATTTTATTTTATTTTTTCATTTAACTTAACTCAAACCCTTCATCCATAATTTTAAACCACCAAGTATCTATATTTTTGTATATTTTAAAAAAATTCCTTTGACCCTATATGTTAGAGAATATAATAATTTTGAATTTTGAATTTTAAGTCTTCTAAATAAACTCAAATATAATATAATAATTAGTATGTGTTAGCTTGTGGATGAGATATATTTTCAACACCACCATCCATGCTATAAGGGAGTAAAAGAGTGAGTGGTGGGATTGAAAATGTTTGGATCAAATGTATACATAATCTCTAAGCAACACAACCTTTAAATGTCAAAATGTGTGTATGTGACTATAAGTAGTGGATTATTACATTATGAGTAATTGGTTATTAAAATAAAATTTAAACATTTGAAATCAGACCAAATTCATTAGTGGGCTAGGGAAATATGACATAAAATACGCTTCATTGCAGGGTCAAAACATCATTTATAGAGATTTACATTAACCAACCTTTCATCTTATCTAATGTGCCTATGTACATTACACATCCAATATTGGTATCTAACTGGCACAAGCACATTCAAAATGTGGCTGATAAATGTTGATAGGCATATATTAAGCACATTTATTAATATTATATCAACCACATTTAATAATTATAATTATAATTATCCCATGTGCCTATGCAAATTACACATCCAATATTGGTATTCAATTAAACCTTATAAAAAATGACAATAACATGGAATCCTCCCACACCGACATTGCAAACTACAAAGATGAAAATGAATACAAATTGGACCCAAAAAAAAAAACTTACCTATCTATAACTGGCGCTCACAATGCATAAGAATATTGTGTATCCTAAATTTTCAACCAAAAAATGTAATTCATTCACCATATCTCCATTCTAATTCTCACCAATTGCAAATCGAGGGAGCATTGAAGTTCTGTGTGGAGTTGGAGCAGGCCATGGTTGGAGTAATGTGTTGAGACTATGAAAGAAAATATTTAATCGATTTGATCTTTTTTATGGTTGGAAGAGATATTGATGGACCTCTCCTCCCCTGTTGTGGGTTTCAATAAAAAACAATTGATTTTGTGTATGATTCAGCTTCTGATAGTCGCTAAATCAATTTGTGCATCTCATTCACCCCCTAGCAAAGATGAAAATAAAATGCTTATCCATTCATTTTCGACTAATTTTGTTTAAAAATGTTAAAGCGAAGGGAGAAAATGTATGGAGAAAAGAGAAGGTATTTCCACAATGTGGAGGAAACAAATCACCCTAGGATGTAGAAATGTAAAGAAATAATGAAGGGAAACAACCAAAGGGATCTGATTCTTGAGAGAATGAGGTATTTCATACTCAATTTATAGACTTGCACATGTTTAAATTTCTTGTTTGAATCGTATTTTTTAGTTTCAAAATTATAAAATAATAAATTACGGTTAATTTCTTTATTTCTAATTTTAAAATAAAATTTGTATTGTACATATATAGGGACATGAAAGTGATAAGTTGAAAGAGGAAATGGCTTCTATATTGGGGGTAGAAGTAGTGAATAAACTAGTAGGTATGGACTTGTCCATGCTTGTAAAATACATGCAAGAATGTGCTAAAGTCACTGAAATATACCAACCAAAGAAACCATGTCAAAGGCAATTGATTGATTCCCCTCAATTCCTGGATCAAGAAAAAGATCTAGGAAATAATCAATCACAATAACTTCTAAGAATGTTTAACAAGGAACAAAGATGTCCAATGTCCCACCCACTTGTGGGACACGAATTTAGTCCAACACCATTACAGGTACTTATGCATCTTGCATTAGTACATGCAGAACTGAGGTAGAAGATGATGTTGTCTCTGGGGAAATAAAAAAGACAGATGTGAAGAAAATGTTCAATCCTACATTGAAGGAATCATGCCTTCAACACTTCAAAGAGAATCTACATCTTCCATTATCAAAGATACCCATGCACCTTCAAAAGGGAGTCATCCATGACATGCAAACTGAATATGGGACAGGTTGGTCAATGAAGCAAGTAAAAATACAAATGACTCAAAACTACACAAGACTTTTTTGCAACCAAAAAAAAAGATAAAACAAATTCCTCCCAAGCTAAAGGCCTAAAGAAGGAAAATTGATGTAAGCGTGAAAGTATGGAAAGAGTTTGTGAAAGCATATTATAGCGAAGACACATGGAGGAAGTCCAACATGGAGAGCATAAAAGTATTTAAATTTTGTCATAATATTATTTCAAATTAATTAAATGATTTTAAGATTCTGCTGGTGCATAATTAAATTGAATTAGTGTATGTCTTAGGACAAGACCTTGAAGATTAGGCTTTCCAAATATTGTCCCACAGATCATAAAGGAAAAATAGGTTAGAAACCTTAGCAAGAAAATTTGTAAGTGTATTTAATAGTTGAAATTATATATATATATATATATATATAGATATATATATATATATATATATATATATATATATATATATATATATATATATATATATATATATATATATATATATATATATATATATATATATATATATATTTATTTATTTTGTACAAAAAAATAAATTATTAGATATTAATTGATTTAACTTGTTCATCTACCATCCTTTGAAAAGAAAAAAAATATGTCCATTATCCATCACAATTATAATTCAATATGATATAAGACCAAAAGTGGTTTGATTTTGTTATTTGGATGGAGAATAAGGTATCATTAGTTGAATTTAAATAACTTATGATATTGTTACGTTAATATGTCAATTTTCATTTATTGTTTTGAGTTGTTTATTTATATGTAGCTTGAGTTCTTGTGTGCTCCCATCATCCATAGGACCCTTATAAATCACCAACCTTTGACTATGATCAAGTCCTTAGAAATAAATATCCAATCATGGCTTTATCAAATCCTTTGCCAAAACTCCCAAGCCAAAGGAGGGGTGCAAGACCATGTAATACATAACCCATAGACAACAAAAATTATTACATGGGATTGATTATAGATTCTTGGGTTGAGAGCACATTACATCGGATTGATTATGGACCCAAGATACATGTGTTGAGGAGCATGGGATGATTATATTAGAAAGCAAGAAGCCTTGTGATGAAGAGCAGTTGACACTTGCAACCCATGCTTAGAGAGTGCACCAACTGAGGATTGGTCCCTTCACATGTATACCTTGGAGAGAGAGCACTTCACTTGGAGACCTTATCTTGTCCATTAAATTAAATTTCTTATGTAATTAGTCCACTTTACCAATGTTAGCCTCCCTCACCTACTCTATATAGAGGGAAAAGAATGTCTTTGTCTACACTATACTCATTATTCCATCTATAAAATTGTCATGGAGAGTTCTTAGTGCTTGTGTCATGCAATAAAGGAAGACCTAAAGTTTTCGATGTAAACCCTAGAGAAGAAATTAAGATGAATGCTACCACTAGCGATGATATTGAGTCTTAGTGCTTGTCTTAGCAATTATTTGCCATATGGTAGGATGAAGGGTGTATTGAGGTCTAAAACATTTGTTATATATATATAGGGACATCACTATTAGAATAGGAAAATTTATGATGTAGACATGTGTTAGAGATTGTTTGAAGTTTGAAGGCCTGGGTTGAAAGAAAGGAAATGAAACTTTATATGGCACTTCCTTTTCTAGTCCTATTGCCAGTATGGTTAGCACACTACTTGGGGAGCTTTCAAAATATAATTCTTCCTACATTCTAGACTACAACACAAGTCTTCTCACTATTCTAGCTCTATCACACCCTTATGAATCCTAAAACAATCAAATAAGTGGGCAGGTGATGATATACCTAAAGATGAAATGTGAATTAGTTTTTAGAGAAATTAATGAATAAATTCAACTGGCCTACTTATCTATTATTAGAACCTTTCAAATTGACATTGTAGTATGGAGAGAAGATCATCAAGAAATTTGACGATTAAAGCAGAAGGCTAAACAAAATCATATGCATTAGATTTACAACAAAGAGCATGAAATGAAATCAAATAAGATACAAAGACTACGAACTCCTTCAGTAAGGTTTGTTAGATAAAATATGCATGTATCTCAACTATTCACACATCATTCATAAATTTGTTAGTGAAATAAATTGACAACTTTATTACATAGGTCTCAGAGGAAGAATAACACAAATTCAAAGTTACTAAGAAACACCTCTTTGGCTGCCCATTTTCAAGAATTGAAAATAAAGATGAAATGGCTTGATGTTACAACATCCACCATTACAGTATCTATTGTGGAATCCATTGTTACAACATTTGTTCTTACAAAATCTATTGTTACCGTATTTTCTTCTCAATCTGTTGTTAACTATGTTTGTGCTTCTCAATTTTTTTTCTTGATCCTCCTAGTGTTGGTGTAGTGTTGAGTGGCAAAAACACCTCTTTCACTATGCACTTTCAAGCTTTGACAAGCAAGATGAAATGGCTTTCTACCCCCTCAATTGTTACAAACATATGTTGTTACAACATCGGTTGTTACAACATTTTCTCTCATGGTCAATAGTAGCAGTTGTTATAACATCAACGTTTACAACAGCTTCAAAATTTTCACATTACTGAGTGTTACAGCAGCATTGTTACAACATTTTCCACAAATTTAACATTGACATGTTGTTATGCCATTTGTTGTTACAGCATCCACTGTTACAACATCTGCTTCTCAATCCACTATTACATATGTTTGTGCTTCTCAATTTGTTTTCTTGATCCCCCATGTTGTGTCTTTGTAGGTAGTCCTCAGCTAAAGAACTGAGCTAAAACATCAATTTGAGGAATAACGAGGGATTGAAAGAAAAATTGAGAGGAATTTAGAAGACTTAACATTCTCCTTCGATATTTAATCATCTAATAATAGTAGAGACATATAGATGAACCTCTATAGTCGTCATAAATATATCCAAGTAAAACATAGAAGAAATAATCTAAAGATTTCTGGGCACTAAATTAAATAGATTGTTAAATTTATAACTCAGTTTTGAACATAACTTTTCAAAGTAACGCTAGGTAGATTGAGAATAAATATAACCCTTCCCAATTACTGTATTATTCTCAAACATATGTAGAAAAAAACTATGAAATTACAAGAGGAACTCACAAGTACATAATTTATTTCATGAACAAAAATTAGAAGCCTTTGACTATATCCAAGTTCAAAGTATTACAAAAGTATTACAAAAGCTTTCTCTATGTACCGACCCTTTCTTATTAAAAATAAGCTATATGTAGAGTGGTTTACAAAATATTCTATCTCTTAAAAGATTTACATTCAATGTATTGGTTATCCAAATATTTGGATAATGTTTAAACAATTTTTAACCAATGTTGTGAACATTGACATCAAGACAAATCGAGGAGGGTCCAAAAAACCCAAAAATCGGGAAAATATCTACAAAAATTGGCAAACATGGGAAAAATAACATAAAAATATCAGTAAAAATAGATAAAAGTTGGCGACGCCTAAAAATCTTGATTTCGAGATAAAATCGGGATGTTATCAAGATGTTTGCAACACTACTTCAGAAAACTACTCCAACAATGTCTACAATTGTGCTTGATTTATGCATTTAGGTATAATGTATTATAAACCTTTTTTTTCTTGTTTCTTGAAATTATTAATAATTGTAATCTATTACTAATATGCTACATTGATAAGCTAAATTTATTGAACAAATTGGACCAACTTCTCCCATTCATCATCTGTTGGGTAACTAAGATCCTTCATCTGTCTGTAAGATTCATTTGGATCTGTATACTTCTCATAAGAAGGTTTAAATATGAAAAAGTGTTTGATTTCATAACATATGAAAATGTCATCAACTAAAATTTGAATTAGATTATGACCGCTAATCTCTCCCTTGATCACAACAAACTTTGACTTGTCCCTTGACTCTCTCTTCAATAATATTTCATATTGGTCCTCTGCTACCATGTAGCCATATGAATTATTAAAATATGGAAGACCTCTATCTTGCAAAATAAAAAAAAATTTGTAGAATTTATTAATTTGCAGTAGAAAATTTTCACACTTTTCCTTTGCCTTCAACATCAATGTTTTCTTCATGAGGACTTTTCTAGTCTAAATAATTGATTTTGTTCTATCTACAATTTCTAGTTCTTCAAGTGCTTCTATGGACCTTTTATTTAGAGATTTTATTATGTAATTTGTTGGTCCGGGTTTATTTCAAACTATATTTTGATGTCATTAACAGCTTCTTGGGCTCTTTTAATCAACTCCTCTAGTTCTACAATAATCTCCATAAAGTGCCAAATATCAAACATAGATGACATAATTTCTATCCAAATTTTTTCTTTGACCTATGATAAACATTGAATATTGTTAGAACTTCTTAAATATTGTTCTAATTTCTTTTGTAAATTTGAGTTTTTCTTTATTTCCTCAACTAAGGCATTATCTTATTCATTTTTGTTGATCTTAGCTCTGTGTAATTTTTCTTTCAATCGTCCAATCTCCACATCCTTTAGTTTAAGAGAGCATAATGCCTGCGATAGAATTTCTATAGTAATATCTTTTGTGTATCTTTTCTTTGTTGATGAAATTACTACAATGTTAGTTTGTGCCTTCTCTTTTAACAACTCTTCCATCATTTCTTGTATTTTTCTGAATCTACAGGTTCTTTTCAATTACATAAGATAATATAATTTCATTTTCCTTCTCTAATTCCCCAATTTCTTGGGTTTGGGGATGATATATTGTGGACATCTTCAACTGTCTTCTACTTTCTTGGATATCTTCATTTTTCTTCTTAACAATCTCTTGAGTTGTATCCACATTTTTTGGATTCAAACCTAAATTAATTACAAGGTATTCGAGTGATTTGATCCTAACATCCTTCACTAGAGAAGAAGTTATACAATAATATTATTCAAATAATTCTACAGTTTGTATGCATTTGAAGCAGAATTAGTGAGAGGGGAAAATGTCATCTCAATAGTTTGTTTATCTAGATCAATATGATCTATAGGATAGATTTTTTTAGTATTGAAAGATGAGACAAAAGTCTTATAATCTCCAACAACTCTTGGAGCATAAACTTTTGGTTCAAGAAATGCTAACTTAACTTCACCTTTTTTAGTATCAAGAGTTGAAAGAAACTTGTTTTTACTAGAAGATGTTTGCTTCAGTATAAGTTACTTCCTTCAAACACTCATTTTTTTCCTCATTTACAAAAACACAAAAAATACGTTTTGTTTAGAAGAAGAAGGAGAAGATTTTTCTATCCCTATATCCAATTCTTGCATTATGGAAACAAGCTCACCTAAAGAATAGTAGTTGGTGAAGAAATGTTGGATGAGATATTTTATGATACCGCTCCCTCCATATTGTTTGTCTTCTTTCTCTTGTATACTCCGAACTATTCCATTTATGACTCTGATAAGCTTTGATTTGTCCTCTTAAGTTATTTTTATTTCATTGATGGTGTAACCAATTTTTTTTGTACTATTAGCTGCTCCAAAATTTGTTCTTCTGTCACTTCCTACAAAGTGTTTTCTTCCCAGGTGTCCTTATTAGAAAACTTCTCTAAGTCATGCTTGGACACATGAAAAAAGGTGGGTATTTCTCTTGAACTTTGATGGCTAAAATTCTCCCAATGGGGTCATATGGCTAGGTAACCCCTAGTTTAAACCTCATTTGTTATAATAATTGTTGCACGACCTCTTTGTCTGCTAGCCTATGATTCATTATAAATGGCCCTACTTGCGCCTTCAGTTTAAACAACGTTTATTTCCTTGTAGGTAAAAAATGTACTTTATCTGCCTTAAAGCTTTGTATGATGAATTCAAGCACAAAAATAAACATCTGAAGAGAAACTAGTAACTGATACAGTGGAATTTCATACCCATACAATATAATTTATATATAGTGTTGGTACAAATACCAATCAACAAGCCTTCTTTGTTCACTAAGTTACATAATCCTTTTGATTTCAGGTAAAATTCTAGGAGGAATATCACTAATCAATATACTACAGCATATGTGAAGATTTTTTTTCACAAAATCAGTGAAGGAAAGTTCCTCAGAATTCCTTTTGAAGAAGGACGTCCGATGAATCATAGACCATTGATTCCCTTGAAGATCATACTTTTTCAATTGTATTGGTAATCTATCTCACTCATAATAAAAAAAAAAAATACACTAGGACTTATTGATATCTAAAAGATTTTTAAACTTTAAATTTAGGAAACTGGTCATGAATGGCCTCAGATAAAAACTTGCTAAAATTGAATAAGATTTGTGGTTTCTTATCTTGACAAAAGTGATAGAAAAGCTATAAATACTTCATCCACTTTCTAATCACTATGATACCCTAAAATACAACATAAAATGGTTATGGCTTGTCTTGAAAATTTTGGAAACATTGATGAAGGGTAAGGAAGACTCTAAGTGGGAATACTAGTCACTTCATGCATGAATAATTACAAAATAACCACTCCTTTTTTAGAAGTTAAATTTTAATATATTTCCAAGATAATTTCACTAGAGAATAGGTGCAAAGATCTGGGAAAAGATATCCATATGGCTTTTAAAATGGACTCAGAAGATACATAAAATAGAGTTTCACTGTTTTGAGCATTTATGGTTTTGTCACTAGGTAAGTACCTGTCTGCAGATGATACTATGAATTTTGGAAAAGGATGTGTGAGGAAACATAAATTAGGTTAAAAAGGACTCCAACAGAGAACATGCATCACTATTATCTTGAAACTTTTGGGAAGCCTAATTCTGCAATTCATATAGGTCAAACTCTCAGTTTATATCTTCCATTCTACTCTACCTATCAACTAAGGGAAATTCATCAATATTTGGGAGGGTTTTAGACTGAACTTGAGGCATGTTTCCTTTAGTTGAATTCATTTTAGGTTATCAACTTGTAGCAAGGAGCATAATTACTTATAAAATGTACCACAAATTGTATTTTTGAGTTGCGACTAAAGGATTTTTGTAATTCTCACTTTGATTCTCTGTGTCTAGCCACTGAATGAAAGGTGAGAGTGGACAAACAAAGGCGGGAGTAATATATTTATGAATGGGAGTCATAAAATAGTGTAATGAACGTTCAGATAAGGAGAATATTTAGCATAAAATGAAAAGTGGTATTAAAAATTAAATCGAAAACGGTCAATAAAATGGTGGCGGGTGATATTTATTACTAAAAACTAGGAATGGTTTTTTGCATGGGCGGGTACGGGGTATTAGTAATGAGTGAGAGGGGGGTGGGGGGGTGTGCAATTCTTATGTCACTCCCACATTCCAAAATTTGTTTTGAAAAATAACTTTTTGCATGCTCCCCCACCCCCCCATCGTTAAATGTCGAGCAACAGGGGGCATGCAACATAACAAGATCTGTTGATCGCCAAAGCATCAATCATCGCCAAAAGAAAATGCACAATAGTTAGTGTCCAGTGATTTGACATTTCAATTATTAAATTAAAACAAAAAAATATATTGCAGCATTATATATTTGCATGCAAACTATTACAAAATGCAATATAATTTTTTATTTTTTATTTATTTATTTATTTTTTTTTTAATGAAAATTTTGAAATTTTCAATGTAAAACAACATAAACTCTGAAATGGGAACTATAAACTCTGAATGAAAACTCTAGCCAAAAAAACCACCAAAAACATGAAAAATCAACTCAAAAATGAAAATTGTTAATGTTGTAATAACAACTTTTTTTCTAGGGTAAATTTTCAACATGTTTTAAAAATGGCAATTAAAACCAATTTATTTTTGTGCAAAAGACATCCTGAAAATGAAAAGTGTTGATGTGTTGATGTCGAAATAACTTCTGTTTTTTTTGGGGATAACTTTTTTAACATTTTGCAATAATGGCGTAAGATATTTTGTCATGACACTTAAAAACATTAAAATTTCAAAAGAATAATGAAAACACATATTTACAAAAAAAAAAAATTAAAACAATGAAAAAAAATAAAATTAAACAAAATAAAAAATAAAAATTAAATAAAAATATATATTAAAAAAAAACATAAAAGTAAAACAAATGACAAAAAAAAATCAAATATATAAAAAAGACAAAAAAAAATCAAACATAAAAATGTAAAAAAACAAAAACAAAATTAACCTAAAAAGGAAAAAGAAAAACAACCATAAAAGTGTTAAAAAAAAAATAAATTAAGCTATAAAATATAAAAATAAAAAAAATATAAAATATAAAGAAATAAATAATAAGAAAACATATTTTCAAAAAACACAATGAAAGAAAAAAAAAATTAATGAAAGTGGTATTCAAAATTAAATTGCAAATGATCAATAAAATGGTGGCGGGTGATATTTATTACCGAAAACTAGGAATGGTTTTTTTGCACCGGTGGGTAGGGAGTAAGTGGTAATGAGGTGTGGGCGAGGGGGTGTGCCAAGGGGGGGAACACAATTCATATGTCACTGCCACATTACAAAAGTTGTTTTCAAAAAATAACTTCTTGCACACCCACCCCCTTCATTAAATGTCGAGCTACTGGGGGGCGTGCAATAGAACAAGATACATCGATTGCCAAAGCATCAATCATTGCCAATAGGAAATGCACAATAGTTAGTGTGACGTGATTTGACATTTCAATTATTAAAATAAAACAAAAATATATATTGCAGTATTATATATTTGCACACAAACTATTACAAAATGCAATAAAACAATTTTTCTTTTTCTTTTTTTAAATCAAAATTTTGAAATTTTCAATGTAATACAACGTAAACTTTGAAACGAGAACTATAAACTCAAAACAAGAAATATAGCCAAAAAACGCCAAAAACATGAAAAATCGACTCGAAAATGAAAAGTGTTAATGCTAGAATAACTTGAAACGGGAACTATAAGCTCAAAGCAAAAAATCTAGCCAAAAAAAACCCCAAAAACATGAAAAATCAACTCGAAAATGAAAAGTGTTAATGCAAAAATAATGCTTTTTTTCTAGGGTAAATTTTCAACATGTTTTAAAAATGACATTGAAAACCATTTTTTTGTGAAAAAAAACACCATGAAAATGAAAAGTGTTGGTGTTGAAATAACGTTTTTTTTTTTTCATGATAATTTTCAACATGTTAAAATAACGGCATAAAATATTTTATCATGACTCCGACAAACATTAAAATTTCAGTAGAATAATGAAAACATATATTTTCAAATAAAAATAAAAAATAAACAAAATTAACCTATAATATATATGTATATATAAACAAAAATATATTTTCAAAAAATATGATGAAAGAAACAAAATGAAAAATAAAAAATGCATGATTGGACAATTGAAGAAAAAAAACAAGTAAAATAAAAAAACATTAAAAAAACACATTTGAAATAAATATATATATTTTTAAATTACACAAATTAAAAAATATGGTAATAAGAAAATTAAACAAAAAATATAAATAATGATAAATAACTTGAAAATAAAAAAATCATTGAAAGAACATTATGATAAAAATTACAAAAAAAAAATAAATTAAAATTTTAATATAAAAAAATAAAATAACAAAAAACACATTAAAAAAATAAAACCAAAACAAATTATAAAGTTAACAATAATTATTGTAAAACAACATTAAAAAAATAATAATAAAAAACAAATTTTGTGCTCTTCGGACCCTTGGGCAGGCTCACTCTAATTCTCTCAATCAGACTGAGCTTGCCCAACGGCCCGAGGGGTTGCGTCCTTGGGCGGGCATAGTTGCATGAAGCTCCACCTCCATAATGTCGCGACCTGTCGGCCCCCTAGGAGGGCTCAATTTGATTTCAAGAATTAGACTAAGCCTCTCACCTGAACCTTGGAATTGGGTTGAGCCCACCAAGAAGCCCAAAGGAAGCCTATTTTTTAATTTTTTTATTGTTTCTATATTTGTTTATAATGTTTATATTTTTATAATCTTTTATATTTAATTTATATTTAATTTTATTTATTTATTTATTATCTCTCTCTCTCTCTCTCTCTCTCTCTCTCTCTCTCTCTCTCTATATATATATATATATATATATATATATATATATATATATATATATATATATATATATATATATTAGATTTATAGTGTTTCGTTTTATTATATATATTTTTATTTATTCTTTTAAAATGTTTTTATTTTCTTATCTTTTCAAATGTTTTACTTTTATATAATTTTTTTCTTGTTTTTTATTTTCAACCATACTTGGCGAGGTGCAGCACCACCAAACACTTTCTTTTCACCAATACTTATGTTCATGGACTATGCCTTACCACTTGTCCTACTTAGTTTGTGTTTCTAAACCAAGTAATTATTATGTTTCCTTTATACCAATGAACACCTATACACATTCATTATCAACAGTAATTATACATGAAGAACACAATTTCACAATATAAAGGGAGGGGCAACTCCCTGAAGAATGAGTTTGCCCGAATACAATATATTATACAATCTTTCAATGTTACAAGCTTTACATGTATACTTCGGAAACACCAAGTTTCATACTTAGCCAAAATTACAACATGTCACACTTCCATGTGCCAACCAAATTTCCTTGCCCAACCTGGGCAGGTGCGCCCTCACACGAGATGCCAACCGCACTTCTCAACCAAACCTTGTTTCGTGCACGATGGGTGGGTGACTCCACCAAGTCACCAAGACACCCTCATCTCCTCCACACGGCTTCACCACCAAAGCTTCCACCGTTTTATGTTTGCACACGTCGGGCAACTTCGCCAAGTCTACCCGCGCCTTCCACCCAAACATCAATGCCTCTAGCTACGCCCTTGCCTTCTTTCCAAGACTTCATGCTATCGTGTGGAGCTGCCCAAGGTTGGGCACATTAGAACTGCGCCTTCACCTTTTGCTGCGGCTCTACTACCTCCTCGCACTTCTTGCGTATGAAGACTTGCTCGAATGCTCGTGTTCGAATGAGTGATCTTTGCTTCAACTTCATTGCATATATATACGGTGTGTTGGGCAAGTCGAGCTACCCAAGCCAACTTGCCAACGCCCTCACATATCATTTGGTTGCTATGTTTTATGTTGTTCAACCAACACTTCTACGCACAAGCTTTCACAATATATGAGGTCATCCCGTGGGTTGAGCCATCACTCCCCACGCTATAAACAATCCTTCACTCGTCCTCTAATCTGCATTACTAACTCGTGTTACTTCACACATTTTGGTCGTGAGCTCCCACTTCGCATATTTATTTGTTCAAGTCGCTCGTTCACCAACAAGTTGTCGCACATCATGCCGGTGGGCATGCCAGGGACTGCAGGTCCTTACATCCTCCTCCACCTGAAATCTGTTGGGTTGTGTTATATTCTTTCCACGACTAGCCCATGTAGTTAATAGTGGGTTGGGGGGGGGGAGGTCACAGGGGGTTTGAGGGGTAGCCGTAACCCCACTTTATGGGGTCCGGGGTAGCGCCCTGGAAATTTTTTGTTTTGGACCGTATGTTAGGTTGGGCAGACCCACCTATGGTTTTGTGCATGATTTTTGCACACGTTTTTTGGACACGATGGTTTTCGGTCCATGGTATTGGATGCTTCAGCATGTATAAATATGTACTATAACATTGAAAGGAACATAATGAAAAATAAAGCTGGTAGTCCCGATTTTGGGATCCAGGGGAAAATCTTTGTGTATATGTGTTTTATGTGTTCTGCTCTCGCATTATTTATTTTCTGTGTTTTAGAATTCGTATGCAGGTAATTTCTGTATAGGGTTAAAACCTACATTTGGTATCAAAGAAGATTTGGCTTCAAGAGGAGGCCTTTATTGCTAAGGGGTTTCCCTCGGGCCTATGGTAGACCCTGTTCAGTGGGAGATCTGCAAGATCGATTCTGGTGGTGAAAGGAGATGGCGAGCAGTGGAAAGATAGAGATCAATAAATTTAATGGTCAGTGTTTTGAGTTGTGGAAACTCAAGATGGAGGATCTGTTGGTGGATAAAGATCAGTGGATTGCAGTAGATCTAGGTACTAAACCAACGGGAGTGTCAAATGAAGAATGGAAAAATTTAGATTGGAAGGCAAAGAGCACAATACGATTGTGTGTCTCAGATTCAGTATTGCTAAATGTATCCGGGGAAGCTATGGTGAAGGCGTTGTGGGACAAGTTAGGGACTTTGTACCAATCTAAGTCTCTGGTGAATAAACTGTTCCTGCGAAAAAAGTTGTATAACCTGAGGATGAAAGATGGAGACTTAGTGACAGAGCATATGAATGCATTTAATAATGTGGTAAGTCAATTAGCATCTGTTGATATTAAAATTTCAGATGAAGATAAGTGCATCAGTTTGTTGTGTTCTCTACCAGATTCGTGGGATAGTCTGGTTATTGCAATAGGTGGCAATGCAACTACCTTGCAGTTTGATGAAATAGTCTCAGCCTTGCTGACAGAGGAGATGAGACAAAAAAATATGGAGAGCCAAAATGGCGATGCCTTGTCTGTACGAGGATAGTCCCAGAACAGAAGAAAAAATAAGTCATCGAGTGGGAGATCTAAATCTCTAGGAAAACCTGTAAAGGTGGTGTGCTGGAAATGCGGAAAGGAAGGCGACTTCAAAAGGGATTGTAAATCTAAAGCTCCTGACAAAGGAAAGGAATCTGATGACGCTCCTTCTACAGAGGCGAAAACCACCTCAGGTGAAGGTGGGGATGTGTACTTGGCTTCTTCAAGTACACATGTAGATCATGAGGCATGGTTGATTGACTCAGGTGCATCCTTTCACTTCAGTCCCCATAGAGAGTGGCTTTGTGAGTATGAGAAATATGATGGTGGTGATGTCTTCTTGGGGGATGACAAGCAGGCTAGAATCATTGGTTGTGGAAAGGTAAAGTTGAAGCTGGAAGGTGGAAGGGTTAGAACACTTCCGAGTGTTCTGCATATTCCTGCATTAGCCAGAAATTTGATTTTTGTTAGTAAGTTGGATGATGCAGGTGTAAAAACAGTGTTCGAGAAGGATACCTGCAAGATGGTTCAGGGAGCACTGGTATTGATGCAGGGAGTTTGGATTGGAACCCTGTACGAGCTGCAAGGTAGCACTGTTGTTGATGGGTGCAACAGTTCTGTCGTTCCTGAAAGTGGAGCAGAAAATCTAGTGGTGTGTGGAGAAAAGACCATGCTATTGCATCAAAGGCTTGGAAATGTTGGAGAGAAGGGCCTTCGAATACTTCATGGTAAAGGTATGGTAGAAGGTATGAGTAATATCTCTCTGGATTTTGATTTCTGTAAAAATTGTGTATATGGGAAGTAGAATCAAGTGAGTTTCCCTCTGGTGGTAAGAGGGCGAAACATATATTAGAGCTTGTGCATAGTGATGTGTTTGGACCTGTGAAGGTTCCATCACTGGGTAAGTCTGTGTACTATGTATCATTTATAGATAACTTCTCAAGGAATACATGGATATATTTCATTAAGAAGAAATCTGAAGTCTTTGATAGGTTTAAAGAATTTAAGGCTCTAGTGGAAAACCAGACAGAGAAGAAGATAAAGGAGCCAAGCACAGATAATGGTGGAGAGTTTTGCAGTAAAGAATTTGAAGAATTTTGCAAGAAGTGTGGTATAGCACGGCAGAAGAATACTCCATATACACCTCAGCAAAATGGAGTTGTAGAAAGAATGAACAAGACGTTGATGGAAAGGGCAAGAAGCATGCTCAGTGGTGCCGGGTTAGGACAAGAATTCTGGGCAGAGGCGGTGGATACTGCATGTTGCCTGGTCAATAGGTCACCTTTATCAATGTTGGAGGATAAGACTCCTTAAGAGCTATGGACTAGTAAGAAACCCTCTCTTTCACATCTGAGGGTATTTGGATGTGATGCATATGTACATGTTCCAAAGGAGAAACAAACCAAGTTGGATAGTAAATCTGAAAAGTGCATCTTTATTGGGTATAAGGATGGTTTAAAGGGTTATAACCTTTGGAACCCAATAACAAGGAAGGTTATGTACAGCCGAGATGTGGTGTTCAGAGAGGTGAAAGATGTTATTAAATATGAAGTCCAACCAAAGGAACCTAAGAAGATAGAGTTTGAGCCAAAGGAGGAAGAATCAGACTCTACAGTAGAGGAGGAATCAGAATATGAAGAGCCACAAACTCCCGCTGTGAGAAGATCAGTTCAAGAAAGAAGGTAGCCATAAAGGTATAGTCCATCTACTTTCTATTCAAAGTTTTCTTTGTTTGTTACTGATGATGATCCCAGAACTATGAAGGGAGCAATGGATTCAGAGGATGGAAAACTATGGAAAGAGGCCATGGTTGATGAAATGGCATCTTTGCACAAAAATGAGGCTTGGGATCTGGTGGAGTTGCCGGTTGGAAGGAATCCCATAGGCAGCAAATGGGTGTTCAAGAAGAAGACAAATGTAGAAGGAAAGGTGGAGAAATACAAAGCTCGGTTGGTAGAAAAAGGTTATTCCCAGGTGTTGGGAATTTATTTTGGTGATATTTTTTCTCCTGTTGCCAAGCTAACTTCTATTAGATTACTTTTATCTATTGCTGATGCTTTTGATTTTGAGGTAGAATAGATGGTTGTGAAGTCAAATTTTCTTGACGGGGATCTGGAAGAGGAAATCTACATGAAGCAACCTGAAGGCTTTGCGGTGAAGGGTAAGAACGAACTGGTATGTAAGTTAAAGAAGTCTCTATATGGGTTAAAACAATCACCAAGGATGTGGTATCAGAAATTTGATACATTTATATGGGGACTTGGCTTCACCAGAAATAAAGTAGATCACTGTGTATATTTTAAATTAATTGGCGACTGTGTTATTTATATGGTCCTGTATGTGGATGATATGTTGTTGGTTGGAAATGATAAAGAAGTTATCTAGGATTTGAAGACCTATTTGTCCTCCAAATTCGACATGAAAGATCTTGGTGCTGCAAACTATATTTTGGGCATGGAAATTAAAAGAGATCGAGCAAAGAGGAAGCTCTGGTTAAACCAGAGGAAGTATGTCGAGACAATACTGCAGAGGTTTAATATGCAAGATAGTAAACCGATGAAGGTTCCTATTCCTGTAGGTGTGATATTATCTACTGAACAGTGCCGCAAGACACAAGAAGAGGAAGAGGACATGTCTCGTGTTCCATATGCAAGTGTAGTCAGTAGCCTGATGTATGCAATGGTATGTACTAGACCAAACATTGCACATGCAATGGGAGTATTGAGTAGGTTTATGTCAAAGCCAGGGAAGGAGCACTGAATAGCAATGAAGTAGGTTTTCAGGTATTTACATGGCACTAGTGATTATGGTTTGTGCTACCAAGGAAGACTAGGACTAGACAGAGTGTTGGATATTCATGGCTTTGTTGATGCAGACTGGGCTAGAGATGTGGATCAAAGAGGATCTACAAGTGGGTATGTGTTTAACCTATTTGGAGGTGCAGTTAGTTGGATGAGTAAGAAACAATCTGTAGTGGCACTATCAACTATAGAGGCAGAATACATGGCAGCCACTCATGCAAGAAAGGAAGCAGTTTGGTTGTAGAGATTGTGTTCAAGTATGGGGTTAGTACAGGAAGCTATAAGGATAGACTCTGACAACCAAAGTGTAATTTTCTTGGCAAAGAACCCTGCATATCATTTAAAGACAAAGCAAATTGATGTTCAATATCACTTTGTGAGGGATATGATAGAAGACAAAAAGGTGTTGCTGGTAAAGGTGGACACTTTGAAGAATACTGTAGATGTATTGACAAAATCTATGAGCTCTGAGAAGTTCTCTTGGTGTAGAGAGACAATGGGCTTTTTAGGGCAGGAAAAATGACTAAGCTCTCTTGTGGCCCCCTGTGGAAAGAAAACAACAAGTGGGAGAATGTTGGGTTGTGTTATATTCTTTCCACAACTAGCCCACGTAGTTAACCGGGGGTTGGGGGGGGGGGAGGTCACAAGGGGTTTGAGGGGCACCCATAACCCCACTTTATGGGGTTCAGGGCAACGCCCCAGAAATTTTTGTCTTTGGACCCTATGTTAGGTTGGGCGGACCCACCTATGGTTTTGTGCATGATTTTCACACATGTTTTTTGTATGCAATGGTTTTCAGTCCATGGTATTGGACACGATGGTTTTCGGTCCATGGTATTAGATGCTTCGGCATGTATAAATATGTATTATAACATTGAAAGGAACATAATGAAAAATCAAGCTGGTAGTCCCGGTTTTGGGATCGAGGGGAAAATCTCTATGTATATGTGTTTTATGTCTTCTTCTCTCGCATTATTTATTTTTTGTGTTTTAGAATTCATATGCAGGTAATTTCTATACAAGGTTAAAACCAACAAAATCGTTGTCGTCCTCGACAACATCCCATCCTGGTAGTCATCCACCAAGATCATCATCAACAACTGTCTCATCCATGGTCCATGATATCGACTCTTCCACATATAGTAAACATCCCTGCAACATATGTAGAACGATCATCTCCATAATGTGTCATCCCATCCTATGAACTGTCATCCTCCCTGCCTACCTGATGCTAACATCTCTCTGGTACATTGCTAGCCCCGATGACTTGAACTAGTCGGGTGATCAGTCCAACTGTCACGCTCAAATCATAAGAATTTTCATCCTTATTCTTTCACCAGTCTATCTCAGATTCTGCCACATCTTGGACTCACCAAGAATCTCACCCATTCTCAAGTCCATGGAAACTCTATTTCATCTGCAACATGTCATGATGCTTTATGCCTAACCATTCCTGCTCAACCTATTTTAAGGACTCACTACCATGAGCAGCTAATAATGAGCCCCATCTTCTATGTCATCTAAGAAGATGTAGAGGGAGTAGAGCCTGGAGGCTCACCTTTACTAATAAGCTTAATCCATCTGTCAGGATTCTCTATCTCCCTCCTCTGTAGATATGCAACCCGATCCTCATCATGGACATTTAGTCTCACATAAACATCCTCGTCATCATCATCATCTTCAACTTCTTCTAGCCTTCTTGACAAATCCAAGATACTATCAGAAAGTGTCCTGATAACCAATGACTGCTTGGTAAGCTTTGTCTCAACAGTAGACAACCACTTACTCATGTCTTCCATGCGCTTCTCATCCTCCATCTGCATCACTGCTAGATTACAATCATGCTTTGTCACACCAACGGTTGGAACACCGATGGGTACATCTTCCCTTCCATCATAAATGTACAGCTTCTTTAAATGTGGAACGATCATAGCATCAAATTGTTTCAAGAATTCCATCCCTAGCATAGCCTCATAGTCATCAATCCGCACTATAGTGAACTTGACTTTCCTAATCCACTTGCCTAGTGTTGTGTCCACTCTTTCAGCTATACCAAGTACCGAATCCGGAGGAGAATTCATTGTCTTCATTTGTGCCTACAATGGTACAAATTTCAGCCCAATTCTTCTGGCAACATCTTCACTCATGAACTTGTGAGTAGCCCCAATATCCACCATAGTGAGTATATGAGCACTCCCAATCTTCATCCAAACATACTGCAAGTTGTTCCTTTCAGGATCTCTCCGAGAGACCACTTCTGTAGCAGTAGTAGCACCAAGAATCTGGATCATCCCCACATAAGGTTCTTCTTTCTTCGCATTAGATTGTGCAATAGCAGCCACTTTTGGTCTAGAAGGGAAATTCTTCACCGTATGTGGTTCAACACAAATCCAACACTTCAATGGCTTCTTTGTCTTCTCATCTGACTTCGAAGCTTCATCTTTCTTCTTCTCTTTTGGTTTATCAGACTTCTTCTTCCTCTCATCGGAAGTCTCATCATAATGCTCCACCAACCTGTCCACAACAGCAAAAGCTTCTTCAAGTTTTTTAATCTTCTGCCTCTTCACTTCGTTGCGTTCCCAAGGTTTCAATCCAATAATGAAGTTGAACACATTTTCCCTCTCCGCCATGTCAGGAAGTTCCAGAACCGCACTTGCAAACTCCCGCTAATATGTCTGTAGGTTCCCTGTCTTCTTTATGAACTTAATCTTCGTCCTTGCTTCCCATGTTTCATCCTGAGGACTGAAATGAGCCTGCAAAGCTTTCTTCATATCATCCCAAGAAGTAATGTCATCAGCACTGCCATTGGAAATCTGATCCATCCATCTTCTCCACCACATCTTAGCATCTTTTGTCAAGAATTGAGTAGCCACTTTCACCTTTGTCTCATCATTAGGTAGACCCAAGTGTTCCAAGTATTGCTCCATATCCCATAGAAAGTTACGAAGAGTCTTCACACTTCTTGTACCATCATAAGATTCTGGTTCCTTGACTTTCACATGAGACACTCCTCCACCTGAGTTATGTCTCATGGCCTTCTTCAACACCGCGATCTCATCATTTGCACCATCAAGAGATTTCTGCAAGTTCATGATCTCTGCCAGACCCTAGTCCCTTGCTTCTCCAATCTCATTGACTTCATTCTCAAGTTGTGTACACTTAAGATCAGTGTACTCATGCCGAGTCCAGAGTTCATCAAACTCTTCCCTCAATTGCACATGATCCTCTAGTTCCTTCACAACTAGATCCATCTTTGCAGTCTAGTAAGATTCCAATGCCTCCACTCTCTCTAGTATCTTGTTTATCCAAGCCTTGGTTGCATTATGGCTAGATTCACTCGATCCAACACGAGATTCACCTGCCATTTCTGCTTCCTTCTTCCTTCTTTGTGATCGAGTATTGACCATCCAACAGCTTCACCAAGTTGCCTGCAACCTGAACCATCCCTTGTTCCACTTGTATGTGAAACAACTTCCTTCACCTACAAGTACTTGCTTCACCGTCACCAGCTTCCAAGCTTCTTCAACCCTAAATACCACCTGTCAAGCTTTTCACCATCAACCAGGATATCAGCTCCCTGTAAGACTCCTCCAAGTCTTCAGACTAGCTCTGATACCAACTGTCACGTAGTGAAGTTGTGTATTAGCTTCAATACATCAACATTAGCTTCCTGCAAAACTTCTTGTCAACTATTTAGTTTGGCTCTGATACCACCTGTCATGCCCCCAGGCCTACGATAGTCTTTCAACCATACTTAGCGAGGTGCGGCACCACCGAACACTTTCTTTTCACCAATACTTATGTTCATGGACTACGCCCAACCACTTGTCCTACTTAGTTTGTGTTTCTCAACCAAGTAATTATTATGTTTCCTTTATACCAATGAACACCCATACACATTCATTATCAATAGCAATTATACGAACACAATTGCACAGTATAAAGGGAGGGGCAACTCCCTGAAGAATGATTCTGCCCGCATACAATATATTATACAATCTTTCAATGTTACAAGCTTTACAAGTATACTTCGGAAACACCAAGTTTCATAATTAGCCAAAATTACAACTTGTCACACCTTCATGTGCCAACCAAAGTTCCTTGCCCGAGTTGGGCGGGTGCGCTCACACGAGCTACCAACCGCACTTCTCAACCGAACCTTGTTTCATGCACGATGGGAGGACGACTCCACCAAGTCACCAAGACACCCTCGTCTCCTTCACACGGCTTCACCATCAAAGCTTCCACCATTTTATGTTTTCACGTGCCGGGCAACTTCACCAAGTCTACCCGCACCTTCCTACTGAACATTACCGCCTTTACCTGTGCCCTCGCCTTCCTTCCAAAACTTCGTGCTATCATGTGGAGCTGCCCAAGGTTGGGCTCATTAGAACTGCGCCTTCACCTTTTGTTGTGGCTCTACTACCTCCTCGTACTTCTTGTGTATGAAGACTTGCTCGAATGCTCGTGTTCGAATGAGTGATCTTCGCTTCAACTTCATCACATATATATATGGTGCGTTGGGCAAGTCGAGCTACCCAAGCCGACTTGCCAACGCCCTCACATATCGTTTGGTTGCTATGTTTTATGTTGGTCGGCCAAAAATTCTACACACAAGCTTTCACAATATATGAGGTCGGCCCGTGGGTTGAGCCATCGCTCCCCACACTATAAACACTCCTTCGCTCGTCCTCTAATGCACATTACTAACTTGTGTTACTTCACACATTTTGGCTGTGAGCTCGCACTTCGCATATTTCTTCGTTCAAGTCGCTCGTTCACCAACAAGCTGTCGCACATCATGCCGGTGGGTGTGCCAAGGACCGCAGGTCCTTATAGGTCGCGTCCCTAGGTGGCAGAGCTGCATGAAGCTCCACCTGCGTAGGGTCGCGACTTGTCGGACCCCTAGGAGGGTTCAATCTGATTCCAAGACTGAGACTAAGACTCTAACCTGAATCTTGGAATCAAGTTGAGCCTGCCAAGAAGCCCAAAGGAAGCCTATTTTTCTAATTTTTTAATTTTTTTATTGTTTTTATATTTGTTTATAATGTTTATATTTTTATAATCTTTTATATATATATATATATATATTTTAGATTTATATTGTTTCGTTTTATTATATATATTTTTATTTATTCTTTTAAAATGTTTTTATTTTTTTATCTTTTCAAATGTTTTACTTTTATATAATTTTTTTCTTGTTTTTTAGTTTTCAAATTTATTTTTTCAATGTTATTTTCCTTTATTTTTAATGTTGTTTTTATAACTTAATTGTATTTTTTATTTTTAAATTTTTTATGTGTAAGATTTTTATTGTTATTTTAAATTCCATGTTTTAATTTTGTTTCTTTTGTTTTTTATATTTTTTTCAAATGTCATAACTTTTTATAGAAAATTCATAAAATTTGTTATTTTTCCTACTTGTAATTAAAATTTTCCATAATGTTTTTATTTAATATATTTTTTAGTGAAAATCTCCTAAAATACATTTTTTTTAATTACATCTATATGCAAAATGTGTGTTTTCTATCATGTTTTTTAAATTAATATTTTTTTAGTGAGAATTACTTTTTTGTATTGAAATATTAATTAACTATATATAAATATAAAAAAATCATAATCTCAAAATATTATTTTTATTATTTTTTTAAACTTTGCTAAAAAATAAAATTTTCATTATAAAAAAACAATGCAAAAGAAAACAAAAAAAAAATTGAAAACTCTTAAAAACCAAATGTCTAAGGACGAAAAACATGGCAAGGAATAAGAGAACTTGAAAATTGGTTAAATAATCAACATTTAAAAAAAAATTGTATACTTAGGAAATAGAAAAATTTAAAGTGTCAAAAATCTGCTCAAATATATATATATATATTATATATATATATATATATATATATATATATTTATATATATATATATATATATATATATATATATATATATATATATATATATAGATCTATATATTATGAATCAACATTTTTCAAAATCGATTGAATTTTATGCTACCTCAAAAGAACGCGTAATCGTATCAATTCTCGTTTCAAAGTTTATATTGTTGTAAAAAGAAAATGTTACAACACTCCCACTGCTGGTGTAGTGTTGGGTGGCAGAAACACCTCTTTGGTTGCCCACTTTCAAGCTTTGACAAACAAGATGAAATAGATTTCTACCCCCTCAATTGTTACCACATCTGCTATTACAACACCTGTTGTTATAGGATCCATTGTAATGCTCAATGTTTCAATATTTTCAATAGTATAGGTTGTTATAGCATCACCATCTGCCGCCACAACATTTTTTGCATATATAGCATTGACATGTTATGGAATATTTTGTTACAACATCCATTGTTACAACTTCTATTTTTCAATCCATTTTTAACTATGTTTGTGCTTCTCAATTTTTTTTTAATGCCCTAAGTGTCGTAGTGTTTGGTGGTAGAAACACCTCTTTGGCTTCCCACATGCAAGCTATGGCAAGCAAGATGAAATAGATTGATGTTACGACATCCATTGTTACAACATCTACTTCTCAATCTACTATTACCTATGTTTTTGCTTCTCAATTTGTTTTAATGATCCCCCAAGCGCTAGTGTAGTGTTGGGTGGAAAAAACACCTCTTCAGATGCCCACTTTGAAGCCTTGACAAACAAGTTCAAATGGTTTTCTACCCCCCCATTTTCCCCTCAAGGTGCTACATCTCCTTCAAGGCTACAAGTTCAACTACTTTGATAACATATGATCCATAAACAGTAGGCATATTGCCCGTCAATCTCATCAACATGGATCATTGTGAAAATAAATATAAAATAAAACAATGATGACTCTAAAACTTAATGATTGTTTCCAATGGAATTTATTAATGAGTTTTCAATGCAATTCATTTACAGAACCAAAAAATTGTCAAGTTGAGTTCAAGGATCCTTTGTTAGTCCATGAAAGTTAAATGATCCTACCTATGATACATTGTTGTAATTCACGCAATCAATGCTCAACCTTAAACTTGTATACAATTGACCAAAAGAAACATTTGATGGGATTAATGTTCTTGGTCAACAAAGGGCATAATCGACTATATCTGCATTAGGTTTCAATCCTAATTCCAAATGGATTCCAACATTATAATTCATCAATAAGAGGTTATTTCATAAGGAAGTTTGATTTATTTAGCTAAAAATTGGTACAACATCTAAAATCCATAGGTTCATTAGTGAATAGAGATTCATCATGCCCAATTTGTGATGTGATTGATGTCAATTCATATAATTGATGGATTATATTGATTTTGACTTTAACCCCTAATTACTATCCCTAAAAAACTCTAGCTTGAATATGTTCTCAAATTATTAGGTAAGCACAAATAATTTACAAAAATCATCTATATGGAAAGTGTTTAACTTGTAGAAGTCACAATGAACCATAAACTTATAGTTTTAGTGCAGACCTGTATTAGCCCTTTAGGACAACCCTAGGTCACCTCTAAGTTACCTTCCTTATCTATATTCTTAGACTAAATTCAGTTTTTGTCTTCATCCCACAAGACATTCACATATTTTGACCTCTAAGCCTAAGCCTAGGGTGGAAGGATCCCTCTATCTCCTCGTTATTCAATATGTGAGCTTCAAATGCAACCATTTCTCCAAGAAGTTACATAAACAAAGGGAAGCTCCCTTTAACCACTTATTGCAACTAGATAGTCAACGCTACCAGTTGCAATTGCAATTGCGCCATTTTTGTTGATCCTTCTGCTCCACCTGGAGTTAACTCTAGTCTCATTCCCGTAACCATTTCATCTTCAACACCTTTACTATATATAGCTACTCAACATTGAAAAGAAACATTAGCCATCCCTTCACTTGAGTGTGGAAATGTAGTCGATATACACCACATAATTTACAAAATCTTGTCTGAAAGAGTCCTTATATCTCCATTTTATTTTAGTGTGTGTGTATATATATTGAATTTAATTTTTTTGAAAGAAAATGGTAAAACATATACAACACCATATTTAAGAAAGACTTCTTCAAATTGCTGAAATTTGTTGATACTACCAGGTTGAAGGGATCTAAATGGGTGTTACAACATCAATTGCTACATCATTTCCAACAGACATAACATTGTCAGTTGTTATGGCATCTATTCGTACAACATATGTTGTTACAACATCTACTATAATGGTCATTGTTTCAGTAGTTTCAATTGTAGTAGTTGTTATAGTATGAACTTTTACAATAGTATCAACATTTTCAACAAAAATGGGTGTTACAACATCATTTGTTACAACATTTTTAGCATATTTAACATTTACAATTATTATGGCATTTTTTGTTACAAAAATTGCCATTACAACGTCCTACAACCCCCTCCATATTTCTATCATAAACTGCATTGTAAATATTTTTTACAAATATGTGAAATTAATAAAAAGGGACTGAGTGAAAGGGACATGGATTCCAGAGTTGGGAAGGAGGAATGTTTTCTCGGGAGGTTGAGGTTTTCATGTGGAGAAAATATAAAATTTTTGGGAAAACCATTAAAAGTTGGTTGGTGCTTGAATTAGTGAACTGGTTCTTAAAATTGAATGAACTGCAAGGAATGTAAACATGCCCATGCACTTGGGAACCTTCACAAGGAAAAGGGACAAGAAACCAAGAGGAGAACTGCGTAGTGAAATGAATTAAGGATGAAGTTGTAAATGTGAGAGAGGAAAATAAGGAAAAGCATAGTATTCGAATTCATGTTGAGGGAGGGAGGGGACACAATTCAATAAACAAAAAACTAGAGAGATCTGGTTTGATTAGAGAAAAGTACATAACAAGAGATAAGAGAAGGGGATTGGCTCTCAGTTTCCCTAGATGTTGTGGATTGAATTGTTAGCCTCTGGATCCCTATAATAGTTATGGTTTCCCTAGAGGTTATGGGTTGAGACACGATCCCTGGACCCTTTTAATGGCTTGGGTCCCTCAGGGATGTGGGTTGAGACAGTCTTTGGAGCCTTTTGATAGCTTCGGTACCTAGGGGTTGTAGTTTGGGATGTATTATATGGAGCCTTGTAACAAATTGGCCCCCCTGGAGGTTGTCGGTTGAAATAGCAGGCTCAGGAGTGTTGGGTATCTTACGAAGAGGCTAATCCTAGAGAAACGTGAAAATAAGACTTGATTAAAGACCTAGGTTAGTGCATTACTGTTACAATGCACCTTGAAGTCCCTTGAAGACAGTGAAACACTATTTATGCACTTATGGTGAGGCAATAACCTATGGACTCCCTGTGCTTAGAAGATGGCAACTTCAACTGGTGGAATTGAGGAAGAGACACTCTAGATTCACTTTTTTTGTTGCCAGTTGGTGTTCTAATACCTTGGGTGAGCACCCCCCTTAGAATCTAGAATCTAGCTCAGGGGTGACAATAGCAAGTGTGGCTGCAACTATGTATGGTTGGGTGGAGAATCCTTCTCGTAGAATCAGTTTCTAGTTGACATTTTGGAGATATAGATAAATTGATGACTTGGATGTTTAACATCTAGTAAAGATAATTGTGAAATTACCCCTCATTGTTCCTTGTTGAAAAGATTTGTCATGCCATTAGAGTTGATTATCTTCCTAGGTTTCCCTGTGATACCCCTTAATTCATTCTCCTTTTCTTCCCAAGAAAAAATGAAGAAAAGTAATTGGAAATTAAAATTTATCATCCCCAAAGATTGTAACCATTGGACTCTTAGTACAATATCAACACCACCCATTGGAATTGAAAACATTGGAATATTTAATACATATTCTCCCATGGTTATCTTCATATCATGCCACTTTTCAAACAAATTTATAGTTCCTCCATTTTCAACCATCACTTGATGCTCCGGTGTTGGATATAGAAAGCAATTAAATTCCTTGGCTATCTTACAATGAGTAAAGCTATGGGTACTACCTAAATCAATCACCACTATTATCTTTTTCTTCGCCATATATCCTTCTATCTTGAGAGTTTGGGGAGTGGTAATTCCCTCCATTACATTACCAGATATCATTGGATTAATTTCATCTTTTTCTGGGATTTGTTCCTATTGTATATCCTCTTCTTTTGATGGTTCTTTTTCATTTTGTTCTTGCTCTTTACAATCTATGTAAAATAGTTTATTATTAGCACACTTGTGACCTTTACTGTATTTTCTATCACAACTATAACCAAGTCCTTTTATCTTTTTTCCTCCAATTGTTTTGGTGTCAACCTTCTAGGTTGTGGAAGGGTAGTAGCAACAACACTTCCATATTTATAGTTGTGAGTGGTAGACTTGCTTGTTTCCATAATTTTTCTTTCAACTTTTCTTTCCACCTTGAATTCCTTCTCTAATGAATCAGGTTCCCAAAGGCGAATCTCATTTTGTATTTTATCCGTTAAATCCCTTATGAAACATCAACCCTATCCTCATTTGGATTATCGTTTACCTTAATATTCAATCTTTGGAATTCCTCAATGTGATTTGCCATTGAAGCATTTTGCTTGAGATTTATCATTTGGATAAAGATTGTATTTCTCTTTGTATCCTCATAATGTGCCAACAATTCTTCTACAAAAATTTTCCAAGTGGCAAGTGATTTACAAGAACAAATCCATTGATACCAAACAAACTGATTTTTTTCTAAATATAAAGATGTAGTGCATACCTTTTGTGTGTTCGACACATCATGTAGCACAAATATTTGCTCTATATGTAGTATTCATGTTACCAAATATTTTCCATCAAGCTTCCTCATATCAATATTTGGAATGTAGTTAGTTTTAAATCCAATGCTAGAGTCTCTAAAATCCTGATTAACATTCCTTTTGTTTTCATCATGATTTTCATGGAGTACTTTGTCACCACTAGGAAGAATTTCTTGTAGCAACTTCGTCAAACCTTCCATTTCTCTTTCTATTTTTTATTCTAAACCATACATGTTCCCTTTTAAACCATAAATCTTAACATTCATCATCACTTCAAATGAATCATCTTTGGTTACTCGTTGTGAGAGTGAAATTTGTTGCACTTGGTCTCGTAATTCTGATATATCATGTTGCATTTATTCCTCTTCTTCATGTGTCATATTAGAGCTTTCTAGTTTCTTACTAGGTGTGTCCATTTTTTTTTCAGAGGTATGTTGGAATGAAATGATGATATTTATGCTTCTTTATTCCCTGTATATCACTTCAAACTTATTTTTCAAGCAAAAGGGTTGCGAATTAAAAAAAAAACATACACATTTTTTCTTGTTTTTTGCAGGGAGATATTGAAGCTATTGTATATGTATAATTTGGGATCTATAGGGTCTAAAATTTCATCATGTGGTATCCCTATAAGTCTTATTTCCAATACCACAAGTCTAACCAAGATTGGACTCTTCAAGAAAATTTATGCCCAATATCCCATGGTGACCTTATTATAGTCTCATTCAATGGACCGAACTTGTACGTAGTGCTGCATGTCATTGCTTCTAGCTTCGACCTTGAAAATGATACACAAGAAACCAAATTCCATGCACTTTCATTCAATTCTTATGAAATTCAAATCTGATGCTCAAAACTAAAGTTAAGAAAATTTTCCCTAGGTCACCTGTCCGAGATTGAATTTTAGAGCCTGCAAAAAACCTAACATCTTCGGACCATATCTAAGAAAATATAGTGAACCAAGATCTAAAATGTTTACACTAAGGTCATCGATATTTAGCCTCCACGTGGTCAAAATTTTAGCTTTTGAAGTGTCATAGAAAAACCGTTATAGAAAAAATACCAAGATGACCAATTTGATGGAACAAAACCTTGGAATCCAAAGCTCTGATACCAAATGTTATGAAACCAAATAAAAAAATAGAAGAAAATATAGATCAACAACTTGAGAAATATACCCTTGGAGGGCAAAACCTCATTTACATCACATAACTAAATGATTCTTGGATGATACAAATGAGAAGACCTCCTTGCTATATATAGGAGTCTAAGGGGTCACAATATAATTAGAGCCTACATAACAATAATAATGTAAGGGTACAACAATAACAATATGGGGCTACATGGGCACAATAATAAAAATAGGAGGCTACACTAAGAATAATGAGAACAGGGTTACACTACTATTATATGGACCTAACATAACAAAATGTTGTGGTTTTCACAAGAAAAATATATTGAGAATGTTTTAGACAAATTCAATATGAAGGATGTCAAACCAATTGGTACACACCCAAAAACACACTTCAAACTTAGTGTTGATTTGTTCCCTTGAGATGACAAGAATATGGAGGAAATGAGTCAAATCCATTATTTCTTAGTGGTTGGTAGCTTGATGTATCCATGGTAAGTACTCGGCCACATATTGTACATTTAGTGGGAGTAGTGATTAGATTCCTCACAAGTCTAGAAGAACAACATTGGCAAGTGGTAAAGTGGATTTTGAGGTATCTCAATGGTACTAGTAATTATGTTTTATGTTTTGGTGATAAAAAAAAATTCTTTAAGGTTGCAAGGATGTAAATATGGCTAGAGGTGAATACCAGAATGTCCACCACTAGTTATTTATACACTTTGGTAGGTGCGGAAGTATATTAGATGTCTAGATTCCAGAAACTAGTAGTCATATCCACAACGGAGGAAAAATACATAGCTTCCACAAAATATTACATAGAGATGTTATGGATGTAATTATTATTAAGATATCTGGCAATAAAATAATATAAATATGTGTTGCATTGTGACAATCATAACACCACTCATTTAGAAAAAATCCCAACATATAATTCTAACATAAAGAACATTGATGTTTGATATCACTGGGTTTGTCAAGTGTTAGATGAGGGGCTATTATAATTGGAGAAAATACACAATAAAAAAATCAAACTGATATATTAATGAATATTTTGTCATTGGATAAGAAACAATTTTGTAAAGCCTTGGACAGAGTAGCGCAAACATGATGAAAGGCATCTTGGGAAAGGATTAGTAGTGAGGAGAGAAAAACAATGTCAAAAATATTCACTCAAGCTTCAATTCAGCCTCAAGTGGGAGATTGTTACGTGTGATACCAAATCATAGTTATCTTATCCACACCCATGGTATTCATAACCAATGGTATTGTAATGGAATCCATTTTTGACAAGGGTGTAATTAAAAAGGAAGTGGGTGAAAAGAAATAGGAAGCCAGTGAAATGTAATATGTTTTTCATTATTGTTGCAATAAAGAGAAATTAATCCCTTTCCCATAGTTTTTCACTAAATGGTATTTTCCATGTAAATATTGTGTGAAGTGTGTGAGTTAAATTTATTAGTTAAATCATGTGTCTCATGAGTTAAATATTTTATTTTTCAATTTACTTTTTTGTTGTCTTTTATTAACAACTTGGGTAGTAATAAAATCTTCATCAATTGGAATGATTTCAACCCAATCTAGTAGTGGATAAACCCTACTAAAAATCCTCTTAAAAATGATTAATGATGGGAGGAAAAAACCAAAGAACTTTCAAAATAACAAATAAAGTAAAATTAGAGAAGGCAATCTTCTTTCATAATGAAAAATATCCCAAAATATATAATATATTTCACTAGTCATCTAAGCTTATTTGAAAATGTTAATTAAAAGATTCCAATAAAGAAACAATCAAATCATGATTAAGGTGACATAGTGCACAAACACAAGAATACTCGAATACGACGTTGCAATGATTTTATGAAAAATAATAGCACACGTAAACACTTACATGGAGAGAAATCAAGGAAATACACATTAGTGATACTCAACCAACAACCATGGACTAAAAACACATGACCTAAATGAACCAAACAAACTAAGCCAAAAAAATAAGTTATTTAAAGGGTCATGGTAGGTTTTGTACCTTTAGCCTCACACAAAGCTTCAATTAGGTTTTGTAGAGTGGAGATGGTATGGTCTATCATCTACAAAAACTATTCAATTGCATTCTTTAGTGTCATATAAGCCGTCTCCATCAAATATCAAACCTCCAGAAATAGCTCATTACTTTCGATGTCGATATAATTGTAGGCGATAGTCCTGGATGCAAGGAAAGTGTGGAAGCAGAGGAGATTGCCCATTTGACCACACAACACAAGTGTCAATTCATGTCAATGAATGTGGTTCATGGTGAATACAAACAATCTCTCGCATTCACCACATGATCACAACCCAACGGTGAAATTCAAAACACCAAAAAAACGCTCTCATTTTCAACCTAAAAACCATGTACACATGTCAGAGATTGTACACAAACAAATAAATGCAAACCAAGAAATCATCCATATTTTGTAGACTTAGATCACATGAAAAGAAACAACTTGGTAAATCTCCACGTTAAACTCTAGTCTTCACTCACCATTAAATATAACATCAAATAGTTAATAAATAAAGTTCTAAAATAATAAATATAGAAATTTATCTCTTACAAATTATGGGAATGAAGCTAAGGACTTGCCACATAAGCCTTTCGAGAGAATATGGATATGATCCTCTCAAAATCATATTGACATTCTTCTCATGTTCGAAGAGACGTTCCATCTAAGATGAAATTGAAGATAAATATAGAAATTTAGGTCTTACAAATTAAGGGAATGAAGCTAAGGACTTTCCACATAAGCCTTTCGAGAGCATATGGATATGCTCCTCTCAAAATAATATTTACATTATTCTCACGGTTCAAGAGAAGCTTCATCGAATATGAAATTGAAGATGGTTTGGATTTCTTTGACTTTTGGGATGCAACAAATCTAAATCAAATTTTGATGCAGCTATGTTCATGTAGCTAAGTGGTGAAAAGTTGGACAGGTGGTGTTAACCTAAATTTAGTTCAAGTAAATTCATTAAATGAATTTTTTAAGACAACATAATTAATTCTAAAATCAATCGAAGTCATTAATATGTCCATACTACTATGAAGATTTGCTATATGTCATGTGGAGGGTAATCTCCATCATCTATCTAATTTTTTTATAAAAATAAATTAAAATTCTTGAAGCCTAATTCCTAAAAAGGCATAGATATTGGCGTAGAAAGGTAAAATTAATTTTTATAAAGATGTTCACTCTATTGTTAATCTTAGAAGGTGATTTAGTTCCCCTGAGAAATATCAAAATGGATTTATTCAGTGGTTCTTATCTTCCACCTCTTGTTTTTTGTTGGTAAAACTTATGAATTTTGGAACATTAAAATGAGAACTAGGTTATAAATAGTTGATTTATGGAACATTTTTTGAATGGGTTTGAAGAACCATCAAGTTAGGTAACTTGTGAGGCTACGATACAAGATGAAAAGTATCAAATCTTTGTGAATAGGACAAATGATGCAACAATAGTGTTTCTCCTTCAATAGGGTTTGGATGAAAATATTCTTCTCAAGATTGTAGTAGCAACCACATTTTAAGAAGCTTCGAATATTTTGGAAATGACATAAAATTAAAGGGGTATATAGATTGATCATCATCATGGTGAGTCACAGAGAATTATAATTGTTAAGTACTTTCAACTTGTAACAGGAAAAAGAGGATATTTTATATTTCATAAGTAACAAGAGAAGTTGTGGAAGAGTCCGTTGAAGTAGGAGAAAGTATAAAAGACATTAAAATTAAAATCTTCCTAAACAATATTTTGAAAAAAAATTATTTTTTACAAGATGTAGTGCATGACCATGGTCAAAAGAATGAACCTGAGTGTGTAGATACACATGACAAGGATGAAATTAAAATTTTCTTTACAACAACGATACTAGCTTAGAAAAACCTAGTAGTGAAAGTTGATTTTGAATGAAACTAAATTCTTTTTTCTTGAAGAGTGGCTTGCAAAGCCTAAGTATGATAAAGACAACAATTTTTATGGAAAATTTACCATAACTACAATAGAAAAATGAATAAAGAAATTGAAGGAAGCCATCAATGTTGTTGAAGTTATTCAACAATATAAATGGAGATGAAACAACAGAAGATATTGTTTTTCAATCTTACACATGTCAACAAAAATGTTTAATCAGTAATAGCTAAGGTATAAGAATATGAGGAAAAATAACCAAATGAAGACACCAATGAAGAAAAGGAAATAATGAGTGTGTGTGTGTGTGTGTTTGTGTGTGTGGAGTATAGACTTTGGAGCGAAATGAATAAAATTCTTATACAACCTAGTGGTGAGGACAGACTATACCATGATGCAGAAGAAAAACTATTTTTTGAATTGATCAAAGTGTTGTATGTCTAGCTAATACATAGGTTGATGAGAAATAGTGGTCATAATTAAGGGGTAGTTGTTAGTACTGATGAACCTAATAGTTAAAATTAAGGGGAAGTTGTTATGCAGAATTTGCTATCTACGAATAAATACTAATTCCCTAGGTAGGTAGCTATACCTAGAGCAACAGATTTAAAGTGCTCATCATTTTTCTATAAATGATAAATAAGACAAAGGAATCAGAAGACCTACTTGTTCTTTCGCTTTTCTTTTGTCTCCTTTGTTTGACTCTCATCACTCCTTTTCAAACATAACTCACTCCAAAAGTACCTGCAATCATAAACAGTACACAGAGAACCAATAAAAGCAAAAGATCTATTGAATACGAGTAAATGGAATCAGATACATTCACACATATAAAAATCATATATCAAGATAAGGATATGGAAAAAGGGTGTCAACTATTTTATTAGATAAAAGGAATAATTCCAACCATGAAGTCTGATCCACTACCACTCTTCTAGCTTGGGTTCCAACCAACATCACATCAATAGCACAACACTCTTGCAACATAACACTACTCACTTACAAACTCAATTCTCACTCCAATAGTATCTCCTTATAAATTCTCAAAGTCCAGCCCCTGATAACATAGATGAGTGCTCAATTTATAGGCCAAAGGAGGAAGTTTTGTCATAAATGAGGGTATTGAATGGCCTTCGATGCTTAGTGTTAGTTTCCATGGAGGAAGGCATGAGAGAATAGGAGGTAACTTAACTCATTTCTCATGCATTTTCGAGCTCATAGGAGATGATAAGTGCGGGAATATTCTAGATGACTCCAAAATATGAGAATATTCCAAGAACCCTATGGTAATTTCACTCATTCTCGCCCAGCACAGGTCAAAGTGGGCCTAGGTGCTCTGCCAAGCACCCCAACATGGGCCTACCTACGCTAAAGCACACTTACCCCTATCCAAGGCTCTGTTGGTACCTCAAGGAGGTAATTCTAGAGGGTTTCAAGTGAAAGAACTCTTAGGGAAGGAGGCATTCAAAGAGGTGTTTTGTCTAGTGAATGTAGCAACTGAATTAGGGTTTGATGATCCCTAATGGTACTGATCTCAATGATGGGAGTGATGTGCCCAAATGGATTTGTAACAACTTCCCCCTTAAGCATGAAGTCAAAAATAATAATATCAGGTGATATGCTTTACGATGTGATGAGGAGGTTCCGAAGTGGTTAGTGACCTGCATCGATTACAATACATAATATCGTGATATTTTGATTTTTTTCTCATGAATTTTTGAGGGAAGGCATACCCATTCTCAACATATAAAATTTCATTACAAGTACATAGACAACCTTCTACAGATATAGACCCATGATCGAATAACCATCAATGTAAAGCCATTGTATGGATGATTTGGTACATTTCTTCAAATCATAGCCTAGATGGATGAAACTAGATCCAGGGTCTTCTATCTCATCCAATCTTTCACTCAAGTACGAGTCTAACCATGTGAATATGTGATCTGAAGTCGAACATGGGAAGACACCATCTTATTACCAGCCAATGATGTAAGCCATTAATAGACGCAAGAGAAATCACCGATAATGATAATGATCCTCAAGGTACAACAATACATTCTACATGGTGTGAATGGATGTTTTGATGTCGAACACCATACAAAGTCTTTCGGTCAAAATCCAATGATGTCAACCTATTGTTGGAAGCGAGAAACCTTCCATTGATGTATGCAAGCCTCAAGGTATTGAAGGGGTGTTTCTAAGTCAACTTCTTGGATAATGTGTTGATGTCGACAAGAAGTGACTCATCACAGGAGGGCCTTGATGTATCCCACATCAACGACACGAAACGAGTGTAATGATTTTAGAGACGAAATTTGACTAGTGAAACAAGGTTCAAGAATGGCGGTCATGAAAATGAAGGTTTATGGTATTACAAAGGATGAATTTTAACTAAGTGACTTCTCTTGAACATGTCAACGACATTGAATGGATTGGAAGTATTGACCATAAACAAAAGTAATGGATGGTATCATAGACCAAGGTATGATGACCATCAAGTAGGTAACCCAACCCAAATAGTCACAATGATGAAGTGAAAGTGTCATGTTCAAGAACGACCTATTGCCATAAAGTGGTTTACCCCTTTTCACTTTCTCCTAAGTCATTGCTGACCAATACCTCTTTATTTTTTATCATGCTTAAAGAGGATAACATATTGTTGCTTTATAATTCCACCCTTTGGGTGAATCCATCACTATTTGATGTTTTAACGAGCCTAGTGAAGGTGAAACTCAGTCTTATCATGATGGACAAGTTTGTCCCTATCTAGTGTTTTAATGAGTTTAACAACAATGATAACTCGGTCCTTTTCATGTTTAGAGAGTTTGAAAAGGGACAAAAAGAAAACTCCAGAAGTTCTTTTTCATAGATTTGTCTCTCAAGTCCGAAAAAGTGTAAAATAATACAAGAGAGAACCTATTGATCATGTTCGGTCAATGTATTCCTTTTTCGTAAATAATCTACCTCAGCGAGAAAAAGGGTTAAACTTATACTGAGTAGATGTCATTTCCAATCCATTAACGAGATGAAAATGACAAGTGTTCACCAATCTTTTGATGTTTCGAGAGTCTGAAATGATCTTAAAGAGGACTCCAAGGGGGTTTCTTTTTTGATGTTTAATAGAGCTCAAAAAAGAGATAAAAGTATGCTTTGTGGTCAAAGTATAATTCATGATCGTGCACATCAAATTCTGTAAGTCAGCTGTAAATCTATTCAGAGCAACACCAAATGGATTAAACATACCTATTTCACTGGTAAAAATAGGTCAATACTAAAGTTTACTCATTTAATGATCATGAAATAAACATAAAAACAATAATTTACCATGTTATATTCACCATTCGATATTTACCATTCAGTTTGTGCTCTGACTCTTTTTTTACCTCAATCTTCATTAGCTGAATGCGAGAGATTTTGCAGATCATTTCTCATGCCGTCCGGACCAGGTAGGAGATCTACCCATCCTCTTTCTTTTCATACCATTATTTTACTGTTTCATACATGTTTTTGGGGTTTTTAGGGCCCCTTGATGTGAATTTTTCGCCCTGGGACCAGCATAGGCTTGCATGTCAAAAACTACACTAGGGAGCACCTAGATTGAAAGGATTCTACACTACAACATAGTGTTGCCTTGCCTGGGCTGCGCTGGGTGAGCTTCCCAAACTTGTTTCACCAAAAAGACCGAAAATTTCTTTAGTTTTTTGGATGGAAAGGATCCTAACTAAGCTTATGGTTTGATTTCGGGCTTTCATCGAATCAGAATGTCTATTACTTGGCAAGAAAGAGAGCATGAGGAATGAGACATGGTTTCCATAAATGGTCCGGGTATAGTTGAGGCCGTCAAAAACTGTGGGTTGCTCAAATACTTCAGGTTGTCTGGAATGAGGCAATGATCAAAACTATTGCAGTTCCTAGTTCATGCATGGGATCCGATAGATCAGGCTTTTGACATAAGAGACAAAGTTGTCCCTATTGTGATTGATGATGTTTACTTCCTTATAGGGTTGTCGAGATGTGGTGCCCCCATATCTCTTTTAGGTGCTTCCCATCGAGGGGAGACGGTAACAGACTATGTTGGACAATTCTGTCGGCTAGGTACACAGCCTATCAAGGACAGAAACATAATCATCAAAGATATCCACGATTTTCCTTTGTGAGCAATCCTTTTCAGTGTGACACTTCATCTGGTGAACAGATCACATGTTCAGTATGCACTTGAGTGTCTTGAGCCAACTTTATTCAATTGGTGTGAAGCAATACTTTCTTCACTAAAAGAGCAGCTAACAAAGGTAAAGAGCGGTAAGACAAAGAACTTTAGCTATCGATCACTATTAATTTCTTTTACCTTAGAAATAATTCCATTGACGCAACCCCAACATGTAACACTAGGTGTAGTTGGTCCTAGAGATCTATGGATGCAGCGATGGGTCGAATTGATGGCTAGACATGCTGGTCAGTTATCAATTACATTTACCACTGCATTCTTTAGTTGGGTTTCTTGACAACACATTGTCATCGAGGAGCATCTATATTCAGGGATGGATTTTCGTGGAGATCTAGAGTTGAGTCTACCAGTGGGCGCTGAATGGGTTGCTATAGGTAAATTGTTTTAGACCAAAATGTTTTTTGATTTTTAAGTTTGTACATGTGTTTTTGTGTTTTGATGTTCCAAGACTAAACTAAAAATGTTCTCATGCATGAAGATGTGGGTATTGTTTGACCTATGAGGCACCAATAGGAGGCAAGTGGGCCAGCGCAGAGAAACATTGGGAGAGTGGTTCTCCAGGATTTGGATTTGGCCGAGACCTTGCTAGAGTTGCAGGATCATGTGGAGGGATTAACCCTTGGTATTTCGGATGTCCAGATAGAGGAGTTACCTATGAGGCTGCAGTGCCATACTATTGGTGTTCGAGGTCATTTGATGTGGTTCTTGCGCATGATAGCTCAGGCTATGACCTGTTATCATGAGCATTGTTAGGTCTACTTAGGATGTTTTTTGCATGCATTTTGAGTTTTTAGGTCAGAGGACCAAACATGTCTTAGACACAAATTTTATAAAAGCTTTTAAAACATCTATCTATTTTTACTTTCAGATTTTTACATATGTGAATTGAAAATTTACTTTTACATATGTCACAAATGTCTGTTTAACACATAGTTTGCTAATGAGTCAGTTAATGTGTTAAATTTTCTAGAAATATGTTGATATCGTATGTACTCAAAATGCCTTTCCAAAATACGAACTCTAAGGAACAGACAAAGAATTGTTGGATTTTGGATAGTATAAATGTTGGTTAGTTGTAGTACAATGAGTTGTGAATCTAGCCTAATGATGATTCAATGGATGCCAAGTGAAATGGCATCAGAGAGAAGTTCGATCAATGCACTATACTCAATGATATTTTTTGTTGATCAGCCGATATAAATCCCTTGAAAACTCACTAACTTGCCAGTTGGAGTGAAAATGGACCATGCTGCAGAAGATAGGTTTTGTGTACTATGACTAGCACCATCAGGGTAACCAACAAATGGTTCCAAAGGTTCTGACATCTGCAACAAATGCAAAGCAGATTACTTAACAACATAAAAAATATAAAAGACACACACACATGTAATTAAATCGTATATACAGTGATTTTTAGAACACTCAATTCATCATATTAATGTTTGAGATACAACCCATTTCGGGGCTGTGACATTGGAATTCCATCGTAATCCACCAACTTGTAGGCTCCTTTTCCCAAAACAAGCTTGAAAATATAAAGACCCATCCAAAGCAGTTCAAATTTTCCTGCTCCTAGTTTATCAGCTTCCTAATCGTAAAACAAGACCAGGTCTCCTTCTCAAAAAACGTGAGGCTTGACATTTCTGTCATATTGCACCTTGATCTGTTTCTTGTCTGCTTCATTAGCCAATACGGCTTCACGAAGGGTTTCATCCAAATGGATAAGTTCCAAGAAACACGCTTCTTCTTGAGAAGTGTCGGGTAACAGGTCAATCATGAGTTTGAGAGATGAAATTTCGCATTGTATCGGCAAGATTTCCTCTGGACCATACACCAATTGAAAGGGTGTTAACCCAGTTGCATTTCTCACTGAGGTTCAATATGCCCACAAGGTAGAGTATAGGATTAAACGCTAGTTTTTTTTATGAACCCTTATCATCCTTTGAAGCATTCACTTCAGGACATTGTTGATGGCCTCAACTTGTCCATTCGCTTGTGGATAATAATGGGTAGAACTATCATGTGAAAGTCCTAACTTAGCAGTCAACTCAGCCATCATGTGATTGTGAAAATGTGATGCATGATCTGTAATTATAGCATGTGGTACACCAAACTAGGCTACCACATGGTTGAAAAAGAAAAGAGTAGTTGTTTCGCCACTGTTGTTTAATGTTGGTAGCGCCTCGACCCATTTGGTAAAATAGTCAACGACGACTATAATGTACCCATCCCCCTCGGCGGAGGTGGGGTTACATGTCATGAAGTCTGTTATCACTTATAAGTCTTCCCTAGGAGTTATAAAAGAAGGAATAATTTGAGGTAACCACAAACCTAATCTTTTAGACTTACGTTCTAGCCAACCTAAGTCCAGAGAGGGCTCTCTCTTTATAATTTAACTTTGTTTTGGGTATGATTTCAGGCTAGTTCTTAGTGCTCATGATGTTTTGTTTTGATTGGATGGTGGAATTAGGAAAACAGATGGGAAGAACAAGTATTTATGCCATTGGGCTATGGATTCAATCAAATAATGGATTAACTGGATCAGATCAATCACTAAAGTAAGAGTTCACAGGGCAGGCTAGCACAGCAAAAAGCAAATCTACAGGTTCAAATGGATGAGGTAGTCCTAACTAGGGCAAAGGGAAATGAAGAATCCTTAATCGAGATCAAGATGAAGAAAAGAAGGATGATCAGTAGCAAAGGGAAACTAAGAATCCTTTACTATGGACCCAAGGGGGGGGGGGACTACGGAAGTAAGGGAGAACTTAAGAATTCTTAGACCAAGATAATTTAGCAGAAAATAATGAGAAAGTAAACAGTTAAAAAAGAGAGCATTTAGGCTAATTCTGAGATATCATTCCTTGATTACTTTTCAGATTTCATAAGGGACACATGTGAATATTTATAAGATGACGAGAAAACAATATTTAAACATGAAGAGATAATACTTATTTGGTTCCAACTCTACACAAGAATCCAGTGAAATGTCCTTAGCTTTATTTCATGACCCAGTAAAACCAGTCCAGTCTTGAGTACAATATCTCCTTGGCTCAATTTCAAATGTCTACAGAAAGGTATTTTAATCCACCCTAATTACTTCAATTTGTGAAGTATTTATACAAAAATTGTTGCAAAATATCTCATAACAACATGAGAATTATTCTAGGAAACCGAAAATATCTTCAAGCATGAAGATAGAGATAGATGGAGAACTGTCTTCTTGCTGTCCCTTTTATTGTGACTGTGCTAGCTGTTGTAATTCAGATTTGGCTCTTTCAGTTGCTTGATACTTATGTGCTAGATTCACTTTATGTCTTCTACCTACTGATACTCTTTACCTGCTATACTTTGACTCTGCTTTACCTGTTTTACCTAGCTACCATATAGATTTACTGCGGTAACTTTATAGTAAATCTGTTAGTTTCATCCACCATTCATTGTCAGGTAATTTCATCCTTATCATTTTTCTATATATTCATTCAACTTCGGTATACTTGGCAAAATTTGGCCTGCTGATGGACAAGTGCTTTACCTCATGCTCTCTGAAAAGTAGATTTTCCAGACTCTCATATAATACCTTCCCAGTGGGAAAAGATTTTACCCCAGAAGTACTAACTTGGCTAGTGGCCAGCTTGTTTAATCTTTCAACATAATCATCTTGGGTCATCAGCTTGTCATGTATTACCATAGGACTAGGAAGTCCTTTTTCTCTTAAAATACCAAACTTTGTCATAAATCTATCAATGTATGCTTGGATACTCGGGCATTTTTTCTCAAGAGTGAGCATAAGGTTCCTCTTAGTGAAATCTTTGTGATTTCTATTATTGTTCCTATTTTGTCTTCTATTTCTAGTTCATCAAGCTGATACCTATTTCTACTGTTTAGGAATGTTATCAATTGGTTGGCTTCTTCAGGCTTATCTCCCAACTCTTCCATTGTCTTGTGGATTGCTTCTATAGCCACTTTTACTAGTTCACTTTGTTCAAAAATTACTTGAATAGAAGGCCAAACATCATTGATGGAGTCGATGATGTTGGCCCAAAGAATTTCCTTCATGTCTCCTAATCGTGGTTGCAATGTCAAGTCCTTTTCAAGTACTTTTATTCTTTCTCCCATTCTTTGATTCTTCTGAGCCTCCTCCTTTTGTTGTATTTGTGCAAGTTTGCAATCAGTTTCCAAACTTGACTCTTTTTCTCTTAGCTTTCTGAGCTCAGTAGCTTGGATGGTCATTTCCTCCATGGTTTTTACCAATTTAGCTGTATTTTCTATGGATGTCCCTATGCTTTTAGATGTACCTATAACTGGCAGAGTTGTAGCTGGTGGAATTGTTTGTGCTAAGGAAGCAGCCAATGTGGAGGGTACTGCTGTAGATATTATAGGAATTATAGTCTGAGGAGTGGTGGCGAACTCACTCAGTCTAGAATGTATCATGTTATCCAGCTCTTCCTCTATTTCTTTTAGTTGTTCATTCAGCTTAAGGACTAAAACCATAAGCTCTTCCTCCTTCTAAGTTTCCAATACTTCAGTTTTCCGAGATGATGTAGAGGAGGAATTTTGAGTTGCTTTTTCATTGAAGCTATGTCATTGTTTTTCTTTTTAATAAGCTTTTCTACAGCTTTCACATATTTGGGATCATGCCCCAGTTCTATGACTAAGTCCTCTAAGGACATTATTCTAGTATCCTTCACCTATGAAGAGGCCTTCTCTAACTGGAATTGCGCTGATATATTATTCAACGATTTTTGGAGTTGGTGAGCTGTAGTGGCCTTGCTAGTCAATGTGGAATAGACCATTTCCCCAGTCTTCTTATGTAATTCTATTTGGTTGATAAGCTGAGTATCCTTTGCCAATACTTCAAAGTTTTTTTTCAAGTAATCTGCAATTGACCTGGGCTGCTGTATAGTAGGCTTCATGAAAGTCATCTGCATTTTACCCTCTTTCACATCAAAGGCTGACATTAGCCTTATTTGATTAGTAGGAGCCATTCTAAGGTAATGTGCATAGCTTTGGGCCTTCAATATTTCATTCATGGTATTTATTTCTTTATATTTCTCTCTAATATCTTGGCTCTAGCCACTTGGAGCTTTGAATGAGGATACTTCCATGCTCTGTTGTCTCTCTAGCATTTGAGCCTGTGAAGTGGAATGTTCTTGTGTACCTCTAGAGGGAGTGGTCTGCCTACTTACTGCTATTGTTTTACCTGTAGTCCCAATTGTTTCTTTAGTGAACTCTTGTTATGAAAATGGATTCAACCTTTGCCTCTTGACATAAGTTTGTGCAACAACTCTTCTAAAAGGAGTGGCCTCCTCTCTATCTCTCTTGGGATTCTTCTCCCCATTTAGAGGAGTCTGTAAAATAGGAGGATTACTCATGATATGTTCTGGCTGAGTAAGTTCTTCTGATATCTCTCGTTGCTCTGATTCCTATTTCTCTTGAGGTCCTTCTTCTGTTGTTTTCCCACTGTGTCCCTGTGATTCCCTTTGAGAATGGGATTGTCCGGGCACCTATACAAATGAATCCTCATCAAGTCTTCTTTCTAAATCAATCAATACATTATTGACAGCAACTTCTGTGCTATATAGGTCTACCAAAGTGTTTTCCACCCATTCTAGTTGATTAGCATATTGTTCAATTTTAGGAATTTTGTGGTGGATATAAGGAGATAATTTGTTCTTTTGTATCCTATTGCAAATGAACTCTAAATGGTCATATGCGCAGATAAAAATTTGTTTCAATTTTAGCCTTTGGAGGATTTATTCTGCTTCCTTTCCTACTTCCATACTGTTACATATGAAGGGCCCAAGCTGATCTTTTATCCTTAGTTGAGCTTTCTTCTTGGCCTTCAAAAAATGCACCTCATCTGAATTAATCATTTGCCTGTAGTACTCCAGAGCAAACAATCTCATGGGGAGGTATCTAGGTAGTTTGTAGGGAGCCAAATCACATCCATATATTCTGATTTCAGTGCGGTTTTGGTACAAGTACCAATCCCCCACTCTATATTGTTTGGAAAACTGTAGGAACCTCCTAATGTCTGCACTGATTCCAGGGGGAGGACTTCCTAATCACATATTTGCCACTAGGTGCACAAAGAGATATATGAAATCAGTATAAGAATATGAAGAATCATATAGGTGGATTAATGAAGTCCAGAAGACCACTGATCTGGGGCTGCCTCTGGTATCAAGCTTTTGGAGTGTGATTGAGAATTTATCAACTTGATAATACAAAAAAAGATGATATAAAACCGAAGAATATTGAACACTCTTTCATTATCCATCCTCATGAATTGATCTTGCATCTTATCTACAATGAACTTAGCATAGTCAAACATGATGGCAGGGGATTGTCTAGGAGTGTAAATGGACATAAACGCTATGATAATCTCATCAACAAATTCACTCGCAGTTTGGCCTAACACACTGGATATCATATCTATTATGTCTTGGCCAAGATCAGAGAATATGGTAGAAATGTATGGTGGAGGATTCTTTGGAATGTATTGCATTTCCATAATGAAGGTCTGGAATAACCGAGCAAGTTTGATTGAGGTGAGTGTAGGGAATCTATTAAGCAAATATTTAACAGAAAGAGGGGTCAGTTTTTGGCTTGGTTGTAACTGCAACATTTCATTTATGGACTCAGCAGTGATGGTAAATAATATAGAATGGTCAGGAGTTGTCACTGCCCTTTGGCTAGGACTATAGTTCATATGGAAATAGTGAATAATCTCTGGGAGGCTATGAACTCTGGGGAATTGGTATTTGGGTAAACCTAACTCCCAAAGACCTATTTTGTCTGCATGGTTTAGGTACTGGTCTTTGTGCCTACAGTATAGTTTCAATGGGGATTCTTGGATAGAGGTATCTTTAATTTGAAAATCTTTATCTACCAATGGGAGATGGTTTAAATCCCTGTGAGGAGTAGAAATGGGCAGGACATTCAATGCAATTTAGGTAGCCATCCTTGGTTCTTGTGGTTTCAAGGACAGGGGTGAAGGGTTTTCAGTGAAATTAGGGAAAACTGGTCTAATTCAGAGTATTTTAGAGTCATTGGGCAACTATCTTATTGAATTACTTATAAATTTGAAGCAATAGAGTCAAGGTTTGGGAATAAAACAGGGTTTCTCAGTGAATTTGGGTAAATACCTAGTTTCGGCTCTAAATGGTTTGGTGGGCGACTGTGCATGGTTTGTAGGAAGCACACGTGATTGAAAGGTGTTCTGGAGTTTCAGAAGCTTCAAAAGTTTGGTAGTTGGATGTGGGTTGATGATTGTATGTACTCTGGTGCTTGCATGGAGGTCTAAGTGGTATTTTTCACGATAAAACTAAAAATAATGAGTTTTTTAATTTTTTCACAAAGTCAACTATTTTGGCAGGTACATCGAGAAAGGGACATTTGGCGTTAAGCAGGGGATGTGAAATTTTGCCATTTAGTAGGAGGCAATAAGCGGGATCATATCACACTACTTTTGGGCTAAAGTGGTTTTGGGCGGAGGCCACCCAGTGCCATTCATTGGGTGCCATGTAGCAGCGGGGTGAATAGTGAAACCACCCATATCGAGCGGGTAAAGGTCAACCTTCGGAGGCCACCCGATATGATCGTCGACCATTGGATCAAAAGGGACCAGATCATACGGTGATCATGCCAGGGATTTGATATGGAGTTTGATGGAGGAGCTCGATGGGGTTTTAATGTGGCGGAATTTAATTAATGAAGGATTGTGGAGGTTTAATGACATTGGGAGTGATTTCATTTGTAGGGTCAATTATTAATTAACCGCAGATCGGTTAATTAATCTCTTTATTCGGCGGTGGGTCTTGATTATTAATCATTTTCCGATCGACTTAATTAACCCATTAATAATATGTTAATAAAGTTGATATTTCAAACTTCGAGGACGGGATATTAAAATTAAAGGGATTTAATAAATACATATGGGAGAGGATTTATTTTTCGGGAATTAATATATAAGTAATGTTAAAAGTTAATATGAATGATAGTGGAAAAACGAAGTGCACTAAGCATAATGTGTGTTTGTAATTTTTCTTTTTACATAGAACATTATAACTTAGGCTAAGGACATTTTTGTGGGTTTTTTCGGAAAAGGCGTTTATTTGGGGGTGATCACTTTCCCTAGGCAAATGGTACTTTTACCTTAGGAAAAGGGATTTTTTAGGGAAAATAAGTGAATTATTGAGGGGAGAATGCTTGAGAGGGGAATTTTAGTATTGGGTTGAGGGTCCAATCCCTCCAGAAGTCAAAGAAATGCTGTGAGCCCCTTTAACGTAAGGTTTTAGGTACTTTAAGACTTTCCTTGGAAATTAGTTAAGTGAAAAATGTAATGAATGAATGAGGTTAATCAATTGATTTTGTGTACGTTGGTAAATGCTCAATTATCATCCATACTTTAGAACTTTGATGATGAAGGTAAATGATATGATCTTATCTAATCAATCATCACAATTCTGCAACCATTCAACTACTTACCCATCTACTCATCCTACCATGTTTTCTACTCTTTATTAGGTGCACTTAAGCTCGTAAACCCTTATCAAAACATTTTCTTTTCTTTCACAAAAGTAATCTATCTAAGTCTATCCTTATTACATCCAAGGGCTCAAATTAAACAGTTGAGTTCCTTTTATTAACTCTACATATCTACTTATCTACCACGATTACATAGTTTGGTCAGATTTTATTCTTTATTTCTAAGCATAAAATTGAAAATATGAAATAGCCAAGTTTAAACATTTTGACTATCCATGGATTGTGGCAAAGGTAACAAGCCACACATAATCTTTTTATTCTTCATCAAAGTAAATGGTAGTGGCATTTTGAGTTGCACACTTTCATGGTCTTTTCTCTTTCTTGGGGTTCATTTTTTCATCTTTTGACCTTTTTCATTGTTTTTTTGTCTTTATATTTTTATTTTAGGACATACCCTCTTTAGATTTTTTGAATATGGATAACATTTTCAGAAAGCAAAGTTATGTACATATTATAGATTTGACCTCAATCATTCAAAAATTATGACTCCTATTGGTATAGGTACCTAATAGTGGCTCCAGTTGGGGATGGAATTTCCTGGTGAAATGTCAATAACTAGTAGATCAATGGCCTTCTGAATTACTGTGATTTTGCTCTATACTTTTCCCTTTCACATTGCTACTTTATTGATATTTATGACAGTGAAACTTTTGAAGCTTAGGGCCTTCTCTTTGGGCTTCAACTCCAAAATTTACCATCCAATCAACACTAAACTTTGTGGAAAATAAAATATGTACAAGTGATTAGTGAAATTAGTGACTGGGATCTATATAGTGCTTAGACCATTAACTGGTCCTCCTTCTACTTCTGCACCATCCAATTATTTGAGGAAATAAGCATTATTACCTCTGAAAGCATAAATGATATAAGGGCCTTTCCATAGGAAGTCAAACTTCCCATGTTTACCTTTATCCTCCCTTCTTCAGTGCCATTTCAAAACTTTATCTCCTAGATAGAAATCTTCTACCTTGGTCCTTTTTTCAAAAGCTTTCTTGATTCTCTCTTGATTTTCTCCTGCACAACTTGGGATCTGATATACACTTCTTCGCTGGTCTATTATAAGTGAATTGTTTCGTTGATCCTCCTTTGAATAACATTTGGCTCAACCTGTGCTTCTTGTAGCAATTTCATTACTGGCATTCCCAAGGAATATGGGAAAACAACCTCCAGTCCATAGACTAGCTGATAAGGATTGGTACCAATGGATTTCTTTGTGGTTAGCCTATCTACCCACAAGGCATTTACTAGCTTCTTATTCCAGGTTTTCTTGTTATCCTCCAACAATTTTTTGATGATATTCACTAAGCTTTTGTTGGAAGACTCTGCTAGTCCATTTCCTTGGAGATAGTATGTTGTGGAGTGACACAAGGTTATTTGATATTTTTTGTATAAATCAATCATCCTCTTTGATTTAAAATTTGTTTCACTGTCTGTGATGATTTTGGTGGGGAAACCGAATCTAGCTACAATGTTGGCCTCAAGGAAACCTATTATGATAGTATCAGTAGCTTGTATTGAGGGTATGGCTTCTATCCATTTGGTAAAATAATCTGTGGCACTCAAGATCCACCTATGTTGGGCAGAGGAAGGGGGATGAAATTCACCAATGAAGTCAAGACCTCAATGTTGAAATGGTGTTTCAAGAGATGCCGGTTTCAAAGGTAGTGGAAATAATTTTCTTTTTCCTTCAAAAATCTAACATTTGTGGCATGAGGTTACACATTTCTTTACATCAGAAAATAGAGTGGGCCATTAAAAACCAACTCTTAAGATCTTATCAGCTGTGGTTTTCCAGTAAAGATGTTCCCCACAGTCACCTGCATGCAACTCCTATAATATTTTGTCAGATTCTTCCTTTAACAAACAATTAAGAAGGATGCCTTCATGATTTTTCTAAAATAAAGCATTGTCAATTATGCAAACTTCAAAGATTTCATTTTTAAGAACCTACTTTTAGTTATGGCCAACTCAGGAGGAGCTTGAAGATTTTGTAGAACGTATATAATGTCATCATACCATGGTGAATCTATAAAGGCCTGGCTGATCTATGGAGTCGCCATCTCCTCTTCGTTATCCAATTCTACAATGAAATTTATGTTTAGGGCCTGACAGCTCAATTCAGCCATGAGCTTGGCTAACCTTTGCCTTTGATCAATTTTGTAGGTTTAATTTCTAAGACATATTCTAATATGGTAGCTATCCACTTCCCTCTCTTTCCACCTAGTCCATCCTGTGTTAGAATGTCTTTGACTACAACATTGGGAACATAAGCTACTATATGAGAATACAAGATATAAACTCTGAAATCTTTAATAGCTTTAACTAGAGAAAAAGCTTGCTTTTCCATTATATTATACTTTAAAGGTGCATCTCTCAGGGCTTTGCTAAAGAAGGCTATTGGTTGTTCAAAACCCTGATCATTTTTCTGCAGTAGGACTACAATAATTGTATGTTCTGAGGTGAAAGAAAAAATGATGAAATCCCTATCAAAATTTGGACTGATGAGAACTGGTGTTTATGTCAAGGCTAGCTTTATATCTTCAAAAGACCTTTTAGCCTCTAGAGTCCATTTAATAGTTGAATATTTTTTAACATGTTGTTTCTAGTAATCTAATTAGTTCAACTAAGTTAGAGATAAATCTTCTTAAAAAGTTTATTTTACCTAAAAATGCTTGTAGTTCTCTCATGTTCCTAGGATGTGGTATCTATAAAATGGCCTTAATTCTTATTGGGTCGATCCAGATACCATCTTTGGAGATTATGTGGCCTAGTGATTTCCCCTCTTCCAACCAAAATAAATATTTTTAAGGATTCAGAGAAATTCCATATTTCCTACACTTGGTGAAGACTTGCCTGAGATGTTCCAGGTGTTACTGATCTGATTTAGAGAATATTGGGATATCATCTAGGTATATTACCAGGAAGTCATGGATTTCCTTAGAAAAGGCTATGTCCATTTCTCTTTGAAATGTGGCCCCTGTTTTTTTTAACCCAAAAGGCATTTTCACATACATGAAAGTGTCCCATGGTGTAGCGAATGCAATTTTTGCCTAATCATCTTGGCGGACTAGAATCTGGTTATAACGAGAAAACCCATCTAGTAGTGAGATTCTGGTTGAACCTACTACCCTCTATAATATGTGGTCCATTTTAGGAAGAGGGTAGTTATCCTTGAGTGAAACTTTATTTAAATTCCTAAGGTCACCACACAATCTAATTTCACCAGTTTTCTTTCTTGTAGGTACCAAATTAGAAGCCCAATCTGAGAATCTAATTGGTACAATAATCTTAGCTTCATACATTCTTTTGATCTCTTTTTCGATGGAAGGCAATAGAATGGGGTTAATCCTCCTAAGCTTTTGTCTAAAAGGATTTTGATTTTCTTTTAAGGGAATTGTGTGTTGTATTATGCTGGTATCATAGGACTTAAGGTTCTCATAATTCCAAGCAAAAACATCTTGGAATTCCTTTGGCAATTCTATGTATTTCACATTTTCATTGGGATGTAAAGACTTTGAAAGTTTTATCATTTAAGGATCTTCTTCAGAGCCTATGTTGCATTCCTCAATGTCTGATTTTAAGGGTTCCATTTTTGGCTTTTTACGGACGTCATTTGAATCAAATAAGTCCTCTAAAGGAGTTAATCCTCTGGGAAAAAAATTGTCTTTAAGATTGATGACTTCAGTTTCTTCATCGATTGCTTCATCAATTTCCATTTGTTTTAGGTTTCGAATATCTGGTTTTGTAAACTTTGTGGGATGGAAACTATCTATCTTTTCATCTTCTACTTTGTTAATTTCCACTTCATCAGTGTAATCAAAATCTAATGTTATAAATGTGTCTATATTGCTATTTACAAATTCATCATCTAAAGATAGAAAATCTTTAATTTTTTGATCATTATCGAACACTTTCCAGTTCTTTAAGTTGTCAGGAATAGTAGGTCTATGCCTAACCTCAGCAGTGTACTAATGGTTGGGCTGAAATGGCAACTTGCAACTACAAGCAAACATCGCTAAACTATGAGCTTGCATATTGTGTTTTCTTGGAATAACAACAAGCTTGGTTTTTAAAAATGTATTTAGTATTTCTACAATTATTCCTCTATAAAATCCTAAACTAGGATCCCTAGTCATATAAACAATGTTAATTTGTTTTATTACGAACTCAAAATCTCCCATAATAGAGACTCTTATGGCTCTTAACCTTTTGACCAATTTCAGACCTAACAGAGGTGCTTAATATTCGGCCATGTTTTTTGTACATTTAAAGTTCAACATGTAGGCATGACCCTCTGAATGATTGTTTTCTAAGTTGTAAATCCATACTCCTACTCTTGCACCTAGTTTGTTTATTGACCCATCGAATTCAAGATGCCATAGAATTTCATGTTAATAATTCTTACTGTCTGGGGGAACAAATTCTTCTTTGACTAAACTATCTAGGTCATATTTATTATCTGAAATCTCATGAATTTGGACACTTTGATTATCATTTGCTACTGTAATTTATTTTGGTTCTACCATGATGACGTCTGAAGTATTTTCTTGGCTAGATTCAACATTGTAAGGAATGAAAGAATAATATCAGAATGCATTGAATATATAGGAAAGTTTTGAGGCCTCTCCTAGGTACTCACTACATACTTCATCAGAGTCTCTCTATATAGTTTATTAGGATGTCCAAATACTGATATGGTAGCATACGACATGTCAACTTGCAGAGATCCCTGGAGTTTGGCACCCCAAGATCTAGACAACAACATACCATACTTAGGTGGTATATCAGCAACAACTATGTCCATAAGAATGGTCTTAGCAGAGTACTGCATTAGGGAAACACACAGGTCTTTTATAAGTCCTAGGCACTTAACTTGCCTTGAATCAAATGAAAACATGTCTTTGTAGGGTCTAGTGATATCCAAGTTTAGCTTCTCCATTACAGATATAGGCATAAGATTGTGTGAAGCCCCAGAGTCTAGCATGGAATTATGTAGGATTTTATCGTGGATGTTAAGGATAATGTAGGAGGGTGGTATTCCTCCTTCCACTGGTTTTCCATTAACATCATGACCGAAAATTAGCTCAGGTTGATCATCAAATAGGTTAATAGAGTCTTCATTTTCAATGAAATTTAAAGATTTGCTTATTTGAGATCTGTAAGTTTGATGTTTAACTAGTTCTGTTAAAGGAACTGAGATTTTAAGCTTGGCCACCTCTGCCCACAAATTGAAAGGAAGAGGGGATTTGTCTATTTGAACATTTGAAATCTTAGCAACAGGGTTCGGAGTAGTTTGTTCTTCTTTTTCATTGTTTGGAGTCTTTTTAATTGGATTTTCTAATACAATTTCTAGTGATTGTTCCACTACTTCCTTGAAGGGAACTGAAGTGGAAGGTTGCTCATTAGAAGGTTGGTCATTGGTTACATCTTCAATGGTGGGACTGGGAGGATTCTAATTTGGTCTAAAAGGATTTGTAGAGTTTTTGTAACTGGAGCAGCTTTCACTTTCTTAGGCTGATTAGGTATTGCTTTCTTGTTTTGGTTCAGAACATCAGTGTTCCTTTTGCTCCTCAAATTGTACTATTTATGCACTTCAAAGATAGTAGAATCATACCCTTGCTTGTAGTCGAAATATTCTCTAGTTTGGGTCTGTAACTATTGAAGAATGCATAATTCCTAATCATCCTGAGTCAGAAACACTGTTTCTTCATCATCTAACCCCATTAAGTTAATTTGTGTGTCTAGCTCAGGGTCTTCTTTATGGGAAGTTTCAACATAATTCTTTTGGAAAGGAGGTATAATGTTCTAATCAGGCCCACTTTTACCAGTGTTTTGGTTTTGGTTCTTCCTAAAGTTTGGATTCCTTACTGGAGGTGCCTATTGGCTACCCCAGTGAGGTTTCGTTTCAATGTTTTCTATCCTGTCCATTAATTTTTCCATTCCCTTAGCTAAAGCATCCATTTTTTGACCAAAGGGTGAAGTTTCATATTTCAGAGGTGTTCTCCTTTCATTTCTAACTCTAGATCTTTTGGATAGTAGGTTAGCTTCTACACTAACTGCTACACTTTGCATATCTTCTAGCGTAGGGGGATTCCTTTCTCTAAGCTAAAAAGCCATGTCAGTGTCAAATCAGTCTGGAAACTTTATCAGGGCTAAGCTAGGTGGAGGCCTAAGGTCAAGTGGTATTGCACTATATACATTGTTGAATCTACTACAGTAGTCCTAAATGGTTTTTTTTGGTCCCCTCTTGAGGTTTTCATATTCAGAAAGAATTTGAAGAGGGTTCTTCCTCTCCCACCTATTTAAAAATTGTTGGTAAAAAACATCTAAACTATCTATACTATTAGGAGGAAACCATGTTCTCACATCTCTAGTTACAGTTTGGGCATAAATTCTCATTTGTACATCTCCTATGTCAATTTCATGCAATTCAAAATAATTTGTCATTTTCTTTGTGTGTTATTGTGCTATGTAAGATCCAGTGCCATCGAATAAGACAATTTTACTCTAATAATTTGCTGGTAAGGCACTTTGAGGAGCAGGCATCACAAGAGGAGAATATTTGAGTGCCATAGCTCTAAGTTGGACAGGATTGAGAACATGAGTTGGGGTAACAGGGGGATTTGGAGTAACAGGGGTGATGGGTATTTGAAGGGTAGTGATAGGCTAATGGGGGAGTGAAGATATAAATGGATATGAGGGATGATCTTCAAAAGTGGGGGAAATGATGGTGAGATAGAAGAAGCTGAAGTTGTTTCAGAAAGTTCAGGGATTCTATCAGTAGTAAGGGTTGACTGAGGGGAATTTAGAAGGTACTGATCAATTGACAAGTTTTCCCATTAGACTTCAAGTTCTGCTATAAATTCTGGATCTAGCACTGTGTCCTCAAGTTCACTCTCAAACTTGGTTCTAAATAGGGAATGGTCAAAATACTCATCAAAAGGGAGGTCTTTGATGAGCAACCACTCACTACGGCAGGAATTGGATTTGAATAAAGGCCTTGGGCTTATTGAACTTTCTTGTCTTCTGATTATTCTTGGAATAAGTTTGGGATTGTCATATATAGGTGGAGGATTTGGATCAGGGTTGGCCCTGGTATAATGAGTTCTCCCTGAAGCCAGATTTCGAGCTTTTTCTAATTATTTTCTTTTTATGAATTTTTTAAATAACTTTTAATAAACCATTTAAGAGGCTTAAAAATAAAACTTTGAATTTCTCAAAGGTTTATTAATACTGGGGTTTGATTCCCCAGTGGATTCACCATTATGTTATCACTCAGAAGTCTTTCCTATAAGTTATAAAATAAGGAATAATTCGAGGTAACCACAAACCTAATCTTTTAGACTTAGGTTCTAGCCAACCTAAGTCCAGAGAGGGCTCTCTCTTTACAATTTAACTTTGTTTTGGGTAGGATTTCAGGCTAGTTCTTAGTGCTCATGATGTTTCGTTTTGATTGGGTGGTGGAATTAAGAAAACAGATGGGCAGAACAAGTATTCAGAACATTGGGCTATGGAGTCAATCAAAGAATGGCTTAACTGGATTAGATCAATCACTAAAGTAAGAGATCACATAGCAGGCTAGCAAAACGAAAATAAAATCTGCAGGTTCAAATGGATGAGGTAGTCCTATCCAGGGCAAAGGGCGATGAAGAATCCTTAATCGAGATTAAGATGAAGAAAGGAAGGATGATTAGTAGCAAAGGGAAACTAAGAATCCTTTACTATGGACCAAAGGGGCCCAGGTGGGGGGTGACTACATAACTAAGGGAGAAATTAAGAATTCCCAGACCAAGATAGTTTAACAGAAAACAACGAGAAAGTAAACAGTTAAAACAAAGAGTGTTTAGGCTAATTCTAAGATATCATTCCTTGATTACTTTTTAGATTTCATAAGAGACATGTGAATATTTATAACATGACAAGAAAATAATATTTAAACATGAAGATATAAACTTATTTGGTTCCAACTATGCATAAGAATCTAGTGAAATGTCCTTAGCTTTATTTCATGACCCAGCAAAACCAGTCTAGTCTTGAGTACAATAGCTCCTTGGCTCAATATAAAATGTCCACAGAAATGTATTTTAATCCACCCTAATTACTTCAATTTTTGAAGTATTTATACAAAACTTGTTACAAAATATCTTATAACAATATGAGAATTGTTCTAGGAAATCGAAAATATCTTCAAGCATGAAGATAGAAACAGATGGGGAACTGTCTTCTTACTGTCCCTTTTATTGTAACTGTGTTGCTATTGTAATTCTGATTTTCCTCTTTCAGTTTCTTGATACTTATGTACTCAATTCACATTATGTCTTCTACCTACTGATACTCTTTACCTGCTACACTTTGACTCTACTTTACCTGTTTTACTTGGCTACCATATAGATTTACTGCAGTAACTTTATAGTAAATATATTAGTTTCATCCACCATTCACTGTCAAGTAATTTCATCCTTATCATTTTTCTATATATCTCATCAGCTTCAGTATACTTGGAAAAATTTGGCCTGCTAACAAACAAGTGCTTTACCTCATGCTCTATGAAAAACAGACTTTCCAGACTATCATATAATACCTTCCCAGTGGGCAAAGATTTTACCCCTGATGTAGTAGCTTGGCTGGTGGCCAGCTTGTTTAATCTTTCAACATAATCATCTTGGGTCATCAGCTTGTCATGTATTACCATAGGACTAGGAAGTCCTTTTTCTCTTAAAATACCAAACTTTGTCATAAATCTATCAATGTCTGCTTGGATACTCAGGAAGTTTTTCTCAAGACCGAGCATAACGTTCATCTTAGTGAGAACCTTCTTGATTGCTATGATTGTATCTGTTCTGTCTTCTATTTCCATTTCATCAAGCTGATACCTGTTTCTGTTGTTCATGAATGTTATCAATTGGTTGGCTTCTTCAGGCTTATCTCCCAACTCTTCCATCGTCTTGTGGATTGCTTCTATGGCAACTTTTACCAGTTCAGTTTGTTCAAAAATTACTTGAATAGAAGGCCAAACATCATTGATGGAGCCAATGATGTTGGCCCAAATAATTTCCTTCATGTCTCCTAATGGTTGTTGCAATATTAAGTCCTTTTCAAGGACTTTTATTCTTCCTCCCATTCTTTTATTCTTCTAAGCCTCTTCCTTCTATTGTATTTGTTCAAGTTTGCAATTAGTTTCCAAACTTGACACTTTTTCTTTAGCTTTTTGAGCTCAGTAGCCTGGATGGTCATTTCCTCCATGGCTTTTACCAATTCAACTGTCTTTTTTGTGGATGTCCCTGCACTTGTATATGTACCTATAACAGGCAGAGTTGTAGCTGGTGGAACTTTTGGTACTATGGAAGCAGCCAATGTGTAGGGTACTGTTGTAGAGACTGTAGGAATTACAGTCTAAGGAGTGGTGGCCAACTCACTCTGTGTAGACTGTATCATGCTATCCAGCTCTTTCTCTATTTCTTTTAGTTGTTCATTCGGCTTAAGGAATAAATCCACAAGCTCTTCCTCCTTTTGAGTTTCCAATACTTCAGCTATCTGAGGATGATGCAGAGGAGGAATTTTGAGGTAATTTTTCAGTGCAGCTATGTCATCATTTTTCTTTTTAATAAGCTTTTTTGCAGCTTTCACATCTTTGGGATCATGCCCTAGTTCTATGACTAAGTCCTCTCAGGACTTTATTCTGGTATCCTTGGCCTATGAAGAGGCCTTATCTAACTTGAATTGCACTGATATAGCATTCAATGAATTTTGGAGTTGGTAAGCTACAATGGCCTTGCTTGTCAAAGTGGAATAAACCATTTCCCAAGTCTGGTTGTGTAATTCTATTTGGTCGATAGGATGAATATCCTTCCCTAATACTTCAAAGTTTGTTTTCAAGTAATTTGCAATTGACCTGAGCTGTTGTGTAGTAGGCTTCACGAAAGTCATCTACATTTTACCCTCTTTCATATCAAAGGCTGACATTAGCCTTGTCTAATTAGTAGGAGTCATTCTAAGGTAATGTGCATAGCTTTGGGCCTTCAATCTTTCATTCCTAGCCTTTATTTCTTTATATTTCTCTCTAATGTCTTGGCTCTAGCCACTTGGAGGTTTGAATGGGAATACTTCCACGCTTTTTTGTCTCTCTAGCATTTGAGCCTATGAAGTGGAAGGTTCTTGTGTACCTCCAAAGGGAGTGGTCTGCTTGCTTTCTGCTCTTTCTGTACCTATAGTTCTCGTTGTTTCTTCAGTGAACTCTTGTTTTGAAAATGGATTCAACCTTTGCGTCTTGACATAAGTCTGTGCAATAGGTCTCCTAGAAGGAGTGACCTCCTCTCTATCTCTCTTGGGATTCTTCTCCTCATTTAGAGGAGTCTGTAAAATAGGAGGATTACTCATGATATGTTCTAGTTGAGCAAGTTCTTCTGATATCTCTGGCTGCTCTAATTCCTCTCGCTCTTGAGGTCCTTCTTCTGTTGTTTTCCCACTGTGTCCCTATGATTCCCTTTGAGATTGGGATTCTCTTGGCACCTGTACAAATGAATGTTCATCAAGTCTTATTTCTAAATCAATCAATACATTATTGACAACAACTTCTATGCTATATCGGTCTACCAAAGTGTTTTCCACCCATTCTAATTGATTAGCATATTGTTCAATTTCATGAATTTTGTGGTGGACATAAGGAGATAATTTGTTCTTTTGTCTCCTATTGCAAATGAACCCTAAAGGGTCATATGTCCAGATAAAACTTTGTCTCAGTTTTAGCCTTCGAAGGATTTATTCTACTTCCTTTCTTGCTTCCCCACTATTACATATGAAGGGGCCAAGCTGATCTTTTATCCTATGTTGAGCTTTCTTCTTGGGCTTCACAAAATGCACCTCATCTAAATTAATCATTTTCCTCTAGTACTCTAGAGAAAACAATCTCATGGGGAGGTATCTGGGCCATTTGTAGGGAGCCAACTCACATCCATATATTCTGATTTCAGTGTGGTTTTGGTACAAGTACCAATCCCCCACTCCATATTGTTTGGACAACAATAGGACCTTCCTGATGTCTGCACTGATTCAGGGGGGAGGACTTCCTAATAACATAGTTGCCACTAGGTGCACAAATAGATCTATGAAATTAGTATAAGAATATGAAGAATCATATAGGTGGATTAATGAAGTCCAGAAGACCATTGATCTAGGGTTTCCTCTGGTATCAAGCTTTTGGAGTGTGATTGGGAATTTATCAGCGTGATAATACAGAAAAAGATGATATAAAACTGAAGAATATTTGAACGCTCTTTCATTATCCATCCTCATGAATTGATCATGCATCTTATCTGCAATGAACTTAGCATAGTCAAACATGATGGCAGGGGGATGTGCAGGAGTGTAAATGGACGTAAAGGCTATGATAATTTCATCAACAAATTCACTCGTAGTTTGGCCTAACACACTGGATATCATATCTATGATGTCTCAGCCAAGATCAGAGAATATGGTAGATATGTATGGTGGAGGATACTTTGGAATGTATTTGTCTTACCTAATGAAGGTTTGGAATAACAGAGCAAGTTTGATTGAGGTGAGTGTAGGGAATCTGTTAAGAAAATCTCCAACAGAAAGAGGGGTTAGGCTTTGGCTAGGTTGTAACTACAACATTTCATTTATGGACTCAGCAGTGATGCGAAATAATATAGAATGCTCAGGGGTTATCACTACCCTTTGGCTGGGACTATAGTTCATATGGCAATAGTGAATAATCTCTGGGAAGATATGAACTCTGGGGAATTGGTATTTCGGTAAATCTAACTCCCAAAGGCCTATTTCTTCTGCATGGTTCAGGTACTGGTCTTTGTACCTATAGTATAGTTTCAATGGGGATATCTAGGTAGAGGTATCTTTAATTTGAAAATCTTTATCTACCAGTGGGAGATGGTCTAAATCCTCGTGAGTGGTAGAAATGGGCAGGACATTCAATGTAATTGGGGCAACCATCCTTGCTTCTTGTGGTTTCAAGGACAGGGGTGAAGGGTTTTCAGTGAAGTTGGGGAAAACTGGTCTAATTCAGAGTATTTTGGAGTCATTGGGCAACTATCTTACTGAATTACTTAGTAATTTGAAACAATTGTGTCAAGGTTCGGGAATAAAACCAGGTTTCTCTGTGAATTTGGGTAAATACCTAGTTTCAGCTTTGAACAGTTTGGTGGGTGATTGTTCATGGTTTGCATGAAGCGCACGTGACTAAAAGGTGGTATGGAGTTTCAGCGGCTTCAGCAGGTTGGTAGTTGGACATGGGTTGATGGTTGCATGTACTCTAGTGCTTATGTGGAGGTTTGAGTGGTCTTTTTCACGATAAAACTAAAAATAATTAGTTTTTTAGTTTTATTCACAAAGTCAACTATTTTGGCCAGCACATAGAGAAAGGGACATTTGTCGTTAAGCGGGGGACACGACGTTTTGTCGTTTAGCGGGAGGCAGTAAGCAGGATCATATCAAACTGCTTTTGGGCTAAAGTGGTTTTGGGGGTTGGCTGCCCGATGCCACTCATCAGGCGCCTCATAGCAACAGGGTGAATAGTGAAACCACGCATATCAGGTGGGTAAATGTCGACCTTCGGGGGCTGCTCGATATGATCGTTGACCGTTCGATCAAAAGGGGCCAGATCATAGGGTGATCGGGGCTAGGATTTGATATGGATTTTAATGGAGGGGCCCAACAGGGTTTTAATGTGGCGGAAATTAATTAGTGAAGGATAATGGAGGTTTAATGATGTCACGAGTGATTTCATTGGTGGGGTCGATTATTAATTAACCGAAAATCGGTTAATTAATCTATTTATTCGGCGGTGGGTCTTGGTTATTAATTAGTCACTGGTCGACTTAATTAACCCATTAATCATATGTTAATAAAGTTTATGTTTCAATCTTTGGGGGTCGATATTAAAATTAAACGGATTTAATAAATACATACGGGAGAGGGTTTATTTTTCGGGAATTAGTATATAAGTAATGTTAAAAGTTAATATGAATGAAATTGGAAAAACGAAGTGTGCTAACCATAATGTGTTTTTGTAATTTTTCTTTTTACATAGAACATTATAACTTAGGCTAAGGGAATTTTTGTGGGTTTTTCGGAAAAGGGGTTTAATTTTACCTTAGGAAAAGGGATTTTTTAGGGAAAATAAGTGAATTATGAAGAGTTGAATGCTTGAGAGGGGACTTTTAGTACTTAGGACCTATAAGTTGTTGGGTTAAGGGTCTGGTCCCTCCAAAAGTCAGAGAAATGTTGTAAGCCCCTTTAACTTAAGGTTTTAAGTACTTTAAGACTTTCCTTGGAAATTAGTTAAGTGAAAAATGTAATGAATGAAGGAGGTTAATCAATTGACTTTGTGTACATTGGTAAATGCTCAATTATCATCCATACTTTAGAAATTTGATGATGAAGGTAAATGATATGATCTTATCCAATCAATCATCACAATTTTGTAACCATTCAACTACTTACGCATCTACTCATCCTACCATTTTTTCTACTCTTTATTATGGTGCACTTAAGCTCGAAAATCCTTATCAAAACATTTTCTTTTCTTTTACAAAAGTAATCTATCTAAGTCTATCCTCATTACATCCAAGGGCTCATATTAAACAGTTGAGCTCCTTTTATTAACTCTACCTATCTACTTATTTTCCAAGACTAAACAATTTGGTCAGATTTTATTTTCTATCTCCAAGCATAAAATTGAAAATATGAAATAGTCAAGTTTAAACATTTTGACTATCCATGGATTTTAGCAAAGGTGACAAGCTACACACAATCTTTTTATTCTTCATCAAAGTAAATGGTAGTGGCATTTTGACTTGCACACTTTCATTGTATTTTTGCTTTCTTGGGGTTCATTTTTTCATCTTTTTTGACCTTTTTCATTCCTTTTTGTCTTTTGATTTTTCTTTTAGGACATACCCTCTTTACATTTTTAAATTTTTTTGATTTTTTGAATATCGAAAACATTTGCAGAAAGAAAAGGTATGTCCATATTACATATTCGACCTTAGCCATTCAAAAATTTTCACTCCTATTGGTATAAGAACCTAACAAAGTCAATGCCCCATTTAGCGAATGGTCCAATGGTGATGACAGGATGCAACAATGCAGGTGGCAATCTAGCTTTACGGTCATAGATCTGGCATGTGTGACGGCTTCTGATGGTAATTATGCAATCTTTGAATATGGAAGGCCAGAAGTAACTGGCATAGAGAATTCTCTGTGCGGTAGCACAACTAGATAAGTGTCCACCACAAGCACCTAAATGGAAATCATTCAAAACTTTCTCAGCTTCCTCATGAGTGAGGCACCTTCGTAAATCATATCGATACCAACATGGTAAAGAGTGTCCCCAACGATCAGATAATCTTTAGCTTGGTATCAGATATTTCGTTGTTGCGAGCGAGAGGTATCTATTCGAAAAGTTTGGGTCTAGAGATAAATTTGTATATCCCCATACCACATGTCAGATGACGAAATCAGGAACAAAGATTCATCCAAAATTGATGGTTCTGAAGTTGAATCAATGGTATTTGAGGGAAAGTCATAAAGAAGCACAACGAATAGCAGATATTTCTTTGATTTGGATTTGATGAATTCCAAATCAAAATCCTACAAAATGACGATCCATTTTCAGTATTTGCCCACCAAAAATTTACATGACAAAAGATATGTCATAGGGTTGCAATCTGAAATGAAAATGATCTTTCAAAGTAGGATATAGTGGCGAAATCTTTGTATAACTTGAACAGCAGCTAGAGCTAAATTTTTGACATAATAATACTTAACTTTTGTATCATTGAGATTGCGACTCAAATAATATATCGGATGTTCAATCCCATCTTCTTCTTTGACTAGAACCATTCTAATGGTTGTATCTACAGCGACGAGATACATGAATTAGTCGTTTTGATCATTCAGTGAATACATTAATGAGGCTCTAATCAAGGTATCTTTAAGAGCATTAAAGGAAGCTTGCACAACTTGATCCCAATGGAAGGGTATCCCATTTTTTAATAAACGAGTAAATCCTTTAGCCATTCCAGTATAATTGGGAATTGGGAAAATTAGCCTTCCCTTGGAGTCTCTATAACTGTAGTAGATTTGAAGGTGGAGGAAAATCAAGAATTTCCTAAACCTTCAGTGGATCAAGTCGAGTTCCCTACTTAGACACTACGAATCCAAGAAAACAACTAAAACCAACACAAAACACTCATTTGTGTGGATTGAGTTGTATTTTGTAGTGTCGGCACCGTAAAAATATAGTTGTCAAATGTTGCGGGTGATCAGACCGCTTTCGTGAATGAGCAGGTAAATCATTAAGGTATGGTTGAACAATATGTTTGATGTCATGGAAGGCATAATTCATTGCCCTCTAAAATGTTGCCCCTCTGTTCTTCAAACCAAAAGGGAGTTTCCTATAAGCGAATGTGCCCCATGGACAAATAAAAGTAGTTTTAGGTTGGTCCTCTCGGCGGATATTGATGTGATTATACCCAGAAAAACCAACCATAAATGAGAATATTTCGCATCCAGCACATTCATCAATAATATGGTCGATAAAGGGAGTAGGATAATTGTCTTTTCGACAAGACTGATTAACATCCCTATAATCAATGCACACTCTTATTCTCCCTTGTTTCTTCATGATAGGAATAATATTGGAAACCCAATCAGTAAGAGGAATAGGGTAAATGAAACTAGCATGCAAAAGTTTTTCAACTTCTATTTTAATAGCAGCGGCCTTCTTCGGATGAATAGGATAAAGGCGCTATCGCACTGGTTTGACATCATGATACATTTTGATTTGATGTTCAACTATACTAGAGTCAATTCCTAGCATCTTCTCGTAAGACCATGAAAATATATCTCAAAATTCATGAAAAAGAGCACGGTAAATATCAAGTTCTGATGGAGAACAAGATTTGCCAACATGAATGTTTTCTACAATGTTAGGTTTGATCCAAATAATAGAAATAGTTTCTTCGATATTTGACAGGTTTCACTCGGAATCTATTGTATTTATGAAAACATAATTCGAAAGGAAATCAACAACTGAAGGGTGATTAAGTTCATTTGAATAATCTTCGATGTGATCTAGAAGATGGGAACAATGATGATAATCCTCCCATGGTTCTCCTTCCATCATCATTTATTGGATGATTCCTTCATCAATATAAAATATACGTGAAAAAGGATTGGAAGAAGTACCAAATTCTAATGAACAATCTACCCATACACTTGATGAAAATGGATTTGGGTTTGTTGTGCAAGCCAAAATAATTTTATTGCTATACTAGCTTAATGGGGCTTAGTGGCATGATTTCGTTACTGCTATCAACTTCAAAACTATTGGTAATATTCCTTAAGTCAGATGAAGTGGAAGATATCATGTTGCAAGTCTCAACTTTTGCCACTTCCGCCAAATTTGATGGTGGTGGTAGTGAAAAAGTACCCATTAGGGAAGGATCTTTAAAGAGACCTACACCAAAGTTTTGGAGAGATAGTGGGGGTCCATGTACCAATGGAATGCTTCTAGTAGGCTACGAACTAGAGGTGAAGAAGACGAGTTGGTCGATAGCTGTGATTCCACCTTTATGAGGAAATTCAATTGTACGAAAGTATGTTGAAACCACAACAGCCGTGGGATAAACCCACGGTCTTCCTAGTAAAATTTTGTAGTCAAGGGGTTCACCAACTACCTCAACTTCAACCATTACCATTTTGCCTCCTAGTCCAACTTGCAAATTACTCAATATTCCACAAGGCATATATGTGTGATCGCCGAAAGCTCTTAACGTTGTTGGTGAACGTGACAAAGATGATGAACCAAGTATTTTCCAACAACTCATAGACATTATACAAGTAGATTTTGCCTCGTCAATAACAGTTCAATGAACAATTTTATTCAAGGAATTTACTTGAATAAAAAATGCTAATTGTGCTAGTAACTATGGTGTATAACCCACATGGTTGGAAACCACAAGATTGGAATCAGTTGGATCGATTCCACCAATTGCTGACAACAAACCCTACTTTTGGGAGGGACAGTTCTAAAGTACCTCGACTGTAGACATAGCAGAAGGTGATTGAGCCAAATCTTCTACTATATTGTAATTTTTTGTAGCTCAAGCTCAAGGGTTAAATGTCGATTTGTGTACAACTCCCTTAGGTGGTTTTATTGTTAACTCTGGTGCAATAGGTGGTGGAATAGGATCATTCGAAGTCGAAGTCAAAGGGTTAGGCTGATCAACCTAGTTATTTGATGATGACGATTGATTTCCATAAACCTTACTTCGTGTTGACAACAAAACATCATCTTTCAGCTTAAAGGTGGATAGCATAAGAACTTGGGAAGTGGAAGCTTGGTCTATAGAAACCATATTTGTCTCTGGTTTTGGAAAAGGATCAGTCAATAGTGTGGATGTATTAGAAATCTTTAGAAGCTTTGAGACTTCAAAGCAGTTAGGAAAATCTCACGTAAATTCTCATCGTTACAGATCAAACAAGGGTATCGAGGTTTCCTAGCCAAAGAAGAGGAATCATATGATTTCTCTTCAGGGGAGTTATTTTGTTTCTTCTTGTTTTTCCCCTTTTTCTTACCTCATGGTTGCCTTTCATTCTTACCCTTGTCAGATGACACGGCATTGATTTCTGAAGTAAGAGTGTTATCAGGTGCATTTATAGTTCGATTGATAATGGCAAGTGTTTGACAAGATGGTCTACCTATCGTTCGTGTGCTGTCTCCAATTTTTTATACAAAATTTGGTATCTACAGATAAATACCAATTCCCTAGGTAGGTAGCTATACCTAGAACAACAGTTTTAAAATGCTTATCCTTTTTCTAGAAACAATAAATAATACAAAGGAATCAGAAGACATACTTGTTTTTTTGTTTTCCTTTTATCTCCCTTGTTTGACTCTGGTCGCTCATTTTCGAACTTAACTCACTCCAAAAGTACCTGCAAGCATAAACAAAACACAAAGAACCAATCAAAGCAAGATATTTATTGAATACAAGTAAATGGAATAAGATACATTCACACATATAAACGTCATATAGCAAGATAAGAATATGGAAAAAGGGTGTAAACTGCTTTATTAGATAGAAGGAAGAATTACAACCATGAAGTCTGATCCATTACCACTCTTCTAGCTTGGGTTCCAACCAACATCACATCAATAGCACAACACTCCCGCAACATAACACTACTCATTTACAAACTCAATTCTCACTTCAACAGTATCTCCTTACAAATTCTCAATGACCAGCCCCTAATCACTTAGATGAGTGCTCAATTTATATGCCAAAGGAGGAAGTTTTGTCAAAAATGAGGGTATTGAATGGCCTTCCATACATAGAGTTAGTTTCCATGGAGGAAGGGATGAGAGGATAGGAGGTAAATTAACTCATTCCTCATCCATTTTCAAGCTCATAGGAGATGATAAGTGTGGTAATATTCTAGATGACTCCAAAAGATAAGAATATTCCTAGAAGCCTATGTGAATTTTGCTCAAACTCGCCCAACGCAGGTCAAAGTGGGCCTAAGTGCTCTACAGAGCACCCTAACATGGGCCTACCTGCACTGAAGTGAACTTACACCTGTCCAAGGTTGTGCTGGTCCCTCAAGGAGGTAATTCTAGAGGGTTTCGGGCCAAATAACTCTCAGGGAAATAGGCAATTTAGAGAGGTGACTTGTCTAGGGCATGTAGCAACTAAATTAGGTTTTGATGAGCCCTAATGGTATTGATCTAAATGATGGGATTGATGTTCCCAAATGGATTTATAACAGAAGTACTAAAGAATAATCTGTCATGTTAATGAAATCAGACAATAATTAGCTCTTAGTCTTAGTCATTTTTGGGCATGTAAATCCCAAATATCTTTAGAACCAATTAATTTCAGGTGGTTCTAGAAATTTCCTTATCTATGAAAAATCTATTTAATAATAAGAAAATCTTGCAATGCTCCAAATGTTTTTTCCCATTCCCTCTTCGTTCGATAATTATTTTCTATTTAATCTTAATTACCTAATTTATAGTATAAAAAAAATTATTCGTTGTCATCACAATCTCGAAATATATCATATAATTCCTAAGATATACTAGAAATTCGTAATTCCATGTAACATTGTCTCACTAGAATATATAGTGTAAAAGAATCCTTAAGATATATTATAAATTCATCATACAATGTAACAATGTCGTTCTAGAATTGGAATCTAAATATATAGTGTAGAACATATTTATTCAGTACCAAAAATGCAAACATAGCATAAAAAGTAAGTCCTCACTTATGGAATGTAAATATAATGTAAAATGTATATCGTTAATATTCTTAAAATATGCGGTCAAATGACATTCATGTTTTTAAGGATATAAACTTTTCTATATAAATATCCCATCCATTATTACTTTATGGTTTCAAATATGAATGTTTTCATACACCCATGCCTAATTTTTGATAAAATGATTTATGTGTATCTATGCCCATATGAAATTGAGTTGTAGGTTTAATTTATATATTAATTATTTTTTAATAGTAATAATAATAGTTTGAAATACTTTTATGGGGTGAAATATGATGTTAATCATATTTGAGCTAAATAATTTGACAGGGTTTTACACCACTCCTCCCTACATGATAACATTTAATTGTTTTTTTAATTAGCTTTGATCTCTAAGGCACTTCTCAAAATTCATAAGCTACTCTACATAAAAAGGCCATACATTATTAATTTAGGGTCTCCATACAATGATTTTTTTATACTCATGCCCAAAATTTCACCCTAATTAAAGCATTAATTGATTTGACTCATATATTAATTACTTTGATGACGATGATGAAGAAAAACAAGAATAATCTTATGGAATGACATTTGATGATAATCATGTTTGAGATAAATGATTTGATGAGGCGATAATTCAACCCTCCTACTTGAATGCCATTGTTTAAATGTTGTTTTAACTAGCCTCAATGTCCAAGGAACATCTTAGAATGCACTATGGATGTCCTTACTCTCCCACGTGTCAATGCATCCAAAGATTTTGAAGCAATGGGTTTCTCCAGTGGTGAAGCTTTTATTTCCTTGTAATTTATGTGCTCCAGAAACAGGTTGTTTCCCCCTCCCAACATGATATTTAGCTAGGGATTTCCATCTTAGGCATTGCAAAATGATCCTTCTCCGTTATTTTTCCTCTCACGTGTGTTGGCTTTGACCTGACAGAGAAGGAATAACTCTAGTCTGCTCTACTCCCCCATCTCCTACCATGACAACATTCCTTTCTTCCTCAACCCATGACTTTTGTATTCCCTTGTTTAGAACATCCTTAGCCCCACCTATATTTTTCTCCCTCCTGCTATCATCACACAACAATGATCTCGATGCCACATAGGGTGTAGTGACAATGGGAGTTTTGGATGTTCTCTCACTGTATTTCATCCAAAAAAAAATTCTTCACACTACCACATCCACACCCTACCATAGATTCAGTCTAGAATTCATGAAGTGGAACACAAGATCCATAATGAATGTTAAGAAATTTTAGATTCATACATTTTGGATGGGGTGATTACTTGGATTTCACATACTAGAAACACAATGAGTTACCAGAACCATTATCTCCACACTATTTATATTTGTTGGCATGCGAAGTTGCTCTTTGGGAAAGTTTAATTAGACAGATGCAAAACTCACAACAACCTACTATATAAATTGGATGACCTAAAGGAACTAATGTTGGACCTTGAAGGTGTTGGGTTTGGAGCCTGATTATCTTCTTTGTTCATAGGTATCACTGCATTGGACCCCAGTTCATAATGTGGCGACAATGCCGCCCACAATATTTGCGCTGCAAGGGGGTTCCAGGCCGTTCATTAGGTGGAGATCTGATGGTAGAAGTTATGTTTAATTTATGATTTTTTGCCCTACAAGGAAACCCCTCACTACATATGAGGTAATTGTATTACGTATATGCATATCGGTATTCAGAGTGAGAAAGAGAGAGGAGATTGTGTGAGAGCGAAGAGGGAATTACATCGGATCTGTTGTAGGTTGCATCTCTTTAGTTTCTTGGATAATATAAAAGGAAGGACTAGATGTTTCCCGTGGATGTAGCCCAAATTGGGTGAACCACGTATATTTGTGTCTCTTGGTTTATGTGTTTTTTGTGTTTATATTTCTGCAATATATTTTATGTTATGAAACCAACTCACATAAAGGTAGAAAAGATAGATAAACACCTTCAAAATAACCCTCTTTGAGGGGGAAACCTCCTTTACATTACATAAATGAACAATCCTTTGATGATACAAATGACAAGACCTCATTTCTATATATAGGAGTTTAAGGGGTCATAATATAATCAGAGCCGACATAACAATAATAATGTAAGGGCACAATAATAACAATAATGGGCTTCTATGGGGTACAATAATAAAAAGGAGTTGTCTTTAGTGCGAATTTTTGGAGATTCCGGTGATGGAATCCGGTAGAAAAAATTGAGGTTAAATCTTGATTTGTATTATTTAAAATCGCTTTTTAACTGCATATTTGGATTCCGCGCCCTGAAAAACCCCTGGGACGCTCTGATTGTGCAGAAATTAGCTATCAAACTTGTGATTTCAATAAATTGCTGCCGGATTTTGACCGGAAAAACCCACCGGAAAAGCTTCCAAAAAGTCTCTTTAAATACTACTCCTAATAAAACTATGGGGACTACATGGGCACAACAATATAATAATGGGGTTGTACTAATAACAATAAGGGGTTACACTAGTAGTATAGGGACCTAACATGTCTCTCTCCTTCAAAAAGTGTTTTCCTCAATGCTTGAGTAGATCTTGATGCTTCTGTATAAAATTCTTGTCCTCCCATGTGGAATATTTAGTGGGTAAGTTCTTCCACTTGATGCGATACTCTGAAATTGATCGATTTCATAGCTCGGGTTCTTGTTTCTGTGACTGCTCCAGGTTCCAATATGATTTTTCCTTCCTTGTCAAGTTCTCGCAATATTGTTTGAACTAGGATATTCTGCAACCTTTGAATGAGTGGCCACACTTCTTCGTCCTTCTTCCATTCATCCCTTGCTTTGTTTATCCAATCTGGTTGGATAATAGAAATAGCATAAAACAATGCTTCCACATCCTCATCCTTTCTTGAGAGTGCATATGCAACAACATTTTTCTTCCCTTTTTTGTAGATGATTTCAAAGTCATAACCCAACATATTTGTGACCCATTTTTTCTATTTTTCAAAAGATAATCTTTGTTCTAAAAAGTATTTAAGACTATCATGATCCATTTTTACCTTGAAGTGTCTTCCCATTAGGTAAGGTCGTCATTTCTTAAGTGCATATAGTATTGCCAACATTTCATTCTCATAAATAGCTTGCTTGATATGTAGCTGTAAAAATACCCAATCACCTACATAAAAACTTCTTTCACTACGATGTTGATCCGCCTGTTGTTCATTTGATTCTGCACCAAAGTTGCATTATCCTATAAAAGTTGGAGAACCTGTTGTTGATGCTGGATCTGATCTTTCCCTACTTGAATCTTTTTCTTCTCAATATGCCCTTCTGTCTTTAGAGTTTTAGGAGTGGTAATTTCTTCCAATGCATTAAAATATATGGTCGGATTCATTTCTTGATGCTCGATGTGATATTTCACTTCTTGAACACTTTTCTTCTTGATATGTCCTTCTATCTTGATAGTTTGAGGAGTGGTAATTTCAATCAATGCATTACAAGCTATCATCGGATTCATTTATTCTTTCTTGATGTGATATTTCACTTCTTGAACCTTTTTCTTTTTGATATGTCCTTCTATCTTGAGAGTTTTAGGAGTGGTGATTCTTGTCAATCCTTTACAAGATATGGTCGGATTCATTTCTTCTTTCTCTGTGGTTGGTTCCTGGTGTATATCCTCTTATTTTGAAATTTCTTGATCCTTTTCTTCCTCCTCTTCACAATCAATGTAAAATAATTTCTTCTCAACACAATTATGACCTTTGATGTATTTGTTATCACAATTGTAACAAAGCCCTTTTGCTCTTTTTTCTTCCAATTGTTGTGGTGTCAACCTTGTAGGTTATGGAAGGCTAGGAGAAAAAACACTTCCATCTTTATAGTTGTGAGGGGTAGACTTCCTTGTTTCCATAATTTTGCTTTCCACTTTTCTTGCCAACCTAAATGCCTTCTCCAATGAATCAAGTTCCCAAAGATGAACCTCATGTTGAATTTTATCCCTTAAAGTCCCTATGGAGACATGAATCCTTTGCTTCTTTGAAATATCATTTTCCCTTATATTCAATTTTTGAAATTCCTCAATGTGCTCTACCATTGAACACTTTTGTTTGAGATTTATCAATTGTCTAAAGAAGGTGTTTCTCTCTGTATCCTCATAATGTGCTATCATTTCCTCTATGAAAATTGACCACGAAACAAGTTTTTTACAAGAATGACGCCCTTTATACCATAAAAATTGATGGGGCCCTAAATATGAAGATGCAATATGTACCTTTTGTAATATTTGCACCTTGTGTAGATCAAAATATTACTCCACCTGCAGTATCCAATTTACCAGATCCTTGCCATCAAACTTCCTCATATCGCCTTTTCTTGATTTTAGGAGCTCGATCCTGAAATGCCTATAACTATATAATTACAGATCTCAAAGTTCTGAAATTGTGTCCTACAGTAATCCTCTGAGTCCTCTTTCTAACCCCGCAAGTTTGATCAAGATTGGATTCTGCAAGGAAGAGTTATGCAAAATCTCCTAAGATGACCTGATTATATAATTTTTCAGTAGAGCAAATGTGTACGACGTGCCACATGTCACTGTTTTGATCTTCGGATCTGAAAAATATCTAGAGAACACTACAATCCATCCACTTTCTGTAACTTTTGACGAAATTCCAATCTGATGCTGAGAGAGAAAGCTATGACGATTTTCCCAAGGTCATCTGTTTAGCATGTAATTTTGGAGTCTTCAAAAACCCTAACTTCCTCAGATTATATCTCTGTAAATATAGCAAGAAAAGATCTGCAATTTGGACATGATCTTCACCAATATTTTAAATCAAATGGGTTGTAATTTCAGAGTTTTAACCTTCATAGAAAAAAATTATAGAGAAAATTCCATCATGACCTGTTTGAGATGAAATTCTGGAGCTTGCAAAAAACCTAACTTCCTCAGATCATATCTCCACAAATATAGCTAGACAAGATCGGAAATTCATACAGGAGGTTTAGAACAATTTCTTCTCAAATGGGTTTTGTTTTTAGCTTTTTCAAATTTGTACTGGAACAATTATAGCTAAAATTCCACGATGACCTGTTTGGAGCAGCGAAACCCTAGAATCCAAAGCTCTGATACCAAATGTTATGAAACCAACTCACAAAAATATAGAAAAGATAGATAAACGCCTTCAAAATAAGCTTCTTCAATGGGGAAACATCCTTTACATTTCACAAATGAACAGTTATTGGATGATACAAATGACAAGACCTCCTTTCTATATATAGGAGTCTAAGGGGTCACAATATAATCAGAGCCGATATAACAATAATAATGTAAGGGCACAATAACAACAATAATGGGCTTCTATGAGGTACAATAATAACAATATGGGGACTACATGGGCACAACAATACAATAAGGGGGTTGTACTAATAACAATAAGGGGTTACACTAATATTATAGGGACCTAACATTTTATGTGTTCCATTACTCTATAATATATAATTCTCTAACAAAAGGACACATAATTAGATTGGAAATTGTTCCACTAGTACACTCACCTGCACTGTCAGGCTATGAATTTGAGGAGCAACCCATGAATATGGGCATCTCTTTTCTTTTTAATGCACACATTTTCTTTTATGTTGATGATGCTTTGCTTTTGGGATACCATGTTAGCTCGTATTGGGAATGTGAAGTTGTTCTTTGGGAAAGTTTAAGTAGATAGATGCAAAACTCACAACAACCTGTTATATAAATTGGATGAGCTGAAGGAACTAATGTTGTACCTTGAAGGACACATAATTAGATTGGAAATTTTTCCACCATTAGATTCACATGCACTATCCTGCTATGAAGTCGAGGAGCAACCCATGGATATGGGCACCTCTTGTCTTTTTAATGCACATGTTTTCTTTTATGTTGATGATGCTTTGCTTTTGGGATACTCTGTTAGCTCGTATTGAGGATGTTCTTGCTGGCTTGAGCTTGCCATGAATTTTTTTTTTTCTTTAATGGTTGGTTTCCCCTTTTATGGGGTATAATATCTAGCCAAATTTTCTCACTCTAGACATGGTTGTCTTTACTTGGTTTTGGGACTATGGACACATTGTTTTTCGTCTTTGGTCTACTTTACCTAGTGGCAGGCCAGAGATAGAAAACAACAATGGAAGGATATTCATTTTGACACACCAATGAAACTCTCTAGCTTATAAAAAGGATAATAATCTAAAATAAAGTTATATTTATTTTTTGCTTTTTTACGACTTTTTTTTAAATCTTGGAAATCTGAGTTGTAGCAGTTTAATTTATTTGGTTGTGCTAATGTCTATTGTTAATAGAAAAAAAATAAATAAACATCTCTTTCAACCTCAATTACCTTTGTGAAATATTGAATGTTGGTGACATTTTCCACCATTCAATTTTTTTAAACTAATATAAAATATGAGAGTTAAGCTTATTTGGATTGAGAGGAAAAATGCCAAACAAGCACATGTCCATCAGATTCTAAACCATTCTTAGAATTTAAAATAAAGATAAAAATGTGCCTAAAAACACATTTATTTAATATTTTTAAAATAACATCATAAAAAAATGTAAAGAAGTTAGCCCTTAGCTAACTTGAAATGATCACTTATTTAACTCCTACAAAAATAAATCATATCATAAAAACTTCCCGTAGTAAATATAAATTTAAAAACTTAAGGTAAGCTAATTGTTTAGTTATTGAAATTATATGAGAGTAATCATCGACAATAATTTGCATTTTTCATCATTTGGACATTCAAAATAAACCTATTTGACTATCCTATTACATCGTATCTTCTACTTCACCACCAAGATGAGCAAGGAATCTGTATTAACAAAATTACACTAAATTATTTAGAGATGGACAGTTGCAAAGCGCGAGATTCGAACGAATAAATAATATAATTTATGGCTATTTACTTTTTGGATACAACTCGTATGTCTATTTACCTAAAGTTAGTGTCTGGAAAAATGCAAGGTATTCAAAATTTGTTGTGGAGGCGCCATTATTTTTATTATTAGTCCCTGCCCCAGGGGCAGGGACTATAGTAATCATTTTTAGTCTCGCTATTAACTCCGCACATAAACCAAAGAAATTGTTTAATCTTTAAACAAAGTTTGTTTTCAATATTCAAATGAATATTCGTTATTATCCAATGCATATCCATTATTATCCAATGAAAAAGTTTTAATATTAGTTTTTATCCAATGAATAGGTTTTTCATCTTATTTGGCCTCATATCGAGGCATATACGTCAAGCATTCGGCAAAAAGTCTAAGAACTATCGATGTGTACTTCAGATAAATTTCCTATTTTTTTGTAAGTAGAACTAATGCCAGCATTAGTTGTCAAGCATTTAATGTTTATGTTAATGCAAAACAAATATAGCTCATCTCTACATATTTAAATTTCCTATTTTTTTGTAAGTAGAACTAATGCCAGCATTAGTTGTCAAGCATTTAATGTTTATGTTAATGCAAAACAAATATAGCTCATCTCTACATATTTCTATAGAGTCTTTTGGTAACCAAAAGCCAAATGCCAGGATAATGTGGGCATGTTAACCATTTGTCAATATAACTCATCTCTAGATATTTCTATAGAGTCTTCTAGTAACCAAAAGCCAAATGCTAGGATGATGTGGGCATGTAGCCATTTGTCAATATAACTCATCTCTACATATTTTTATAGATTCTTTCGGTAATCGAAAGCCAAATGCCAAGATGATGTGGGCATGTTAGCCATTTGTCAAGTCACCCTCACCTGGAAATCCCTACTCTGTTCAAAGTGGCTTTTCTCCATGCACAACCCTCCATTGAGGTGTAATGCCCCAACCCTCCCTCTGTTGAGACAAAATCTGATATTCACTTGAACCTATGTTATGCGCTATTTTCACTATTTGCATTGGGTGACTCAGGAGGAATGAAGGGAAGAAAAATGGAGGAACAACCAATCCTGCTAGTAAGAAACAACTACTTTATCCAATCCTACTGTATCCAATCTTGCTGGTAAGAAACAACTATTGTATCCTTTACAAGTAAGAAATGAGCAATCCCTTACCAACCACTGTATAATTGAATTCAACTACTGTATCCTTTGCAGGTAAGGAAGAACCAATCCTGCTCCAATCCTGCTGGTAAGAAACAGCTACTGTATCCTTTGTTGTTATGATTTTCTCTATCTTTTTATATGATTTCCTGCAAAGTCAATTTTCATCTATTCATTTATCATTTATGACGGAATGAAAATTCACTGCTCACCTCGTGAGTGGACGATTCAGGATGGGTAGACATCAAAATCATCAAAAATCTTACATCCTTTGTTATGATTTTCTGTATCTTTTGCTATGATTTCCTGCAAAGTCAATTTTCATCTATTCATTTGTCATTTATGATGGAATAAAAATTCATTGCACACCTTATGAGTGGATGATTCAGGATGAGTAGACATCAAAATCATCAAAATCTTACATACTACAACAGTTTCGAGCAGGGTACAGGAATAAGTCAGCATTAAATTCCATCCAACAAGGTTCTTTTTAGGTCAAATAGGATGCAATTCAAGTATCAGACCTCTTTGCATCACGTTATCCACAGATAACAAGTACACATAGTAAATGATCAATGGTTGACAATGCAATCTATATGCTTAGACATTTCAAAGTAGAATTCTAACTTTAACATGGACATTGTATGAAAAAAAGCATCAATAATACGACAATCGCATCACTTCATCGCTTCTTCAAGAAAGCAACTCACGGTTTTACATCCGTTCCGTAGATGATTGGATTGCACGGTGTCATGACTCACCAAGAATGTAACTCGCAGTTTTACATCCTTTCCATAAATTATTATATTGCACTATTTCATGACTCACCAGTAATATAAAATAAATGTTTACTAAATTCCAAAAAAATGCCTTCAGATCTAGAAGAAGACATGTCGTGCAATAAAGCTATACACCTTGTCCATTTACTATGTTCATTTCCTCTGCTCAGTTGGGTTCCAGCTCCGAGGTTTAGAAAAATTACATGGGCCCACCATCACCTACATGGGAAATTGCATGTATCATATAAATTTTACATAGATTAAGAATAATTTAGTCTAGTTTAATATTAACTATTTTTAAATATATTTAGGGTTTTCTAAAAATATATGTACTAATTTTCTCTAAAACTATTTTTTTAAATGACTGAGGCTGGAAACTAAAAGTTGGACTATTTACTTTAACAAGATATATTATTCTTGAACACCTTTCTTATTATCAATGAGTGTCTTTACCAACACTAATAACATCCCCTAATTATGACCATTATTGTGTATTGGTCTAAGTCTTAGCTAAGCTTATGACACTTGGATCAATTCAAAAACTTGTTCTATTTTTACATACTGGCACATGTTGTTCTCAGCGATAGTGCACTCTCTCACTCTCTCTCTCTATATATATATAGATATATATATATATCTATATCTATATATATATATATATATATATATATATATATATATCTTCATTCTCATCTTCATTTGGTTCTTTTTCTACATATGGTTGTACTGAAACTACTCTTGATTGAACATTTATATTGACTCATGGAAGATTCAAAACAATATCTCTGTGTTCTTTCAACTCCACTCCCATTGTTTCAATAATCTCAAGAACTTTAACAATTCCTCTATCTATTGTATTTATGGTAATTTTTCCATAACCACCTTTGTCTTTATTATACTTAGGATTTACAAGCCACTCTTCCAAGAAAAGTTAATTCAACTTCATAATTAAATACAACTTTCACTACTTTTATCCTCACATGTTACTGCAAAGGTTGTTTCAATTTTATCATCCCAAACATCAATTTTATCTTCCACACATTGGGCTTAGATTTCTACATCATGTTGATACTTTTCTTCTACTTTTGTATACTCTTCCATAGAGTCTTTAATTACTTGTACCATATCAAAATGTTCTGCTTCTCTTGTTACAATAGTTCTTTCATTAACAATTTCAACACTCTTTTGAATAATGTTGATTCCCCTTTCACTATATATCATTTCCAAAATATTTGAAGCTTCTCTCGATGTGGTTGCCACTACAACCATGAGAATAATATTGTCATTCCATCCTTGGTGAATGAGAAAGAATGTTGCTACGTCATTCTTTCTCTTCACTCTATGATGACCCTTTTGATATTGTGTCATAGCCTCTGGATTCATCACACCCATTCCAAACAAGGATCCATAAATAATATATTTATAATCTGGTTCTGATTTTAATGGTCCAAAATTCATAATTTTTACCAATGAAAAATACATGATGGCATATAAGAATTATTGAACAAATCCATACTAATAATTAATGGCTGATAATAACCATTAAGAAAATCCATACATATAGATGAAGAATAAAGAATATACATACATGAATATGTTGCTCTACACTACAAAAAAAACTTATTTAACCACTTCTTTCTTGATTAAAATGGAAATCAATTGAAACCGTTTTTCTTATTCTTAATTATATCAAAAGCTTTTTATTCAAAAATACAGATCAAAAAATAGTTTTTAAAATTTTCACAACTTTAAATATTTACCAAAGTTTATAATGGTTGATCAATCACAATAAAATAAAATTTTAAATCTTTGTGCCTTAACTCCATGCTAGCTTAGTTGATGCACAATCTCATAACATGATAAAATGGTTGTATCAAAACTAATGTTTCAAAATAACCTTTAATATATATCCCATTTCTAAAAGAACACTCTAAACCTTTTAAATAAAAAACTCAAACATTTAGGAAATACAAACTTCATCCAAAGACAACTCATTTAAGCATAAAATTTTATCTGGCGACCAATGACAGTTTGATTTGGGATAAAGAGATGACTTTCATGCATAATGGAGGTTACAACATGACGACTATTTAGGTTGACTTTTCTCTACCTAGAACACATAGTGGACTATTCCTTTTAAATGGATTAGATTATGTGATTGATGGGAACCACAGTTGAGGTTTCTTGCTACTAGCAGTATCGGTAGTTATGCTCATGAAAGCCTTCCACAAACTCAACTTTGAGATCTTCTCTTTTGGCTATTAGTTATCATACATCATGTCTTGCCCTCAAATCCTTTTGACTACCCTCAAATCCTTTTTCTCTTGGCTATGCCCTCCACTCTATGAAAAGTATTGAACATGGAAAGTCAGGTCTTCAAGGAATTAAATTTTAGACCTTAGGCACACTCTCTAATCTTTTTTCTTCACAATTTATTATGATCTCCACTCTATGAATTGTGTTATGTCGTCACTAGTACCATGAAAAGATTTGTAAAGAGGAAGAGAGGGAAAAGATTTGTAAAGAGGAAGAGAGGGAATGAGGAAAAATACTTGGGGAATTGCATGCCCTTCTCATCATTAAATATATTTTACATAGATTGAGAATAATCTAGGCTTGTGTAATATTAACCACTTGTAAATATATCTAGATTAAGAGTCTCTAGAAATATCTTTTTAAAACTGACTAGAATTGGCAACTCACTTTCTGACTATTTCAGTTAACATGATAATGCTTTGTTTCCATCTAACAAATTTGCAAAGGAAATGTGCTATCTCTCACTCCATCATCCAATGCTAACCCTGGGATTAGAGAATGCAAAAAACTACATTCTTAGGTTTGGTATTTTCCAAAGGTTCTTTTCTCCATGAGCTACCTATAGTGAGTTGTAAGGTCACATAGGGATTTGTATTTGAACAATTGTCATAGTTATCTTTAACCAACGCTGGGCATATATAATGGAGGTCATTTATGTACATTAATAGCTTATCACAGTTAGCTACATAATCTATGTTTTTCTTTATATTTACTCTCTATGTGCTAAAGATGGCATTAAAGTTGATTATTTAGTTACAATGAGTTGTAAAGTCAAATAAAAATATGTATCTACCCCATTATTATAATTATCTTTCATTCTTAATTATTACCTAATAAAAATCTTAAAACTTAAATTTACAAAATAATACAAAACTCTTATACGTTCCAAACTATAAAAGAAAGTATTATGCTAAAAAGAATCATCCTTATGTCAGCATATTCCAAAATATTCTTAAAAAATTAAACCAGCATATTCCAAAATATTCTTAAAAATTAAACCAACATAATCCAAGCCAGCCTTATAGAATATAAAGTGGTGCTAGTGAAAAATAAGAATATTAAGTGGTGACTCTATATGTGGCCTGGCCGTTGTATCCGTGGTGGCACTCCTAGTGAAAACGTCATACTTGCACGCCTGCCCGTCTACGTCCTTAATGAAGTGGATTTATTAAGATGTAACCTTAATCATCATCCATGATGACTGAAGCTCGCATTAAGAAAAGCTACAAAGATAACTATTTAAATCCGAGAATCCGATTTAGGATATTTCCCACTCGGGAATCCGTCCCTCCTACGCGATTGACATGGTCATTAAAAGGGCCATTATAATTTTAGTCATCTTCAACAATGACTAACGGCCTGATTAAGAAAAGCTCAACCGACAACCATTTAAATCTGAGCACTTTACGTAATGGAGACCGTATACGGTGTCAACCAGAGTTTTAAACATCGTTAGGATTTTAATGACCTTTGTGTTAAAACGAGATATTTTCCCACAAATCAATCTTATCTACATCGTGTTCTGCACCATATATGGTTATTGATCAAGAAAAGGGAAGGCTCATCCTTCAACACAATACCATGCCCATGTGTCCCAAACCGCTAGACGTATTCAATATACTCAGCATTCAATATGTTTTCTTAGAGGAGAACGTATATTATCTATTTTTAAAATTTATGGAAATCTGGCCTCAGTTAGCTAGGTTACACTTGAAATCGAATTGATAGATTCTCATTATAATGCATGAATATATCCTGTTCTCCTAACGTTATACTAGAAATTAACAATACAGTGTAACACACTCCTCTTGATGGAATTTGACCCCACGTATATAGTGTATGAGTGTAACACACTCCTCTCGATGGAATTTGACCCCAGGTATATAGTGTAAAACATACACTATATATTTGACTTCCCAAAATGCACTTTCTTTTGGCGATCTCCATAGCTACGGGACCTTTGGTATGATGAGGTTAATACTAGGGATTGTTCCAGTAAGTGCAAAGAGAGGCTAATAACTTTGTTAATTTGGAAGAGATATTTGTAGATATGTATGTCATATGTTTTTCATTTTCCAAAGTAGCAAGGTCAACTTTTGAAGATGAAAACTCAAACATTAGATCTCAACTTTAATTAAAACTAACTGTTACCCATACCTTAATTGAAAACTAAAAAATTATATTTATGTTTCTTTTAGTGTTTATACATTTTAATTTAAAATAAGGCTATTGTTTGGTGGCGTTATAAAGGTGCAAGGAGACGTCGATAGGTTTTTTAAATTGAAGAAGTTGTATTTTAGTTCCCATAATCAAGTAAATAACAATTGATATATTAAATTTAAGTCTTTTTAGTGTATTTTTAAATAAGAGTTGATAAATTAAATTTAAGTTTTTTTAGTGTATTTTTCACCGGGGCTTCACTCAATGCTCGGACATAGTCGTGTGTTTGTGGCATACTAAACAATATCTTTAATTTGACTACATCTTAGAAAATACCTCTAATAATCACTTTATTTAACCCCTTCCCAATATAAATCCAATACACTTTATGAGTTTAAAAAACACCTATTTTCACTAGATATTGTATGTATCCATTTTTTTATTAACATTTTTTATACCCTTTTATATTTATATCACTCGTATAGTGACATGATGCCTCTCTTATGACCCCACATGCATTCTACATTGCACGTTTCTTCTTTTGATATACATTGTAAATGCATATTAGTTGCAAATTTCTTCTTTTGATATATATTGTAAATGCATATTAGTTCTCCGAGAATGCAATTACTTAACCCACACGCAAGAACATCTCACTATGATTTGTGGCATTTAATGGTCTAAAGCACACAAAGATGAACCATGTTTTGGGAGATTGATTATGTGCATGCTATGTTGCACAAGTTTTTGGTACGCGAGTACTTCTGATAAGCGGGAACGAGTATCCGAGAGCGACAATACTATAATATATTAAAATTTAATATATATTAAAAATAAAGATAAAATAATTTCTTTATTTCCATCCAAAACTTGCCAATCAAATTCCATCTTGCAAAGAAACATGTAAAAGAATGAACTTTGAAACATTGCCGAAAAAAATCAAAATATTAATCCATCAACAATTTCTCAATAAAATTTCTTTCAAGAAAAGAAACATGAAGAACTCCCAAACCAAAAAAAGGTTGTTATTACTCGATTATTAGGTGATTTCATGCAACACTATATGTTAAGTCATTGGTTCAATTCTTCGCCCTTGATGTAACCTCACCAATATTATATATATTACATCTAATTATAATAGAGATAAGAAAAAATAAAATATATATTAATAGTAATTAAAAAAATTGAAACAATAGAGTTTAAATCCAATGTTATTTTAAAAACAGGTTGTATAATAAAATTATAAATTTCCAAGTTAATATATATTTTACACTTAAATAAATATGAAAATTAAATAAAAAATTGTTTTTTTCATAATATTTATATTTCATAATTTCAACTATATTTTTTTCTTTAATATTCCATCTTTTGTCCATTTAGCTCGGGCCATAACGATGGTTTTCCCAGTGGCCAACAATCTTCCCACATTCTTTTATATCCATTTGCCATCTACGTATGTGAGGAGAATGAATAGCTTTCCAATGACAAAGATCAGGATTGGTGAGACGCCTCATCTTCATTTGGATAGTAGAAGGGATTTCCATAAACGAGTTGTTTCTCTTAGTTCCAGACCCATATCCAAATCTAAATCCAGCGGCATACCCTTCCCTTCGCACAGTTCCATTAGTTTAAGCAACACCCAAGCTGGAAACGTGAAATACACCTAAGTTTGCACTTATTCATTGCAGGGAAGCTCCCAAAACGTCAAAAATTGGTTGCAGTGAAGCTCTTGAAAAGCTCCAAAGTACTCGTTGAAGCTCCTGATGGTTTTGGAGCATTTCCGATTAGCTCCCAAGCTCGCAGGGGCGGGGGAGCTTCAAGTACATGCTCTCCAGTGCTTGGGAGCGGTACCTGTGTAACTATGTGTGCATGTATATAAAATAACATGTAAATTGATCTATATGGTGATGAAAACTCAATTGATGAACCTTTATGAATAGGTTTTCACCAAATAAGGTGTTCAAGGACAAGTCTAGACCCTCTAGATGTAAGACCACTATCTACAACAAAGGTCGGGCCCCAAATCGCAAATGAAGGGTGCAATCCCAACCTAAACATGCTTAGAAGAAGAGGATGGACAACTCCCAACACATGCGCTCCTAAGGGAATAGCACAAAAGTAGGAAATCACCTTTTGATTCATTATCATCTCACCAAGGAGATATGTGCTATCACTCATAGAATATGTAAAATGCAATAATGGATTGGAGATAACACAAAGGCATTAAATGAATGGACTATAGTTAGAACGTAAGACAAAAGTTTGGTTGTAGAGGTGATTTACTCTATTTGGCTAGCTCAAAGCAATGGTGTGTTCCAAAGTAAACCTCCAAACATCTACAAGATTTTCTACATGTTGAAGGCAAGCATCACCTTATCATGCACCTCATTAAAGAAAAGGCTTCCTTGCCATATCATACCTTTGAAATAAAATTCTAAAATTTCTAGAGGATATTTTGATGGTGCCTCAAGGGAACATGAGACTCAACAGGCCATAACTGATCTGATTATGGACACACATACCAAGAACACTTGCCAACAGAAGATCTAACTATATCAAGTTGTCAAAGCTAGCCAATGCCTGCACCAAGGTAAGTGGCTCAACAGGGACGAAGTTCAGTAGAAGTTTCCCCATATCATGGAGGCACTGAATGCAATGGGGACCATTTCTTCCCGAGGGGGAGGACTGATCCACATGGATTTTGGTGACCACAGACCTATTCCACTTGGACCCATACCACCGTCTCTTTCAGTTCTTCAGTTTCCTTAATTGTAGGACAGTTTACTATTTTTGGTATTGTTATGGGTCCTAAACTTGTAGAGCCATTTTTATGCCCTAAACAACATTTTATGGGAAAAGTAGGCAATTCAAAACTTGTAGTCCTCATATAGATATTTCTAATAACGTATTGTGCACATCAAATGAAGATCATATGCCAAAGTTACGACCCCTAGAAGTTGATATACCAATTTACCCAAATAGGGGCAATAGTTTTGGTGTTTCATCTCCTAGGGTTAGGTTTTTGTATGTTTAGGGTTTTCCATTGTTTCTTAATAATAAATAGGCCTTCAAACCTCATTGTAACACAATTTAGAGGCATGTAGATGCCACATCTATTCTTAGAGGTAAGCTACCAACGCCCAAGCTAGTTTATTTCCATTATGTTTGTAAGGATATTTCATTATTTGATGTTAATGAAATGAAGTGTGATTTATGCTACATCTATGTATTTATGGTTATGTTTGTAATTTGTTACGTTCCTATTTAAGTTCATATTAGTGTTGGAAATGTGGGAAGAAAAGATACTTGAAGATAGACTATAAGTCTTGCAAGGGAAAAGAGGAGAAAACATGAAAACAATCATGAAGTGAAGGTGATAGGTGATTTGTTGCAAGATGCTTAGATTCTGTCATTAGAAAATATTACTAATTTCTATGTGGTAGATTATGAGGCATCATTACATGCCACAACTGATAGGAAACATTTTGATGATTATGTTCAAGGATATTTTGGATAGGTTCATTTGGGCGATGATAAACCTTGTAAAATCATTGGAATGGGTATTTTTTTGATAAAGTAGTAGAATGGAAAGAAATGGCTATTGAATGAGGCAAGGCATGTTCCACATCTGAAGAAAAATATAATTTCAATAGGGCAGTTGGGAGGTGAAGGTTGTGTAACTACTTTTACAGATAAAACTTGAAAGGTCACTAAAGGAGTCTTGTTAATATCAAAAGGAGAAAAAGTTGGTACATTGTATTTATGCAATGATATTTATAATTTGTCAGGAGCATATACGACAATGTGGCATCATATGCTTAGGCACATGAGTGAGAATGGGACGCAGATTCTTCACTCAATTTTTTTTTGCGACGTTTAATGCATGTTGATTTGGATTTCTGTGAGAATTTTGTTTATGAAAAACAAAAGAGAGTGAGATTCCTCAGAGTTGGGAAAGAATAGAAGAGAAAAAAATTAGAGCTTATGTATAAAAATGTATGGGGACTTGTTGAGGTATCATCTCTTGGTGCCTCTTGTGATTATGTTACTTTTATTGATGATACAGCCAAAAAAAGGCCTTTCTTTATGGGGATTTGGACAAATATATCTATATGCAGCAACCACAAGGATATGAAGTCAAAGGGAAAGAGAAACTAGTGTGCAAGTTGAAGAAAATCTTGTAAGGCTTAAAACAGGCTCCAAGGCAATGATATCTAAAACTTTACAGGTTTATGTCTGAACAAGGTTATACTAGATGTCACTCTGATCATTGTGTTTATCTCAAAAGGAAAAATGATGGAAGCTATATTATATTATTATTGTATGTAGATGGAATGATTATAGTAGGGTCTAAGATGAAAGAAATATATGCACTCAAAAGAAAATTGGAAAATTTGTTTGCAATGAGGGATTTGGGTGTTGCAAAACAAATCCTTTGTATGAGAATAACTAGAGACAGGAAAAATCTCAAATTAACATAGTCTCAAAGTGTGTACATACAAAAGGTGTTGGAAAGATTTAATATGCAGAGTGCAAAACCAATTAGAACACATTTGGCTAGCCATTTCAAGATAAGTGGGGAGATGTGTCCCAAGAAATAGGAAGAGATGGATTATATGTCTAAAGTTCCATATGCATAAGCAGTTGGAAGGTTAATGTATGCAATTTTCTACACAAGGCTTGATATTGTACATGTAGTGGGAGTTGTAAGTAGGTACATGAACAATCTAGGAAAAGAATGTTGGATGGAAGTGAAGTGGATTCTTAGGTATTTGAGAGGTACCACAAATAAAAAATTATTCTTTGGTGGTTAAAAAATTGTTTTAGAGGGATATGTTGATGCAGATATCGTAGGTGATAGAGATAACAAAAGGAGCACCAAAGGGTATGTGTTTACTATAGGTGGAATAACTGTCAGTTGGGTGTCAAAAATGAAAAGTGTTGTTGGACTTTCAATGATGGAAGAAAAGCATGTTGTTTCTATACACGCTAATAAAGAAATGATTTGGTTGCAAAGGTTTATGGATGAATTGATTAAGAAGAAAGAGATGGGTAGGTTATACACTGAAAACCAAAGTACCATTCATCTTGCAAAGAAATCATCATTTCATTCCAATACTAAACATATACAACTTAAGTACCATTTCATACGGTCAGTGTTGGAAGATGGACAATTGAAGCTGGAAAAGATACACACTAGCCAAAATCCTGCAGATATGTTAACAAAAGTTGTAATGAGAGATAAAATGATATTTTTCTCAGTTTCAATTGGACTTCAAGTATGATGATGAAGATGAGAAACAACTAGGTCCAAAGTGGAAGCATTGTCCAACAAATGAAACAATAATGGAGTTGTTATAATTAGTCTTCAAGTGGGAGATTGTTTGGTGTGGAGCCAGACTATCTTCTTTATTCATAGGTATCACTGTGTCGGACCCCAGTTCATAATGGGGTGGCAAAGCCATCCATTTGGTTTCCATTAGGGGGGCCCAAGGGGGGACGAAGCTAACAATAGATGTAAAATTTCCTTGTAAAATATTGTAATTTTGTACTCAATATGAGTCGTTCATTAGGCAGACGATATGATGGTAGAAGTTATGTTTAATTTAGGGTTTTTTTCCCTAGAAGGAAACCCCTCACTATATATGAGGCAATTGTATTACAGCTACGCATATGTGTATTCTAAGCAAGAAAGAGAGAGGAGATTGTGTGAGAGTGAAGAGGAAATTACAACGGATTTGTTGTAGGTTGTAACTCTTCATTTTGTTGATTAATATAAAATAAGGACTAGCTATTTCTCCATGGACATATCCTAAATTGGGTGAACAATGTATATCTTTGTCTCTCTTGTTTTATGCATTTTTTGTGTTTGTGTTTTGTAATATTTTATGTGTTCCATTTATCTGTAATGTATAATGTTTTAACAAGACGAGGTGATACATAGTTTCTTGAGATAAAGTTTACAGAAGTTGTTGGAATGATATTTGAGGTTGAATAGTTTTTTTTGTGCAATTGGTACAAGTGTTTGAGTTGTATTTGGGACAGGCTATTGAACAGGTGTTTCAAGTGTATTTGGTTGTTGAGCAAGAGTTGAGGTGTAGACTAACCAATGGTTTGGAGAGATTTATAGAAAAATGTAACACCCTTGTCCTACATCTACCCATGTAACGAGACAGCTATGGGAAACATGTGACGATAAGTTACTATCATATGATTTGACCTCCTAGGTGACCTTAAGGAAGTTGAATGAATGAAAACCCACAACACAGGCCTTCTATACCTGCTACAGGACTCCAAGAAGCCTTTAGATCATCCCCATGACTAGTCCTTGGGTCCCACTGACTTTTTATACCATTAAACCCTTGGATGCTCCCACGATATGGAAAAGGGTGTATTTCGGAGGTTGTAGTGGCTCTTGCAGCAAGGCATGGGTGCTTCTAGGGAATTTTCTCCTTAGACCTATGCCTACAACTCTAGGATCTGTGCTAATTTTCAAGCCCAAAATCCGAGTCACTGCCTGGAAACCCCTGTAGCTTTGAGAATCCATATTTTACATGAAAATAAGACTTGCAAGCCAAAACTAGCTCCAGGACTAGGCCTGACTATCGGGTGTGGAGCTTGATTATGTTCTTTATTTGAAGGTATCACTGCATTGGACCCTAGTTCATAATGGGGTGGAAACAACACTCGTTATTTGCGCTGCAAGTGGGGTCTAGGGGGTAATGATATTTAGGAGCCCCCCATGTTGAGGGATTGGGGGATAGCGCAACCAAAGCTAAAAATAGATGTAAATTTGCCTTGTAAAATGTTGTAGTTTTGTAGTCAATCTGGGCTTCTTATTGGGCGGAAATATAATGGTATAAGTTATGTTTAATTTAGGGTTTTCCCCCTAGAAGGAAACCCCTCGCTATATATGAGGGAATTGTATTACGTCTATGTAGGTGTGCATTCTGAGTGAGAAAGAGAGACATGAATGTGTGAGAGTGAAGAGAGGATTACAGTGGATTTGTTGTAGGTTGTATCTCTTTATTTTGCTAGATAATATAAAAGGAAGGACTAGATGTTTCCCCATGGACATAGCCCAAATTAGGTCAACCACGCATATCTATGTCTCTCTTGTTTTATCCTTTTTCTATGTTCATATTTCGGCAATATTTCTATGTGTTCCATTACTCTGTAATATATAATTTTCTAACACTAGCCATCCCTAACGAGGACTATCATTCTATTAAATAGTTGACATTAATACAATCTATATGACATGAATAAAAAACAAAGCATAAATGGCTGATAACACATATGATACTTGACAACAAGAATCACCACCCTGTTCCCTTAACTGGTTTTATGTCGATTAGGTATTGAATTCATTATCCCTTCAGTTAAAAGTAAATACATGAAATAACCATGACTATAATGAGTTATATAACCATGATTATAACCAGCATTAAACCATGTAAATGAAAATGAGATAAAAAACATTAAGGCCACATAATAACAAGTACAAAAGAAAGAGAACTTAACTTTTATTAAACATAGGCAAGAGCCAACCAGTTTTGGGACTTCCACATACCACCCGATCATAGGCATGGGTGCACTAAATTTTTCTTTCAAACAGTCACCTTCATGCCATATTCCAAGCATGAATGTGGGATCTCATGGATAAAACAATCCAAAATAAACTAAAGGAATATAGAGGTTAAACCACCTCCACCCTCATCAAACTGTGAACTCACCAAAACCGGCACCGAGATCACAAAACCAAACCGATCATGGAATGCCTTTGCAATCCATCGCTATCCTTGAGGAATTTTCCATCTGCTTGTCTCTCACGATTTACCACAATGCACATTGATCACTAGGTAATAAAACATGACTCCACCTGCATGCTTTACCACATATCTTGCCAAAATCGATAAAGGGATTCCTAGGCCTTTAGGAAGTTTCCTAAGACCAACTCTGCCTCGGATTCTGAAACCATCCAAAAATTCTGAAGCTCTGAACTAAGAAACAATCCCATCACACCATAGCTATCCAGAAAAAGGAAATGCAAGGTTGAAAACGACTGTCATAACCTGACAAGACCACGCCACTGGCAGCTAGAGAACCAAATACCAACATGCAAATCCATGCATGTCAAAAATAGCTAGGAAATCACACATGCAATATGTTTCCTGCAAGTATTCCTGCTAAATCTACTTAATCCCTCTCTTCCCTTCTTGCTCTTTTCTTTCCTTTATTTTCCTTGTCCTTCCTTTTCTTGTTTTTCCCTTCCTTGCCCCAAATCTACAATTCTCCAACAAGACTCTAAGTGTCCAAGAGTATGAATGAGAAAGCTCCAAAACTAAGCTGAAAAAAGGTTACACTAACCAAGCCTAAGCAAAATCTTGCCAACTGATCCTCAGAAGCCTTTTCATCAACTAGTCCTCTATTTTATTTGTTTTCAATTATTTTCCTTCATTTCCCTCGCATGCAACGTGTGACCTTTCACTTAATTTTCTCCTAATTTCCATTATTTTGATAAATAAATATGCCAAAACTGTCATTTTTCCTTTCCAAAGCCTTTTCCATTTCCTTTGTGAAATTCCTCTAGCCATAATAACTGAAATGAACACCCACTAGGATGTTTTTCCCACCATTCAACCTAGAATACATCTCCCATGACCTCGGTATTATTTATTTTTACATGGAGTTTTAGGCAAGGTTGTTATAGTACCCTCCTCCTTGGGGGAACACTATTCTCGGTGTTTAGTGACACCTATAACTAGCAAGACCACTGAAAACAAATCATACTACCCATGGAGATTTATAACATAGCTCATTCTAGTATTTACAATGACCATATGCTAAAACATGACAAACATACTATTTACTGGAGCATAATAACACAACTCATTATGATATTTACAATAATAACTAGAGATACACACATACACATTTGATTCACCCAAAAAATAATCATATTGTCTATGGAGCTTTATAAATCCACCTTGATATAGCATTTACAATAATACACACATACATATATGTGCATTTTCTCAACCAGCAAATGGAAGGATGCGATGGTTGTATCAATAAACAAGGGAATCTAGAAGCTCACACCTCCACCCTCAAAATTAGTACCAAGATTCACCTCCTTCCCAAGAAGTCTAGAATTCACTGTAAAAGTCAAAACTGCATCTATTGTCCAGAGCTACAATCCTGCACCACTTGTCCTCTCAGTAAACAGTTACCTACTCATTGTTTCATGGAACACTCTGAATGTGCATTTGATTCCATCCAAAAATTCTAATAACCAAAACAAATATATCCCCGACATTCCCTTCCCTATTACATAGTCCCTTGATTAATCTGGTCACCCCCTTCTACGTAGTCACTCACCTACCAAGTTCCGCTGGCACCACCATCCTGGGCAGTCCATCCCTTGGGAATGTTTCCTTGCATCGGAAGGTCCAAAAACCAAAGCATATACCAACCTTGAAACCATCATAGCGGTCATAGCATGCTCATAGAAATCAATGGACATTATTGTGTACGAGTGTCCCATAATGGCCCTACTTGATCCAGGTGGCTCCAGGGACACACACAAGACAAGGAGGGAAGCTCAAAAATTAAAGTGATCAGAATGCTTCATGATTGTGGCAGTGTGAACAATTCGTCAATCTGAGCTTGAATGCAGGAGAACGAGCCAACCAAATTTTTGGTTGACTTTTGTTGACTGTGCAGGCTTAATAGAGACAAAATTTGGAAGTTTTCCGGCGGAAGAAATCTGGCCAACTCCCGTCAGATTTCGGGTGAAATTATCACCTCATTAAATTATCTCCTTCAGTCTGAAATCTAAAATTTTAAAAAATGGCCTTATATTTAATAAAAATTTAAAAAAATATAAATGAGGTGGTGGGCCACCAATCACGCCACCCCAAACTACATTAAAAAAAAAAAATATTTAAAGGGCCAACGGGCCGTCACCCCCACCGGCCCAACTACAAGCACACTACCATATTAAACATTAAGTAAGGGTGGTGGGCGGACCACCTCCGGTAGACCTGGCCCACCACACTCCACATGCCATATTAAGGGAGGTTGGTGGGAGTTTAAACCACGGCTGGCGGGAGGGCCGGCCTTGCCCACACAGTGGCCTCATATAACACAGCCCATGTCACGCTCCAACCATGTACCAACCCTCCATTAACACAATGTTCCATTTCCCCAAGCAGTTACGAAGGGATATTGCAGTGGGCCGCCCAATGAGGAATCGACCCCCAAAAACAAATTAAATGCATTTTTTTAAAACAGAGGGTTTGTTAAAATGGAGGGGTTGGGGTTTGATCACCTGACCTCCTCCTCATAATTCGGGATTGCAAACCAACTCAAGTACAACCACTTTATTGAATACTCCACCCAACAAAATTTATATAAATCTTCATTTCATTAGTGTGCCCAGGCATGGAGGAACCAGGAGAACGCACAGAAATAAAGGAAAATTTTTAATTAATTTATCTGTAGGTGGAACCATGAACTTGAGAAAAACACACACGAAACCATGATTGACTAAAATTCTCAGGAGGGTGAAACTTTTGCAGTGTCCAAATTGGACAAATTTTATGTCGATCCTACACTTCTCAATGACATGAACCTGATGACGCAGTCAGTTTCCTAATATGAGCAGTAGATTTGAAGAGGATCTGGAGGAGGGAATCTTTGAGGAATCTAGGGGGAATCTAAAATATTCCTTAAGCCCCAGATTTCCACTTTCTCAGAATTCAGAAATTTGACAGTTGACTTTTGACTATTCGACGCCACAAATCTGATGGTGTGTTCAGATTTCCCATTTGATCTTTTCATTTTTTGGCCACTTATTAAAGTGGAGTGTAGGTGTTAGCATTTATGTATGAGCAATCAGCGCATGAGATTCGATGACATGAGATTTATGTACAGCTAGCTTCAGTAGTTTGACATCCTTTTCTTCAGGTGGACCCTAGATGTGAGGTATATGCAGTGTGTTCATGAACTTCTTTTTTATATGCATTGTGCTACATAGATCCTTGTTTGATGTTTGATGTGGGATCTTTTTTCCCACTTGTTTTCATGATTCCTGCATGATGTTATGTGGAATCATCTGTGTGATGTACTCGTTGTCATGATTCGTCATGTTTTGTTTGAGATCCCTTTGTCATTATGTTGATGGGATACTCATGTGTCGCCATGTATGTTTGCATTGAGATCCCTTTTATGCCATGTCTGCAGGATGCTCATTATCATCATGCATGAGTTTATATCATACTGATAGGAGTCCTTTTTGGATGAGAGTTCCTAAAGCGGAATGTCTCTTGGAGCCACTCCTACGTGAGGGCATTTTCCTTGTATGATAGTGACATCACTTCTTATGTACATCATCATTATTGACAATAGTTAATGGAGCGGCCTACACCATCTTGACACCGGAGCCCAGAGACGTAGTCCCTCTTGGATGTGATTCGTTATCAACGACTTATGTTTTCATGTGTTGATGAATGTCATGTCCCTCTTCCTTAAAGCATGCATATGTATTCATTTATGTTCTTTTAAAAATGAAATTTAACACATCACAAAAGTAAAAGGTCTTGGAAGGGTCCTTTGTCACACCCGAACCCGGATCAAGCGGTATCAAAGAGGTCTTTGCATTGATGTGAATTGAAAGCATGAACAATGGAACGTGCAACGACAGAGGATGAAAAAGCGATGTATGAGACCATGCTCAAAATTTCCCAAAGGACAGAAATAATATATGAAACTCTACAAAGAGAGACTGAGGAAAAGGGGCGATTGAAGCTTTAGTTGCAAGCCATGGAAGAGGCCCTGGAAGAACTGAAGCACAACAAGCAAAGTCTCCAAACAGAGAATGTTGAATTGAAGATGCTTCTACATGAAGAGAAAGAGGAAAAACAAAGTTTTCTATGACAACTGCAAGCTAAGGATGAGGCCTTGGAAAAGCTACAGTGTGACCCATGCGAGGTAAAAAGTAGTCCGCTGAATTCATGTATGTTTCCTGATGATGATTTCTCTGTTTTTGAAAATCATACCACGGGAATTGGCTCCAAACTGTAGAACAAAATGGGGTGTGAAGGAAAAGGCTTGGGAATTAATGGACAAGGCATTGTCAACCCCATCAAAGCATAAGAATTACCCCATCAGGCAGGACTTGGGTATGTCAGAAAGGAAGTTGGGGAATGCACCGAGAGAACTAGAAAACCACCAACAATAAATGATGAGAAGCCATCATCAGTTCTTTCCAAAGTGACAGAGGAGGTAAAAGATGTTGATTTCCTTTTAGTTTCGTCTTCACATAGTATGACTTCTGTTGGAGATGTGGAGATACCAATTACAAGGACAAACATAAGGCCCTTTACCTAGACGAGGCACAAGGAGGAAAAATCACTTGGTGTTAATAACCAAGGCATAACTCAACCATTGGAGGTTGTGCAGAGACCTCAATTTGCAAGCTCGAGATACATCGAGGGAGAATGCTTGAAGGTGTTACATTCTTCCAAGACATCCTTGAAATCGTCAAGGAAAGAGAATGATGGGAAGACATACCCATCATCCCATGGCAGTGGCCATTACAGGGAAAGAGCTGAGGCAAGCCCTCATCTCCACAATGAAATCAGAGATAGCAAGGAAAGGTATAACCAGTTTCGATAATCGAATGTTCATTTTGATTGTAATCATGTTGTTAATGATGAATGTAAAACATGGAATCGAAAAACATGTACCTTTTTTGGATTACATAACCATACATTTTCTAAGTGTTGGAAAAGAATGGCAGCACAAAAAAGGATGAGGCGTGAAAGACCCTCTCAACAGTAGGTAAAGAAACATGTTAAGAAGATATGGAGGAAGAAGACCTATTGCAGTCATTGGAATAGAAGTGGCCATCAAAGAGCCACTTGTGGAGTCTCCATCCATAGTAGTGCCTGAAAGGCAAAGTGTCGATGCATGAACCAGGTGAAACGATTGTTTGACAGGAAAAACCAGCACAGGGGGATGACCCATTCACCTTGATTAGTGAAAATTAGTTTCTAGATATGTTAGCTTGTCATGGTCGTGCTTTTGTAAATCATTTTTCTCATTTCAAAATGCAAAAGTGATGATGTTTTTTCCATCACTTGTTTAGCAACAATGACGTCTTGTCTTATTATGTCTTGCATTTTACGCTCTGAAAGTGATGTTGTGTTTCCATCACTTATAAAAGTAGAATATTGTTTGCCCTTATTTTTGTAAATCATGTGTTGTAGTGATGATGAGTTTTCCATCACTTGTTGAAGTAACAATGATATGTTGGCCTTGCTTTCGTAGCTAGGGTATTGTGTCTATTTCGATGTAAACTTGACCACAGTGTATGTGTTATAAACTCGTAGCAAGTACAGGATGCTTGGGTCATTAGTTGGTCATGAAATTCAAGCATGTAATTTGTAGAAACAATGTACTACAGGTTGCAGAGGTTGCAGGTGTCGGATCATTGCTTAAGGATCCGAAGAACAAAGTGAAGGAGATGGAAACAAGACCTTTTCAGGACACTTGAGATGCAGACAAGGTATAAAGAAGCTGCAAATTATTTTTCATGCTTTTGGAGGACAAAAAGCTCCTCAGTGGGGAGGATTAATCCAGGTGGCTCCAGGGACACACTCAGGATAAAGAGGGTTGATGGAAGCTTGAAAATCAAAGTGATCGGAATGCTTTCAAACAAAGACCAAATCATAGATCTCGTCATCCTGATCGCGGCGGTGTGAACAGTTCATCAATCCAAACTTGTATGAGGGAGAACGAGGCAGCCAAAATTTTCGTTGACTTTTGCTAACTAGGCAGGATTAATAGAGACAAAATTTGCAAGTTTTCTAGTGGATGGAATCTGGCCAACTCCAACAAGATTCTGGGCGAAATTGTCACCTCGTCAAATTGTCTCCTTCGGTCCAAAATCTGAATTAAAAAAAATGCCTTATATTTAATAAAAATTAAAAAAAATATAAATGAGATGGCGGGCCAACCCCCCCAGCACCCCAAACTATATTAAGAAAAAAAAAATATTATTTAAAGGGAACACGGGCCATGACCCCCATTGGCCCAATCATAACCACATTACCATATTAAACATTAAGTAAGGGTGGTGGGCGGGCGACCTCCGGTGGACCTGGTCCACACCACAACACACTCCACATGCCATATTAAGGGAGCCGATGGGTGTTGAAGCAATGAACGGTGAGAGGGCCAACCTCGCCCATGCGACGACCTCATATAACATATCCCATGTCACGCTCCAACAACCATTTACCAACCCTCCATTAATACATTAACACAACACGTCATTTCCCAAAGCAATTACGAATGGTTATGGGGGCGAGCTGCCCAATGCGGACTCGACCCCCCAAAACAAAATAAATACTTTTTTTTTAAATGGATGGTGTGTTAAATTGGAGGGGTTAGGGTTTGATCACCTGACCTCCTCCTCATAATTCGGGATTCCAAACCAACTCATCTACAACCACTTTATTGAATAATCCGCCCAACAAAATTGATATAAACCTTCATTTCATCAGTGCACCCAAGCATGGAGGACCCAGGAGCGTGCACAGAAATTGAGGTCAATTTTTAATTAATTTATTTGTAGGTGGAACCATGAACCTGAGAAAAACAGAGGCAAAACTGTGATTGGGTGAAATTCTCAAGAGGGTGAAATTTTTGCAGTGTCCAAATTGGACAAATTTTATGTCGATCCTACACCTCTCGGTGACATGAACCCGTTGGCACAGTCATTTTCCTGATTTGAGTAGTATATTTGAAGAGGATCGAGAGGAGGGAATCTTTGAGGAATCTAGGGAGAATCTGAAAGATTCCTTAAGCCCAAGATTTCCACTTTCTCAAAATCCAAAAATTTGATAGTTTATTTTGCATTATTCGACGCCACAAATATGATGGTGTGTTCAGATTTCCCATTTGATCATTTCATTTTTCAGCCACTTTGCAAAGTGGAGTGCAGGTGTCAGAATTCATGTGCGAGCAGCCAATCCATGAGATTCGACGACTCAAGATTGATGGTACAACTAGCTTCAGCAGTTTGACATCCTTTTCTTCAGATGGCCCTTGGATGTGAGGTATATGCAGTGTGTTCATGAACTTAATTTTTATATGCATTGTACTGCATAGATCCCTGTTTGATGTTTGATGTGGGATCTTGCTTCTTACTTGTTTTCATGATTCATGCTTGATGTGATGCGGAATCATCTGTGTGAGGTACTTATTCTCATGATTCGCCATGTTTTGTTTGAGATCCCTTTGTCATTATTTTGATGGGATAGTCATGTGTCACCATGTATGTTTGCATTGAGATCCCTTTTATGCCATGTTGGTGGGATGTTCATTATCATCATGCATGAGTTTAGGTCATACTAATAGGAATCCTTTTTGGATGAGAGTTCATGCAGTGAAACATCTCTTGGAGCCACTCCTGCATGAGGGAATTTTCCTTGTATGATAGCAACATCACCTCTTATGTAAATCATCATTATTGACAACACTTAATGCAGTGACCTACACCATCTTGATACTGGGGCTCGGAGACATAGTCCCTCCTGGACGAACTCCGTTATCAACAACTTAGGTTTTCATGTGTTGATGAATGTCATGTCCCTCTTCTTTACAGCATGCAGATGTATTAGTTTAAGTTCTTTTAAAAATGAAATTTAACACATCACGAAAGTAAAAGGTCTTGGAAGGGCCCTTTGTCACACCCGGACTTAGATCACTACTCCTGAATTCTTTACTACCATACTGTTGCCTATTCCAATTCCATTTTTTTTTCTAATACTTACTTTGAGTTTCAACCATCCAACCGGGCATTTCATGCTTTCATGTACCAAGCAGATAATTTCCAGTAGATTCAAAATAAATTGAAATAACTTAGATCATACCTCATTGGTCTCTCATTAATAAGGTACACTTCCAATCTTGTTTACTTCCTCTCACAAAAAGGCAAGATAGTATCTTTGATCAAATTATTATGTATAAACATATCACATCAGGTTAGATCAAAACACAGCCAACATGAATCAAAATCGTGAATCACATGCAATCATCGTAAACCAAAATACTAGATCACATATAGCCATCATCAATCAGAATCATAGGTCGTATGTATAATAAATTGAGATAAAATGCTAATATTTATCATTTAATCAATCCTTGGCTTCTACCTTTGTCCTTATTCCATACATAATCTGGTTCGGTTTCCACACTCGACAAATACCCAATGCCTTCTCCTCAACCTTGTGCACATACACATAGTGTGAATCACAAACATAAAATCACACACATCATACAAAACCATGCAATACATGCACCTACACCTGACATACAACTCATACACCTACACCCAATGTACAACACAACACATACATACACCTACACCTGATGTACAACACAATACATATACGTATATAGAGTACAACAAAACAAATACACATGTCACGGTACAACGACTACATAATGTACATACATAGTACCACATGCCCACAACACATCATGTATGACATGCTCAAAATACCATATATACACTAGTACCATATGTACAACATGTACACCATACCACCTATACACAACACCACCTACACAACGTGTGCCCAACATCACATGTACATGACACCACATGCGCAATGTGTACACAGTGCCATGTGTACACCAAACCTCGTATACAATGTGTACATAATACCACATGTACAAAGCACCACATGCATGACATGTACACAACACCACATGTACACAATGCCACATGCATGGAATGCACATAGCACCATCTTCACACAACACCACATGTTCAACATGAACACAGCACCATGTGCACATGAAACCACATGTACAATCATGCACACAACACCATATGTACATAGTACTATATGTACAACATGCCCACAACACCATATATATATATCATTTCATATACAACATGTACATAACATCATATGTACACATCACCGCATATACAACATGCGCACAACACCATATGCACACAACACTACATATCCAACATGTGCATAATATGATATGTACATAGCAATGTATATCCAACATGTACATAGCACCGTCTATACCCAAAACTGCATATGTAATATACACACAACCGCATATATACAACATGCATACAACATCATATGCACACAATACTAATAGAACATTAGACATCATGATAGGTACAATCATTGAATATACACCATGCACAACATATACACAAAAATAGCACTACACATCCAAAACCACATTGTCTCTACCAAACAACCTTGCTTCTAGTGTCTCTCTGTCGTCCATGCTTATCTCAGCATGCCACAAATCTTGTTGATTTCATTTAAATGATGTATCCCTCAGAGATACCTATCATAAAATAAGTGTAGGCATAATACAAACATACAATATCAATTCATATCCACATGATAGTAACCTCATATATTTGTCATGACTATTCTTCCCACTTGATTACCCATACGAACATGAACCTCTTTCATGCCACGCACCTGCATAAGCAATCATTCCTCCATAGAATTATCCCTGACAACCATGTCAGACAATGACATAAATACATACATCTATACATATAAAAATCACAATCATACAATCATGATCCTTGATGACCCTATCATATAACAACGTACACATATACATATATGAATATAAAAGTTAGTATAAAACAATCATGATCACAACATAATTACTAGATATTATAAGGCCAATGTTAAGAGAACTTCCTTTATTAATGCACAATATTGAGAACAACAATTCCCAACATAGCCAAGGCATTTGAAACCTCAAATCCATTTAATTTACCCTTTATGTTACCTTTCTCATGATTGTTCTTCCATCACTCATTTATCCCAATGGACCCAACCAATTAAACCGATTGTCATACTCTTGGCTTCAACTACCATTATACATGCACTGACTTCATATGAGTCTTACATTTCCTGATGGATTTCATTCATTTCTCCCCAAGCTCCACTAGCATTCCTCTTTTCAAAACTAATTCCGAAGACCCAAAACATAAAAGGAAATACAACAAACAAAAAGGAAGAAAAGCATGAAAATCAATAACAATATGACATTGCAAACAAAGTGGAAATGCCTTGCACCAGACATAACAAAGATGCAATGAATCACAACCAAATCACAAATACCGAAAGCATAATACTAGTAACAAACACCATGACTTCATCCCCATGGTTCTGAGTGCCTCCAAGTGAAAGCTGAACCCGATCCTTCTTTAAAATTTCATGGCAATCTATTTTTCCATGCAATCCTCTACATCATATTCCCATAAACACATAACTGTCAGTGAATAAGTAAACATAAAAACATACTAGTTACGATACCTTGTCATTCCATCCAGGGTATGGCAACGAGAAGTGGCCAATCACTTGAACTGAGCCCGCCTTAAGTTAGCCCAATGTCAAGCATGTTAGCCTGCAACCACTCACACATGTCAACCACATGTTCCAAATATCAAGACAATCATATCTATCAATTTGAAATCAACCTTTACCAATACTAATGATCATGTCATAATCCATCATCAACTTATAGTCATTAGACATAATACTACAACTGTCACATATTACACTCAAGTACATGTCTTCTATCTCAACATATATGTGTGAGTAAAGCCATATTAAAACAAGATCATTCCTTTGAGCAATCTTGGATACACATAGTCATATTATGCAATTCATCAAACATACAACCAACTTGCAAACATACCATGTTAAATATATCAACTAGATGACATAATCAAACACTCAAACATCAAATAGATAACATAGTCAAGCTCAAAACTTAATGTCATAATCCTAACCATCTTCATAGGCCAATCAAATTTAATATGATACATATAACATCAAGATCTTAATGTAATAACCATAATCATCAAGTTACTAGCATATAACAACAATAAGTTATCTATCATGCTCATTAACAACATGCAAGCTAATCATCAAGTTATCTAACATAAAACAACAATAGTAATGCATACAACCACATGTTACTATCATTCATGACTATCTCACACATGTACACATGACTACATTAATCAACTAGCATCTATCATGTATGTAACCATAACATCAATGGAATGAAAGGCATACACATAACCATAATGCATATAACAACCCTTAACCTACTCACCAACATGCACAACATACAAACCTATATGACGACATGCTCTTTCCTCGAGGTCTAATGCTACAACTTCTCTTGGATGGTCTACATCTCCTACTCTACCTCAACCAAAACGTTAGCATGATAACATACCAATATCAACATGATAACCTAATTACATACAATGAGTTTATGCAAAACAACCTTCACCATGAAAATGCATGCATTACAACATATAAACACTAACATGCATAACAAATGCATATACAACTATACACTCATGACGAAAAATCCCACAACAAGACCATCAACCTTCAAATGGCGACACCACTACAACCATGATCCATAGCATACAAATGTAACAATCACATGGTATTAGAACACAAGAAACACATATGCAACTGACATGAATGCATGACCAACACACAATCCATCAATTCCTAGGGGTGAACCATGCTTTGATACTACTCTGTAACACCCTCCTCCCACATGTACCGAAGTAACCAGCCAACCGGGGTAAATATGTGATGAGAAGTTACTATGATATGATTCATCTTGCTAGGTGACCTTAAGGAAGTGGAATTGATGGAAACCCACAAAAAAGACCTTCTATACCTTCTACAGGACTCCGAAAAGCCTTCCCGATCATCTCCATGACCATTCCTTCGGTCCCGCTGAGTTTTTAGACCATTGAACCCTTGGACACTGCCTTGATATGGACAAGGGTGCATCTAGGAGGCTCTAGTCACTCCCATAGCAAGGCATGCATGCATCCGGGGGATTTTATCATTAGACCTATGCCTATGACTTTGAGATTTGTGCCACTTTTCAAGCCCATAATCCATGTCACTTTCCAAAATCCCTTGTAGCTTTCAAAATAAATAATTTACATGACAACAAGACTTACAAGCCAAAACTGGCTCCATGACTAAGCCTGACCCTCCCCAACCAGGACTGACATTATGTAAAACACTTGTTATCAATGAAATATATAGGACATTAATACAAAAAAAAGCATAAAGCATTGGTAACTCATATGATAAATCACAAGAAGGATCGGCACCCTCTTCCCTTAACTGTTTTGATATCAATTATGGCTTGCATTCCTTATCCTTTCAGTTACATGTAAATACATGGAATAACCATGACTATAACCAGTCATATAACCATGCTTATAACCAACATTAAACCATGTAAATAATAATGATATAACATCCATTAATGCCACATAATAATAAGTACAAAAGAAAGTGAATGTAGCTTTTATGAAACATAGGCAAAAGCCAACGAGGTTCAAGACTTCCACGTACCACTCGACCATAGATATGGCTAAATGAAATCTTTCTTTTAGCCAATCACCCCTATACCATATTCCAAGAATGAATGTGGGATGTCATGGATAGAAAAAATCCAAAATAAACCAAGGGAATCCATAGGTTAAACCAACTCCAACCTCACCAAAACGTGAGCTCACAAAAACCAGCACCGAGATCACAAAACCAAACCAAGCGTGGAATGCCTCCAGGATCCATCACTATCCTTGAGGAATTTTCCATCTACTTGTCTCTTAGGCTTTACCACAATCCACACCAGATCGTTATGCCCTAAACTAAGACTCCACCCTTAGGCTTTACCATGTATCCTACCAAAACCGGTCAAGGGATTCCTAGCCCTTTGGGAATTTTCATAAGACCACCCCCCCTAGATTCTAAAACCATCTAGCAATTCCAAAGCACAAGACCGAGAAACAATCCCATCACACCATGGCTATCTGGAAAAAGGAAAGGCAAGGCTAAAAACCAATGCCATAACCTGGCAATACCATGCCACTAGCAGCTAGAGAACCAAATACCGACATGCAAAGCCATGCATGTCAAAACTAGCTAGGAAATCACACATGGAATATGGTACCTGCAAGTATTCCTTTTGAAGATACTTCATCCTGATCTTCCTTTCTTTCTCTTTGCTTTTCCTTCTTTTCCTTGTGTTTCCTTTGCTTTCTTTTCCTTTTCCTTCCTTTTCTTTCTTTTCCCTTCCTTGCTACAAAGCTAGAATGATCCAAGAAAACTCTAAGTGTCCAAGAGTATGAATGAGAGAGTTCCAAATCTGAACTAAAAAAAAGTTACACTGACCAAGCCAGATAAAAAGTTTTCCATCTAATCCTCAGAAGCCTTTTTATCAATGAGGCCTCTATTTTCTTCATTTTCCATTATTTTCCTTCATTTTCATCCTCGTATGCAACTTATGGCCTTTCAGATTCCTTTTCTCCTAATGTCCATTATTTTCATAAATAAATGTGCCAAAAATGTCATTTTTCCTTTCCAAATCCTTTGTCATTTCCTTTGTGAAATTACTTTAGCCATAATAACCAAAATGAACACCCACTAGGATGTTTTACCCACCATTCAACTTGGAATATGTGTCCCATAACCTTGGTTTTATTTGTTTTTACATAGATTATTAATTGGGGTTGTTACAGAAAACAACTGAGGGGTAAATTGAACAGTTTGAACAGAGGATAACCAGGGTACACCATGAAAAGCATGGTTCCAAATAGTACCTCCCATTCCTAGGAAAAGAGCATTATTTAAGGGTTGAATTATAACATGTTGACTTCATTCTGCATGAGGTATTTAACCAGGCATTGGATAAGTTCCACGAACAGATGGTCATATATATGAAGGATAAGGTCCTCCAAGAGGTTTCCCTCTAGGACGAAAATATGGTTAATAGGAAGGTTTCCCTCAACCTATAAAGTAAGATCCATCTAGGGTTTGTTGATGTATACCTCCACCACTAGATAACACATTTACTTGTTGGTCAAATTCCAAAGACACTTCAAGCATGGGAATTTATGGAAATGTCATAGTTAGGGAAGTAGATTCTACATTAATTGATGTTAAACCAAATGGGATTCCTAAATACCAAGTTGAAATCTGAGAAGAAGGATGATTGGGTGCAACTCCTTAAAAGGTTCTATTAACTTAGTTAATGATACCTAGTGGGTACAGAGGGTCCACCATATATAAAGGATTATGTAGGTCTTGAAAGCATGGAAGTCATATTTACTTGACTAGGTCCACTTTCATGAGTTGATGAAGGTTTACTTACAGTTGAGGAATCCATCATGGTTTTCCTTAATGAGAAAGGTAAACAAGTGTGTAAACATGGAGTTCCCCTAGGTAAATAAGATAAAGGAGTTTTCTACCAAGGATCCAATCGAAAAGGAGATGGGATTCGAACTACTACAAGATCTTCTGAAAGAAGAGTATCCTCAACTGTAGTAAGTGATTATTAATTTCTTAAATAGTTAAAACAAGAGCTGGTAAATTTTCTATTTTGAAAGCTAAAGTTACAAATCCTTATGACGTAACCAGTAGAAGTGTAGAAGTTGGACCAGGTGAACATGACATGTGAGTTTTTGGAGTTACCGGTTTGGCAAACCACTCTTTAGGAACAAAATCAAGTTATGAAAATTTGGGCTCAATTACTTTAGTTTTAAGCTCACTTATTACTATTTCTATAGTCTCATGTACTTCAGGTTCATCTTGAATTACTTTTGGTTCTAGAACATTCATTATTTTAATTTCATATTGAACTATTCCTGGTTCAACCATTTCTATCTGAATGATGTTAGATTTTGTCTTTTTAGGTTCTGCAACTCTAGGTCTTGTAGTACTGGATGCTTAGGTGTTATCATAGGAGGTAAACCCTCCATTCTTTGAGAGTGTCAATGTTGATTTGCAACATTTAAGTTTTAATGAAGAAATGTTACTTGTGTATGATGATCAATTTTACAATTTTACCAATCAAAATAAACAAAAGCAATAAAATGGGTACTATGTATAAAAGGTTACCAAGTTGTTGTGAATTGTAATATACCATTAAGTACGTGTAGGAAATATCACTAAGTGTTGTGTTCAGTGTATCACAAACAATAAGGTAGATAACATAGTTACCAGTGTTAGGTTTTCAACTTAGGGGGGGGGGTCTTTCAATATACTTGAGAGTATGTGGAAGCTTAGTCCTTGTTATTATTGTCCAATGCATCCTGTATGATGGGAATCATTTTGATATACTCACCGTACATGGAATACCTACCACCTACATAATGTAATGAAGAAAATTAACGACAAATCCTATGTTTATAGACATTGGAATGTGTCTTCTAACCTAGCCGCACTAAATGTGATGTGATTAATTAATTGCAAGTTTATATGTTTTAATTGATTTCATTGTTTTTATTATTATTAGAGTAGCCAAATATGTATGATAACCAACTGGTGTGATAACACAATTTCAATTGATGCAGCAAACATGAAATTATTATCTTTTCAATTCGACGAATCCTATTTATTAAAAAGAGAAAGATTCATACACCTTTAAACAATGAAAAAATCCTACCTTCAATAAATTTCAATTCACCAACAAACTAAAATGATTCCAAAAGCACTCGTTCAAAATAAATCCTAGATTTTTTGTAATGAAAAAAATCAGATCTTAGGAGAAAACAAAACTAACTCTTAATATGCACAAATTTCAAAATGATGTAATCAATGTCAATCCAATGCAGTCATGATTTTATTCTTTTTGTGAAAACAATATTTTCATATAATGTAATGAAATTTTCCAAAAACACAAGTAAAATGATTCTAAAAACGATTACTGTAGACAAATAAAGAAAGATGCAACAAACATAATCGTTTACCACATTGACTCTTTCCTTCAATAGGTCAACTAAGTAACCAGACCAAAATAGTGTAACAATGGAAAATTCTTGGTGAAGCAGCCAAATGAAATCAAAACCAACAATTTCATTTACAAGAGATTAAAAATCAAATCAAGAACCGAACGATATCTCTGACTGAGGTTTGGGTAGAGAAGAAGGTAGAAAGGATTCAAATTTTCAAATATCATCATGGGTCAACCACTAAGTCTAGAGTGATGGTCAGGGTTATCAGAGTAAAAATCATGATGTCAAACAACTATTACTCAATGCATCTCGCGACAGGCATAAAAATCAAGAAAAATTAAAGAATTATCTAAATATCAAACAACTCTAGAATTCTTGAATTAATGAAGGTTGACCAAAAGACTCAAAACGCAACTCATTTTTTCAAAAGACCTAGAAAATGAAGAGAAAATCACTTCCCAATATGGTTTCTAATTGTTAGGTGGACAAATCTCATTCTGTAGACAAAACAAGATCTCCCTAGACATGGAAACCAAGCCTAGAAACAAATAGAAAAATAAGTGAAAGCATTCCCTAATTTATTACTGGATCACATATATAACAAGAGGCAAAGACATGTACCATTTGACTAAATGCTCACTGATGACCCTCAATGCTAAATTTTATGGCCTCCAACCTTTTTTCCTTGCTGCTCCAAGAGGATATCTACAAAGACAAAACCAAACAAGAAATCAAAGCATAACGTATATCAAATATTCAATCATAAATATTGTAATAGATTAAGGAGGCTTATAATAAACATTATAAAACATGCATATGGGAAAGAAACAAATATTTGTATTGATGATAAAGAGAAAGAGATTTACAACCAATTTCCTTGATGTTGGAGTATCCTTGCAATTATCCTCAACTAATGACTTTCAAATGAAAATAACTCCAATGGAAATTTGAGCAGCATTTAGGTAAGTTCAGAGGTATCAAATGGAAACCTGAATCTCTTTGGGAAAATTATACTTATACGAAGGAGTAGAATTTGAGAAATCCATGAAGGGAGGAGAGAGATCCACAATGAGTGGGATGGATACACTATAGGAGGAAGGATGCCTGGGATATGGGGAGATCGAGCTTAATATCAACCACACATAAACTTATATCATCTGCCATAAATCATAACTAAATTGAAGAAAATCGAAGTGAATGTAAATTTAATTTTTTGGGGTAATTTTAGTGTAGGAAACTTAATTTATGTTGGCTTTAACATTTTTATTTACTCAAATTTTAGTTGGAAATCTTACATACTTTACCCAAATCATTTACAGTTTTCCCAAATTGCTTTCTAGGTTATGATTGAGCATTTCCTACATTTAACTTGGTGATAACTACTTCTTGTTTGTCCTTTTTCCTTATTGTCCAAATGAATCAAATATAGAAAATTAATATATTGTAGGTTCAATTAGAACTTTTGAATCTTTTTGTTTATATCACCGCCTAAAATTTTTATTTGTCTAGTTATTTTTAACCCTAGTTGACTATAGAAAACATTCCTAACCATCTTCTAGGAGGATAAGAGCCATTACATCTTCTTGTTTTCTCTCTTTTTCATAATAGTAAAAAATCAATGTTCTTTTTACTTATTTACTTTAAAAATTTAGGTAGGTCTATAATACCAAATATTAAGTAAATACCCTACAGAATTAATTCCTAAATCTCTTACTTGCAATTCATGATGCTTAACCAATATTAAAGATAACCCATTGAATTATAAACAAACCATAGATTATAACTAAAATTAATTAAATAATTCTAATAAAAAATCAAACATTATAACATTAATTATTTTCCAAATATTGAAACTATCTTATTTTAAGACCAATTGAAATTAACCTTTTAAAAAATGGTAAAATAATTTTATTAATTATCCACTCTCAATATATTTATTTTCGAAATATTTTATAGATTCCTTTCACATTCAAGATATCAATGAACCATGGATATCAATGTGATTCTATTTTCATACCAGAAATAGTTAAAATGGACAATGATTTTAATTAATTTTTTTTGTAAATTTGAAACTTAGTGAGTTTCTACTAATAACAAAAAGGATTACATTGAGTACATATAGTTAACAATAGACCATAGGAACTGACCTGGGAGATCTTTCCTCCAACCACATATGATGTTTTAGATACTTTTTCATCAAACACTAGAGGAATTCAAGGGTTTTCCTCTTTTCCTTTTTCTCCTACGAACATCTACTTGTCCTACAAATTTATTAGATACAACAAAGGAGGATTGCATATCTTCATTTTTTAGAGAAAGATCCATCTCTACCACCTCCTCCAAGTGTGGGACATCCCTATAACTATTTGAATGATCAGACTCGTGTGGTTACTTTTTCCCACTGGTTGTATCCATGATTAATGTTAATGAATTTTCATATTCCATTGGAAGAGGACACTTTTCAATCGAGGGTAGAGGCATTTTGACCGTGGGCTCCATATGATATTGCGAAGCTAAAGAATCAGGAAACTTTTTTTCCTTTTGACTATTAAAATTCTTATTACTTGTCATGTTCTTGACGTTTGGAGATTCCTTTTGACCACACCATCCATGGTTGGGTTTTCACGACTTTGGGGACCTTGCTACCCCTTTATAGGCAACGGATGCACTGTGAAGATGTCTGGGTTGCTGACACAATTTGCATCTAAAATATGTGTTTTCATAGTCTACAGGTTGATGGTGTTCCTTGTCATTCCATTTTAGCATAATTTTATCTGAGACCCGCAAATAAATCCATTTGAACACATATTAGGATAAATGAGATAAACCCATTAGCTAGTCACTCACCATCTATTTTGACAAAGAGTCTAAGACCATTTCCAATAGCTTCAAGGAAATCCGATTGAAGCCATTGGAGGGGTAAGTTTTGGAGCCTTACCCAAACTGGAGTAGACAGCGTCTTCATGAAGGAAAATGCTTTAATTATCACACATTACTTCACTTTTATTTTAAAGAGAAAATTATAGTTTTTTATGTAAAAGAATTATTTTCTAAGTTTAATTTTTTATTAAAAATGAAATTTTATAACAAGAAAATTAAATTTATAGAAAATTTGTTATTTTATATAATAAAAACATTTATAAATTTAACTGTTTTAATAAATAAAGTATTCTATTTTTTTATATAATGCTTTTCATATTACGCAAATAAAATGGACTCCTTTTATCTTCATCAAATCATATTTCTTTATAATAATTTTATTTCTAATCAAATTTTTATTTAGTTAATTTTTTAATGATATTTATATTTTTATATTTTGTCTTGTAAAATTTTATTAAAATATATTATACAATTATTTTCTTATTTCGTATAAACTTGTATTCCCTATGTCCATATTTTAAATGTGCATAGTATACTTCAAAAGTTTATTAATAATGCTCCCTAAAAACCAATAAACCTATAAATCCTCTAGGTGCTAATTAAACCCCTAAACATGCATGAACCCCCTAATACCTTAACCCCATTCCTCTAAGCCCTTAAACCCATAAACCCTAAGCCCTTAACCCCTAACCCCTAAACCCTTAAACAATAACCCCTTGTCACTAAGTGCATAAACTAATTAACCCCTAACTCGACTCAACCCCTTAATTAAACCTAACCATAATAATAAAGTAATATTTGTCCACATCAAGATGACAACATAGGTCAAATATCTCCCAAAAGAATATAAACATTTATAACACAAAGAAAATATAATTTACAATACAAACACATATAACTTAAAATACAATATACATAGAAATATTTATGAAAACAATCGACAATACAAAGGCATATAATGAATAACTTACTAATGGATGATATTCATGCCCACCTGTAGTGTCTCCATAGTCTGTATAATGTTTTTTAGTTTTTTTATTAGAAGTCTCCTTATCTTCAAGCCCTTGCATAGTTTACAAGGGAAATAACATTTCGATCCCACATTGAGGTGTCCGATGTCAACCCCACATCTCCTTGGTCTCCTTGAGGAATGTTATGTGACATTTTTCCTCGCCAAAATTTTAGTGATGATTTTCCTTAAACATTAACGTAAAAATAGCCGTACAACCTTTCAAAACCATATGAAGTATAGCAACTATGTCGAAATTATATGATATCGAGTGAAAAAATCAATTAATGAAGGAATTCGATGTTATTAGATGACAACCTGGAATTTGTTGGATATTTGAAGCTGAAAAGCTAATGTCATATATTCAAAAGTAAAGGAAATTACATTGGATATCTGATGACTATTAGTATTTAAGAAAAAAATACAAAGAATACATTTAACCTCCAATAATTTTTCCAATTTTATCTGTATTGTTAGATTCCACTGTTGGATTTTTTGTCCGTTTGTATTATTGAATGCGGTAAAGTTATTGGTAATGGAGTTTTTGAATAAAATTCCATGCACTCAATGCACCTATATCTTTTCCAAAAGTCTCAAATTATTGGGAGTACTACTTTCAGCCTTATTTTTTCATTACGAATATTTGTTAATTACTAATGTATGTGTAAGAAATTATAATGGAATTCCTATTGTGTAGTTAGCTTTATTGGCTTTAAACTATATGGTTCTTTTTACACAGTATTTTGTCATATCTCCTATTCACTTCCCATGCCATATTGTGGAGTGCCAAAACATTGACTACTGTGTAGCATATCCATGATGATACACACACTGAAAACTCCCCGAGGAATCAAAGGAAAGCTGCCTTGAAATCATTCTGGAGAAAGTTTCCTAAGAACCGAATTTTTGGCATCAACACATTTTATTCCATTGCCTTCCCATGCTGCTGGAAGGTTGCTCAGTTAAACACTCGCACTAAACTACTTCTGGAAGGATTTCCCAATGTCAAGGAGAGACTTCACTCACTAGAACCTTCGGGAACAACGAGTTGTATATTGGTTGTCATTGATATGGTTAGGCTCTCTCATTTGGGCCTGTTGATCTTATCATTATCGGCTTTCCCCTTAATATGCTGACCTTCCTCCCTCTTTTTTGGATCCCTAATGCCCTCTCCCTTCCCATAAATTCACTCCCTTCCATTGTCAAATGGTTAGTGATTGATTGACGCATCCCTATTCCGAGATTACGATTGCATGCTACCCATTATAGATTGGAAAAGGAGTGCTTGAAGAGTATTTTCTTGGACTTGGAAGTCCACCCAAAGGAAGGCTCCAACATCAAGGCATACATCGTATGATTCACTTTTTAGTTTCTTAATATACATTATATGTTAACTTTCCATAATTGTGTAAATATTTATGTGATTAGCTTAATGTTCGTTGATCTATTAAGTAGTTTACATTTGATGCATGTTTTATATGTTCTCGTATCTTGCATAGTACTTTGATCTTCCTTGCAGGTTTTTGGATGTGAAGAATAACTTAGGAACGAGGCCTGGAGTGAAATATTCAAAGTCATCTCTGGGGATCGAATGATTAGTATCAAAATGAGGTAGGTTCCTCCTTCCTACTTCATTTGTCAAGCATAACCTATGAAAGCATGTATTAGATTTTTCGTTTGTTGCTAGACCCACTCATTGGGCTAGAGGGATCGCCCAATTCACAGAGGGGATTTTACTTTACAACAAAATGGAAAATCCACTGCAGAAGCTACAACATGTTCATACTCCTTTCTCAGCTAATATCTAGATCAGTTTGACTGACCATCATGTTCCCAATTAGTTCGGGTTAATATAGGTTTGCACAATCATTGGTTACTATCTTAGAGTTCTCAGTATAGAAGAGTTGTGAAATTCTTTTTATTTTTTCTTTTTTCCTCGACCAGCACGTTTTTCAATCTGACAGTCATGCTTCCATCGCACTTTTTCTTAAAATAGTCACGCTTATCCCCTATTTAGCGCCTTTTTTTCCTTAATAGCCACGTTGATCCATGAGATTGGAAAAACTCAGGGTTTCTCTGTCAAACCCCAGTGTGTCTGAGCCCTTGTGATCTTTTTCTATCCTAAATGACTGGTTTTTGTTGATGTTCTGGTTGGTTTCCTTATTTTATTATAAAATCCTTACTTCTTTCGAGTTTAAAGTGTATGAGTGCAGTTTGATTGATTTAGGGTTTCTAGGTCGATTGGTTTCCTCTTGCTTCTTGTGAGTGTATTTGGGTCTCTGGTTTTTGATTAGGTCTATTTGTTTGGTAAAATCTCTTGAAACATTGACTTGAATTGATTTCGGTGTGTCTTGTGAAAAGTTTTTTTTCATGCATATTAGGTCATCTTGCATTTCAAATGCATCATTTTTGTTTGTCAAACATAGATCATATTGTTTAGTTTGCAAACTGAAATGAGCATATTTGATTATCTATTTGAAAGAGGAAGAGAAAGACATCTTCATTGAGTGCTTTGAATTTGGTGTTATTTTGATTGATTCCTTGTTTCATTTAGGAGCATTTTGGAACAAAATCTTCGTTTTTGCTTTAGTTGAAGCTTAGTTACGTATAGACATCTAAAATTAAAAGAGAATCATATAAGTAAAACTACATCTTAGTGAGCTGAATATCATTATTTTATTTTATAGATTACATATTTATTAGTGAAAGTGAAGTTTAGTTTTTCTCTTGAATTTTGCATTTGGAAAACATTAGTGGAGGCATATTGTTTGATGAATTAATTTCTTGTACTCTCTTCCCTCCTTAGCATAGAATTCATTGAAAGGAAAGGTTTCACTTTTCTCATATAGTTGCATACTAGTATTCAGGTGACATCGTTTGAGCCCAAAATTGAAACCTAATTCAAGAAAAACTTTAAAATTTACAGAATTAACCTAAGGAGCATTTGGAAACTAACACAAACATTTTGAGGTCTAGGCTAGAGACGTGTTCTGACGTCTATAAATCTAGCAGTTGTCATTAACTGCCTCCATTGTATCCTGGGGGTTAAATCTCATTCTAGTACAAAAGTATATCAGAGGTTCTCCAATAATCTAGGGTATATCAGAGGCACTCTAGTATGGTAAGTATATCAGAATTCTCTCACCGAATGGTTATGCATTAGCCAACTCTAACATGGACTTGTGCTCCCCACACTATCGATTATATATTGGGAGACCCCATTAGGTTTCTATCCTTTAACCATAGTTAATTGTGTGAGCCGCCTTGTAATCTTGATACACCGAACACATCATTCGAGGAGATCAGTTGTTGTACGTTAAGTCCTTGGTTTCAGCTAAGGTGTATATAATGGTTCACAGATACTTTGTAAACCCTCTTGCCTAGTACACCCTTTTTTATTTATTTCTTGTTTTAAGTTCTAAAATTAAACTACCCACGATAACATGACTTACCGATGCAGTTATCCTTGGCCTCATATTGCCTAATTAATAGTAAATTTTAAATTGTAGGCTCAAATAAACCACCCCTTATATTTTTTTTTGAGAAAATATTGGCGTGGTTGAAACACCAGATTCACCTACATTCCCCTTCATCGTATGATACTAAAGGGTCATCATAAGGATCTCATCCTGAGTTTTCACAGTCACTTGAAGCCCAAGGTCTTGAACTTGGAATTATCCCAAGTATCCAAACCCTTGCTTCTCGTCTTCCACCTCGAGACTCATCATCATCTCAAGAATCTAATCCAGAAACCTATGAGAGTCCATAGAGGTTTTTTTTATTCCCTTTGAATTTTCTTTTTGATCCATTGGTTATATCTCCTTAATTACCTTATAGTCCATACAAAAATCCTGGTCTACCTTTGGAGTTATCTCCGCGACAATCTCAGATTCCTCCTCACCAACTATTTCCACCCATGGCTTCAGAAGGTGAGTTTCAAGCCTCTTCTCAAGGTCCCCCAGAAGTCTCAGCTACTCATACTCTCGGTGTTGATAATGATTCTGAAAAGAATTTCCACCTGAAGGTTATCCATATGTGGGAAGTGTTGTACCTCCACCACCCCCTCAAATAAGCGAGCCCTTGTTCCCAACAGGTTATACATATTTCGCTCAATTCGTTTTAGGTACTCCAAGTGTGTCTTCACTTTATCACAATCCCATTTGGTCATCGAGTGACATGCCTACTTCTAGTCCATTTTTTTTAAACATGGCCTCCCGAATTTCTATACCATCTGTAGTTTCATTAATTCCTGTACAACCGACAATGATAGTTAGTGCAATCAATGTCCCTAAAAGTTCCCAAGGTCCTCCATTATGTGGACAATATGTGCCACCACCTATCCCACCACATGGGGGGCATAACCACCTTCACCTTATGTATCTCTAGTTTTAGGTGGACCTTATATGAGTGCACCACAAGCTCATGCTATCGAAGGTAGTCACAACGTTGGCAGAGTACCTTGTCCAGTGGATCATCAATTCCATTTGGATCAGGCCAAATCCCATATCAACAGCCTCCTTCGGCTCAGATACCCTGCCAACAACCATACCCTTTGTATGAATCTCAACAGCCTCAAAATCCACCCTTTACTCAACAGTCAAGATGCCAAATCCAATCTGGTTTAAATCTCTCATTTGGGGCATATGGTCAAATTCAAGTTGGAACTTATGAGTACCAACTTGGAGCTCAGCAAATTCCACAAGGAACTTACCAACAACAACAACCTTATGTACAACAACAACCTTTTGTTCAACAAGTACCTTATGCACAACAAGGACCTTACGAACAACCATTCCAGCAGCAAGGACAACACTTGCAGCAACACAAGCAACCTTTATATCATCAAGGTCAACCCTTACAACCACAAGGTCAACCACTACAATAGTAGGGTGAAAAACTTTATCACTAAGGCCAATAGTTGCAAAAACAACCTTATAATCCATAGGCCTTGCAAATTGTTTATCCACCTTATGGTTCTCAATGGCCTATCCCAGGTTAGTATCAACCTTACCCTGGTCAAAACCCACCTTTGTGGGTGCATAATCAACATTTGTATGGTCAGAACACCCCTCTGTGGGGGTAATATCAAGCTCCTTATGGTCAAACTCTACCACTTTGGGGGCGAAACCCATAACAACAAGGATGGAATCCACAAGATGGGCATTATCAAAGGGCTCCCATGCCTTTTAAGATGCAATTGCCATTTCTAGCAATGTTGGAACGATTTGATGTGTCAAGGCTCAGTAATGATCCAATACTTCATTCGCCTTATTGGCCTCTGGTTCCCACTAAGATTCCTCAGGATTGTCTGAAATTTGAAGGAAAGTATGGAGAAGACCCCCAGGCCCATGTTATGACTTACCATTTATGGTGTTCATCCAACTCCCAGGTTGAAGAATTTGTTCATCTATGTCTCTTCCAACCAACTTTGACAATTGCTGCCATGAAATGGTACATCAAGTTACCTCGAGATTCCTATCAATACTTCAATTCTTTGGCAATGGCCTTCCTTACTCACTTCCAATTACCAGTTCATTATGAAACTAGTACCCATATGCTTACGTCTCTAGAACACAATATTGCTACCCAAATCTCTGATTATACCCATGAATGGAGACATCGACATTGCCTTATCAAGTTTGATATACTTGATGAGGTGTTAGCTCAATGGTTTACCAAATCATTTGTCAAAGAAATTGCTACAGACATAGCAATGGGAGGTTGTGTGACCGAATATCAAGCCATTTCCCATGCCCAATATTTAGATTTGGTGTATTCTCAATCCGACACATTATATGATCTCTTTCCTGATGCTCCAAGGCCATCTACGGATCTATCATCTTGTAGATCTCCAGACATACCACCTATTAATGGTATTATTAGATCACAGTCTTAAACTTACAATAAAGCTTCTTCGAGGAAAAAATCCTTTTCGAATACTATATCCAATCCTCCTTCGAAACCCTCTTCAAATGTTGGTAAAACCTTTGATGTTAACGTCATTTAGTCTATCATGGAAAAAAAAGCCTCCAAAGGTAAAATGAAGGGTAAAGGAAAAGAAAAATCTGATACCCAAAATAGGATCCTCCAACTTCTTCTATTGATGGTGCATCGAAACGTAAGCCCAAATATCCTTGCCTCATTTGAGAGGAAGATCATTATACCAAGGATTGTCCCTATTGTGTGGAAGTTAGTCACTTGTTAAAAGGCACTCAAGGAACACTGGTTGTACTAAAATCACCTTTCGCATCACAACAAACCCAATTGGTAGGACAACCATAACATTCTACTTCCTTAGCTTCTCAGATTTACATGAGTGGAACAATGCCTATTTCTATTGCCACCCACTCAAAAGATTGTCAAACTCCTCAAAAGTAGGTTGTGGAGAAAGAAGTTATTGATACACATTCTACTTCTACTCCACCCATTTCCATTCCTCTTCATATTGAGAGACCTAGTAGTGACTGTGTTATCTGACCACCTCCCAAAGGTGTTCTTTAGAAATCATCTTACAATGTGAATGCGCGAGCTGCCCAACATTAAAATATTGTCGAAGATTTGGCTCAAGTGCCTTCGGCGATGTCTGCCTTCGAAGTTCTTCAAACTTGTCCAACACAGTGGAAAGCATTACTATCTTCTATAGGAGGAATTGACCCAACATATTTGAATTTGACCACTTTTGACCTGGAAAATCATGCTCCTCATCTTCCCCATCAAATTTTGTTTTTAATCCAAGTCATTATTAAACGAAAGACGATTCATCGAACTATGATTGATGAGGATGCTTCCACCTACATCATGTTTGTTTCATGCTGGAAAGCCATTAGCTCTTCACCTCTGAACCAGTCTCCGAACACCTTAGAATCCTTTAATGAAAGAGGATCTCGTCCTTACGGTATTCTCACAAGTTTTTCCATCACATTGGAAGGGAAATTGTTGAATTAGAAGTAGACGTCGTGGATTTGAATTTGAATTATAACCTTCTACTTGGATGAAGTTGTACTCATGCTATGTTTTGTGTGGTTTCTTCTTCGTTTTATGTGCTCCATTTTCCTCATGAAGGGAAAATAGTCACGGTTGATCAGTTGGCATTTTTCTCTTCTTGTTCTTCGAATCGCAGTGTACCATATGTGGGAAATACTGACATTCCTTATGATAGCATTGGGGAAGGAATTTTTAAAGATTCTTCTCTTATGGGAACTTCCCCCCCCACCTCCTCATGTTGCTTCTATTAACATGACCTATACTTCTTACGATCCTTGGATCATTCCATCTCCCGATCAATTTAGTTCTTTTGGCGATGTTATGCCACTCAGTCACATAGAACAAGCTTACCAATCTGTTGTTTTGGGTTCAACGGTCGCTTCTGAAAGTCATACTACTCTTAGTATGCATCTAGATGCATATTGAGAGTCTCCTTAGCATGGTTCTTGGGATTCTCTAGATCCCTTGAATGAGACATTTCCCACTGATGAAATTATCACTGAGGTTATGTCTCTTAAGGAAATTCCCTGGAATGATAGTCATCATCCTTCTTCATTTCTTTTGAGTCATGGCAAGATTTCATTGTGTGCGGATACCTTTGTTTCCTGTATGCTTACCCATCCACTTCAAACACCCATCTTGGTGCATGAAGTTTTGTCTGAGGCAAACATAGGGAACATCATTTCTACCTTTCCCATTGACATTTCGGTCCAACATCAAATTGTCAGAATATTTCAACTAGGGGCATCTTTTTCTCGCCATGAGATTAAGATTTTCTTGCCTTCTTTCATGATATTTTCTCATTGAGTCTTTACGGTTAACCCATTATCACAATGGGGTATTCATCCTATGAATTGTAATCCTTAGTTGCTTGAGGGGCATGAGGCATTGTCATTTATGCGTTTTATTACAATATTTAGCCAAGTTGATGCTTACACGTCATGCCAACGGTAAAACTTTGCTTTTATTCTCAGTTGATCAATTACCTGAATCCGTAAATGGGATCCATATAAAACCTTTTACGCATTTTTCGTGTAAATAATGATGTACATTAGTATGTTTTCATTAGTGTGCAGTGTGATTTTGGTGTGTTAGTTGTCTTTTGAAAACTTTTTCCTTTGCTTACCTCGTGGTCTACCTGGTTTGCATATGGCATCCAACCATTACGCCAGTTTTGCTAATGGAGCTTGTCATAGTACATAGAATCTATCTTCCATTGAATGGGCAATCTATGACCCTAATGGTGAGTTAGTGAATTTTCAAGGTATATGTTTAGGTTGGATGACTAATAACATTTCCGAATATAGTGCGGTCATCAAGCTTTTGTCAAAATTTATCGCTCTTGGCATTAGAGAGTTAATCGTAAAACTTGATTCGCAACTCATTGTACTATAGCTTAATTGACAATATTCAGTTAGAAACCCTCAAATTTTGAGAATGTATTTGTGAGTTCATCAATTGGAACAAGACTTTGATTTTATTACTTATCATCACATTCAGAGATGCATGAACACATTAACAAATGCACTGGCTGATTATGTGTTAGATAGACATTTGTGAAACTTGTAAATCATAAAACATCACAAATCAGATATGGTAAACAGGAAAACATGTGTGTGTGTGTGTATGTATAGATATATATATATATATATATATATATATATATATATATATATATATATATCGACTATTTGCAAAAGAGTTTGTTGCATCAAAATAACAAAAAATTTTGTTTCGAGACACATGGCATTGTAAGCCTACATAGTGTAGAAAGTAAAATAGAAGTTGGCTACTCGCCGACATGATGCTCATGATAACACAAGACGACCCTAAAGACTTGGCTTGACAGTCGATGCAGTCTAGCAGATACCCCTACTATGTGCCTATGATATCATAATGGCACCTCATCGATCGAGGTATACTCGATATCCCCCCTGGTTACGCTTTCTACATTGCGCTCTACCTCGACGATGCGATCTACTCCCTCTACATATGGAGGAGCATCCTCGATTTGACGTGCCACTCACCTAGCTATTGGAGAAACCCCTGGAGGTCTCTCTGGTCCAACATATGCACAACATTATAAGTCAAATGTCAGTACCCATATAAAAATTGATAAAAACTTCAAAAAATTTCAAAAATAGCTTTTTACCTAATTCAGGTAATTTTCATTGATCATGATTATATGTTCATGCAGCCATCTGAAAAATGCAAGAGGGAATGACATTTGTTGAACACCCCCATGTCACGGCGTCAACTTTCCCTATCTGAGAAAAAATGGATATCTGGGTGTTGGCAAATCCACTTCTAGACATTGATAACGAAATAATGGTACACATTCTAGGATGAATGTCACCAGAATACATCCAAAACCAAATTGTTTTATATTTCCCCTCTGACACTTAGTTAATTGGCACTTCATGCATCCCAATAAACCTTCACACCAGTTGAATATCGTGGAATTTAGGCATTCAATCACATACTGGAAGTCAGACTGTGATGCCTAATGCAACTCTTGCACCCTAACTATTACTGCCATAGTGTGTAGGATGGCTCGCAGTGGGAAATTGGTAATGCATTTTATGTCAATCTTCCCACTGTTACCCTTTTTGGCTCCCTCAAAATGCCTTGCAATAAGCATATCTATGCTCTCTCCTCTAGAATGTGATCTAGATAACTGCACTAGTTTTCCCTTTTTGGACAACCCAGTAATGAAGTATATGTCGATGACCTCTATCTCAAGATCTTAATCCCTGAACATGAATAATTGGTGATCTACATCCCACCAACTGATTAAGTGTTGTGATAACTTGGGTTGTGCTCTAATCCTGGGAATCATGAAGAACTTGAGCGATCCATATGCTTGGAGGGCATCAATACAATCTTCCTCCTACATAGCCTAATGGTCTTTAGCTTCATGACCCCTGTCTTTCTAGTCGATCAACATTTTGGACTAGTTTTCCTGCAAAACATCAATAAAACAACACTTCATGAGCATCCATGGAGAGAAAAATCAAGATTAATTATTTTTCATAGAATATTTCACTTCAAATTTTTACCTTAGCACTAGCTTGTATGTTTAGTATTTTTTCGCAATGCCAGCGCAAGTGCCCAACTGGCCTCAGGGTGAACAGCGCAAATCCAATGGGTGAAATCCGTGCTCATCACCCACGATGTAATTTTTTTGAAAATCTTCCTCACATCCTATCCTATGGATGAAAATGCATAAAATGACTACCAAAATGAAGAGGAAGGAAAAATCTATTACTTCTAATACGCGGCTCAAGAAATGGTGTCCCAGATTGCTTGTGCTCCTTCGGTGAAAATCAAGGTAAAATGAGGTAAAAATGCTCTCAAAATTGAAAATTGGTAAAATGGTAAAAGTCACTTACTTTTTTCCCTATTTATGGATTTTAAATAATATTTTTACCAAATTAAGCCATATTTCACTCATTTTTTAAATATTTTTCCTAGAAGTCAGAAATGTGTGTTTCCTTGTGTAGTGATAGGTCATATGTTCTTAGTAACAGTGATTTACTTTGACTGATTCAATGAGTTTTATTTATCACTTTTTCATACTCGTAAAAATTTAAAGAGAAACTGACGTGCTGAAGTCATATTTAAGCTCTTTTCTAACTCTCAAAGAATGAAAAGATCGTCGAGTACTTGTTGTTTTTAACTCGTAAAAGTAAATGAAATGACATCTACTCAGTATAAGTTTAACCCTTTTTTGGACTGAGCTAGACTATTATATGAAAAAGGAATACCTTAGTCGAACATGGCTAAGAGGTTTTCTTGAATATTTTTTTCTACCTTTTCGGGTTCAAGAGATGATTTAGGAAAAGGGACCTTTGGATTTTTCTTTTCTGCTCCTTTTTCAAACTCTCTAAACTTGAAAAAGATGTTGACTTTCACCTCCATGACAATATTGATTTCCTCCTTACTAGGGCTCGTAAAACTTACTAGGATGGACTCATACAAAGGGTGAACTTATATGACAAGAATATGTTATCCCCTTCAATCTTGCAATAAAAAATATATGAGGTACTTGCCAGAAATGGTGGGGGAAAAGTGAAAGTTTTCATCTCTTATATCTTGTAAGAGCAACATGTCCACCTTGAACATAACACTCATCTGCTACTCCTGTCGGGTTTTGGATGTCATCACTTCATCACTTGCCTTCCTGGGTTTGGGAAATCCATTTTTCGTTTCATATAATCATACCATTCCATCATCATGACCTATGATCCTATGTTGATTCAAATGCTGCTAAACCCCAAAGTCGTGTCACCGATATGTTCAAGAGAAATCATATCTACAATTCTTTTCCACCTGTACACTATCTAACTTTCTACTACAATCTTGAATCATACTTATTTACTCTACTACACCCTTTGTTTCATGTTGATGATGTGGGATTCATTATGGCCCTCCTTTGACAGATCTCTTCCCATCGACTTCAGCTCATTATCTAGGAAGATGATCTAGAAACTCCCTTCGAGTACCTTAGAGCTTGCATGCCTCAATGGCAAGTTCTTCACATTCGACAATAGGTTTACATCATTGAACTTCGATCAGATGAATTCATGGCTGTTTGACTTCAGCTCCATTATTCACATTCATGGATTGTGATGATTGTATCTTGAGAGCCATTTTCATTATTGATGGCTTCTCTCATGCCTGTTAACGGTTTACATCATTGACGAGTAATCAAGTGGTTTTCTATCATGTTTGACATTGACACATCTATTCACATGTTAGCATTCGTACATTGATCGGTCGAGATGGAGCACAAGATCGTGGATTTTTTCTAATAGAATCGAGGTTGGATGGAGTTATGAGTCATTCATGATTGTATACATGTTTCCTCTGGACAGATGGCTACAACCATAAAGTGAGTCTGTATTCATGATCCTTTCTATTTGGATGGTTGTGACCATGTTGAGGATCTTTGCACATGATCCATTTTTATGGATGGACGTGTCCATATCGCAGATTCAAGTATTATTAGATACCTATTCCTGTATTGTTATGCATGATCATTAGATATTTCAATTATGTATATGTATATTCTTGATTTGCAGGTCTCCTGACAGTGTTGTTCTCATCCTTGCAATGATTTGTAAAGCATCTATACCATCACTCCATGTTCTGCCTTCATGATTTAGGGGGCATATGTTACACATTATTTTGTCATATCTCCTGTTCACTTCATGTGCCATGTCTCGAAATTCCAAAACATTGACAACTGTGCAACATATCCATCATGATATAGGGACCAAAGCCTCCCTGAAGAATCAAAGGAAAGCTGCCCTGAAATAATTTTGGAGAAATTTGCCTAAAAAACTAATTTTTGGCATCAATTAATTTTGTTCCACTACCTACCCTTGCTTATGCCAGGTTGTTCAGTTAGACACCTGCTCTTCCAGTGTGGTTTTTCATAGGGTAACTCACACTGAACTCCTTTTGACAGGCTTTCCCAAACTGGGGGAGAAGCTTTGCTCACTAGAACCTTCGAGAAAAATGAGCTGGATATTGGTTGTTATTGATATGGTAGAGCTCTCTCATTTGGCCCTCTTGATCTTATCATCATGGGTTTTCCCCTTGATATGTGGACCTTCCTCCCTCATTTTTTGATCCCTAACTCCCTATCCCTTCTTATATATTCACCCCATTCCATTCCCAAATGGTTGGTCATTGATTATTACATCCTTATGTGAAGATTATGCTTACATGCTACCCATTTTATCTTGGAGGAGTGCTTGAAGAGTCTTTGCTTGGACTTGGACATCCATCCAAACGAAGGCTCTAACATCAAGGAATAGGTTGTATGCTTCCATTTTCAGTTTCTTAATATATACATATGATTTCCACTTTCCATAATTGTGTAAATATTTATGCGCTTAGCTTAATGTTCCTTGATCTGTTAAATAGTTTATGCTTGATGTATGTTTTATATGTTCTTGTGTCTTATATAGTAATTTGAACTTCCTTGCACGTTTTCAGACCTAAAGAACAACTTAGGAGCAAGGCCTAGAGTGAAATATTTGAAGTCATCTTTGAGGATCAAGTGATTAGCATCAGAATGGGGTAAGTTCCTCCTTCCTAATGCATTTGTCAAGAATAATCTAGGAAAATGTGTATTAGATTGTTTAGTTTGTTGCTAGACCCACTCATTGGGCTAGAGGGATCACCTCTATCCAATGAGGGGATTTTCCTTGATAACAGTTCTAGTTTGATTTCTTTGTTTTATTGATTGTTTTTGTTTAGTCTGACTTGGATGAAATCATCCATTTGGGGATATGCACATGCTTGTATTAATATCATGTTTTTAAACTCCTATCTATCAAGAATTTCACCTTTAGATCATGATGGTACCCTATTTTAAAAATTTATTGTTTTCTTATTTCCAGATATCTACATTGGGACAAGTTATTTTGGAGTTTGAGGATGTAGAATCTTGGTTGACAAGGAGAAACCAACAATATGATACCATTTCCAAGTGTGAAAATCCCATACTACTCTCTACTGACATTAGAAAAAGGATTGAGGCTTTAGTGAGGTAAAATTCCATGCTGCTCATATCTAAAGGTTTCTGCAATTTCATGTTTCTGGTGTTGGTGACAGTTTTCTTAAATGCTCACTAAAATTGTTTGTCTATTTTTTTCCTATCTTTTGAAATCCTATATTCAGAAAACCTAAGACTGTCCCTTCAAACTCTTCTTCAAATATAGGCGATGTGAAAGATTCAAATCAGAACAAATCTCTTGGAGGTGAATAGTTGTTAGAGCCAATGGATACTGACCAACCACAAGATCCTATGAGCATGGAAATAGATTGAGTGATTTAGCCTCACACAAGGGTGGTATTAGATAACAATAGGAAATATGTTTAGGTTGGAATGACATGTGCTTTATATTGGTCCCATGTATAATACTTTAAATTTATACTAAGTCGGATATTAGAATATTAGTTTTTTCCTCTTACTTTCTATGGAAGATACTAGTGCGAAGGGTGATAATTCATACTAATAATGGGTACTAGTTTAGAAAACTAGATATGGTTTTGTTGTATTTTGTCTTTATCCACTCCACGTTCTAATGAAGAGTGTAGAGCTACTTAATGGAAAAAATAGTGTTTATCACATTATCGAGTGTGTTTATACCTATGGAGCATTTTCCTTGTCTCTCCAGAATAATAACATGTGCTTATGCACTTCTGAATATGTAAACTACACTCTCACTATTGTGCCAAAGTTATAACATATATGTAATTATAAAGCGATTTAGTAATTTTGAGTAAAATTCACAATGAATAAGTTATAGTGCAATCTTTGAGTATCCTTTGTAAAATGACAAATAGAGTATTATATCATGGCAACATTTCACTTGTTAGAAAATGTAAAGCGGCAGCAATTATAACTAATTTTTGTAACCTTGATACTTTCTTGTGAATCTTAGTTATCTTCTTTATGTTATTTAGTTAGATTTTTTCATCAAACAATATCAATAAATTGCAACAACAAAAGAGGACATAGATATAGGCTCTCAGCAAGGGAAAACCCCCTCCAAGGGGAAAACAACGAAATTATTCTCATCTTAGAATCTTCTTTAAATGAGATATAAAGACCCAATCACTAGACCAATTCCTTGTTCGAGTACCAAGCCATCCCTTCCTCGTGTCCTTCTTGAATCTGCACCAAACTAATATTCCTTGCAACTTCCACTTGCCAACAACAACATTGCTACTCGACTTGCAACTTTGACCCAGCTACTTCGTCCCAAAAACTACTGAAGAAACCCTAATATATCTTCCCTTTTAGACCTTCTTGAAGAAAAACAACTGTTCCTAAGGTCAACTAGTTCATGAGACTAATTTCTCTCTATCAATCAACTTGTTCCTGTAATTCTGATCCCCAACAATAACTTCGCTCCCTGCTAATTCAGGCTTGCAACTCTTACCTCTTTCTGGTTGCAGAAACCCTAGATTATTCACACGTGGGAGAGAGATAGAGCCCCAAAATAGAAAAATTTGTCCTCCCAAATTCTCCTAGACTTTCACTCTTTTTTTCCAGCTTCCTAGCTATACATAAAATTATTTCCATGATAAATCGTACTTTTGAGTGAGTGCCTCCAAATGAAGTCAAACTACTTCCTTATATAGCCTTCTCAAGGAGTCGGATTCCCTCCTTTAGGCAGACTTGAGGATCTCATGGATGACTTGTAGCCTTGGATATTCCTAAACTTTCTAGACTCAAAAATAATTATTTTTACAATTATAAATTTTCTTGAAGGATTTTTTAAACATTATTTTCACTACATTGACTCATGGCAATAAATCCTAACACCTAACAAACCATAGAAGCACGAAGAACATGCTTTTACCTAGAAGACCATAAATAATGAGCATGAAACCCATGATTTAATACTAATATTTGTCTTTCCTCTTTTCATGTTTGTTACATGGGATACATATTGAAAATAGTACAACAATTATGAAGACTGAAACTACTTACATTTCTCAACACTTCCTCTTAATTAGAGAGGTATCCATAATTCTACAACCAATACAACATCATATCTCAAACTGAAGAGTTATATTGATAATCCATACTATGAGAATCATCATCATGACAAACATCGTTCCTAAGGCTTAACTAGACAAGCTCTTATTTTATTCAAGAGCATTACGCTAGGAGGATTTATGTGTGATACCACACTACCTCTCTAAGGTACATACCCCATATAGATGTCCACAAAACTCGTCCATTTAGGACTATTCTTATCTTCGATCTCCATCCCTGATGCCTCAAAGAATATCAGTCCTCTTTGAAAACTATTCTCTTGGATTCCTATTCTATTCTCAAAGAGTGTCGGTCCCGAAGACTATTACCTGTCTTGGATCCAAATCCTCAAGGATTATCGGTCCCCTTTCCTTTCTTGGATGGTATATCCTCATGGTTCAATAAATTCTTATCCAATCCTCTTTCATTCTATTTTCATTACCTAAAGAGAAGAATGCACATGTGATATCAAATATCAATCCTTTGAAGCTGAGACATCATCTCTATTATCCTTTAATCTTGAGAATAGATCCTTCCTCCTTATTCAAGGAGATTCCTTTTTCTCCCTCTCAAAACCAAAGGGGGTTCTATACTTCCTTTTAGACTACAGAAGTCAACAACTTATAGCTTGTTTTCATCAGAGTATAGCTACTAGTTCTCCATAGTTACATGGATCCCTCTTTCCTACACATATCTTATATTGAGATTTGTTTTTTTAGATGTATCATGGTGTACTCTTCTCTCTAGTGATAGGATCCAGATATTCTCTCTTGATCATCACTTTCTTCTTTTATATGAAGTCATTTTGTTGAGCCTTTTGAAGCTTTCTTTTGATCATATCTTCCTCATGAAAGTGATCTTCCTTGACCTTCATGCTATCTCCTCATACAACTACCTCTTCAATTCGAAGATGGACTCATCTTGACTTCATAGTTGGAAAGTACTAGATATTGAGCTTCCGTCAATACTCCTCTAGTTGATATTTCCTCAATTGTCATCCTGTATTTCTACAAAATTCTCCTAGGTAGACAAAATAAAATTTTAACCAGATAACAAAACGATAAATTAAATAGACTTACCTCACCATGTTGACCTTCTTGTATCATCAACATCTTCATCGACCATCCCCACTTGAAATTTCCTTCTTGTATCTGAGTACCCAAGGATAGAACTTCATTACCATGTAACAAATATTTCCTTTGGAGATTATATAAGATGTTAAACTTCTCATATACATATACTAAAGAAAGTCATAATTTATTTATACATAGTAATTCAAATTCTATTCTTTTTTAGCATCATAAATACTTAAGTATAACTTTCATGGCCAACTTTCTTTCACCAAATTCTTATATATATATTAATATTTTTCCAAAGTCAAGTATCCATTCCTATGATTTCATCCAACTATTTATCTATCCATAAAATAAAAAATTCATCCCGACTTATTGCAACCTTTTATCCATTTATTAGCATGTTTCCACATTACATAGAATACATATTATTCCTGTCATAATGGCTTTTGCAAGGAATTATTAATATAATGGTCCTTCTCATAGCACAATGATCCCCTTAAGAAACATGACAACCTCTAACATAGTGTTAGATAATATCTGGATGAATAATACAAAATATTCTATAACACTCTATCCTAGATTATTTCTACCAAGCAACATAATGCTAATATTATATCCTTCTATCCTATATTGCTTATGCATAACATATCAATTAAAATAAAAACATTCATATAGAACCTATAAGTCAGAGGACCTTATTTGGTAGTAAATATCCTTGACCTCTTCCTTATTTGTCTTCTTTTCAGGTTCACCCACTTCTTTTGCTACATGAGCTTCACTTTGATCCTTTCTTTTATTGTTCTATTTTTTAGACAATCCCTCTTAAAGCGTCCAAATTTGTTGCATCTATTGTAGCCGGTTTTTTTTGTTCCAAAATAAAAAAATCACACACAGATATATATATATATATATATATATATATATATATATATATATATATATATATATATATATATATATATATATATATATATATATATATATAGATATATAGAAGAGAAAAATAAAATACCTAAAAGGCCATGGGACTCTTGTATGTAATATTTTTCAAAAATCTAATGTTTTTGTCAAAGATAGTGCATGCCCACTACAACGGCGGTAAGGATTAAATTGGCCATAATATTTTAAATATATTTCATCCACAGAGGTGGCCCAATCCCATTGTAGCGTAGTGGAGAAAGGATTAAATAGTTTGCAACTCCCTTGGTGTGTCTTCATTGCTTACATTGGTACCTCACTCATAGCAAAACCAAAAACACAAGTTCATTGATTGTTATGGAAGCGAGTGCCCACGTAAATTGTTCAAGGAAAACCTGCTATTGGGAAATCTATGTTCATGATTAACCTTGAAAGCACCCCTTTGGGAAACTTCTTACCACCCAAGGTTTCCCTGGGAGCATTAAACGATTTATACTTCATCTATGGTAAGCGAGTAGGTATTGAAGTGAGTGTGTGCCCTGTCACCACCTCCTCATCACCATCACATCGTTTTCCTTCATGCCACATCATCTAATCTTTCCATGTCATCTACCACAATTCTCCATCATGTCATGTTGCCGTACTTTTTGTCCATTTTCACATAGCTTTATTTTTCCTTCCCTTCATTTATAAAAAGTTTTTTTTCAACCGAATTGTTCATTTTTATTAGTTTTCTCACAATGACGACTACTTCTTCCAATAACATTAGCTTCGTCACCCTATCCCTAGAAAATTTCACCAGGTATTTATCCCAACCACTACTCTGGGAATTATTGAAGGGAAATTCAAAATGACAAGGAAATATCTCCTTTCTGGTTCTTCAACACATATTCCCCTCATGGATATGGAGCGTGGCATTGTTGACACAGTTTGTCCTGTTAATCTAAAGGAATTTCGTCAAAATTTCTTGGTTAACCAAAATGAATCAGAAGTATCAACTAGAATGGTGAATTTGGGTCTAATTTCTGCAATTATCTTGAAAACTTATCCTTTCCTAGTGTTTGTAACTTGGTTTACCTGATCTATGTACCCTTAGCGATGTTATTTTATGAATTCCTTAGGAGAGAATATTTTGCAAGTTTTTTCACTATTAATTCACCATGGTGTGAATTTTCCAAAGTCAGACCATTATCTTTGTTTCTTTAATGAAACCCTCCTATCAACCTTTCAAAATGTATCAATAAAACACTATAGCAAACTATATGCTTCTATTATGCCTCCAAATGTAGTGCTACCTTCAGAGTTTGACCAATTTCTAATAACTTGTTTCACTGAAAGTGCCATACTTATGTTGCAATTAATCATAAGAATTTTGGGAAAGGTTGAGACTTTAGTAATAGATTTTCAAGCTATAGGGATATTTCACTTGACGATGCAATCTAATGTGATCATGTATATTCCTACCTTTTGGGAGCAAGCCATTAACTCACAACTCCTTAATTTCAGCATTATTGGTGCTCTAGGTTTCGCTCATTACTAGTGTATATCTTCCTGTATGTGCATTGTTATCACCTAGATTGAACCTCAGGTTAAAGGAAGGCAATGTCAGGGTAACCACAAACCACGCTTAGCCAAGTAGCTAGCCCTACTAGGCCGGGAGAGGGCTCTCTCCGTAAGGATGTCAGCCAATATGACTAGATTAGGTAAGGGATATTAGGCTAGGTGTAGTAGCATGAAATTTTGATTGGATTTTGAAGAGGTTTTACCGGATCAGGAGGAGCTCGATAGTTTAGGGCTAGGGAATTAGGTTAGAATTGCAGGGTGTTCAATGGGGCAAGGTAGGCATAAGGTTTAGCACTCTAGGGTTTGATGGGTGAGGTGTTTTAAGACTGGTGAAAAGCTAGGAAGGGCATGTGATTACCATGGATCCTTCCTAGACTATAGAAAACATATAATGGTGAATATTTCCGCAAAGCAGAGTAGCGATGTTATGAATTCTGCCTATAAAACATGAAAACATTCACTTAGAAGCAATGAAATGATTAATGAAGTACACAAAACATATTAACATATGATCGAAAGAGAAGGAAATGAACTAAAACTCCATACCACATGGATCCCAAAGGAATAACTGCAATTTTTATTAATCTCCTACTAAACTGCTACAAAATGATGTACCATCAAGGCATAAGCATCTAGTTATGTCCAACCCTTTACAATGAGAAAGAGGAAGAAGATATAGGCTTTGTTTCAACCTCCTGCCATCCTCAGGGGTCGAATCCCTAAGATGAGGAGCTAATCTAACCAACACCGAACAAGAAACATGAATATAGGCATCTTAACAACTTGCCTCTAAAAGTGAAAAAACTGATCCATTTGAGCTCAAATTGACTTTTAATGTAATGAATCTACCCTCTACTACTAGTTATCCATCATATTTACATGCCAATTCATCATTTACAATGGTAAATCATCCTCCATGAGAGAAAATCCATGAACACAGTCAAAAAGTGGAAAAATATCCATCCTGTGCAAATTTGCCCGTACGCACAGTGCCACTGGCCCAACACGCAATGCCACAGTCAGGTCCCTTTTGGAGGCCTTCCCGGCATCTAGATTGAGCTCATGATATCTCATTGGAAAGGTATTCAAGTATGCTTTCCAAAACACCTAGAATGTTTTCATTTGAAGCTCATTTTTCCCCTCAAAACTTCATTCTCCCAAGACTACTTCTGTGTGTCAGAAAAGTGGCAGAAATGTCATTTTTAAGGTGCTTTTTGACCTTTTGGTGGACCAGTTCTTCCCCAAAAACATAGAAAATCCATAGGGTGCATGTACTCATTGCTCCGAATCCAAAAATGCAAACCAATTGTGCATTGGGTGCCCTTAGGAAAAGCGCAACGCAGGTGGCACTGTGCGTTGAGCCAGATTTTCTGTGTGTGCAATTTCCAAAATTTGCAACAAACAAAATCTTCTCCAAACCTGACCAAAATTGGTGAGCAGCACCACCATCAAGCATCTTGATGAGCCAAGGAAGCTTTCGCAAGCAACCTAAGCCTATCCTCCTCTTTTTTTCCCTTTAGAGCCCACCTTAGCCTAGCTTTCATTTTTTTGACCCTCATGTTGTAAATTTTGTTTTGGGTCCGGTAATGGTAGGCCATGTGCCTGATCATCTGGTTATCCCTATTGGCCTTCTGCAACAGCTTCTCTAGGTGAAAATTGACTCTCTTAAGCTAAGTCTCTCTATCATCCTCAATTTCCTTCTCAGTAGGAGACAAGGCGACCGGTGCCTCCTTATCACCTTATCGTTTTACATTGAGAAGTTCCAGCTCCTTGAGGACCTGCTTGTCACTCAAGTGCTTATTCTCTTGTTCCAAATATGTGATGACATACTTGGTCCTCTCTAAATTCTCCATCAACGCTTGGAATTGAGCCTCCTTTTCCTGTATCATTATGTCCTTTATTGTTTCTTCATCCTGAGCCTCAAAGTTAATTATTTCCATGCCATGATGGGTATAATGCTACTCTAGCTCATCATGCTCTGTCAAATCAAAGTCTCTCTCTTTCTCCTCATCATCAAAACTTTCCTCCGGGATCTTTTCCTTCCCTTTGTGCAGCTACTGCACCTATACCTTCATTGTTGATGAAGAAGGCAAAGCCCCTTCCACATCCTATGGAGCAAACATTTTCCTATGGGTTGATGAAGAAGGCAAGGTCCCTTCCACATCCTATGGAGCAAACATTTTCCTATGGGTTGATGAAGAAGGCAAGGTCCCTTCCACATCCTATGGAGCAAACACTTGCCTATTAGCTGCAAACAATCTCCCTGTGCCCCTCTGATATGTCATGTAAGTCCTAGGCACCTCGGTAGCTCTATTTTCTTTGGCCTTCTCATCTCTCTTCACCTGAGCAGCGCTAGAAGGTCCTCCTGATTCTTGGGACACTGGTGGAGGAATTTGAGGACCCCTGAAGATGTCATGAGCAACAAATGTCTCCCAAGAGATATTGAGGAGGCTAAGATGATGAATCACAATCATATTGATCAGGGAGTAATGATAAAGACTACTCATCTGCTAAGGGTATGAATTTTTCTACACAAAATGGGCCATCTTTTCAATATTCCTGAATAAGAAATAAGGGAGGTTCAACATCCTCACCCTGATAAAATGCATAAGAAGCTGGATGTGATATGTGTACAGTCTGGAAAATCTGCCCTCACAAGTGAACTATTTCATGATGATTTTCATCATGGGGGCATACTTGTCCTCAAGAAATCTAAAAGGAAAAATCCTTTTCGCCTCATTTCTGTACCTAGATTTGATATAAGGCTCATAATAGTGTTCATCGATGTCCTGTGCCTTGTACCACTTCTCCCCTAGATTCAAAATCCTGGTTGCATCCACAATAATGGAAGGTGAAACTATAAATGTCACCTCAGCAAGAGTCACCTTGTTGTCTCGAAGATGGGGTACAAAAAATCTAGTGAGCTCAGGTGGCGTTGAATTCTCTCTACCTGCTCACAGAACTCATAGAACCATTGATGTCTGAAACAAGTGATAGCCAACTAAGAAGCCTACAATTCGTTGAGGTTTGATGGCTCTTCCCTAATAATTCTACCTTCCTTGTGTGGTTTTCTCTGAAGCTAAGGTCTATCTGTCGAACTGTCACTGCCTGTGTTTTCCTCCTCCTCATAGTCTCTATCTTCTCGGTCCATGTTTGCAAAGTTTGAGACTGTGAACTCCTAGAAAAGGGATGAAGGGAATGAGTAATAGTGATTTAGGAGTGAGGGAATGGGAGATGACCTTGTGAGGTATTTTGGTAGGCTAGAAAATGAATGGAAGGGTATGAATTATGAAAGTGAGGGAGAGGGGTTTGGGCCCTTTTTCTTTGAAATATAACTTATGGGATGAAGGATGATGGGGTATAGAATGTTATGGAGTGATGTAGGGAAGGGGTTCAGGGTTTTAGTGATAGGTGATGGGAGAAATAGAGAGGATTAGGGTTTCTAGAATGTCATTGAGGGAGAAAATAGGGTTTCACATTTTCCATGGTAAATTCCTTTAAACACTTCGATTGCAACTTCAATGATGAGGTAGAGGGAGTGCACTTACTTCTTTGAGAGATGAGAGGGTTCTTTGGAAGTTTTTATGAAGTTTAGAGACTTTTTGGTCTTTGCTACTCAACGCGTAGTGCCAACCACAAATGCACAGTGCCACCTCTTAATGTGCAGCACAGAGTAATTTTTCACTACTGAAACCTCCAAACGCAGAGCGCCAAGCCCAGACGCATAGCGCCGAGCCCAGACGCGTAGCGGTACCTCCTGAATGTGCAGTGCCACTTCAATCCAACTTTTGAATTCCTTATTGATGTCCAAATTGAGCATGGGATAGCTCGTTGGAAATCTCGTCAAGTCTACCTTCCAAAACATCTTGAAATTTTCAATTTGGTGCTCATTTTCCTTGTCAAACGCTCAATCTCCGAAGACTGGTCAAAATGTGTAGAATGAGGTTGGCAAAATGCAGAGTGCTATTTTAGTCAACTTTTGAATGTCTTCCTTAGCTTCAAATTGAGCTCATGATAGCTTATTATAAATATCTCTATGTCTATTTATTATTTTACTCATCAATCAAGTCATTTGGTCACTCGAATTAGGAGAAAGCTTGATTTTCCCAAGGTCACTCCAAAAGTGCATCAACTCTCCTGAGGCAAATAATGTTTTGGACATTTCTCCTAAACCATTAGACCTGTGTAAAAACTGAAAGAGGTTTATCTTCTTGTGTCTATGATGGACAAAAAACTCTCTCACTTTTGTCAAATTCATCTTTTCTTTCTCAAAAACGTCATTTGAATAAAACCTATCCCGATGTTTGTAATAGGGGATTTGTAGAAATGAAGGGAAATGAAGGGGATGAGGGGCTTCTAATTTCTTGAGAAACTTTTGGGAAGTAGGGAGGGATGTTAGGTAGTAGGGGAAAGTGGAATTTCAAGGATTGAGTGAGCGGAAGGTGTGCAAAAGGGCAAAACATAGGCCTAACCTAGAAAAGTGTCAAATTGTAGCAATAGGCTAGGGTTTGTTGGAAAATGATGCATTTGAGGGATATTAGTGATGAGAAGTGTTTAAGAAGGTATATTAAGGATAGTAGATGGTGTATGAGCATCAGGATAGAAGTTTTGTTGATGATTTGACCATCCAAGAAAAATTACCTTCAAAACCCTAGGAGAGGGAAATGAGCCTTACCTAAGCACAAGTGAAGCACAAACAAGGTGTACAATGACCCATTCGAACTTGAAATAATGATGATAACTCTTTGAATGATGGTACACTCAGCCAAACGGTGACATGAACCAATACTTCGGAGACTTTGGAAGGAGTGAAAACAAATCCTAGACCTAATACCCAGTGACCAAATTTTTACTTGGAGACTCACTCAAATGAAAAAATATGACTTTGACACCCTAAGACAACTTTATAAGAGCATATTTGATCACTAGTGGCAGTATGCAAATTCTGACTCTAACATGCATGTTGAAAATTTTATGGAATTAGGCATGAATGTGATAGATGTTAATAAAAAGAAGAAAACAGTTGTAAATTGGACGAATTTGGTCAAAATCCAACCAAACAATGAGGGGTTTTCATACTATATTGCTTCTTTTATGTTAATTGTCTACATGATTGTTAATAATTCCAACCCTCCTAGTATTTTTATAAAAGCTTAATCCATTTTTCAATTGAGAAAATATCTAAAGGTTGGAGATTGGTTTTCATTTGAATATTATATACAAATTAGATTGTATAAGGTAGAGGATTTTCATTATAGGCTACCCTATTTTGTGCCTATGATGAGATTTGCATTGAAATTCATTACGAAAACCCTTCCTGTAGATCAAATACATTTTACTCCATCCAAATAAGGATATCTATTAAAATTTCTTAGGACTATTGGTCCATTCACTGTTGATAACGTACAAGAAGTTGAGGAGGCTGAAAAATTGCTACAAGTAATGATTTTCCAACAGGGAGAAAAATGGTCCTATGATCCACATCAGGTCATCTCAAATGGGATAGTATATAATTCCTATGCCCCTTATGCACGTGCATTAAGGCCAGATCTTAAGAAGTTGGCAAATGGTGGCTTGGTTTAAGCATGAAGAGTTATGGAAGTTGAAACTCCTCTCCCTCTTGAAAAGGGATTGAAAAGGGGGGCGAAAAATGTCATTGATCTTGAGGGCGAGAGTCATCAAAGAGGAAAAAAGTTGAGAACACAACGGGGAGAAACAAAACTTGAAGATCTTGGGGAGAGGCCTTTGAGTGAAATTGGATTTCAGTTGCAAATAGGAGAAGTAAAGTGTGCACCCTCATCTCCTATTCCTGCAGAAGAAGAACTTGGTTCCTTAAGTGTTTTCAACTATTATTATGAAAAAATTGAGGAAATAAATAAGAAAATAGAAGAAAATGTTGCTACTCAGTTGGAGGCTCAATCCATCTTTGGTTATGAAACCATACTCCTTTGAGCCATGTATTTGGAAAGAAGTCAGCTAAAACTATCCCTCACACATGTTTGTTCACAATCATTTTCTTCTAGAGCTGATTTCAAGACAATCAACTTGTCTGTGAATACAAAAGACATTCCTTTCCCCGAAAAAATAACCTACAGTCTGGAGAATTAATTTATAATGATCTAAAAAAACATCATTAATGAAAAGTGAAATGGAGGCCTTGCTAGGAAAGGTAATTAATCAGCTGAAATTGGAAAACGCTAATTCTTGAGCTCTTGAAACTCCAAATAAATAATTTAAGAAGTTAATCATTAAGATTGGGGTGAATCCATAAGATAAAACAAATTTTCAAGGAATAGTCTAGAGATTAAAATATGAGATTCAATCATTAAGAAGAAAATTGAAATTCCCTACTACTAAACATGTCATGGCTCTAGAATTAGCCAAATTGAAAAAAGGGAAGAAATTTTGACTCATGAATTGGTAGAGAGAAATAAGGAGGTAGAATATCTCAAAGAGCTCAATGTAGAATTGTAGTAGAATATAGAAAAACATGCCTACACAATTATAGTGCATCCAGATTGTGAAAATCCCACTGAAAAATTGACCAGAATTAGGACAAAGTTGAAAATTCCAAAGGATGAATTAAGAAGATACAAAAGAATCTAGATGATAATAAGGAGTAGTTAAAACATAAAGAGATACAATTGAACGTGGCCCAAGAAAATGTATCACAGCATCACAAGAACTATCAATTAGCCTGTGATGAAGTGAAATAATTAAAAGAGAAATTGAAGGGAAATATGTTTCTTATTCAGGTAAGAGAGATCATCTAGAATGATGTCATTCAGAAGGTGAAAGAAGTTTGGGATCATATGATATTCATGGATGAGGAGAAATTAATGGTCAGAGATCTTGAATCTATTATCCTCACTAACAAAGATAATTTATTTTCTAAATGCCAAGTCTTCTATGGAGTTGACAAAAATGGATATTGTTTACAAAACATCCATTGTCTCAGAAATAAATAAAATGGTGCATAAAAACATCTATAGAAAGAATGGAGAGGGCAGGCTAGTATAAATCAAGGAGTTAGTGTTGGCTTTCAATTCCAAATCTGACAAGAGGGATCGAGCAGGATTACCTTCATGCTAGGAGAAAAAGGGAAATCGTTTCGCTTGGGAAACATATGAAACATTGTTAGTGGAGGCTAAGAGTAAGATAAATGTTTCCCATGAAAGAACAACAATTCTGAAGGAGTCAACCATTATGAATTACTTACAGAGGGATTTTCAGCTGTTATGGTTAGTTAAAACTCTTTTTACTGAAAAGCCACCATACAACAGAATAACAAATTTAAATATGACCTATGAAAAAATGACACAATGCCCAACTCTTGATTTAGCACTATGTAAGAAATGCCAAGATTTAATATCACCAGCAAGGGTACAAGTGGTGGAACTTGGAGCCTCATCAAGCGTGCGTGCACTTATTTTTAATCTTGAGGAATTATTATATTTTGTAAGTTTAAATTAAACTAGTTTAGCTTTTAAGTTTAGTCTTTTGAGTCCTCATAAGGACTGAATAAGTTAGAGGTAGTTTTCAATTAGTTTTGACAGTTAACAATTTTGTAACCATTTTTAGTGTAAAAATTTTCTTTAAAAATATATGAGGGAACAAGTTTTGGGGTTCCAAATTTTTTCCTCAGAGAGTAAATTTTGTGTAATGTATCGAGACTTTCCTAGAGAATTAATAAAATTTATGGGTGATTCCAATCATCTGTTGGGCATGATATGTGTTATTTCCTTTACTGTAAGTCATTATTTGTTATTCTTATTTTGAGAATGTGTAAAGAAGTTCTTGGTTATTTTCATTAAATAGATTTAATTTTTTTTGAATAACTTATAGTACATATGCATCGTTAATTAAAGAAACCTTAAATTGCACTCCACAATTTCATACTTCCATTTCTTTAATCTTTCATGGTTTCTTCTAATATTTTGTGTATAATTTTTTGTTACTGCAACCTTATACTTTGAGTCTTTCACTGTTTCTTTCCCTCGCTTTACTACAACTGCATAAATCATTTTCACAAATAGCATGGCACCTGAGAGGGTTTATCTTTGTAATTTTTAACCCTATACATAAATTACCCACAAACAAATTCTCAAAACATAAAAATGTACATGGCAAGAAACAAAAAATAAATACACAAATATTTTCCCTGGATCCCAAAACCGGGACTACCAAATTGATTTTTCATTATATTACTTTCAATGTTACAATACATATATATACATGCCAAAGAATCCATACACCCTAATCCATTAACCCTATATTCGAGCATAACCATAGTTCCCTTGACTGGATCTACAAGATACCATGGGAGGAAAACCATCATGTGCAAAAACATGTGCAAAACCCATGCACAAAACCATATGTAGGTCTGCACAACTAATACAGGGTCCAAAAAAAAATTCTTGGGGTGCTACCTCAGACCCTGTATAGGGGTTTTCTGACCCCCCTCAAAGCCCCCGATATCAGAGGCTACCCTCATGTCCTCTAGCCCTCCTCGACTTCACGCGTGGGGCTAGTTGTGGGAAGAATATAACACACACCCAACATTCTCCCACTTGTTTTACTTTCCATATAGGGTGTCACATGAGAGCTTAGTCATTGCTCTAAGCCTATAATGCCCATTGTTTCTCTACACCAAGATAAATTCTCACTACTCACATACTTCGTGAATGCATCTGCAATATCCTTCAAAGTGTCTACCTTTACCAGCAACACCTTTTTGTCCTCAATCATATCCCTCACAAAGTAATATTAAACATCAAAGTTCTTTGTATCTGAATTATAAGCAATGTTATTTGCCAAGAAAATTTCACTTTGGCTATCACATTCTATCCTTATAACTTCCTCTACTAACCCAATACTTGAACACAATCTCTGCAATGAAACTACTTTCTTGCTTGCATGAGTGGCTACCATGTACTATGCCTCTCTAGCTAAAAGTGCAACTTCGGACTGTCTCTTTCTCATCTAACTGACTGTACCTACAAATAGGTTAAACACATACCCACTCGTAGATCTTCTCTTATCCAAATATCTAGCCTAGTATGCATCAATAAAGCCACAAATGTTCAAAACTTTGTCCACTCTTTGTCTACCTTGGTAGCCCAAATCATAATCATTAGTGCCACACAAATATCTAAAAACATTATTCACTATTGTCTAATGCTCCTTTCCTAGTTTTGACATAAACCTACTCAATACTCCCATTGCATATGCAATGTCTGGTTTAGTACAAACCATTGCATACATCAAGCTACCCACTGCACTTACATATGGAACATGAGACATTTCCTCTTCCTCTTCTTGTGCCTTGCGACATTGTTTAGTAGATAAATTTACACCTACAAGAATAGGAACCTTCATCGGTTTACTCTCCTACATATGAAACCTCTATAGTATTGTCTCGACATACTTTCTATGGTTTAACTAGAGCTTCCTCTTTACCTGATCGCATTTAATTTACATGCCCGAAAGAAGTTTGCAGCATCTAGATCCTTCATGCTGAATTTGGAGTACAATTGGGTATTCAAATTCTGGACAATTTCTTTTTTATTTCCAATCAACAACTTATGACGAACATACATGACCAGATAAATAACATGATCAACAATTGATTTAAAGCACACACAGTGATCCACTTTTCTTCTGGTGAATCCAAGTCCCCGTATAAATGTATCAAATTTCCAATACGACATCCTTGGTGATTGTTTTAATGCATACAGAGACATTTTTAACCTGCATACGCATTCTTTCTTACCCTTCACCGCAAAACCTCTAGGTTGCTTCATGTAGATCTCTTCTTCCAGATCCACGCGAAGAAATTTTGTCTTCACATCCATCTATTCTACCTCGAAATAAAAGGTAGCATCAACAAATAAAATTGATCTAAAAGAAGCTACCTTGGAAACAAGAGACAAAATATCACCAAAATCGATTCTTGGCACCTTGGAATAACCTTTTGCTACCATCCGAGCTTTGTATTTCTCCACCTTGACTTCTGCATTCATATTCTTCCTAAACACCCATTTGCTTCCAATGGGTTTCCTTCCAATTCGAATCTCCACCAGATCCCAAGCCTCATTTTTGTGAAAAGATGCCATTTCATCAACCATGGAACACATATTTCATTCATTTTGGAATTAAAGATCTAGAATTTTAAAAAGGCCAAAAAAACTCAATTATAATGATGTCTTTGTAATACAATTTTTCTAATTTTAATGAAATATGTGTAATGGCCTCTTTCCAGATTTTTCCATCCTCTGAATCTACTGTGTCCCTAAAAGTTCTGGAATCATCATAAATAATAGATAAAGAAAAATTCGAGCAGAAAATAGTTGGACTATACCTTTCTGGCTTCCTTTCTGCTTGAACTGATCTTCTCACAACTGGAGTTTATGGCTCTTCATCTTCTGATTCATGTTCTACTTTAGAGTTTGATTCTTCATCCTTTAGCTCAAACACTATCTTCTCAGGTTCCTTTGGTAGGACTTCATGTTTCATAAAATCTTTCACCTCTCTAAACACTACATCTCGGTTGTACACAACCTTCCTTGTTTATGGGTTCCAAAGATTATAACCTTTTAAACCATCCTTATACCCAATAAACATGCACCTTTTAGATTTATTATCCAACTTGGCTCTTTTTTCCTTTGGAACATGTACATATGCATTTCAAAAAAATACCATTAGATGTGAAAGAGAGGGTTTCTTACCAGTCCATACCTCATGTGGATTCTTATCCTCCAATGCTAATGAAGGTGATATGTTGACTAGGTAACATGCAGTCTCGACTGCCTCTACCCAGAATTCCTATCCTAACCTGACACCACTAAGAATGCTACTTTCCTTTTCCATCAATGTCTGTTCATTCTTTCTGCAACTCTGTTTGTTGAGGTGTGTATGGAGTAGTCTTGTATCATTCTATACACACTTCTTACAAAACTCTCCACCATTATCTGTCCTCAACACCTTTATCTTCTTCTTTGTCTAGTTTTCCACCAAAGCCTTGAATTCTTTAAACCTATCAAAGACTTCAGATTTATTCATGGGGAAATATATCCATGTATTTCTTGAGAAGTCATCTATAAATGATACATAGTACATAGAATTACCGAGTGATAGCATTGACACAGGTCCAAACACATCAGTTTGAACAAGCTCTAATATCCCTTTCGCCCTCTTAATATTATAGGGGAAACACACTTGATTTTTCTTCCCATATACACAATGTTCACAAAAATCAAAATCTAGAATTAGAAACAAATTCTACCCTACCATTCCCTTGAAGTATTCGAAGGCCCTTCTCTCCAATATGTCTAAGCCTTTGATTCCATAACATGGTCTGTTCTCCAGATACCACAAGGTTTTCTGCTCCATTTTCAGGAGCCACAGAACTGTTGCACCAATCAATAATAGTGTTATACAAAAGCTTGTACACAGTTCGAATCCGAACTCCCTGCATCAGTACCAATGCTCCTTGAACCATTTGTTGGCATTATGATATAATTGTTGTCCTTAATGGAAATTCACTCACAGGTTAGTTCAGTTTTGATGAAAGGCAACCCTCAGTGTAACATGTCCATTCAGATGTAACAGGGCATTGGTACAGAAGAACATGAAGATGGAACTAAAGCCTACTAATCAGATTGAAGAAGTTGAAGGTAAAGTATGGTGAAAAGCAGTTTAAGATGTATACGCAGGTCCACTTAGTCAAAACAACGTATACACATGGTTCATAGAACAAAAAGAGCATATACATATACACACACTCTCACAAGAAGAAAAGCACGTATATGTTGGAGAATCAAGGAAACTCAAGAGGAGACAATACCAGGGATAAATACCATATTATTAGCCCATAATATTGAGTGGAATAATGACTATTTGATCCCATCCAAGAATACCACGGGTCCTAAGTGGTTTTTGTCTGAGGTATTGAGAAAGGCCTAAAACTATATAAGGAGGAGAAGATCATAAGGCCAAAGCATGCAAGTGGAAAGGGTTACTAAGGAATACTTCTATCTGAAGTATATTTTATGTTGCAAGGGCTATGTTGGTGATTTCATCTAAAATGTTGTTTGCACCTTGAATTCAATGTTGGATCAGGATCATGAGACCTGCAATGATTTATCATTAAATGATCTGATATTGGTTGGGCTAGATCTGATTGTGTACGCCTGTTTCATTCTTTCAATGTCATGACCTGGGTTTGTCTGAAGTTTACAATAGCAACGAAGTTATGAATTAATATTTTCAGATCTATACATAGGTTCATCTCGATAAAAGCGCGTGTACGCGTAGGTAATACTCTTCCAAGTAGTGTATAAAGAGGAAAAGCCTATTCTTCAGATCTGACTAATCTATCTGATCAGTTCTGTTATTTTACTGTTGTCTGCCAATGAAGTCTTCTTAGATCTGAATGTAAAACTGAATGAATAAGAAGTATGATATCTTATTGATTGATTGTATAAGTGAGAAAGGTGATATCTACTACTTCTTGTGTAAAGCTCTTTAAATTGATAGTAGATGTTAAGTATATTGATGGTTGGTACAAACTTGATTCAGAAGTTTTATGTTTCATTAGTTTTGAAGGTATACGCAGGTTTGATTAATGGAAGTAGCGTATACACGCAGGTTGGGTTCAGTAAAGTAGTGTATACATTCTGATGCATGATTTTTTAGGCTGTAGCTAGTTCTTAATGATGATATAGGTTTTGGGTTCAACATAGTGTTCTGGTGACAATGATCTGATTATTCAAATTAACTGATTGTTGGTTGATGCAGTTTGAGTTTCAAAGTTTTTGATGGGTCTAGTATGAAAATTTGATGAAATGATGCCTTCATGTGTATTTTTGTGTACCAGGAGCATCCTGTTTGAAAATTTATAAAGCGTGGTCCCTGGAGGAAGAGAGAAGGTCATAGCCTTCTGTAGGTTGGTGCCTACGTACTAGTAAACACATTGGGTAGTACAAGAGCTAGGGGGTTGCAGCTCCCTTCCAGTAGAATCTGGAAAATGAGAGAAGTTTGTAGCCTTCTACAGGTGGGTGCTTGCATACAGGTGGTTTTCACCCACATTAGGTTTCCACCTTAAATCTTGGTGTTCATGTATGTTTCTTATGTGTGATGGTTTATTCTATTTTTACTGCACTATTTGATAAGTTACTAATGCACTAGTTATAGATCAACACATGACAAATTAACTAAATCACAAGTTCTATGGGTATATGCCGGTTTCACTAATCACAGTAGCATGTGCACGCTAGTTCACTTCACAAAAGTAGCGTATATAAATTTGTTTGGGAAATGAAAAATTATTGATCTGATAATATTGATTCACCCTCCTTCTTAGTCTTCTTTCCAACAATTGGTATCAGAGCAGGTCCTTCAGAAGAAGCTTGATCGCTTAAAGGAGATCTTTCAATATGAATAATCACGAAGGCATGGGATCCATCAGACAACCAATCTTCAATGGGAGAAACTTAGTATATTGGAAAATAAGAACCAGAGCCTATCTACATTCACTTGGAGATGATGTTTGGGAAATTGTGGAAGGAAGATATCATTTTCCAGCAGCAATTCCTACACACTCTGCAGGTAAGAAGTTATATGAAACCAATGCCAAAGCTGTCAATATGTTATTGGGAAGTCTATAAGAATAAGAATTTGTCAAAGTCATGTAGCTCGAGATAGCCAAAGAGATATGGGACAAAATCAATTAAGGCTATGAAGGAGATGCTCAGGTAAAACATGCTAGGATTCAAACTCTCAAAATTCATTATGAAATTCTTAAGATGCATAGTGATGAGAGTGTTACTAGTTAATTTTTAAGTATATATGAGATTGTTAATTGTATGAAGAATTTGGTTGAAGAGATAAGGGAAGCTACTTTAGTTGAGAAAGAATTGAGATCTTTGTCTTCTAAATTTGAGTCAAAAGTGTCTTCCATTGAAGAAAAATAGGATCTTTAAACTATTACTATGACTCAACTCCATGGAATCCTAATTGCCTTTGAAATGAGAAAAGGAGGTCCATCAGATATGAGAGAAGCCAATTTTAAAGCATCAGAAAAGGGAAAAGAAAAGGAAGAGCACAATGAATTAGGACACATTTAAGAAAAAGAATATGAGGTAAATTTTGTCAAGAAGCTTCAATGGGGTTCTACAGGATTTAGAGGTAAGATACCTTTCAAATGCTTTGCTTGTGGTAGAGTCGGCAATTATGCTTCGAAATGTCCTCATAAAGATAAATATGAAAAAGGAAAGGAATATGCAAAAGGAAATAGAAAACATGTTGTGAATAGAAGGAGTTACTATACGCATGAAGATAGTGATGGCTTATCCAATAGTGATGAAGATGAAACTTACCAAGATTATAGACTTCTCATGGCTTATGACAATGATGATTTTTTGGATGCCTTAGAAGAGGAAGTATTTCTTGGAGAAATCACTAAACTCAAAATATGCTTAGAAGAAAAGAATATGATCATTGATACATTGACACACCAACTCACTAGAAGAGAAAAACATAATGAAAATCTAGAATGTGAAATTGTGGGTCTAAGAAAAGAACTTGAGAAGACAAAATATCTTAATCTTAGATTTGCTAATGGATCTGAAACTTTAAATCAAATCATCAAAGTTCAGTGTTCTCCTCTGATAAAGATAGGTCTTGGATATACTGAAGAATCATCTCAATCACAGAAGCCATCAGCCTCCACCAGAAGCTATCTTGATGCAGCGAAGACCAGCAAACAATATGTCAATTGTTAGCAAAGGCTTAACATTACTCATCAGGTAAATCTTACCTAGTTTACTCCAAGGATGAATATCAGTAGAAACTTCAACCAACATGTAAGAAATGCTAAAAGATTCTATGATTGCGCAAACTTCTTTAATATGCAATGTTTTACATGCCATAACTTTGGGCATAAGGGTACTCAATGTGTTGCTTACAAAACCATCATGACTAGAGAAGCACAAAATCAGAGTGTAATAGGAATCAAGAAAATCTCACACAATATCTTTTCTCCTCTTGAAAATGAAGTAGAATGTTTGATTTGTAACAACTTTGGTCATGAAGAATCTGAATGCAGTAGTAAATTTTGGCCATCACTTCAAAAGGAGAAAACATCATTAAATCCCAAGATATGGAGAAAGAAGGAATCTCAATAAGAAATATGTGGCATAGCTCTGTGTGTAGAAGGACAATAAAATCAGTGGTACATCGACAATGGATGCTCCAAACACATGACAGGTGATAAAGAGAAACTTCATACATATAATTATTTAGAAAAGGAAAAGAATGTCTCATTTGGAAATGACCCTCCAGTTGTCATTAAAGGTAAAGGTTCTGTCTTCTTAAAAGAAAAGATTAAAGCTAGAAATGTCATGTATGTAGATGGCTTAAAACACAACCTGTTGAGTGTCAGTCAAATGTGTGATCAAGGAAATGAAGTTGTGTTTTGATCAAACAGATGTGTGGTTCGTGAGCCTAAAACAGGAAATAGCGTGATCAAAGGAACAAGGAATCCAAACAAATTATACATACTCAAAGGAGGACAACAACAATGCTATCTAAGAAAAACAGATGAAAACTGGCTATGGCATAGAAGATTGGGACATCTAAGATTTTCTCAAATAAGAAAAGCATGCAGGCTCAACGCAGTTCGTGATCTTCCAAATATCAGTAACCCAGAGAATACCATATACAAAACATGTCAAGTTAGTAAGAAAACTAGAGTTCACTTCAATGAAAAAGAAGGATCAACAAGTAAGCCTCTTGAACTCATCCATACTGATTTATGTGGACCAACAAGGAAAAAGTCACCTCGTGGAGAAGAATACTTTAACTTATCTATTGATGATTTTTCTAGGATGTGTTGGATAGGTATACTAAAGCATAAAGATGAAGCAATTGAAAATTTTAAAGCCTTCAAAGCTTTAGTTGAAAATGAATCAGATTGAAAAATCAAATGTATCAGATCTAATCTAAGGGGAGAATTCATATCAGATGAATTCTTTGACTTTTGTGAACAACATGGAATAAAGAGGCAATTCTCCATCGTAATAACTCCTCAGCAAAATGGCATGGTAGAAAGAATGAACATAGTAGTTCAACAAATGGCTCGAGCAATGCTTGATGAATCTGGAACTCCTGCAACCTTCTGGGGTGAAGCTACATTTGATGTCATGACTATTCTAAACAAAGCAAATGTTCAGATAAATAGCAATCAAACTCCATATGAAATTTGGTATGGTATGTGTCCTACTTTAAAACACCTTAGAGTGTTTGGAAGCAAACGTTTCATCAAAAGGACTGATGAAAACTTGGTAATTTCGAACCCAGAGGAGAAAAAGGAATTCTTCTTGGTTATTCATCTAGAAGTAAAGTATACAAATGTTATAACAAAAGACTTTGGAAAATTGTTGAAAGAATTGATGTTGTAATTGATGAATCATGCAAAAATCTGGAACAAATGAAATCAACAGAGGAATATGACAATGAGGAAGCTGGGGAATTCTTTCCCTCATCAAATCAAAATGATATAGACGAAGAAACCAATGAAGCACCAGAAGAAGATACAACAGACAAGGAAAAGGCTCCATCCAGGTATGTTCATAAGAATCATCTAGAGTCTCAAATTCTAGGAGAAAAAGGGGTTGGTGTACAGACAAGAAGAGCTCTTACAGGGACCTCAAGTTATTTAGCATTACTATCGTCCACTGAACCTCAGAATGTAAATGAAGTCTGCAAAGATGAATGTTGGGTGAAGGCCATGGATGAAGAACTGGACCAAATTGAAAAGAATGATACTTGGGAATTAGTTCCTAGACCTCATGATAAAAATGTTATAGGAACAAAATGGATATTTAAGAAGAAGCTGAATGAAAATGGAGAAGTTATTAGAAACAAGGAAAGACTTATTTTTAAAGGGTATGCTCAACAAGAAGGTATAGATTTTGAAGAAACTTTTACACCTATTGCTAGACTTGTAGCCATAAGGATGTTTCTTGCTCTTTCTAGTTTTTGAAAATTCACGGTATATCAAATGGATGTAAAATCATCTTCTCTTAATGGAGATTTAGAAGAAGAAGTTTATATTAAACAACTAGAAGGATTCATTCTTGGAAATGATGCAAAACTCGTATGCAATCTCAAAAAGGCTCTCTATGGTCTAAATCAGGCTCCAAGGGCTTGGTATTAAGCCTTGCCAAATATCTACAACAACAAGGTTTCACAAAAGGTTCTACGCATAGAAATTTATACACAAAGGATGAAAATGATAAACTACTAATTATTGTTGTTTATGTTGATGATATCATCTTTGGTAGCAATGAAGAATCCACGAGTGAGAATTTTTCTTCAGTAATGAAACAAGAATTTGAAATGTCCTTACTTGGTGAACTTAATTATTTTCTTGGTCTACAAGTACAACAAACAAAAGATGGTATCTTTCTTTCACAAACCAAATATCTCATGCAGACCTTGAAGAAGTACGGAATGGAAGATTCTAAACCAGTATGTACTCCAATGGTAACAAGATGCAATATTAGTTCTAAAGATGGATCACAAGTAGTAAACCAACCAACTTACAAATGTATGATTGGAAGTTTTCTTTATCTAGCAGGTACGAGACCCGATATCATGCATGCAGTAGGAATTGTTGGAAGGTTCCAAGAAAATCAAAAGGAATCATATCTCCAAGCAGTTAAAAGAATTTTCAAATATCTTCAAGGAACTCAGGACTTTGGTCTATGGTATCTTAAAGATAAATATCTTACTCTTCATGATTACACAGATTCTGATTGGGTAGGAAATGTGGATGATCAAAAGAATACTAGTGGAGGAGCATTCTATATGGGTTCACGGTTGATCTCTTGGTTCAACAAGAAACAAAGTTCGATTGCCTTATCTAAAGCTAAAGCAGAACATGTGGCTGATGCATATTGGTGCACAAAAATACTTTGGATGATGCAAACATTGCAATACATTCATATCACATATACTCCACTCATCTCCATTCTATGTGATAATACAAGTGCCATCAGCATTTCAGAAAATCCAGTCATGCACTCCAAGACCAAGCAAATACCCATTAAGTACCATTTTCTATGAGAACAAGTGCTTCAACAAAAGGTTAAATTGGAGTATGCTCCCTCCAAAGGACATGTTGCTGATATATTCGCTAAACCTCTTCCTAGAGAAACATTTGAATATCTCAAACAAAAGTTGGCAGTGGTTTCTGCATCATCCTACTCTTAAATCTAGTTTTCAAAGGAAGGTTATTATATGTGGGTTTCATGAAGTATAGTCACGTACACATGTGGGTTTCTATGGCTGAAGAGTTGTATATGTTTTTCTAACAAGAAAAAAGTGGGTCTGACTTTGATATGGGTGCTCTGTCTGACATTGATGATTACAGTATAATGATATGCTTTATTCATTGGTTTTTATCTGACTGAAAAAGATGCCTTAATGAATGGCTTTTTGACAATGCATAGGTAGCACAAGTTCAGGGGGAGCATTAGCCTTCACATACATTCAACATTGTTGGCATGATGGTTGTTGATTTTGGCTAAGGCTTCAGATACTTATATGATTTGTTGCATAAGTGATGTAAAGATCTAGGGTGTGATATGACTTCTTTTGTCATGGTCTATATTTCAATGAGTCCTATTGGACATATGATGTAATTTGTATCGCTACTTTGCATGGGATGGGTGATGTAATAATTTGTATATTTATGTCACGTATAAACAATTGGTATATCCCTACTTCGTTGGGTGGATGAGTCAAATATGGTGTATCCCCACTTGGTTGGGTGATTGATGTATGTGAGTCATCGATCATAGGGAGGTCATACTGACTTAGTTGAGTTATAAGGTCATGTTATTCTTTTATAACATATCTTTGGAAACTCATCATGTACTAAGGGGGAGCATGGACAGCATAATGTATATCAAACGTGAATAATAGCTTTGGTTTTCCCTTGCCCCTTGATGTCAAAGGGGGAGAGTATTTTGGTGTTTCTTGTTATCTCTTATAGTTTCTACAGCTTGTAGTAATCAACACCAGCATGGTTGCCATCAAGTCCAAAGGGGGAGATTGTTGGAATTATGATATAAGTGTTGTCCTTGATGGAAATTGATTCACGGGTTAATTCAGTTTTGATCAAAGGAAACCCTTAGTGTAACAGGTCCATTCAGATGTAACAGGGCATTAATAAAGAAGAACATGAAGATGGAACTCAAACCTACTAATCAGAATGAAGAAGTTGAAGGTAAAGGATGGTGAAAATCAGTTTAAGATGTATATGTAGGTCCACTTAGTCAAAACAATGTATACACATTGGTTCACAGAAAAAATAAAAATAACATATACGTATACACACACTCTCACAAGAAGAAAAGTGTGTATGTGTTGGAAAATCAAGGAAATTCAAGAGGAGACAATATGATGGGTCAATACGATGGCATTAGCCCACAATATTGAGTGGAGTAATGACTATTTGATCCCGTCCAAGAATGCCATGAGTCCTAAGTGGTTTTGGTCCGAGGTATTGAGAATGGCCTAAAAATAAAGAAGGAGGAGAAGGTCATAAGGCCAAAGCATGCAAGTGAAAAGGGTTTCTAAGGAATACTTCTATCTGAAATATATTTTATGGTGTAGGGGCTATGTTGATGATTCGATCTGAAATATTGTGTGCACCTTGAATTTACTATTGGATTAGGATCATCAGACCTTAAATGACTTGTCATTGAATGATTTGATATTGGTTGGAATAGATATGATTGTGTACACCTGTTTTATTCTTTAAATGTCATGACATGGGTTTGTCAGAAGTCTAGAATAGCAATGAAGTTATGAATTAATATTTGCAGATATACACGCTGGTTCATCTCGGTAAAAGCATGTGTACACGCAGGCTCTACTCTTCCAAGTAGCGTATACAGAGGAAAAGCTTATTCTTCATATTTGACTGATCTATCTGATCAGTTTTGTTGTTTTACTGTTTTCCGTCAATGAAGTCTTCTTAGACCTGAATGTAAAACTGAATGAATAAGGAGTTTGATATGTGATTGATTGATTGTATAAGTGAGAAGAGTGATCTCTACTACTGCCTATGTAAATCTCTGTAAATTTACAATAGATGTTCAATATATTGTTGGTTGGTACAAACTTGATTCAAAATGTTTATGTTTCAGTAGTTTTGAAGGTGTACGCAGGTTTGATTAACGGAAGTAGTGTATACACACAGGTTGGGTTCAGTAAAGTAGTGTGTACATTCTTATGCATGATTTTTGAGGTTGTAATTGGTTCTTAATGATGATACAAGTTTCTGGGTTCAGCACAGTGTTTTGGTGATAGTGATTTGATTGTTTAGATTAACTGATTTTTGCTTGACGCAGTTTGAGTTTCAAAGTTTTTGATGGGTCTAGTATGAAAATTTGATGAAACGAGGCCTTCATGTGTATTTTTGTGTACCAGGAGCATCCAGTCTAAAAATTTATGAAACGTGGCCCCTGGAGGAAGAGAGAAGGTCGTTGCCTTCTGTAGGCCAGTGCCTACGTACTAGTAAACACATTGGATAATACAAGAGCTAGGGGGTTGCAGCACCCTTCTAGTAGAATATGGAAAACAAGAGAAGGTCGTAGCCTTCTACAGGTGTGTGCCTGCATGTTGGTATGAGTCTGCACCAGTACAAGATTGTAAACATATTCTCTTATTATTAAAAGAAGACAGAGATGACAACAATAGGTGGTTTGCACCAAGATTGGGTTTCCACCTTAAATGTTGGTGTTCAAGTATATTTCTTATGTGTGATGGTTTATTATAATTTTACTGCATTGTTTGATAAGTTGAGAATGCACTGGTTATATGTCAACAAATGATAAATGAACTAAATCACAAGTTCTCTGGGTATACACTAGTTTCACTAATCATAGTAGAATGTACACGCTATTTCACTTCACAGAAGTAGCATATATAAATCTGTTTGCGAAATGAAAAATTATTGATATGATAATAGTGATTCACCTCCCCTCTGAGTATTATTGCCAACACAATATTGCAATTATATTTCTTGAACACTGTTGTTTCACTTGCATCATCCATATTTCTTAAAAAAATTAGATTTATGGCCAATGAAAGAATATGGAGAACACTGAAAAGTGTTGTAATCCTTCCACCTTGAAACATCAACTTGAGTTTTCCATGACCGAAGATTCTAACCTTCCTATATCATCCACTAAGAAGACACCACCACCATCATATTTACCATATTCATAGAACCAATCCCTATGGGGAGTGAAGTGAAAAGAAGCACCTGAGTAAATCATCCATGCCTTGTGATGTACATGTGTACTTGAAGAAGAAGCCATGTACACATCCATACCTTCATCTGAAGTTTTTTTTGCCTCTGGAGAAGGAGTCTCATCGTATGCCTTTCCTTTCTCAAGATCTCTAGATCCACAATCCTTTCTGAATGCCCTTCCTTTCCATGTTTCCATCACACCTTTATAGATTTTCCTCAAGATTTATATCTCCCTCTAGATTTAGATCTCCCACTCGAGGACTTATTTTCATTTCTATTCTAGGACTTCCCTCGTACAAAAAAGGCATCTCCATTATGTCCCTCCATATTTTTTTGTCTAATCTTCTTTGATAGCAAAGATGAGACTATTTCATCAAACTTCAAGGTAGTTGTATTGCTACCTATTGCCAAACAACCAGACTATCCCATGAATCTGGTAGAGAACACAACAAATTGATGAAGTTATCTTCATTTGAAATTTTAATATCAATAGGTATTAAATGACTTACCACATCATTAAAGCCATTCATATGCTCTCTCACTGAGAATCTATCCTTGATCCTCACGTTATACAACATTTTCTGTAGGAATAGTTTGTTCACAAGAGACTTAAACTGGTAGAAAGTCCCTAACTTGTCCCACAAAGCCTTCGTTGTAGCTTCCCTTGATACACTCAAGAATACTGAATGTGAGATACATAAACGTATTGTGCTCTTTGCTTTCTGATCCAAATTCATCCAATATTCATTTGACCTTGCCATTGGTTTAGTACCCAGATATACCACAATCCATTGATCTTTCCACCAGCATATCCTCCATTTTGAGTTTCGGCAACTCAAAACACTAACCATTAAATTTCTTGATCTCTCTATTTCCAATACTCACCTCTTCTTTCATTGCAAGAATCAATCCCACAGATCTTCCATTGAAAAGGGTCTACCACAAGTCCGAGCAATACCCCTCAATAGAAAAGGTGTCCCCTTGAAACCGAAACAACTTTGACTCCAAATGTAACTTTTAACCTTGTACATAAATTACCTGTAAACGAATTCTTAAAACATAGAAAATGTACAATGGTGAGAAACACAAAACAAACACCTAGATATTTTCCCCTGCATCTCAAAACTAGGACTATGAGATTGATTTTTCATTATATTCCTTTCAATGTTACAAGACATATATATACATGTCGAAGCATCCATAAACCCCAACCAATTAACCCTGGATTAGAAGATAATTGTATTTCCCTTCACCAAGTCTACAAGATAACATGGGTAGAAATCCATGATGCCCAAAACCATGTGCGAAACCCATGCACAAAACCCCCCCTCAAACCCCCTGACAAGGGGGCTACTGCCCCCCGACACAAGGGTTGTTGGCCCCCTCTGTGACTCCCTCGTGTAGTGTCCCTTGTTGGTGAGATAGCTTTGATGACACTTAGAGAGGGTGATTTTGATATAATGATATAATATTATGCCTGACAAACTCGTGTGCATGCTTATATGCTATAGATCGAGTTTGGGTCACCTAGTTGATGTGTGATTAGGATAATATCTATGGTTGTGTGTATAAGAATTGATTTTGGTTAAGAACATATTATCTATGTTTTCTCTTTTGGTATCTTAGTTTGGCAATATGTGTATGACATGGATGTTCATTCAGGATTGAGACACATATATCCATAGATGATCATGGTTATGTGGAACATATCATTAGTTATGAGTTATGGATGATACATGATTTATATGATTATATATGTTTAATCTTGTAACGAGCAAGATGTGGTAGGTACATAGTTATTTGCAAATTATAAATGATTGTGGAGGTCATGATACATTATTTTTATGATTTTATATGCTTAATCTTGTATTGAGCAGGATGTGATATGGAACGTGGTTATTTTCAAACAAGGATATTAAAATTTTAAATGGTTGCAGAAGTCATTTCTCTAGAACCAAAATGGTTGTCGAAGTCATGCACAATCATTGGTAAATTGTGAATAAGCTAATTATGAAATTCACTGATTCCTTTGATATATGAGATTGTGATGTGTGCAGGTCTTGGAATAAGGCCTTACCAACAAACCATCAGATGGGTATGAGCTCAAAATTAGTACCTTAAGGTGAAGCATGGAGTTTCAAAGAAGAGTAGATGAGAAGACATGGAAATTAGGGCACGAAGTCCTAAATCCATGAAAGATAAAGACGTGGAGTCTTGTATCTATAATAAAATGTTTAGGGCGTAGAGTCCTGAATATTTAAAAAGATCAAGGTGTGGAATATTGGATCTTTAGAGTAGATTAAGGCTCGAAGTCCTCAATCTACTACGGCATGAAGATGCATGCAATAGGGCTACAAAATCCCTATTCTCTAGAAGAAAAATACCACTCATAGGAAGCTCAGGGATAAATTTCCTTAATAAAACCTCTTTTCTAACAATCCTAGAGTGACTTTCTAAAAATAGAAGGTCATGTCTAGCATCTCAAGCATGAATTTCCGAAAATAGTAAATCACCTTACATAAATTGGAAATCAAGTATAGATGAAGGAAAATCACTTAACTTATCATTACTCAATCCTAATCATTCAATCTTGAACTAATTCTCAATATTATTAATATTATTATTATCTTTTAGGAGACTATGATATTATTATTAAAAGAGAATTACAAGTCACCTTCATCACCTGAATCACTTCACACCTCTCTCCTTGATGACTCTCATGGATATAGGTAAATCTCTCTCTTTTAATAATACATTACACTCTATTTTATGCACTTGTCAAAGAATGGCATATTCCTCTTCAACTCATTAAAGACATGTCATAAAAGATTCCTCTGAAGCTCTCTTTAATGCATATGTTACACTATCCTTAACTAAGGCATGCATACCTCTCCTTAATGGGATGGGTTACACTCCTCTAAATGGAATACAAAGCATCCATATTACTCCTCCTTTGTGACAAGAATTTATTGCTCCTCCTATATATGTGTCTCATGTATTCTCACTTAGGGGGAGGGAGGTGCATTGTGATACCAAGAGTTGGAGAGATTTGAAAAATATTATGAGAGTGAGAGACTTGGAGAGTAGCAATTTCTTTCGAAATGCTTTTGAAATTCCTAATCTAAATTACTATGTAGCTCTACTTGTGAATTTTTATGAGATATTTACAGATTTATTTATGAGCTAACCAATAATGAATGGTATTTGTAGTTGAGAATGTACATGCATGGGGATTAAAACAAAAATGTGTTGCCAAAGTTTTAAGTTCTTTTTATAATGATTTTTTTTCCATTGCAGGTTGCCATGAATTGAATACAATACCATATTATCATAAATTTGAGTTTTATTTTTCTCCATGTACAACTGTAGATGAAGTTTGCACACAAAGAGTTTGACAAAGTGATAAATGAGATAGTAGGAATGTTTATGTTGTTGTTGTTTTAATAAATCGCATCTTTGGAACATTCTGTTACCTTTCCGCTCAACATCAGGGGCTATCCATGCCATTTCACCATTTAAGCCCCCATTTGATTCCAAAAACATACTTTTTAGAACCTAGATCAAAAATATGAGTGATTTTGTAGATTTTTGTTGTCAATTATATGCGTCTGTTTTCCAGCTCTTGATGAAAAACTAAGATTGTTTAGTCCTTGTTTTAAGATGCCAACATTTGGAGTTTCAATTTTTTAATTTTCTGAGCTAAATAGGTTGAAGAAGAATCTCAATTTCATTGCTGCCAAGTGTTTGACAAAATGCCTCAATGGTTGTAGATTGCATGCTTGCAAAGTGTTTGTCAAAATGCTTCAATGGCTGTAGATTGCACGTTTGCAAAGTGTTTGTCAAAAGATATGAATGACTGTAGTTTTTGTGCATATAAATTGTTAGAGTAAAAATCTGACTTACCATCATGCAAAGTGTTTGTCAAAGTACATGAATGGCTATAGTTTTCGTGCATATAAATTGTTAGAGTAAAAGTCCCACTTACTGTAGTTTTTATGTACTAGAAATTTATGAATAGACTATTTGATGGATGTAGCTTCTTATGTCTACATGTTTTTGGTATGAACGTGAAAATTAATTTAATAATTTGCTGAAGTGTGAATAGAGAATAGAATTGTTGTTACTTTTATTATCTAAATCTTTCATTAAAAAAATGGGATTGTGGGAAACAATTTTATAGTGACTTTCTATAGGATTTTGTGCAAGTGAGCATAATAAGTTTTGTCTGAGTTGCATGTGTTCATGGGTGCATTCTTGTACTTCAATGACTATAGAAACAACTACTTGTGCCCAATTTATGCAATGCCATTATTTTACATGACACTTTTTGAAGAATAGCATGCTTTTGAATTAGTAACAGTAGTTGCTTTTGTTTCAATATTCATTATATAATTCTCATGATTGTAGCATTACCTTAATAACTGGTATTGGGAATTTTATTTGACAAATTTGGAAATGTTGTCGGGTCAATATATTTTGTGATTCTATTTCATAAAAATATCATATTTATTAGATTTATTGATGAAGAGAGACATATACTTCCCTCAGTTACCTTGCTATAGGTAGGTTAATACTGATACACTTATATGTGATATTTGTAAAATAAGTACAATACTTTTGTGGTTATGATATCAGGAGTCAATAAATGAATCTTACTTAGCATAATCTAGGAAATGAAATAAGTTGATCTAGCTTAATGTTCACACAAGGAATTATGGTAGAATTTATTCCCACTCTTACTTAGAGCTCATGTATAAGTATGAATAGAGCACATGTTATGATCTTTTAAACCCGAGTGTAAATTTGTTTTGGAATTGGTCTTAAGGGAAAGTTATCCCTAACTTCTTATGTTATATTCTTACACTGGAATAGTTGAAGGAAAATGGTTACATGATAGATAAGTTAGTCATATTATGAGTAAAACAAAAATAAAATAAAAATAAAAATTGAGTAATAGTATTCAATGTGACCTTTACTTCTTTATACTATTGATGGTTGGTAAGGTGGGACCTTACACCTCGCTACACTTAGCGCAACAAAGGGGGAATTGGGCTCTCCCCTCTAACCCCCCCGACTAGTCGTGGAAATAATATAACACACACCCAACAATATTCTCTCCAAGAGATACCCATATAATACACCCCTATAAAGCAGAAATGGGAAACCATTAACAGGATGAGAAGAAAAATTTTACTTTTCATAAATTTCGTAGGCACTGACCTCCTCTCAACCCGAGGTTTCCTCTAGGGTTACAACATTTTTGGTGCCATTTCTAGGGAATATAGAATGAAGTTAATTTTCCTTGGGATTTCTTGAAACCATTTCTTTCTCTAGTGAGAAAATAAAGTGAGTTGGCTAAACTTTCTTACGAAGTGGGGAGTTAAAAATAGCAATCTTTGCTCCACGAAGATCGGGCACAAGGTTAGACATTTCCCAAAAAAAACACCAGGTTTCTCTGATCCTAAGAAGCTTATTTCTAGAAGGGTTTGGAGAGAAAAAAAATATCCTCAAACCCTGAATCCTACCTTATCTTTCCTTGGTTCTAGTTCTTTTTCACAACATATTAAACTAGAAACCTATCTAGAGGAAGTTTCAAGAAATTTGTTTTTCTTTTAGGGGATTTTTCCTTCTCCTTAGTTTCCTTTTCCTGAAACAAATATTGAAGAAATATCCTTTGAATATGTTTCTTTTTCTTTCCCAGTTGTCTTAGAAGTCAAACAAATAAAGACTGTTGACATTCCCTGTGCATATTAGACTATTCCTACAATTTCTCAGCTAGATCCAATCTCTGTAATTTCTACACCCCCTTTTACATTTCAAGTGGGAAATATTCCTCCTCCACCGAATCAAAATATTGTTATTCTCAGTTTTCTATAGAACATTATGCTCTTATGAACTTTCCTCGACCAATTAACTTAATGCCTCAAGATTACTTGAAGTTATTGTCAATATTCATAGGAGAGAGAGAACTTACAACTAAGAAGCGTGTGGTGAATTTATGTTCTTTTACATAAAATCTCAATGTGGAATATTTGGATGTGCTAATGAGGTTGTCTCTTTTGTCTCTAGATGGAGAGGCTAGAAAGTGGTTCAAAACTCTCCCAACCAATTCTATTAATACCTAGGAAGAATTGGAAAATGTTTCCATACAAAGGTGGAGAGAGAAAAAATATCATGGTTATTTCTTGATAGAGTTTAATGCTATTAAAGGCAAGCAAAATGAAGAGGTTGTTGAATTTATCAAAAGGTTCAATAAGCTCTATAATAGTCTCCCACCAGAGATCAAAGAGGCCCCTACAAGTTCAAGATTAGTTTTTCTAGGAACTTTTGGATCATATTTTTGATCCACATTGAGAGAAAGAAGATATCCTACATTAGACCAAATTCAAATCAATGCCTTGGATATTAAGGAAAAATTATCTACAATTGGAAATTTGAAACCAAAAATTGATCAGGGAGTGAAGAAAAAGGGAAATAAGAAGTTGGACCCTCAAATCAGCAGAAGGATTCATCAGAACAAAAGCTAGATGAAATGACTAAGGTCATTAGAAATTTATCTAATAAGTTCATTAAAATGGAGATGTAAAATAAGAATCCACCTAGGAAAACTGTGCAGGCACCAAACATAAATTTTGATCCTTAGTTCACGAAACTTCCCTTGCAAATTATACAGAGGGAGAAAAAGGATCAAGATTAGGTACAAACTCCCTTATATATTGAAGATGAACCACAAGAAGCAATGTAGGAAACTTTAAAATCTCAAGAAAATAAGTAATCCACTTTATCAGAAGAATAAGTCGAGGAGGTGTATGTGGAAAATCTTGATTTTGATTCACAAGTTATTCTGGGTGAGGACCAAATTGATAATTATTGCAAAACATTTGTAGATACTATGCCGACCAAGTTACATAAAAAATATTATCTCAGGTCAAGAAAGAGATACAAAACTTAGAACTAGAGTGAAGAGAAGTCTGAGTAGCCCGTCGAAAATTGAGAGGATAAATGGAAGAAACCAATTTGGACTAGTCCATTCCTATAAGGAGAGACCTTCAAAGGTCAACAAGTCAAAGTGAATCAAGAGAAACAATCAAACTAGTTTATTATAGGTCAACAAAAAAATTGAAAAGATAAATCAGCAGAGGAAGATAAAATTAAGGCAGAAAAACATATGCACTCTTTTAATTTTGAAAACTATTTGGAGAAAGTGAAGATTTATATTCTATTGACGGAGATGGAAAAGTAACTTTCTTATAGAAAACAAATTCCATATTTCATAAATTTGTATCAAGAAATTGTTTCAATGAATACAATTAATCTGGAAGAAGAAAGGCCAGTGGTTACGTTTTGTCCTCATGTGGAGGAAAAAGACTCAACCACACCTCATTTTTACATTAATCTCTTAGTCCCTTCCCTCATGCTACATAATTGCATTTTGGACTCAGGGGCCTCTAATAATTTGATGTCTCTCTCTATAATGAAGAAGCTCAATTTGAGATCACTAAACTGTATAAATATCTATATTCATTTGACTCCAAAAGAGTAAAGTGTATTGTCCTGGGAAAAGATATTGTGGTTTCTTTAGCTCAAATCTAGCTTAGGAGCATTCTCATGGACATAGTGGTTTTATACATCCCAAAAATATTTGGAATGTTTCTTTCCAGATCTTGGCATAAAGTTGGGAGGAGCTTTGAAGCTGGATTTCACTTATGCTATAATTCCAGTTTTCGGTGGAGAAGAAAGAAAGCTATATTGGGAGTCCATATTTTTCAAGATAATCACAAAGGAGGTAAGTTCTAGTAATTCTCTAGTTTAGAGTTGTAGAATTTCCCACCGTAGATCACGAGATAATTCAATATACCAAAGCAAAATACTTGATATACTTCTACAAACAAAATTTGCGAAAACTTAATCGAATATGAGCAAGATCAATTAGAACACATATAAATTAGAATGAGAAATCAATCACACATAACATAGAAGAAATAACCCAGGGAAAGGCTCAGCCTAAAACCCCAATCTCTGTATTATCATACAAGTGGAAAATATGTTCAAGTTACAAAAACAGTCAGCTCTCAAGCTATCCTGCTCTCTCTGAAATCAAACAATATAGCTCACAAACTGAGTAGACAAGAGATATTCCTTTCCTCAGCCCTCCAAGCCTCCTATTTCCTTACGCAATTTTTCTTGGGATCCAGTGATGCCACATGTGTGAATTAGCCTCATCACACTCACAAAAACTGAAGAAGCAACTGCGTAATCCTCAAGGAAATATTTCCTTCTGCATGCAAGAGATATTCACAATGGAATATTCTAGCAACTGATAGTACACCGTCCCTCCATCTGATCTCAACCGGGTCGCTATCTGAACTGACATGCATGAGTTATTTATGAGAGAATATTCAGTTATCTAAAATGCAGCAGTTACATGCATGCATGCATTAACCAAGTAAACTCACAATTAATTCATCAAACTATTTGAATTAATCTAATTGGACTTGACTCAGTTAACTGAGCCAACTAATTACAACTCATCCTTATCTCTTTAATTGATGGATAAATTCCTCAATCAATGGAGAAACTATTGCATGTCCCCACATAGACTTCATGTTTGATTTTCTACAACTAATTAACTCATGGTGATTTAATTAATTATTTTACAAATAGCTGCTAAGATCAAATTCGAATTTTACTTCTCTATTTTAGCTCAGGGACTAACTAAAATAGGAAGGTATCCTGAAATGCTATTTATAGGAGTACTAAATTTAGCACTTCTATATTTAGGATTTCTTGTTGCTATTTTCAACACTCCCTCTCAACAAGAAAGGGATTATTAGTAACCTCAATCCTATCTCTGTGGAACTCGAACTTTCATTTTGACAATGCCTTAGTCAAAATATCTACATCACGTTCCTCGGTCAAAACATATAGTAGCAACATGATCCTCTTGACCACATAGTCTCGAATATGGTGATACTGGATATCAATGTGCTTGGACATGTCATGAAAAACTAGATTCGCAGAGAGTTTGATACAATTTTGATTATCGTCGTAGATCACGGTTGGATCCATCCTCTGACCAAACAATCCCACTAGAATCTTCCGCATCCAAATGGCCTCACATGCAGCATGACTAGTAGCCATGTATTCAACCTCTGCTGAGCTAAGTGCAATTGACCTATGTTTCCTACTGTACCAGGCAATTGCAGCTGAACCAAGGTTGAAGATTCCTCCAGAAGTGCTCTTCTAGTCTGATGGACTCCCTACCCAATCTGCATCTGTGAAGCCCTGAAGCTTCACTCCCTTTGTCCGTCTGTACCACAATCCAAACTGAGATATTCCTGTGAGGTATCTCAACACATTCTTTGCTGCCTTCCAAAACAACGTGGTAGGCTGAACCATAGCTTGACTTAGTTGGTTCAGTGCAAAGCATAAGTTAGGTCATGTGTTCACTAGATACATAAGTGAGCCCACCAGCTGTCGATAAACAGTAGCAACTACTACCACACCTGAAGTAGCATCCCCCTTCCTCCAGTTCCCACCTAGAGGATTCTGCATGGGCTTACACTTCTCCATGTGAAAGTGCCTGAGTATCTGATTGGAATACTTTCCTTGAGACACAAATACTTCACCATATTTCTGCCACACCTCCATGCCTAGAAAGTAGTGCATAAGACCCATGTCTTTCATTTCGAACTCTCTTGCAAGGTCCTCCTTGCAAGATTGTATCAGCTGATCATCACCTGTCAAAATCAGATCATCCACATAAAGAACAATGATCAATGGTTTACCTTCTACCATGATGTGGTAAAGGTTCATATCTGCTTCACTCTCGGTGAAGCCCAATCCGGTGAAATAGCTGTCGATCCTGGTGTACCAAGCACAGGGTGCTTACTTCAGCTCATACAAAGCCCTCTTGAGTCGACACACATGTGACTCTCAATCGAAGCTCTCGAAACCCTCTGGCTGCTCAATGTACACCTCCTCCTCAATCTTCCCATTGAGGAACGTTGTCTTCACATCCATCTGGTTGATCTTGCACCCCATCTGAGCTGATAGTGCCAACATCGATCTAATTGATGAGTACCTTGCTATGAGAGCAAGAGTCTCATCGTAGTCAATCCCCTCGACCTTTGAGAAACCTCGGGAAAAAAACCTTGCCTTATGTTTCTCAGCACTGCCATCAGCTGCCTGCTTTACCTTGTAAAGCCATCTGGAACTCACCACTGACTTTCCATTAGGTCTTGGGACAACATCCCACACACTGTTTTGAATGATAGAGTCATACTCCTCTACCATTTCATCAACCCAGACTGGTTGCTCTACTGCCTCCTCGAATGAAGAAGGTTCAGTATCTACACACTCCCGAACTAGGGCCATGTACCTAGTGTACCGCTTGTGTGACCTCCTTTGTCTGCGCTGAGAAGATGGCTATCCCACATTCTCCCATGCATCTAAAATCAACCTGTCATCTTCCCTTGAGTGTTTCTACCCATCTCTAGAAGTCTCAGCATGAGTGGATGTCTCCACTCTTGGATCCTTTGTATGCGGCTGCTCCGCATCAATTTGAGGCTCCTCCTCCTTAGGAACTGAAAGTTTCACCTCTGCATGCAACTTGAGCTCCCTCTCAAGTGATAATCGCATGGCTTTCTACTCATCGAACTTCAGATCCCTGCGTACCACTATCCTCTAACTGGTAGGCAGGTACACCCGATTGTTGTGGGGTGTATTCGTGTACCCCACAAGTATTCCTAACTCAGTTGTTGGATCCAGCTTCTTCCGAGCATCTTTGGTCACATGATAGTAAACTGATGATCCAAAGATTCGAAAGTGACTCACATCTGGTCACTTCCCGGAAAAGTCCTCCATAGGTGTCCTCATTCCCTGTATACGATGTGGGCTTATGTTCGGCAAGTATACTACTGTATTGCATGCCTCAGCCCATAAATGCAGTGGTAGGCTTTGGTCATACAACATCGCTCAAGCTGCTCCCATAATTGACCTGTTCTTCCTTTTGGCCACCCCATTCTGCTGTGGGTTATGGGGTGCCGTTAATTCCTGTTTAATTCCTTCTACAGCGCAAAAGTCTTTAAACTATTGGGAGACATACTCTCCACCATTATCACTACACAAGGCTTTTATCTTTTTTCCAGATACTTTCTATGCCAAGGCCTTAAACTCAGAAAACCTGAAGAAGGTCTAATCCTTATTTTGCATAAAGTAGATCCAGCATCTACGAGAAAAATCATCAATAAAAATAACATAGTACCTTTGTTTAGCTGTGGACGCTGTAGAGAATGATCCACAAACATCTAAGTGAACTCGCTCAAGGATTGGTCCAGCTCTACTGTCTCAATCCAAAAATGAAGATTTCACATACTTACCCAAGGTACAACCTTTGCATGTATTCGTCTGCTCCAGTTTTCCCTTGGGAAGTCCTGTAGAAATCTGCTGCATGATCTTGAGGGATCCATGGCGCAAGTGGCCCAACCTTCTATGCTATAGCTCACCAATGTCTTGGCTCTGCACCATCTCAGCTTTGGAACTCAATGTAGCACAATCATCTACCTCTAGCTTGTATAGATTCTTTACTCGAATCCTGATTCGATTGGTCTGTCCAGTGCTGATATGCCTCAGGAATACCTTTCTTTTACAAAATACTACATCATAGCCTTTATCTTCTAGCATAGCAATGGACACAAGATTCTTCTTCGGACCTGGTACATACTTTACATCAGTTAGGGTGAGGGGGGCTCCATGCTCCCTCTGAAACATAACCATACCTTCACCTGAAACATGATACTTTCCATCATCGCCCATCTCAATCTGCATCTGGAGATCCTTCTCCTCCAAGGTACTGAAAATATTCTTGTCACCTTAAATGTGGAATGAATCTCCACTGTCCAGGTACCACACACATCGCACCATGGATGAAACTATGCATGCGATAAGTGAGAAACCAACCTCAAACTATGATGCCAGTGCCTCACCATCAGATCCCTTCGAGGATCCCTTCTTGGATTTCTTCTGTGGACAATTTGTAGCATAATGGCCCACTTCATGACAATGAAAGCATCACACGTTCGATATGTCAAACTTCTTCCCACCATGGGAAGAAATGGATTTGGTATGGGATGCCTTCCCTTTCCCTCTCCTCGCCTTACTCGCTACGGCTAGATTTTCCTCATCATCTTGCTTCGATGAGGATCCATCTCTGGTGCTTCTTCTTATTTCCTCCTGGATCATATCTAACCGAAGTGGTTCTCAATATCGCAGTTTTTCTCTTCCATTAACGAAGTCTTAGCAGCTATGCCAGCTCTTAGGAAGACCAAGGAGTGCAAGACTCACCATATCATCATCAATAGTCGTGATCCCTACACTTCCAAACTCATCCCTACAGGTGGTGAGCTTGTTCAGATATGTAGAGATCATGTCACGCTTTTCACACTTGATTTTCTGAAGCTTGTCTTTTAGTGCCAGCTTCCTCTGATCATTGGTGTTCTGATATATATCTTTCAATGTTTTCCACATTGAAAATGGTGTCTCCTTCCCATGGAGGCTTGAGACAATGTGGTCTTGAACTCCCTCCAGGAGGATTCTCCTTGATCTAGTGAAACATTTCTTCCATTCCACCAATTCTTTAGCATTAGCTGCTACGGGCGTGGGGACTTCTTGATCAATGAAGTCCTTTAGACCGTTATCCTCTAATACTTCTTCCATGTGATCCTTCTAAGCTATATAATTCGAGATTCCTTCAAGGGCATACTTGAGTCTTAAACTGCTAAATTCCATTGGTGAAATTGAGATGTGATAAGAACTCATTTCTATATTCAGGAACCTCAAAATTTGAACTTCTCCCTTCTTGTATACTATTCTCTCCTTTGATCACCTTTTTTCTGATACCATGTATAATTTCCCATTGTAGATCACCAGATAATGCAATATACTAAAGAAAAATACTTGATCTACTTCTACAAATAAACATTGTGGAAGCTTAATCGAATATGAGCAAGATCAATTAGGCCACATATAACTGAGAATGAGAAATCAATCACTCATAACACAAAAGAAATAACCCGGGGAAAGCCTCAGCCTAAAACCTCAATCTTTGTATTATCATACAAGTGGAAAATATGTTCAAGTTACAAAAAGAATCAGCTTTGAAGCTATCCGGCTCTCTTTGCAATCAAACAATACGGCTCACAGACTAAGTAGATAAGAGATATGCCTTTCCTCAGCCCTCCAAGCCTCCTATTTCCTTGTGCAGTTTTTCTTGAGGTCCAGTGATGCCACATGTGTGAATTGGCCTCATCACACTCACAAAAACTGAAGAAGTAATTGCACAATCCTCAAGGAAAGAATTCCTTCTATATGCAAGAGATATTCACAATGGAATATTCTAGCAACTGATAGTACATTTTCCCTCCATCTGATCTCAACTGGGTCTCTACTTGTACTGACATGCATGAGTTATTTATAAGAGAATATTCAGTTACCTGAATTGCAGCAATTACATGCATTCATGCATTAACTAACTGAACTCACAATTAATTCAACAAACTGTTTGAATTAATCTAATTGGACTTGACTCAGTTAACTGAGCCAACTAATGACAACTCAATATTACAACTCATCCTTATCTCTTTAACTAATGGAAAAATTCCTCAATCAATGGAGAAACTGATGCATGTCCCCACATAGACTTCATGTTTGATTTTCTACAACTAATTAACTCATGGTGAATTAATTAATTATTTTACAAACAATTGCTAAGATCAAATTTGAATTTTACTTCTCTATTTTAGTTCAGGGACTAACTAAAATAGGAAGGTATCCCGAAATGCTATTTATAGCAGTACAACATTTAGCACTTCTATATTTAGCATTTGTTGTCGCTATTTTCAACAAGAGCCAGAATAAGGATTTATCTTGTTTTATGTTGGAAGTGAATGAAGAAATTGTTGAGGACACATAGGTGCAGGTTCCACAAACAATTCAAAACTTAGAAGTAGTGCAAAATTTTATTTGGATGTTATATTTTGATGGCAAATGTTCCAAATAGGGAAATAGTTCAGGGGTTTTACTGTTTTCCCCAAAGGGTGAAATTATCCCTGTTTCCTATAAATTGGAATTTGATTCCACTAATAATATAATTGAATATGAAGATTTAATTCTTGGTTTGCAGGCCACCAAGAATATTAAAATTGACTGTCTATGTTTTTTTGGAGATTCAAAATTGGTGGTTAAACAGATAAGAGGGCAGGGTCTGATGAAGCACTCAAGGCTTAGAGCTTACCAAAATGAAGTATGGGACTTGGTGGATAACTTATTTTCAATATTTTATATTTTGTTTTTTCCAAGGGAAGGCAATAGGTTGGTTGATTCACTTGCAATAGCATCCAACACCTTTAAGCCTCCACAAAATCCTAAATTAAGGTATGAAGTATAAATCAGAAGCAAGTCTACTATACTTGAAAATGTGAAGCACTGGTAGGTATTTGAAGATGAAGAGCAAATCAAAAGGTTTTTGGAGGTCATTGGAGATTTTTCAAATTCGGAAATCTATCAAGAAGAGGAAGTTGAGAATGTTGAATAAGAAGAAATTGAAGATGAGCTACCTTGGAAAGATTTGGAGATGATAAAATTGTGTAGCTAAAAGGTAATGTAATTCCTAAAGGTCTCGCTCCTTTGGAGAGACAATTTTATGCAAATGATGTTCCTATGAAAGTTAGAAAGAAAAGTTGGGAGGATGAAATTGAAGATTGTAATATTGGCACTGAGCAATATCCAAAGTTCGTAAATTTAGAAAAGGGTATTTCAAAGGACTATAGACATAGGTATGTTGATTTGTTTAAGAAATATTCTGATGTTTTTTCTTGGTCTTATGAAGACCTTAAAACATATGATACAAATTTTATACAACATAAGATTTCATTAAAGCTAGGGGTCAAGCCATACAAGAATAAAATTAGACAAATTAATCCTTTGTTGCTTCCTTCAATTGAAAAAAAAGTGATGAAATTACTTCAAGCAAATAATTGTGCCATTAAGATATTTAGATTGGGTAGCAAAGTTAGTGCCTCTGAGAAAGAAAAATGGGGAGATCAAGTTGTGTATATATTTCCATAATTTAAATAGGGAATCGTTAAAGAATAACTACCCTCTTCCCAGAATGGACCACATTTTGCAGAAAGTTACATGATCTTCAACATTATCCATGATTGATGGATTTTCTGCATATAACTGAATTTCAATTCATCCAGATTATCAAAAGAAAAAAACCTTCACAATGCCATGGAGGACCTTTATGTATGCAAATACTCCATTCATTTTGATGAATGTTGGGGCCTCCTTCCATATATATATGGATATAACCTTTGTCAGGGAAAAGCACAAGTTGGTAATGATATATTTGGATGATATTATAGTATTTTCTAAATCAGATGATGAGCATTTGAAACACTTACAACAGACCTTTGAGAAATGCAGAAAATATGGATTGTCTCTCAACCCAAAGAAGTCTCATTTTTCTTTGAGAGAAGGAAAATTGTTGGGGAATATTGTATCAAAAGAGGGAGTTAGAATTGATCTAAAACTTGTGGAAGCAATTAGTAACATACCTCTTCCAAGAAATAAAAAGGAAATACAGATTTTCCTAGGTATAATTAATTTTATCAAAATGTTTATTCCCAATTATGCAGAAATTGTAAAGGAAATTACTAGCATGCTAAAGAGAGATGTCAAGGTTAGATGGAATCCAACAACCAAAGAGTCTTTTGCAAGGATTAAGAAGGATTTTGGAGAAACTCCCATTTTGGTAAGTCCTGATCATCAAAAACCTTTTCAAATTGTCTCTTTTGCCTCCCCTTCTATGATTGCAGTAGTACGTTTGTAAAAGAATAATGATAACAAGGGTCAACCAGTTGCATTATTTATTCAGGTATTAATTGATGATGAACTAAAATATAATACCTTAGAGAAGAAAACTTATGCCCTTGTTAAAGCCTTGAAATCATTTACGATGTACAGTTTACTATCTCATATTACTGCATATGTACCGAATTCAACTGTCAAAGATGTATTGACACAAGGGGATAGTGAGGGAAGAAGAGGCAAATTGATAACTAAGATATAGGAGTACAAAATGGATATCAAGCTAACAAAACTTATAAAAGGGTAGGGGTTGGAAAATATCTTGACAAAATCCAACTATCTAGCAATGGGGATACATCCGATAGTTGAAATTCATGAATCAAATATTGTTGGTGAGGGAGGTAAGTCAAATGACCAAGACAACAAGATTTCCTATAAGTATATTTGTTCTAATTGGTATAAGAATATTTTCCATTATTTTATATTTCTTAGTTTTCCAACAAATTTTGATAGAGTGAAATATAAGGCCCTAAGGATGAAAGCTTAAGAATATGTTATAGTAAATGGTCCATTATATTAGATGTATCTTGTTGGTGTTTTTTTGATATGTATAATAGAGGATGAAATGACTTAAGTTATTAATGAATATCATGGGTGTGCCTGTGGGGGTCATTACAGTTGTAGAATTACATCACAGAAAATCTTGAAGGTTGGTTTTCACTAGCCTACTCTGCTTTCCAATGTTTATAAATTTGTCAAATGATGCAAAGGATATTAATTTTTTGCTAAAAAGAAGAAATTGGCACCACTTCCATTAATTCCAGTATTTGTAGAAGAACCATTTAGGTAGTGGGGGTTAGATTTAATAGGGTAAATCAAACCACCTTCTAGTGGATAACACAAATGGATTCTAAAAGCCACTGATTATTTTACCAAATGGGTGGAAGCTATTACAACCAGAAATGCAATAGATTCAATCGTGATCAATTTCCTAGAAGAAAATATATTTTCAAGATTCGGTTTCCCCAAAAGTTTGGTGAAGGACAATGCTGAAGTATTCAAATATGCAAAGTTGATTAACATTTTCATAAAATAGAATGTAATTATTTCTCATTATACCACCTATTATCCTCAAGGGAATTGGTTGTTCGAGTCATTAAATAAAACTCATGTAAATGTTTTTAAGAAAGTAGTTGCTAAAAATAAAAGGAATTGGGATTCCCAACTTAAGTTTTTCTTACGGGAAGATAGGGTGACAACCAAAAGTTCCACAAGAAAGTCACATTTTGAAGTGATATATTGAATGGAAGCTCTTTTTCCTAGTTAATTATTTAAACCAGTAGTTGTGCTATTCTAGGATGTTGAAGAAGAGCCTAATGCATTGACCAAGAGAATCAACCAGATGGTGGAATTAAATGAAAGCAGAGAATAGGTGGATGACAATTTGATCAATTATCAAGAGAAGATGAACTTTTTTTTTGACAAGAAGTCCAAAGATACACCCTTTCATCCTAGAGACCTTATTCTGAGGTGGGATGTCAGAAAGGAGGAAAATAATAAACATAGAAAGGTTGACCCCTTACGGTTTGGACCTTTCAAAGTAGTAGAAGTGTGAGGGAACAACACCATCATTGTGGAAAATTGTGATGGGGAATTGTTGTAGCTTCTTGTCAATGGGGAATTTTTGAAACATTAATTTCGATATTGAGCATGTCTAATTTTCTCATTTTAAATACCAGTGTGCCCACTAAAATTGTTCAGTGTGTTTATTCATTACAATGTCTTATGCTACAACACGACTCCATGCCTAAGGTGAAGGCACTAATCTATAGTTCTTAGTATTTTTTCTTAAAACACTATCCCTAGGTGGAGCTAGTCATTGTAGCGAGTTTTATTTTGTTTGAAAATTAAAAAATCATATGTGGAAATATGTATAAGAGAAAAGGAAAATACATGAAAGTTCATGGGACTCTTGTATGTAATATTTTTGAAAAATCTAATGTTTTGGTCAAAGATAATGTAGGCCCACTATAAGGGAGGAAAGGATTAAAATGGACATAATATTTTAAATATATTTTATTAATAAAGGTGGGCCATCACCATCATGGTGTAGTGGAGAAAGTTTTAAATAGTGTGTAACTCCCTTGGTTCATTGTCGTCACTTGCATCGGGACCTCGCTCACAACAAACTTGAAAACACAAGTTGATCGATTGTTATGGAAGTAAGTGACCTCGTAAAGAGTTTGGGGAAAAACTATTGTTGAGCCAATCTACGATCAAGATTAATCCCAAAAGAACCCCTTTGGGATACTGCTTACTGCCAAAGGTGCCCCCAGTAATGGTAAATGGTTTCTACTTTGTCTACGGCAAGCAAATGGGTATTCAAATGAGTGTGTGCCCTGCCACCAACTCCTCGTCTCCATCCAAACGTTCCACATCATTTGTCATGATTATCCACCATGTCATGTGTTCATACTTTCTTCCCATTTTCACACAACTCCATTTTTATTTCCCTCTGTTAAGAAGACAAATCACTTCTTGTGGATAAGAAGGATCTTCCTATAGTTCCAACAAAACCTAGTAATGAACATCAAAACAATTGATACTTTTCCTTAGCTTATAACTAAAACATGAAACATGTAGTATGCAAAGAGTTATTTACCTATTATCAATGTGCTTGTAGAAGTCCTTTCAGTTCTTTCCACAACCATATTTTCCTCAATGTCTTAGAGGCTTTCCTAATGATTTCCACAACTTCTCCATGATGCTCCAAAAGGGATTTGCATAGATAAGCACATGCAATGGGATCAAAGCATCTCACATATAAAATTGAAGGTAAATGAAAGCCCTAAATTAACATACAACATACAGTTGAATAAATAATCAATTATAAACCATGTGATTGATCAAGGAATCTCGCAAATAGCATTAAAATGGATGCATTTAGGAAAGAAAAACTAATTGTATTAAATTCAAAGGAGAGAATTATTACAACCTTATTTCCTTGATGTCACAAGCCTCTTCCAATGGTATTGATCCCTTCCCTTGATGACAAGCTCTTTAGATGCAAAATCATCAGCATAAGTTTACAAATCAACGTCTCTCTTCATCCTCTAGTCTTGTGCTCAATTTATAGGAAAGATGAAGAGGTTTCTAGTTCCTCTAATCAAGGGATATGATTCTTATGAGGAGGAGATTAGTTCCATGACCCAAGGGATGAGGCACAAGTATGTAGTAGTTCAATTTTTCTAATTTAGATAATATTCCTCCACAAAATATTGTATAATTTCCTTTTTAATTTTTGCTTACGTGAACAAGATTTCACAATTTATAGTGGAAGACATTGTGTAGAATTGCGCAGGCCACAATGATATAAATTATCACATGTGCATGTAATGGCTAAGAAAATTGCGCAGATCCACTTTAGACACTCATTAGATGGTGAGAGATTTGAAACAATAGTCATGGTGAGAAAATTTAGTGTAACACCCTCCATATATAAAAAGCCCATTTTCACCTGAATTGTTCATTTTTATTTCTATTCTCATGGTGACTGCTACTGTCTCTAGAAATGTCAGGTCCGTCATATATCCTTAACAAATTTCACCAGGTATTTAAGCCATGCATTACTCTATCAATTATTGAAGGGAAATTCAAAAATGACAAATAAATCTCTTCTCTCTTGTTCTTCAACACACATTCCCCTCATGGATATGGAGCCCAACATTTTTTGACCCAATTTATCCTATTAATCTAATGGAATTTCATCAAAATATCTTGGTTAACCAAAATTATTCAGAAGTATCGACTAGAATGGTTAAGTTTTGTTTGTTTTCTACAATTATCCTACAAACTTATCCTTTCCCAGAGTTTGTCACTTGGTTGACCTCATCTCTATACCCTCAACAATGTTATGTTATGAATTCCTTAGGAGAGAATATTTTGAAGTTTCTTCAATATTAATTCACCAAACTCTAGATTTTCCACAATCATACCATCATCCTTCTCTCTCTAAGGAAACCCTCCTGTCAACCTTCCAAAATATGTCAATAGAAGACTGTAGAAAACAATATGCTTCTATTATGCCTCCAAATGTAGTTCTACCTTCATAGTCTGTCCAATTTTTCGTAACTTGTTTTTCTGAAAGTGCCTAACCTATGTTGCAATTAATCAAGAGAATCTTGGGAAAGGATGAGACTTTAGTAATAAATTGTCAAGTTATAGGGCTATTTCACTTAATGATGAAACCTAATGTGGTGTTGGATATTCCTACCTTTTTGGAGCAATCCATTAACTAACAACCCTTAATTTCAACATTATTGGGTGCTTTAGGTTTCCCTCATTATTAATGTATCTCTTCCTATGTGTTCATGTTGAACAATTTATGGACCTAGCCTTGAATGTGATAGAAGTCAACAAGAGGAAGCAAATAATTATAAATTGGACTAATTTGGTCAGAATCCAACCAAACAATGAGGGGTTTTCATACTATATTTCTTCCTTTATGTTAATTTTCTACATGATTGTTAATAATTCAAATCCTCCTAAGATTTTCCCAACAAATCAATCTCTTTTGAAATTGGGCAAAGGTATGTAGGTTGTATATTGTTTTTCATTCGAGGATTATGGAGAAATCAAATTATAAGGGGTAGAGGTTTCTCCTTATAGGCCATACTCTTTTGTGCTTATGAGGATATATACATTGGAATTATTCAAGAAAATCCCACATGTAGATCAAATACATTTTTTTAAGCCAAAAAATGATATCTATTCAAATTTCCCAGGAATATTGGTCCATTCAATATTAATAACAGGAAATCAACTTGTGGAGTACCGAAGAAGGTATTTTTTTATTGATTGTTTTGTCATCTTTTCTTTAGAACTCGTAACCTCTTTGCATCATGAACTAGGTAGATAATAAGAAATCATGACAAAATATATAAGATCGATACGCAACATGAAAACACTAATAATTGCTATTTCTTATGCAAGAAAAGGGAAAAACGAAAGATTGTCGTTCCAAAGAAAAAGACAGGGCCAAGTTAATTGTTGTCCCTTTGGCAGGGAACCATATGCAAACAAGGTGATCTAAATTGAAACATATCAGCCAAGGAAAGGAAGACACAAGAAAACAAATGAATAACTGGGAATTAACAGTTTGGCGAATCCCTCAGGATCCTTTGATCCTGAGGGATCACTGCCTTAACTATTTTTGCATCCTTGATATCTCTGCTTTAGCTATTATAAAAAGGGGCAACACTGCTAGCCTGGGGGAGGATCTGTTGTTATTTTTTCTATGTAACTTTTCTCTCTACTTGAAACTTTGATCATCGACTCTCATTGAGAAGTGATTTGTTGTAACTCTGTTTTAATGCTTTAATATAAATCTGGTTGTTGTTTCGTTTTTGATCCTGGAGTAATTTCAAGCGGTGTGTCCCTCAAGGCTAAGGGCCCGGCCTTGGTGGAACACTTGCTCTTGTACCATTATCTTTAATTCATGCGTGGTTTTCATTATCATCTTTCATCGGTAATCTGGTGTGTTTTGTTATTTTATATCACAACTTTGTTATATTTGCAATATTATTCTCTGGAACAGGAGTGTCATATTGTTCATTCTGATTTTATAACGCATTGTTGTTCCTTTAAATCGTCAATGTAACATTACTGTTCTTTACAGAATGCTATCACTGTTCAATTACAAAGTAACCAGGCTGTAATATTCTTAAGTTGGTATTACTGTATTCATCTATGGTTTATACTTAATTACGATTACTATTCAATTGACATTGTTGTTCCATTATGAATTGCGATCATTATCCTTTATAACCGAGATTAATATTTGTGGTATCAGAGTCAGATTACTGTTTCTCTCAATATTAAGGTGTGATATGTGTGTTATTTATTTTGGTTTACTGAACATTCACAATTGGCTCTAAGCGCTGTTCTACATTTCATTGCTAATTGGTTGTCATTCTATTTCTATTTGCTGACTGATTTATTCTTAGAGTAAGGATTGCTCTCTGATTTCTGTAGGATACAATTGTTGCACTTATTTTTGTAGATTAAAGTGTTGCTATTTATAAGAATCATTTGTTGTTACATTTTCTTGTTGCTGTTCCATTTCCTAGTTGCTGTTCCATTAACTATTATTTGCATTCTCATTGCTTTGGTGTGCAGAATGATCTGAAACTATAGTGAGTGTTGACATATGTTGTCTAGTTCCTAGGTTGATGATCTGTTTATCTTCAGTGACATCAGTTTACAGAGGGATGAGTTATTGTTACTAGACCCTTGACTGATAAATTGCTTAGTTTTCTGAATGCATGATTTAGATTTTAAAGTGCTTTGCTGTAAGTAGATCTTGTTTTAAGCATCTGTTTACTCTTGTATTTTGAGCAGTGTGCTACTAGCATTACTCTGGCAAATGATAGCCTCAAACTAAGTACACTCTTTGAAATAACAAATTGTTCCTGGATTGACAAGTTAATGTCAGGTAATTAGAGGTGAAAAAGGCCCTTTTTATGGCTCGACATTTTGGCACCGTTGCCGGGGAAGAGTGTAGCCATTTGTCTCTTTTCAGAGTAGTGTAAGATCCTATTAGGAAAGGATTTGCTTTTGAAAACGAAAGGTAAGATCCTGCATATGGAGTATGTAATAGCCCTGCTCCCCTGCCTGCTTTCCTGCAGATTTGTTGCTATTCTATTTGGGTAGAACCTAGCAGTTGATTTGTGTGCTTTACTAAGAAGAAAAAGCCTAAAAAGAACCATAAACCTCTACCCAAGCCTGATAAAGCTAAGGGGCCGGTGACCCTTGGCCGATCGACCTTTATAGACGAAATCCTTAAGAAAGGAAAATCTCAGCCTTCAGTAGGACTTAGAAAAGTTACTTCTAGATAGCCTACTAGTTCCCTTCAGGCCATAGGATCACCATCTGTAGCCTTTGTTGAGGTGCACAGTCAAACCGAAGAGCAAGATTTTCAAGAAATTGAAAATTATAGCCCAAAATCATTGCAAGAAGGGAACCTTAGCAACCTCTGTGAAGGAAGAGGAGAAACTAGAGAGACTAAAGAACCAAAATCTCCTCTTGGGGTAATACAGCCATTAAGTGGCCCAGATAAGGGAAGTGCTGCAAAAATCATTTATAACAAAGTTGAAGAAATTCAAGAACCTGAACCCTCCTAGACATTAGACACTCTCATCATCCCAGATAAAGGAAGTGCTATTAAGGCCATTCCCATTAGAGCCATTCCCCCTCGACAACATAGGAATACCCTCGTAGACATCCCAGAAGGTTATTGGAATATATTTGACCAAATGGCCCAAAACCAACCAAACACCCAAACCTCTACACTGCAATACCCCATTGTGGATACTACAGCTAATGCACCTATGAAAGAAATTCCTCTTCAACACATCCCTACATTCCATGGCCTTAGATCAGAAGATCTGGATGCATTCCTGTTTGAATTTGATGTGCTGTGTAGAGGATATGACTATACCACCGATGCCCAGAAACTGAAATTGTTTCCCTCTACATTAAAAGGGGCTACTCCAAGATGGTTTATGGGATTAGGTGGTGGTGTTATAAATAACTGGGACAAAATGAAAGAGTCTTTTCTAAAAAAATATCAGGACTATTGCGGGTCTAGAGAGTTAAAAGATGAAATATTTCAGATGGTAGCTAGAGCAAATGAAACATTAGAAGAATATGTAGAGCATTTCCAATACAATCTTCAAAGATCTCCTTATGCATCATTACCCTTAACTGATAATGTATTAAAAACCACATTAATTAGGGAAATGAAAGAACAATGGATTGAAACACTAAACATTATGGGGAAAGGAGATATTTATCAGGAAAATTTTGCTGAGATTATTGATTTATGTATCAGGAGCTCGAGAGGTAGCACAAGACTAAAACTAGCAGAACATGATTGGTTTGTAAGAGATAATAGAATTTTGGCAGAATGAGTAACTTATGCAGAAATTGGAAATTTATTAGAAAATTTTAAAACTGACATATTGGGGACACTGACAACACAACTTGATATTATGTAGGCCAAACAAAAGCAAACACAGGCAGAACAAAATTTGGCAATCTTCTATCCCCTGAAGTAGAAAGAAACACAGCCATAAGGAGTGTCCATTAGATGCAGTCCAAGTTTGTGCCATCTGTACAAAAGACCATTCTACAGAGAGTTGCCCCTCACTTCCTGGATTGAAAGAAATATACAAGGAAGTAGAAGAAGAACCAGAACCAGTGTATCTACTCAATTAACGCTGTCAATGGCAGCCACGACAATCAGGTATGCTTTCAGACCCAACTTCTTCTTTTCAGCCTCCATAATATCATGCTCAACAATATAATACGATGTGGCAAAATAAACCTCCCTTCCCGAATTGGTCACAACAATCATTTCCTTCATCATCTCCATGGCAAAACGAAGCAAACCAACCCAATTGGCCAAATTTTCCATATACCCCACCATATTGGCAAAACAATGCATATCCAGCATAATGGGCTCCTCCTACTTCACAGAGTCAAGTATGGAAGACAAACTGGCAAAGATCGATAAATCAGCCAGTAGGAACTATCCCACTCCCTCAACCTACACTGCTGACATTACAACAAAACCCCCAGCCTAACTTAAGACCACAACTCCCAGCCCAACCCAACCCCAATCCAAATAATAGACCGATCCAATCCATTCAAATAATTGAGACACCAGAAATAGAAACCGATCTAAGGGAATGTAATGATCTTCAATTAAGATCTAGGCGTATCATTGAAACAGAGGGAGATAAAACAGCTCAAATTGAAAATCAATTACCTATGGAACAACCGCCACAAAAAGAGGAAGTGACCAAACAAAAAATTTATAATCTAGCAACCACATCCTCTCCCCCATTCCCAGAGCGATTAATTATACCTTGACATATACAACACCCTAATTTTGATATTCTGGGAGAACTAAAAAATTTGTACATAAAAATCCCACTCCTCCAAGCCATTCAAGACATTCCGATATATGCAAGGACTATCAATGAATTATGTATAAAGAAACCAAGGAGGAAAATTACAAATAACCCAAAAGTCCAAGTAGTTGGCACTCTATCCGATTTATTATCAGCAAAAGAAACACTCGCTAAATACGAAGACCCAGGAAATCCAATAGTAACTGTACAAATCTATGGTCAAACCTTCTCAAATGCCTTAGTTGATCTAGGAGCTGCAATTAATACCTTAACAACCACCACTTGCCAAAAACTGGGCATTACATTAGTAGAACCAACGTCTACTTCACTAGAACTGGTTGACCGATCTGTGGTTAGGCTAGAAGGCACACTACATGATGTCATGGTATCCGTTGACTCTTGGGAGTATCTGGCCAATTTTCTGATAATAAACCCCAAAAACTGACTTGGTGGACACCCGTTGATTTTAGGCAAACCTTGGCTTGCAACTGTTGATGCTTATATTGGCTGCCGACAAGGCAGTATGACCATAGCTAGGGGGCTAAATATCAAGAATCTAGCTTTATATCCCCTAGCGCAGCCAAGTGTCACAATAATAAAAACTAACAAGCATCCTGTATCATACCTTACCGAAAATATTAGATCTCCATTAACCATAGAAGAGGCTCTCGATTTGAAAGACCAAACAGAAGATGATGCCATTAACAATTTTATTAGCCAAACTGAAACAAGATCCCACATACAATGTCACATGATAGAAACAACATTTGATAATGAATTAGAAGAAGATCCTCTTAAAGATATGCACGATCAAACAATACCTACTACCTCTGTTTCAAATATTAAAATTGTAGAAATTGATTTAGGAAAGACTTTAAATGTTAATGCCAACCTGACTTCCGAACAAGAAAAGAAGCTCATCCAACTACTGAGGAAATACAAAGAAGCATTTCCATGGGACTATCGTGATATGAAAGGAATTGATCCCCAGTTATGTACACACCACATTTACATAGAAAGGGATGCGAGACCTATTCGCCAACCACAAAGGCGACTTAATCCTCATTGAAAATACATTGTAAAAGTTGAACTTCAAAAACTTTTAGATGTGAACTTCATCTATCCTATCTCCGATAGTAAATGGGTCTCTCCACTTGTTGTGGTACCAAAGAAGAATGGAAAGTGGAGGATTTGTATAGATTATAGAGATCTAAGTAAAGCAACACAAAAAGACCACTTTCGCCTTCCATTCATTGACCAAGTATTAGACGCTTTGGTAGGGAAGAAATTATTTTCTTTCTTAGACGGCTTCAATGGATACAATCAGATTTAGATTGCCCCTGAAGACCAAGACAAAACCACTTTTACTTGTCCTTGGGGAACATTTTCCTATAGAGTTCTACCTTTTGGCTTATGCAATGCTCCTACCACATTTCAAAGGGCTATCAGCAGCATCTTTTCAGACTTAATAAATGAAGGGCTCGAAGTATACATGGATGACTTTACACCATACGAAGATGATTTTGACCCAGCATTGGACACACTGGAAAAAGTCCTGCAGTGCTGCATTGCCACCAAGATTTGTTTGAGCCATGAAAAATGCTATATGATGATGACTGAAGGACTTATTCTAGGACATTATATCTCAGCAACTGGCATACAGGTAGACCCAGCCAAAATTCAAATAATTTTGCTAATTCCCACTCCTACCCCTCAAACAGAGGTAGCAGTTTTCTTGGATTTTCTGGTTATTATAAAAGTTTATAGAACATTTTTCGCATATTGCTCCACCTATATATGCATTGACAGGTAATGTTGAATTTCTTTTGACAAAAAAAACTGACTGTGCTTTTCAGGATCTAAAGAAGCTTGTGTGCACAGTCCCAGTCCTTTGTGGACCAAATTGGGATCTGCCATTCCAAATTTCATCAGATGCCTCAGATACAGCTATTGGAGCAGTCCTTGGGCAGGAAGAAGATAAAAAACCATATGCAATTTATTATATTAGCAAGAATTTATCCCCTACTGAATTGAAATATACTATTACTAAAAAGGAATTTCTAGCTGTAATACATGCTATCAATAAGTTCAGGCACTACATCACTGGATATCCTGTTATCTTGTATACAGATCACTCTGCCGTAAAATATTTAGCAAATAAACCAATCACAAATGGTAGAATAACTAGATGGCTTATTTTATTATAGGAATTTGATATTACAATCAAGGATAGACCTGGAAAAGAAAATCATCTCTCTTTCGCGAAGTGGATGCAACAGCAGTTGAAGATCAATTTCTAGATGAGCATTTGTTTGATGTCACTGTTAAAACACTCTGGTATGTTGATGTTGTGAATTAATTAGCATTAGTCAAATTACTGAAACATCTGACCCCCAATGAACGAAAACAGATTTTCCACCGAAGTGCTCGATTTTCTTGGATTGGGGGCTACCTGTTCCATGCAAGAGCAGATATGCACATCAGGAGATGCATCCAGGAAGATGAAATTTTTGACATTTTGAAAGCTTGTCACGACGGACCATGTGGCAGACACTTTTCTGATCAGAGAACTGGACATAAGGTGCTCCAAACAAGGTATTATCGGCCTACGATCTTCAAAGATTCAAAGAAGTTCGTTCAAGCTTGTGACAGTTGCCAAGGAACAGGATGCCCTGGTCAGTCTGACGAAATGCCCCTGAACCCACAGCTGGTTAATGAACCATTCAAGCGGCGGACACTCGACTTTGTTGGTCCAATTAACCCATCCTTGAACCAGAAAACATATATTCTTGTGGCAACAGAATATGTCACCAAATGGGTTGAAGCAGAGGCATTGCCGAGAGCTACAGAGGATTCCATCATACAGTTCCTGTTCCATATATTTCTGCGATATGGGCTTCCAAGAGACATAATTACAGATGGTGGACTATAGTTTGCTGGTAACAAGATTGTTGCAACACTAAAAAACTATCATATCCAGCATAAAATTACTACTCCATACCACCCACACACAAATGGTCAAGTAGAAAGCAGCAATAAAATAATAGAAGCAGTCTTGACAAAAACCATTGCGTCACATAGATGTGATTGGGCTGTAAGATTACCAGAAGCCTTGTGGGCTTACAAATAAACATGGAGAAGCACTACTAGTTATTCACCATACCAATTGGTATTTGGAAAGGAACCCATTTTTCCCATATAATTCGAAATCCAAACATTGCAAACAGCACAAGAAGTTGGTCTAGATCTAAACAAGGCATAGATTAATAGATTACAGCAGATCAATGAGCTAGACGAGATCAGGCTCTCTGCCCTTCAACACACTGCATTAATCCAACAACAGCGAGCTAAATGGCATGACACTCTCATTAAAAAGAAAGTCTTTTGTGAAGGAGATTGGGCGCTCTTATACGATTCCATATTTTAGGATTTTCTCGGGAAGCTTCATACTCGTTGGCTGGGGCCATACGAAATCCAAAAGGCACATGATAATGGCACCCTTACCCTAATGACCATTGACGGGTCTAGACATACCTTCAAGGCAAACAACCATCGATTTCGACTATACCGCAAACCACTTACCCGAGAATCCTTCTACCAACAACTATGCGAAGATTCCGACATGCAAATTTTGGTGGAGGAAGAGGAATCTTCCTCACCTCTAGTTCATTAAAGTGATTTAACTGTTTTTCATTTTGTACATAATTCTTTTGCTTTGTTAGCATAAATTATTCTCTATACATATTTTTTGCACTTTTCTATTCCTTTTCCAAGAATCAGCAATTCTATTGTTTTTGTTGTTCCTTTTAGAAGGAACAACACCTTCACTATCTTGTTGATTCCTTTCCTTCAGCTTGTATTTTTTTGTTGTTCCTTTTTCAAAAGGGACAACACTATTGTTTTTTTTGTTCCTTTTCCAAAGGAACAACATTTGTGTGCACTTTTGTTTTTATGATGTTCCTTTTCCAAAGCAACAACACTTTCGTTTTGTTGTTCCTCTTCTGAAAGAACAACACTTTTTTATTAGTTGTTCCTTTTTCACTTTGTTGTTCCTTTTCCAAAGCAACAACACTTTCGGTTTTTGTTGTTCCTTTTCTAAGGGAACGACAGTTGCGTTTTTTGATGTTCCTTTTCCAAAGGGACAACACTTTTGGTTTTTGCTGTTCCTTTTCCAAAGGAATGCCACATTCGTTTTTTGTTGTTCCTTTTCTAAAGGAACAACACGTTTGGTTTTTACTATTCCTTTTCCAAAGGAATGGCACTTGTGTTTTTGTTGTTCCTTTTCCAAAGGAACAACACTTTCTTTTTTTTGTTGTTCCTTCTCCAAAGGAACGACAATGGCATTTTCTGTTGTTCCTTTTCTAAAGGAACAACACTTGTACTTTTGATCTTCCTTCTAGAAATAACAACATTTTCGTATTCCTTTTATTAATGCTTGTTGTCCTTGTTGTTCCAATTAAAGGAGAGCTGCTATTTTTCTCAATATATGATAATTTCAAGTCTTTTCGGAGCACAATTATACACTTATGCAATGGATACAAAACTAGAGCATACTGAAATCAGTAAATCGTATGAAAGTCACTATTTTTACAGGAAATTGCTTTGAATTGATAGGAGGAAAGAGGAAAGAACACAATTATCAACCACCTTTGCTATCATTATCCTACTAATACTGATATGATTGCTTATCTTTATCATGGTGGTTCTTTTTGTTTTAAAAATTCCCATAATCTTGTTTCATCATTATTAAGGAATAAGAACAAAGGGTATATTTTTCTATTGAGATGTTAAGACTTCTTCCACCATTCCTACTCTTAAGGAGTGTTGAAGCACCCTTTGTGTATACATAGGAAAGTACTTTATAACAGGAAAAAAAAAAGAAGAGAAAAATGATTATATAACTTATGGGTTGTCAAATGCAGGATAGGGGGTCTCATCAAGAACCAGCCTACCATGATCATAAGGAAGAAAGCGAAGTGGCATTCCCACTATGGCCACCACACTAGGGATATGGTCCAAGAGGCACATCAGAAAAAATAAAGAGTCCTTGGAATATGAGGTCTCATCACGAGCGAGCGTGCCCACCTTTCACTCCTTCTTGGTGAATGGCATTATGGTTTAACTGGGTACCAAGACAGCATAATGGCCTCCATTTTGACATTGTACAACACTTCCTAAGCATACACAAAGGATCATGGTTGCATGGGTGAAACAAACAACTCTGTCAAGGTTATGGACACTTGTCAGCAACAGAGCTCTGTTAATGGTATTGAAGTCACATTCCTTATACACCAATAGTAATCATTAACACCCTTTTTTGTCTTATACCTTTGTAATATGTCACGTGAGATTATGTAATTTATTTCCCCAAACCATTAAATACATGAAAATCTATTACAGCCAATCATGATGGAAAAAGTTGATAATGACCGCATCAGACTTTTTGTGCACATCAGTTGTCCTATCCTCCCAGCCTCGCATGATATCATAGCATTCTCTTATTTGTTAAGTGATCCTACTATACCTCGATTTCGGCAATCAGATCTTTTTGTAAAACATGGCATTTCACTATACGTTGTTCCTTTATGACTCTGTACTATGGCAAGTTGGCACGCCGCTCCCTCATTTGACGGCCGAGGGCGGCCTATCACATTCCAGGGGGGAGGCAGGTGACCTCATAATTTATTGGTATACGTGTCAGACTATTATTCAGAAAACTGTTTACTTGTAAATAGCAAGGCTCAACGGTATATTGTTTTCAATCTACATGGCTTTCTGTTCCTAAGCCATTTCTGTATTATGCTCTGTAGCAATTAGTAAGTTACCTAGGATTTGAACAAGCCTTGCTGTTTCGTTATTTTCTCTGTATTTCTAACAGTTTGAAGAGCCTGTTGTTCCATTGCCGTCTCTACGTTTTTACAGTGAGCTAAAGCATGGGAGGAAGACCAATTCGGAGAGAACCACAGGTGTTGACAGTGTCCAATGCTGCATGGGAAATCCTGGCAAGGGCAGGATGGCTGGTTTATCTTAATCATTTACAGGAATCCAATGAGACCGTAGCAATAGAATTCTTGTAGAATTTGCAAGAATATCACTCCACAGTAAGAGGGAGACACATAGCAGTCACCGATGGCGTAATTGCATAGGTCTCGGTACTGCCAGCCACTGGACCTTTGTGGAATCTAAAGAAGGAGAGATTGTGAAAGATCATGAAGATCTTCCAAGATGAAGGCCAGAACCTGATAGTCAGAGGAAAGGGAGTCCTACCAGCAGCATTGGGTGAGCTGTGGGCAGAATTGGAGAAGATCATCCAGAGCTACATCACCTGTGAAGGCAGGAAAGACGTGGTAAGACCACGACACCTTAAACTCTTAGTTGTATTAAAGCAGAAATGCTCTAGGAACTTACTTGCATTTTTAAATTCATTACTTCATGATGTCGCCAGAAGCATGAGGAAATCACAACATGTGGAATCGGTAGTAAGTCACTATGGGCTGATACGGCTAATAGTTAGCCACAATCTTGCTCAGCAATAGAGTAGCTGGGAAGAGCTAATTTCCATGATAGAAGGGGGACTAACTATGCTGGCCCCAAAACATAAGCATGCTGCCAGTACACCAGTTAGACCATTGGAATGGAGGAAATCAGTCAGATTGGCACGGATTAGAGGGAGGCTGGAAAATTCCCAAGGGGATACTAGCCAACCAGTGGAGATAGATGATTCAGGGGATGAGAAACCCCCGCAATTGGAAGGAGAAGAGAATGAGAAAGGATTGGAAGGAAATGAGGAAGGAGAAACGAAGGAAGAGGCCGAGCAGCTTGGGCATGAGGTGGAAGAAACAAAGCAACACGAAGATAGCCCATTGCAAAACCCATTGCAAGAGGATGAATTGGCCAAAATTCTCACCAATATGGGTGAATATGCCCAACCTCTTAGCCTGCTAGGCCTCCATATTGAGGAAGAACCAAAAGCGCACTTTGCTCAGGACAAGGATGCACCCGAAGAATTACGTGACAAGGAAGTAGAAGAAAAGAATTATCCTATTCATGATGAAGGTATGACAGGAGAGGAAAGTGATACAGGGGAGGAACAATCTGTTCCCAGCTAGACAACACCGGAAGAATTCGAGGAAGAAGAAGGGGTGGAAAAAGAAGTCACCCAAGAAATAACAGAGCCAGCTAGGGTTTTTACTCCTGAGCAACCTGAACAAAACAGTGAAGGAGCACCCCAAGAAGAAAACTAGGGAATTGGCCAAGATAACAGTCCAGGCCCAAGTAAACAGACAGTTGTTCCTTCTAAAGAAATAGAAGAAATTAAATGATTACGGAAAGAACATCAAAGATTGTTGAATGTGATAGCATGACTTCGACAACAAATCATGGTTTTGAAAATGAGAAAGAGAGCAAAAAGGACTTCAGGGGGAAGACATGCAACCACTCTGGTAAGACCCCCCAAGAAAAAGGTTCGGAGGACCCATGTCTAGCCTACTGTTCAAAACACTATTGAAGAACAGTCTGCTATTCAAAATACTATTGAAGTGCAGACTACCGTTCAAAAGCAAAAGGAAAAGCATTCCACTGTTGCCCATGTTGAAGTGCAAACAGATGATATATCAGCCTATGACAAAGAAGTTCAGACAGAGGCACAGTCCTCTAAAGGAATGCAGACTATAAACACGAGGCGACGCAATTAAAATATTCAAGTAAATCTTCCACTTGCCACTACTACGTGGGAAAGTGATCCGAGGACAGTAACCCTATGAGAGGGTTTGGTACAAGCTTAGCAAGCAGTAGAAAAACTCACAGAACAAATAGTTTCTCGAGAAAAGTATGAAGAATTACAACAATAGCTAAGGAATGTCAATTTATCTGAAAGCCAGGCCTTTGAAGGATGGCGAAAGGAAGAAGAAAAAGTCGCAAAGGTAACTCATAGGTTAGATGTAGTTATCAAGCAAATGGATACCTTATGCTCTTTGTATACTGACATCCTAGCATGTAGAGCCCCTGTTGAGAATTATTCCTTTTTTTTAATGGAACGATATTTTCAATTGAAAATTAAGGCTGTCAAAGCAGGAGCCCCTATACAAATTAATACTATTGATGATTTTATAAATTTTTGTAAGCACTATGGAGTAAAGGTTCAAATATTATTGTGTGAATTCTATCTTCATAACCTTGTGTTAGATCAAGAGACAGAGCAGAACCCCAACCCTTTCGTTGGGGATATCCAACTATAGGGATTTGTTTCATTTGGGGTTAATTAAATTAAATGGATTAAAGCCTATAATGCCTTCCAAAGACAAGAAAATGGATTAGAATTATGGGTAAGAGCTGAGCCTAGATATCCATTACAGTTATGGAATAAACATAGGAATCTCATGAGGACTCCAAGCATCATTGAAGCATCAGGACCCATTCATATAGCAATCAATCGACAAGGGATAGAATAGTTCTTTATCATTAAGGACCTTGCCATTGCAGCTAATAAACTTTGATATCAGACCTATAATTCGAATATCAAACTCAGGGAACCATTCAATTATGAGAACTTTAAATTAGCTGCCGATCGCTTGAACCTCTGTTAGTGCCTAAATCTGCCATAGGCTGAAGGAAGGAAAAATTCATGGTAACCACAAACCACGCTCAGCCTTGTAGCTAGCCCTATGAGGACAGGAGAGGGCTCTCTCAGGGTCACTCTCAGCGAAAAATAAACGAATAGGGTTTGAGAATGACTTAAATGGATATTGATTTTAGGCTAGGTAAATAAATATGAAAGAAGTATTTTGATGAATGACTGAGTTTTCTGGGATGTATGGGACCAAGGAACAGCACGAGCAGAGAATTTAACTCAAAGGCAGAGATTATTTCATGAGGCAAGACAGGCATCAAGTCTAACAATTATATTTGAAATAATACGAAGTGGAAAGATTGTTTAAGGGGGTGAAAAGGGCATAAATACATGAATCCTTTTCAACAGAAGAAAACATAGAACGTAAAAACTTTCCCAAAGCAGAGCAGCGAACTGAATTCTACCTTTTCTTTCTTAAAAGCTTTCACTGGAAATGAAATATGAATGAAACTATGGAACATAACGAAATACATATGAAACAGAAAGGAAATACATTTGGTACAGTCATGCCACAGGAATCTCATGAACCGGAGCTGCAACTTTTCATTAATTCTCTGTCAAAATGTACAGTGAGTAACTGAGTTTCTCTCCCACAGTTTCCTAGAAATTCCAACCCTTTACAAAATGACTCTTAATACAATAAATAATATTTTCCATGAGAAGGTTGATCAACCTAGGAAGTGAAGAGCCAACCATCAGAAGTTACATTTAATTTTCTATGAGGACCAATTAGAAAAAAAGAAAATATGAGCGTAGATTTTGTGGGTGACTGTTCGCCTTCATTTGGCCACTTGGATAGAAGCCAAAAATGTTTTTTAAAATTTGCCTTTGATGCCAAGAAAAATCTATTACAAATGAGTGGGCCCACTTGGAGAAAATTGCGAATCAAAATTTTGGCGAAGTGGGAGTGATTTTGGCCTTTGGGTCTCTGTGCGCTGCGCCAAAAACTGTATGCGTCTCGCTATTTTGGAGCTGGTTTTGAGGCACCTTCTGAAGTCCAAATTGAGCCCAAGTGTGCTTGTTAGAAGTCCCTACCTGTCGACTGTCCAACCCAAGTGAAATTTCTGAATTTGGTGCCCATTTGCCCCTCCAAAACTGTAATCTCCCAAGACTTCTTTCTGTGTGTCAAAATCGGGGCAGAGAGGTCATTTTTTGGGTGTTTTTGACCGCCTGAGGACTCAAAATTGGCCCAAACTTCTTGGCCATGCACCAAAAGTCATCATTTTCCATGGAAAATCCAAAAATGTAAACCTTTTGTCATTTGTAGCTTCCTATTGTAAGCGTGCGCCACATGGCGTGGCGCACAGGGAGAAAAACCCTGTTTTTTGCACAAAAATTTCCAAAAATCCCAAAAATGCCCCAAATTTCTTGAAATTTGGGCTGGATCTTCCTTATCAAGTTTTATGCTGGGCTAAAGAGGCTTCATCCAATATCTAAAGTTGATCAAGCTCCCTTTTCCTCTTTTTCTTCTTGACTGCCTTCCTCAATTTCGCCTTCAAATTCTTGATTCGGGCTTTGCACACTTTGTTTCAAGTGGAAAGCCATGTGTCTCAGCAATGCATGGTCCTTCTCAAACTTGTCCAATAGCCTCTCTAAGTTCATGTTAACTCTCTCGAGGTTGGCCTCCCGATCTTCATTAATCTCTTGCTCCAATGACGTGAGCTCAACTCTTCTCCTTTCCGCAGCTTGGCGATTCTTGCGAATGTTTTGTAGCTCCATGATCACTTGCTGATCCTCAAGATATTTGTTCCTCTACTCCAGATATTTCATGTTCCACTTAGCCCTCTCCAAGTCAAGGGATAAAGCTTCGATCTCTTATTGCTACTTTTGGATTATCTCTCTAAGTTTGGCGCTTTGTGGACCCATATCTGTATCATCATCCTGAAGGAGAATGAAGTCGGTCTCTCGTTCACCTGATGGCTCACTTGAAGGCCCCTCATCCTACATGGGTGACTTACCTCTGTCCTATACCTGTAGTGCTGATGTCAGAAGCGAGGCCCCTTCCACGCCGGGTGGAGATAACACTCGCTTTGCTGCTACAAACAAATGCCTAGCACCCCTCTAATTTGTGACGAATATCGGCATACAAGCAGCCTCATGGCGCTCATACCAATGAGAAGGTTCACCCTCATGGTTAACCTCTGATACTGTCCATGAAGCTTTGAAGAAATCACGCGAGATGAAATCATCCCAAGTGATGCCATGCAATCCAAGCTGATGAACCACCAAAATCTTAATAAGAGCAAAATGATAGACACTGTTAAGTTGCTGCTGAGGTGTTTTGTGTTGTATAAAGTTGGTCATCCTCTCTATGTTTTGGCAAATGAAATATGGAATGTTCATCATCCGTACCCCGGTGAAATGCATGAGCAACCTGATGTGATAAGCATAAGGATGAGAGAATCGCCCCTAACAACTGAAATATTTCATTATCAATCTCATTAGTGGAGCATATTCATCTTTCAAATACTAGAATGGAAACACTCTCTTGAGATGCCTTAAGAAACTGGTTTTGATGTAAGGCTCATAATGCTGCCAGTCAATATTCTGTTTCTTATGCCATGGTTCACCAATGTTTGGTATAGAGGTCTCTAATGAGACAGATTCTGGTGTAAGTGTGAAGGTGACACTAGCCAAGATAGCTTGATCTCCATGCAAGTGCAGAACAAAAAAATGAGGCAACTCATGATGAAATTGGACACTAGCCACCTTTTGACAAAACTCATAGCATGATTGATGCTAAAAACAGGACATAGCAAGAGGGCCGGCCTATAATTCTGTAAGGGTGGTCGGTTCTTCTCTAACATGTCTGCCGCTCTTATGAGGCCTCTAGGGTGCCTGTTCCTCCAAGGGAGAGTCACTTTGGGTTTCCACCTCATAGTCCGATGAATGCTCAGATGCCATGACTGCTATACAAAATACCTTGAAGACAAGATGACTGCTGTGTATGAACTGTGCTTGAACTGCTCCTTTTGGTGTCGAAATCTGTCACCAAGGGGAAAATGCAACAAGAGGCTATTAGGAAGGGGAATAATATGAAGGGGTTAGGGTGTTTAGGAGATTTTATATGGGGTAGGGTTTGGGGTGTTAGGAAAATTTATATGGGGTAGGGTTTGGGGTTTTACCTTTGACAAATGTGTGGAGGGGACAGGGAATAGGATTTTAGTAGCAATTTAGGATAGGGAGAAATGGAAAAAGTGGAATAGGGAAGAAGGGAATGAGGGCAAGAAGAAAAAATGAAAATGGAGGAAGAACCTTGGCACCAACACAATGAGTTTGTAACCCTAACAACATTTTCTTTGGTGATTTTAAGTGGTAGGGTTTAAGAGTTTTTGTGCAACCATAATCCGCCATGAACTATCATCATACTAACATAAAAATGGATGAAACACTGAGAGATTGACACCACCTGGAAAATTTAAGGGATTGAAGGCGATTGGTTGCAAATTCTGAGCAAAATCGGGCTTCTGTGTCTATGCGTCGTGCCAAGAACCCAGTGCGTTGTGCCCTCTGTGTATGTGGCACACATTTGAATTAGCACTGGGCGGAAATCCCCAGTGCACTACACTCTCTATGTGCGCCGCGCTCCTCCACCTGTGCGTCGCGCTCCAATCCTTTGACACAGTCACGGCCTTTCAATTGCGGTTTGTTCTTCAACCTCCAAATTCGACTTTGCTAGAAGATTTCATGAATGTAACTTGTCACAAATGATTTATATAACTTGGAGAAATATGTTGCAAGAGTTGGATTTGATTTTTTCTTCCTCCAAAACCCATTTGTAATGTTTTCACTTTGGCACTTTTTCACAATTAATACAATTGTGCTTTTCACACTTCCTTTTGATTTCTTTGACTAAAATGATGAAATTTTTGGCAATTTTTTGCAGGGGTAGCCAACATGGAATTTGGCTAAGGAGACCAAGGCTGCACTTGGAGAAATCCACTGAGAAACTTTTGAAAATTATTACAAATGCCAAACTGTTGACTTTTCTTCAAAACAGAGTTTTGAAGAACAGTCGTAATCTATCAATATGACGATGAAAATCTTTGAATCACAACTTTATAAGAGCCTCCCTCTGGCCTTTCTGGCTTTATTAGACATTGTTTGAATACCTAATGACTAATCCCTAGACTTAATGACCGAAATGACTCTCGTCCACTAAAACATCAAACATTGACTGTCATGGACTTTAATACACATTGATGAAAAGACCTAAGCCAGCAGGTACAAGACATGAGGGGAATGAATGATAAGGCCCTTCCGTCAGATAATGGCATGCCCCTAGGGGAATGCAGGTGAGTGAATGGAGCGAGACACCTAAAAATTAAATGCAGAAAGAGTTTTGATCTCGGACAAAGGATTGATAAGACCGAATCTAACATTGGCTCCAATGCGGGATGGTAGCTCCTTGGAGGTGCCAAGAACGACAGACCTTTGGGAGAGTAGACAGTGCCTTTGTCCATTAGGCTATGGAGTCATTATTTCAAAAAACAACACCAGACTCTGACTCATTTATTGACTAAAACCTAACTCAAACCGACTCGATTATGAAACAAAAATGACCGAAAAACTGACTCAAATTTGATCTTAAAATGACTCTAAGACTGACTTGAAAAACTCTAACCAAAACTGAAATAAAATGGTATTTACAGTGACAATGGAGATAGTAGAAACAACTCAAAAGTGGTACCACTTGAGCAGCCGACCATTGATCGGCCCTCCTGGACAATCTTCCCCATTCATTTCCTTCAGAAGAAAGGCATTCTGACCCCGATATGCTACAATCTCGAAGAGACATTTCCAGAGATTCTCGAACTTACCATGCTTACCCTTCTCCTCATTCCTTGCATCCCACTTGAGCACTACACCATCCAGCTGAAATTTGTTCGCCTTTGCTTTTCTGTCATAAATTTTCTTAATCTTCTCCTACAACTTGGATGTGTTTTGGAAAACTTCTTCTCTGGTCTACTGCAAATGGATCATTTGATTCAATCTTCTCTACATAGGATCATCTTCACTGCCAGCTTCCTAAAAAAGTTTGACTACCGGGGCTACAAGAGAGGTAGGAAACAAGGCATCAACTCCATACACAAGCTCAAAGGGGGACATACCAATGGATTTCTTCTGACTGACCCGATATGCCCAAAGTGCATTGACCAACTTCTTATGCCAGCTCTTCTTGTTGACTTCCAGTAGCTTCTTAATGATGTTGACCAAAGATTTGTTAGAGGACTCCGCCAATCCATTGCCTTGCAGATGATAGGTAGTTGAGTGACCCAAAATGATGTGATATTTATGAAAAAACTCTACCATCCTTTTCGATTTGAAAGCTGTTGCATTATCAGTGATTAATTTATTCAGGAAACCAAAGCGAGACAAGATGTTATTTTCAAGGAATGAAATAATTACCGTATTTGTAGCTTGTCTGGTGGGAATTGCTTCGATCCATTTCATGAAGTAATCTGTTGCTGTGAGAATCCATCGATGCTGACGAGAAGAAGCGGGATGAATTTCACCAATGAAACCCAACCCCCATTGCTGAAAAGGGGCACTCACCTCAATGCACTTAAGCAGAAAAGGCTGTAATTTTTGCCTTCCTTCAAAAACCTGGCATTTATGACAGCTCTTGACAACCTTATATACATCAGCAAACAATATTGGCCAATAGTATCCCACTCTCAGAACTTTATTTGCTGTCGTTTTCCAAAAAAGGTGACCACCACAATCTCCTTCGTGGAAATCCTCCATGACCTGCTTTGCTTCTTCTTCCACCAAACAATTCAAAAGAATGCCATCGGGATCTTTCCAATAAAGTGCAGAATTTAGAAGGCAAAACTTGGTAGCCTTTAATTTGAGAGTTCTAGATTTTTTTCTAGTCATGCCAGGTGGTGGCAACAAATTTTGAAGCACATATGTGATGTCTAAATACCACGGAGAAAGAGCAAACATTTCAGATACCTGAATTGATGAACCTTCCTCATTCTCATCGAACATAGCAATGATTAGATTTATGTCTAAGGCGTGCAAGTTTGATTCAGCCATTAACTTTGCCAATCCCTGTCCTTTAAATAGCTTTATGGGCTTTATCTCCACATCATATTCCAACAAAGCTGCAATCCACTTGCCTCGTCTCCCTTTTGGATCGGTTTGCACTAAAACGTCTTTGACAACAACGTTAGGAGCATAAGCCAAAATATGAGAATGCAGAATGTATACTCGAAAATCTTTCAATGCTTCCACAAGTGCGAGGGATTGCTTCTCAATGATGTTGTACTTTAAGGCTGCATCTCTTATAGTCCGGCTGAAGAAAGCAATGGGTCTTTCATGATCATCTCTTTTCTGCATCAACACCACTGCCATAGTGTGCTCCAAAGCGAATGAAAACAATATAAAATCCTGAGTGTATTCTGGGATGATTTAGAATTGGAGCTGAAGGAAGAGCCAATTTGACTAAATTGAAAGATTTTACAGCCTCTTCCGTCCACTTCACTTGGATGTCCTTCTTCAGCATGTTTGTGATCTCTCTTAGGTGCTCAACAAGATTAGGTACAAAGCGGCGTAAAAGATTCATTTTACCATTGAAAGACTGAATCTCCTTATTTTGGGGCAGATTGATTTGCTGAATAGCTTGTACATGTGCTGGATCAATACAAACGCAATCTTTTGAGATAATGTGCCCATGTAGTTTACCCTCCTCCATGGAAAACAAGCTCTTTTTCGGATTCAGCGATAGACCATATTTTCTGCACTTTTGAAAGACAGTTTTCAGATGATACATGTGTTCTTCATCAGATATGGAAAACACCTTCAGATCATCAAGGTATACAACCAGAAAGACATCCTTCTCATTTGCGAAAGCCAAGTCCATTGCCCGTTGAAAGGTGGAACCTGCGTTCTTCAAAAGAAAAGGAATTTTAGCGTAATGAAAAGTTCCCCACGGAGTGGTGAACGCTGTTTTGTCTCGGTCATCTTCATGGACAAAAATTTGGTTATATCCAGAATAACCATCAAGTAGTGACATACGAGATGCTCCAACTGCTCGCTGAAGTATATGATCCATTTTGGGCAGTGGGTAGTTATCTTTCAATGAAACTTTATTTAGATTCCTAAAATCGATGCACAATTGAATCTCACCTATCTTCTTCCGCACGGGCACCAAATTTGAGATCCAATCCGAAAATCTGATGGGAACAATGATTCCTAATTTGTACAACCTATTTATCTCCTTTTAGCCTTCTCAACTTCTGATTAGGCTTAATGGGTATAGTGTGTTGAGTTATATTGGTATCGTATGTCTTCAAGTCAGAATAGTCCCAAGCAAACACGTCAGCAAATGAAGACAGCAAACTGATATATTTGGCTTTCATCTTTTGTGGTAATGCTTTAGATAGTTTTACCATTTTAGGATTAGCAACTGTTTTGATATTGACCTCTTCAACACCCTTCTCCGTTGGTTGCAATGTTGGTTTGCGGGCTACGTCATCTTGATCAAATAGTTCTTCTAAAGGTATCAAGCCTTTAGGAACAATGTTATCCTTTTGCTGCAACACGTCCATTTGATTGATCTGCACCTCATATTTGCCATCATCATTTTCTTCATCAATTGAGGTCTCTTTGAACTTACTTTTGTTTTGCAGAAAATCATCAATCTCTTCATCATCTTGGAAAACTTGCCAATACCTCTGATTGTCAGGGACAATCGGACGATGCTTGACATGGATTTCGAATTTATTACTAGAGTTCATTGGAATCTTCAAACTACTAGCTGCCTTAGCAAGAGCATCAGCAATGCTGTCTTGAACACGAGGCACACACGTCAAGGTATATTCTGAAAATAATTTCAGGATGTCTAGGATTGCATTTTGGTAAGCCTGCATCCGAGGATGTTTTTCTTGATATTCGCCTCTGACCTGGTTAATCACCAATTTGGAGTCGCCATATACTCCAATCATCTTAGCATTTAGCTTTCTTAGAATCTTTAGGCTAGCAATCAGAGCTTCATACTTAGCCTCATTGTTCGAACAATCAAAAGCTAATTTGTAGGAGCATACCCGCACATTACTAGGCACCTTGTTCGGGGCGGAGAAAGTACTGCGTACCCAAATACCAATCCCATCACCATCATTTCCCACTGCACCATCGAAATCCATGGTCCACAAACCTTCTTCCTCTTCTTCCAAGTGCCGAAATTCTGCTGGCCCTGTTTTTCCTGCTTGCTGTCCATTATCTTCAGCTGATTTCTCAACGTGTTTTGCTGTTCTCGTCTTTCTTTCTTCAAAACTTCTGTGAAATTTTCTACTATTTCTGGAATACTTTCTGCTTCAACTAACTGACTATCTACATCATTAAAACTATCTGAATACAAAACAAAAGACTCTAGATCTGTATGTACATAATTAATTGGATGATTAATGGGTTTCTCCTTGCTTGTAATCATGTATTTCATTTTTTCTTCCCGATACAGTTTTCTCATTTGACCAAACACCAGAATTGTTGCATAGGAGAAATCTAGTTGTAGTGTCCCTTTCAATTTTTCTACCCAAGACCTGGAAAGAAGCATGCTGAACCTGGGAGGAATATCTGCTACCATAATATCCATCAAAACATTCTTCACTGGGATTTGATCCAGACTTACAACCAAGTCTTTGATGAGCCCGATAACTCTCACCCTGCTGGAATCAAATGAATAGAGATCATGGTAATTCCGGGTGACGTCCAAACCCAGCTTATCCATGATAGCCTTGGGCATGAGATTGTGAGAAGCTCCGGAATCGAACATGGCATTATGTAACACAAAATCATGCAATCTTAAACTGATATAAAAAGGTGGCACATCATTATCTGGAGACTCACCATTCAATGTTGGCCCAAAAATCATTTCGGGTTCATCATCTTCGACATTCACCATATCAGACATTGGATCACAGTTTAAAATTTTAGAAACCTGCCCCCTATAACTGTTGTTCTTCATTATTTCAATCAAGGGAATGGATACCTTCAATTTAGAAATTTCATTCTCTAAACTAGAGACGGAAGTCTTTTCTACCTCTTTGACCGGGACTTCTTTCCTCTCCTTTTCTCTTGATACAATTTGCTGATTTGATTTTTCTGCTGATGGTGAATTGCTGCTGTTAGGTCCAAGTGCCTCTTTGCCTTTCTTTTGTGCAACTGACGAATCATTCTTTGATGCTGAAACTTCCTTCCTCTTCTGAATTGGGTTAACTGGCACATCTCTGTTTCTAAGTGAATATTGTTGCTGCTGAGGGGAGAGATCATTCATATAGCCTCTTTGATACTCCTCTGATTCTTCTTCTAAAACTATGTCACTGGCTAGAATGAAATTTGCATCTTTATGTGCAGCTGAACTTTCCACATACTCCTCCTCTTCAGTAATGTAAGTAGGAAAATCATCCGGAGTAAAGAAGTGGTTCTCTTCTCCTATTACCTTCCCTTCCTCATCAGACTCCGGTCCATTAACAAAATTTTGCTACAGAGGTGGCTGTAATGGCTGTTGTGCTGTTTGATCTCGGGCTCGCTGATCTCTCTGTCTTATCCTATGTTGTGGCTGCTGTTGGCCACGAAAGTTACAATTTCTAACTTGTGGCTTAGGTTTGTCAAGTTTCACCCTTTCAAGCATCTGCTCTACCTTCTTGAGTAATTGATCCATCAAGGAAGACTCTTCCTTGACTGTGACCTTCTTTTCTGCTTTTGCTCTAGCCCTCTTGGACAGGAGATTTTCTTCAACGTTGACTGCGATTTTCTACATGTCTTCCATTGCGGTCGGCTCTCTTTCTCTTAGTTGATAAGCCATGTCAGCATCAAAACCATCCAGGAATTTCATCATGGCTAGTCCCACAGGTGGCCTTAGATGATCAGGAATTTCATTATAAACGAAATTGAATCTAATGCAGTAATATTGGACCGACTCACCACCGTTTCGTTTGATCTGCTCATATTCAGCTAGAATTTGAAGTGGATTCTTTTTTACTTCCCAGCAGTCTAAAAATTGTCTTTGCAGTTTGGCCAAGGTAGCGATACGTGTAGCCGGAAAACCTCTGAACCATTTCCTAACTTCACCGGCAAATGTCTGTACAAAGAGTCTCATTGTCACATTCTCTGCATCAATCTCATGAAGGTCACAGAAATATGCCATTCTGTCCACATGTTGCTGAGTGGTAATGTTGTTAGGAGCACCATCAAACAAAGGGATTTTGCTTTGATAATATGCGGGCATGTCATCTAAAACTTGAGGTAGCACAAGAGGTGCAAAACGGGCAGCCATCACTCTTGGTGGGTTTGGTCTTGGAGGTGTTGGACGGGTGTGTGCAGTTTGTAGGAAATTAACAATTTGAGTTTGAAGCTGTGTCACAATATAATTATCAATGGACTGATTAGCCCTTTCAGTTTCTAGGTCTACAAGAAACTGTGGATTGGGGACAGTATAGTCAACAGCACTTTCATATTTGGTCTCGAACAATGATATTTCAAACCGTCCATCAAACTCAAGCTCTTCAAGATACTCAAAAATGTCAGGACATGAATGGGATTTGCACACATGAGTTATAATGCTCTCTTGATGAAGGAGTTTTGGAATCAAATTGGGGTTTTCGTAGATATGAGGAGGATCTAGATCTAGATTGGCTCTGGTATATCGTCTCGAAGCCAGCGTGCTATTTTCAAAAAATCAACAAGACATGAACAACTTACTCAGCCTATCAAATCCTAAACTTATCATCCAGAAGCTTAGAATTATCAGAAGTATGGGGTGTTTGTAGGTTAAGCCTTCCGTTTATGCAACAGAGAAGACTAACAAACGAAGAATTTGTCGCCAGTATGGTCGCCACAATGTTAGTGCCTAAATCTGCCTTAGGCTGAAGGAAGGCAAAATTCAGGGTAACCGCAAACCACGCTCAGCCTCGTAGCTAGCCCTACGAGGACAGGAGAGGGCTCTCTCAGGGTCACTCTCAGTGAAAAATAAATGAATAGGGTCTGAGAATTACTTAAGTGGATACTGATTTTAGGCTAGGTAAATAAATATGAAAGAAGTATTTTGATGAACGACTGAGTTTTCTGGGATGTGTGGGACCAAGGAACAACACGAGCAAAGAATTTAACTCAAAGGCACAGATTATTTCGCGAGGCAAGAGAGGCAGCAAGTCTAGCAATTAGATTTGAAATAATATGAAGTGGAAAGATTGTTTAAGGGGGTGAAAAGGGCATAAATACATGAATCCTTTTCAACAGAAGAAAACATAGAACGTGAAAACTTTCCCAAGGAAGAGCAGTGAATTGAATTCTACCTTTTCTTTCTTAAAAGCTTTCACTGGAAATGAAATATGAATGAAACTGTGAAACATAATGAAATACATATGAAATAGAAAGGAAATACATTTTCTACACTCACGCCACCGGCATCTCATGAACCAGAGCGCAACTTTTCATTAATTCTCTGTCAAAATATACAGTGAGTAACTGAGTTTCTCTCCCACAGTTTCCCAGAAATTCCAACCCTTTACAAAATGACTCTCAATACAATAAATAAGATTTGCCATGAGAAGGTCGATCAACCCAGGAAGTGAAGAGCCAACCATCATCGGTTACATTTAATTTTCTATGAGGACCAATTAGAAAAAAGCAAATATGAGCGTAGATTTTGTGGGTGATTGTTCGCCTTCATTTGGCCACTTGGATAGAAGCCAAAAATGTTTTTTGAAATTTTCCTTTTAAGGCGGGAAAAATGTATTGCAAATGAGTGGGCCCACTTGGAGAAAATTATGAATCAAAATTTTGCGAAGCGGGAGTGATTTTGGCCTTTGGGTCTTTGTGCACCGCACCAAAAACTATATGTGTCGCGCTATTTTGGAGCTAGTTTTGAGGCACCTCCTAAAGTCCAAATTGAAGCCAAGTGTGCTTTTTGGAAATACCTACCTGTCTAACCTCCAATGCAAGTGAAATTTCTGAATTTGGTGCCCATTTTCCCCTCCAAAACTGCAATCTCCCAAGACTGCTTCCTGTGCATCAAAATAGGGGCAGAGAGGTCATTTTTTGGGTTTTTTGACCTCCCGAGGACTCAAAATTTGACCAGACTTCTTGGCCATGCACCAACAGTCATGATTTTCAATGGAAAACCCAAAAATGTAAACCTTTTGTTATTTGGAGCTCCCTATTGTAAGCGCGTGCCACATGGCGCGGCACACAGGGAGAAAAACCCTGTTTTTTGCACAAAATTTTCCAAAAATCCCAAAAATGCCCCAAATTTCATGAAATTTGGGCTAGAGCTTCCTTATCAAGTGTTATGCTGGGTAAAAGAGGATTCGGCCAATATCTGAAGTCGATCGAGCTCCCTTTGCATCTTTTGCTTCTTGATTGCCTTCCTCAATTTCGCCTTCAAATTCCTGATTCGGGCCTTGCACACTTTGTTTCACGCCATGTAGTAGAAAGCCATGTGTCTCAGCAATGCATGGTCCTTGTTGGCCTTGTCCAGCAGCCTCTCTAAGTGCATGTTAACTCTCTCGACGTTGGCTTCCCGATCTTCATTAATCTCTTGCTCCAATGACGTGAGCTCAACTCTTCTCCTTTGCGCAGCTTGGCGATTCTCGCGAATGTTTTGTAGCTCCATGATTTCTTGATGATCCTCAAGCTGTTTGCTCCTCTGCTCCAGATATTTCATGTTCCACTTAGCCATCTCCAAGTCAAGGGATAAAGCTTCGATCTCTGATTGCTGCTCCTAGATTATCTCTCTAAGTTTGGCGCTTTGTGGACCCGTATCTGTATCATCATCATGAAGGAAAATGAAGTTGGTCTCTCATTCACCTGATGATGGCTCACCTGAAGGCCCCTCATCCTAAATGGGCTCCTTACCTCTGTCTTGTACCTATAGTTCTGATGTCGGAAGCAAGGCCCCTTCCACCACGGGTGGAGATAACACTCGCTTTGCTGCTGCAAACAAATGTCTAGCACCCCTCTGATATGTGATGAATATCGGCATACTAGTAGTTTCATGGCACTCATACCGATGAGAAGGTTCACCCTCATTCTTAACCTCTGATATTCTCCGTGAAGCTCTAAAGAATTCACACAAGATGAAATCATCCCAAGTGATGCCCTGAAATCCAAGCTGATGAATCACGAAAATCTTAATAAGAGAAAAATGATAGACATTGTTAAGTTGCTGCTGAGGTGTTTTGCGTTGTATAAAGGTGGTCATCCTCTCTATGTTCCGACAAATGAAATACGGAATGTTCATCATTCGTACCCTGGTGAAATGCATGAGCAACCTAATGTGATAAGCATAAAGATGAGAGAATCGCCCCTCACAGCTGAAATATTTCATTATCAATCTCATTAGTGGAGCATATTCATCTTTTAGATAGTGGAATGGAAACACTCTATTGAGCTGCCTTAAGAAACTGGTTTTGATGTAAGGCTCATAATGCTGCCGGTCAACCTTCTGTTTCTTGTGCCATGGTTCACCAATGTTCGGTATACCGGTCACTAATGAGACAGATTCTGGTGTAAGTGTGAAGGTGACACCAACCAAGATAGCTTGATCTCCGTGCAAGTGGAGCACAAAAAGACGAGCCAACTCATGATGAAATTGGACACTAGCCACCTTTTGAAAAAACTTATAGCATGATTGATGCTAAAAACAGGACATAGCAAGAGGGCAGGCCTGCAATTCTGTAAGGGTGGTTGGTTCTTCTCTAACATGTCTGCCACCCTTATGAGGCCTTCGGGGTGCCTGTTCCTCCAAGGTAGAGTCACTTTGGGTTTCTAACTCATAGTCCAATGAATGCTCATATTCCATGACTGCTATACAAAATACCTTGAAGACAAGATGACTGCTGTGTATGAGCTATGCTGAACTGCTCTTTTTGGTGTTGAAATCTGTCACCAAGGGGAAAATACAACAAGGGGTTGTTAGGAAGGGGAATAATATGAAGGGATTAGGGAGTTTAGGAAATTTTATATGGGGTAGGGTTTGGGGTGTTAGAAAAATTTATATGGGGTAGGGTTTGGGGTTTTACCTTTGACAAATGTGTGGAGGGGATAGGGAATAGGATTTTAGTAGCAATTTAGGATGGGGAGAAATGGAAAAAGTGGAATAGGGAAGAAGGGAATGAGGGCAAGAAGGAAAAATGAAAATGGAGGATGAACCTTAGCACCAACACAATGAGTTTGTAACCCTAACAACATTTGCTTTGGTGATTTTAAATGGTAGGGTTTAAGAGTTTTTTTGCAACCATAAGCTGCCATGAACTATCATCATACTAACATAAAAATGGATGAAACACTAAGAGATTGACCCCACCTGGAAAATTCAATGGACTAAAGGCGATTGGTTTCAAATTCTGAGCAAAATCGGGCTTCTGTGTATATGCGTCGCGCCAAGAACCCAGTGCGTCGCGCCTACTGTGTGCATCACACCCATTTGAATTAGCACTAGGCGGAAATTCCCAGTGCGCCACGCGCTCTATGTGTGCCGCGCTCCAATCCTTTGACACAGTCACAGCCTTTCAACTGCGGTTCGTTCTTCAACCTCCAAATTCGACTTTGCTAGAAGATTTCATGAATGTAACTTGTCACAAATGATTTATATAACTTGGAGAAATATGTTGCAAGAGTTGGATTTGATTTTTTCTTCCTCCAAAACCCATTTTGTAATGTTTTCACTTTGGCACCTTTTCACAATTAATACAACTGTGCTTTTCACACTTCCTTTTGATTTCTTTGACTAAAATGATGAAATTTGGGAATTTTTTGCAGGGGTAGCCGACATGGAATTTGGCTAAGGAGACCAGGGCTACGCTAGAAATCCATTGAGAAAATTTTGAAAATTATTACAAATGGCAAACTGTTGAATTTTCTTCAAAACAGAGTTTTGAAGAACAGTCGTAATCTATCGATATGACGATGAAATTTTTTGAATCACAACTTTATAAGAGCCTCCCTCTAGCCTTTCTTGCTTTATTGGACATTGTTTGAAGACCTAGTGACTAATCCCTAGACTTAATGACCGAAATGACTCTCATCCACTAAAAGATCAAACATTAACTGTCATGGACTTTAATACACATTGATGAAAAGACCTAAGCCATCAGGTACAAGACATGAGGGGAATGAATGATAAGGCCCTTCCATCAGATATTGGCATGCTCCTAGCAGAATGCAGCTGAGTGAATGGAGTGAGACACCTAAAAATGAAATGCAGAAAGAGTTTTGATCTCTGACGGAGGACTGACAAGACCGACTCTAACAACCTCTATGGCGAAATTATCTTGAGGGCAGGGCCATCTTGGTCAGGATATAGGTTTCGGAGTCCAATTATTTGGCAGCCTGCACCTAGATACCAAGCACTGTATGAGATGCCTGAGGGTCAGACAGGCCTTCTTTTTGAACACCTAGTTAGGCATCATCACTGTAGACCACCACATGAGATCCCATCTCCAGCCTACTCTATCACTGCCTTACATGTCAACTACAATGTTTTCATGAGGGCATGAAAAAGGGTAAGCAGGGGGGTGTGTGGAGTACTGAAGAAGGTATGTTTTTATTGATTGTTTTGTCATCTTTTCTTTAGAACTCGTAACCTCTTTGCATCATGAACTAGGTAGATAATAAGAAATCATGACAAAATCTATAGGATTTATACGCAACATGAAAACACTAATTATTGCTATTTCTTATGCAGGACAAGGGAAAAACAAAAGATTGTCGTTCCAAAGAAAAAGACAGGGCCAAGTTAACTGATGTCCCTTTGTTGAGGAACCCTATGCAAACAAGGCGATCTAAATTAAAACATATCATCCAAGGAAAGGAAAAGGAGATATCGACTCGGCGCAAGAAAGCAAACGGATAATTGGGAATTAACAGTTTGGTGAATCCCTCAGGATCCTTTGATCCCGAGGGATCGCTACCTTAACTATTTTTGCATCCTTGATATCTCTGCTTTAGCTGTTATAAAAAGGGGCAACACTGCTAGCCCGCGGGAGGATCTGATGTTATTTTTTCTATGTAACTTTTCTCTATACTGGAAACTTTGATCATCAACTCTCATTGAGAAGTGATTCACTCTAACTCTATTTTAATGCTTTAACATAAATCTGGTTGTTGTTCCATCTTTGATCTTGGAGTAATTTCAAGCGGTGTGTCCCTGGAGGCTAAGGGCCCGGCCTTGGTGGAACACTTTCTCTTGTACCATTATCTTTAATTCATGCATGGTTTTCATTATCAGCTTTCATCGGTAATCTAGTGTGTTTTGTTATTTTATATCATAGATCTATTATATTTTCAATATTGTTCTCTATAACAGGAGTGTCGTATTGTTCATTCTGGTTTTATAACGCATTGTTGTTCCTTTAAATCGTCGATGTAACATTACTGTTCTTTACAAAATGCTATCACTGTTCAATTACAAAGTAACTGGGCTGTAATATTCTTAAGTTGGTATCACTTTATTCATCTATGGTTTATACTTAATTACGATTGTTGTTCAATTGAAATTGTTGTTCCATTATGAATTGTGATCATTATCCTTTATAACTGAGATTAATATTTGTGGTATCAGAGTCAGATTACTGTTTCTCTCAATATTAAGGTGTGCTATGTGTGTTATTTATTTCGGTTTACTGAGCATTCAAAATTGGCTCTAAGCGTTATTCTACATTTCATTTCTAATTGGTTACCATTCTATTTCTATTTGCTGACTGATTTATTCTTAGAGTAAGGATTGCTCTCTAATTTATGTAGGATACGATTTATGCACTTATGTCTGTATATTAAAGTGTTGCTGTTTATAAGAATCAGCTGTTGTTACATTTTCTAGTTGTTGTTCAATTTCCTAGTTGTTGTTCCATTTCCTGTTATTTGCGTTCTCATTGCTTTGGTGTGCAAAATGATCTGAAACTGTAGTGAGCATTGACATCTGTTGTTTAGTTCCCAGGTTGATGATATGTTTATCTTTAGTTACATCAGTTTACCAAAGGATGAGTTACTGTTACTGGACCCTTCACTAATAAATTGCTTAGTTTTCTGAATGCATGATTTAGGTTTTAAAGTGCTTTGCTGTAAGTAGATCTTGTTTTAAGCATCCATTTACTCTCGTATTTTGAGCACTGTACTACTAGCATTACTTTGGAAAATAACAGCCTCAAACTAAGTACACTCTTTGAAATAACAAATCGTCCCTGGATTGACAAGTTAATGGAAGGTAATTAGAGGTGAAAAAGACCCTTTTTACAGCTCGACACAACTCACGACATTGAAAAATTTCTACAAGCAATGAATTTTCAGCATGGAGAAAAATGGTCCTATGATCCACATCAAGTCAACTTAAAGAAGAGAGTAGAGAATTCCTATGCCCCTTATGCACATGAATTAAGGCCTTAGCTGGGGAAGTTGGAAAATGGTGGCTTGGTTGAAGAACAAAGAAGTATGGAAGTTGACACTCCTCTCCTTCTTCAAAAGAGATTGAAACTAGGGTCCACAGATGTCATTGATCTTGAGGGGGCGAGTTCTCACAGCAAAAAAAGGCCGAGAATACAGAGGGGAGAAAAAGAAATTGCATATCTCAAGGAGAGTCCTTCCAGTGAAATTGGATTTCAGTTGCAAAGAGGAGAAGTAAAGTGTGCCCTCATCTCCTATTCCTGGAGAAGATGAACATGGTTCCTTAAGTGTTTTGAATGATTCTTATGAACAAATGTAGGAGAGAAATAAGAAAATAAAAGAAAAAGTTGTTACTTAGTTGGAGCCTCAATTCTTCCCTGTTTATCAGCTTAGACCCCTTTCAGCCATGTATTTGAAAGGAAGTGAGCGGAAAATATCATTCACACATCCCGTTTCACAATCAATTTCTTCTGGAGCTGATTTTAGGGCAATTATCTTCATTGTGAATACAAAAGGCATTTCTTTTCCTGGAAAAATAAATCTACATAGGCATAGTGGAGATCTAATTTATAATGATCTCAACAAAACATCATTAGCAACAAGATAAATAGAGCCCTTGCTAGGAAAAGTAATTAATGATTTGAAATTGGAAAAATATAATTCCTAAGCCCTTCATACTCAAAATGAAGAATTTTAGAAGTTAATCGTTAAGCTTGGGGTGAATGCATAACATAAAATAGTTGTTCAAGCAATATTCCAGAGTGCAGAATCTGATATTCATTTATTAAGAAGAAAAATAAAATTCCCTATGACTGAACATGTCTTGGCTATAGAACTGGCCCATATTGAAAAAGTGAAGGAAATTATGTCTCATGAATTGGTAGAGAGAAATAAAGAGGAAGAAACTCTCAAAGATATGAATGCATAATTGCGGCAGAACATAGGTAGACATGTCTACATGATTTTATCGCAGCTAGACTCTAAAGTTCCCACTGAAAAACTCACCAGAGTTATGATAGAGTTGAAAATTTTAGAGGATGAATTAAAGAAGATACAAAATAATATAGATGATACTAAGGAGAAGTTAAAAAATAAAGAGAGAAAGTTGAACATGGACATATTCAAACGCATCACATCATCACAAGAAATATTAGTCATCGTGTGATGAAGTGAAAGAATTAAAAGATAAATTGAATGGAAATATGTCTCTTATTAAAGAGAGGGAGATCACCTGGAATGACGTTACTCAATAGGTGAAAGAAGTTTGGGATCACATGATAGTGATGGATGAGGAGAAAGAAATGGTGAGAGATCTGTTAGTAGAAAAGATAAGTGACAACAGAGTGCACAATTGGCAAAGAGGATGATTGATTTTCTAAATTCCATGTCTTCTATGGAGTTGAGAGGAGTTGATATTGTAGATAGAAAATCCATTGTCTCATAAATAAATAAAATGGTACATAAATATACTTACAGAAAGAATGCAAAGGGTGGGCTAGTAGAAGTCAAGGAGTTAGTCTTGAATTTTATTTCCAATTTTTATAAGAGAGTTCGAGTAGGATTACCCTCATGTTGGAACCAACAGGAAGATATCCTCCCTTGGGAAACATATGAAAAATTATTAGTGGAGGCTAAGAGTAAGGTAAATGTTTTCCAAGAAACAATAATGATTCTGAAGGGGTCAACCATTATGAATTACTTAAAGAGGTATTTTTAGTTGTTTTTTTTTTTCCAGAGAAAAAAGAAAACCATCTATTAATAAAAATAGAGAGTTACAGAGCATATTCAGAGCATTTCGGAAAGACTCGTTCTTTTCCTTATAAAAGCGAGAAGAAAAGAGTCTCAACTGGTTGACAAAAACTAGCGCAACAGTCTCAACTGGTTGACATAGAACCAGCACATCAGTCCCAACTAGAGAACATGAAACAAAAATAGAAAAAGAAACTAGAAGAAGTAATGTACAGAGAAGGGAGGAAATTATGATTTTCTCCCCTTTTTCTTCTCAACCTTTCACCACTCCCCTTGAGTTGGCGAGGATGAAAAAATAACAAGAGAAGAGTCCTCCACAATGCAAGGATTGTCCTTATATGAATCGTAGTGTTCTCGAGAATGATGTCTTTGGGCCCCACAAGTGTCCTCAAGAACTGGTATTTTCTTCGGCAAAGAGGCCATCATTCCCTGAGCTGCCAATTTCTCAGATTCTGGCGACTTATGTGTCTAATTTTTTGCTATGGGGGTGGTTGCCGTGGGTTCATCCCCAATTGGATCATCGTCATGTTCAGGTGGAGGGTTAGCTGCCTCCTTGTCTTCTGTTTCTTCTTCTGGATTCACTGTGTGTTGCCAGCCTCTTGGTTTTTGTGCTTGTTTCTTGTTCCTTCTGCTTTCTCTTTTGACTTGAGGACAGTTATTACAGAGGTGACCTGTTTGTTGACAGCCTTGACACCTGAAGGTCGTGTTTTCATAATCTAGTGGTTGTTTCCACTGTGTGTTGTTATGGATCAAAATAATGCTATCAGGTAGCCCTTGACTGAGATCAACCTTGACACAGATTCTGGAAAAAGTATGTATGCATCTAGCAATTCTTTCCACATCTTGCTTGATGTATTTGCCTATTGCATTCCCCATTACTTCGAAAACTTTGGGAAGCCAGAAGTGTAACGGGAGGTTGTGTAGCCTGACCCAAACCAGCATTTTGGAAACCACCATAGAGGAGGGGTCAAAACCCAGGAACCAGGGGGTCATGAAGAGTCCTGCATTGCCCCAGAACCATGGCCCCTCATGGAGGACATATTCTTTTTCCTTGACTGTGTCGAATTTGACAATAAAAAATCCTTTGGAGCATAAATGGATGTCATAGTTTGTTGACCATATGGAAAAGATCCATTGCCATAAATCATATGTTTTAGGCCAAAAGCCATTGAATCTAAAAAGGACAGCCAAGGAAGAGAAATCAGTATGAAAGTTGTTTACCTGAGGCAGGTCGATTGTCAAAACTGGTGTCTGCTTTCTTTTCTCCACTATATAGGGAACAGGTAGATCTTGTGTTGGTGTTGGCTTGTTGATGGCTTCCCCCTTCCCTATGACAGAATCCTTGAAAGAACCTGTGCCCTTTGAGCTAAATCCAAAGCTTCCACTTCTCAGCCTCGTGCTCAGAAAGATGGTTGAATCTCTCACTATTCCATAGTGCTGCACTGTAAATTTTTCCTGTAAAATGTGTCCTGCATATACCAAGCTCAGCAGGTTTTCTGATATGCCTAAAAATTCTTGTATTTCATCCTTTAAATTTTTTATCAGCATCCTTGTTCTAGTTTGCTTGCAAATCGTATTCCCTGATAGGGTTCTGATGAAGATTTGTATCATTTCATGGCCAGGGTCCTTGATTGCTAGATTTGTTTTTTGCCTGGATTCTTCTGCTAATTGGTTCTCCAAAGCAGGAAGGGGTGTTGGCTTGCCAAGGTCAATTCTCTGGTGCTCATTTAAAATATCTAGAGGACCTGTGAGAATCAGGGAAACCCTGACCTCTCTACGTATGGTATTCTTGAAAAGGGTTGTCCAGGGCATAAATTTCTTCGCTGCCGTGATGTCAACCGCCCACATCTGTCCGAAGGTGAACAGGGGAGCCTCTAACCGCAAGAAACACGGTCCCAAGCTCCCACCCCTTTCTTGTTCATCGACCATACCTTTAAAAAAATGCCAGAGAGCGGCAGTTCGGTCTTCCCGCGGTAGTCCGAGGTGGGGCAGTGGAACAAACAACCGCATCTCCTTCCAAATGACGCAGACATTGCTTCCTAGCCAAACTAAATCACCTACATAGGAGAGCACAGCTACCCAAAATAGGGTAGGGTCTGGTTGATTTGAAACAAAATGCCCAAGGCATTGAGGAATGGTGCCCAGATCCGCCCTGAGAAAACCGTCCTGAGCCAAGAAGGGAGAAAATTCCTCCAGCCCCTGTTTGCTTTGATTCGTTCCATGGGACTCCTTTCCAGCAAAAGATCCGGGCCAAATCCAAAATGGAGAATCGTGCTCTGTGATCCCGGCTGCCAGGCTCCAAGCTGTTCCAGAACATAGCTGATCTCTGGGAGCGGCGGCGACACAAAACGATCCTTCTGTAACCCTAATCATTCGAGCACCCGCCATCGCTCCTCTTGTGTATCCAATATTTTTAGTTGTTATAGTTATTTAAAACTCTTTTTACTGAAATGCCAACATACAAAAGGATAAAAAATTTAAATATGGCCTATGATAGAATGATACAATGCCCACATCTTGACTTAACATCGTGGAAGAATTTTCATGATTTAATGATGATATTGCACTTATTTTTTATTTTGAGGAAACATTACATTTTGTAATTTTAAAGTTAAAATAGTTTAGTTTTTAAGTTTAGTCTTTTGAGTCCTCATAAGGACTAAATAAGTTAAAGGTAGTTTTGGTTCAATTTTGACATTGAATATTTTTGTAAATGTATTTAGTGTAAAAAAATTGTTTGAAAAGACATGAAGGAACCATTTTTGGGGTACCAAATTTTGGCCTCAGAGAGTAAATTTTATGTAATGTATCATAAGTTTCCTGGAGAAATAATAAAATTTATGAATGATTCCAACTATCTATTGGGCATGATATGTATTCTTTCCTTTACTATAAGTCATTATCTATTATTATTGTTTTGAGAATTTGTAAGGAAGTTGTTGGTTATTTTCATTAAACTGATTTAATTTTCTTTGAATAGCTTACAATACCTATGCATATTTAATTAAAATAAGCTTAAAAACTGTTCTCCACATTTTCATTCATCCATTTCTTTAACCCTTCATGGTTTCTTCTAAGATTTGTTGTATAAGATTATGTTACTACAACCTTGTACTTTGAGTCTTTCACTATTTATGTCCCTCAGTTTACTACAACCTCAGAAATCATTTTCAAAGATAGTGTGGCTACATAGGAGGGTTTGTCTTCTTTCCAATAGCTATCCGTACATTACACCCTTATAGATCATTGATGGGAAACTATTAACAGGATGATAAGAAAAATTTTACCTACTCTACATAAATGTACTAAGAACTGACCTCCTCTAAGCTAGAGATTCTCTATAGGGTTACAACATCATCCAAAACATTGCACCTTGGACATATATTTATTATTGGAATTGAAAAACCTCCCTTTCTTCATCTTCTTGACTCATCCTCGGAATTCTTGAGATTTCTCATATGATCCAATGTCATCTTTGACCTTGATCCTTGATTCTTGTTGTATGCATTGTGCCCACAACTTAGCAAATGGAGTTGAATCTTTCTTGGTGTATATAATTTTTTCATAGTTGCTCCATTCCATTGGAAATGCATTTAGTAGACATATGGTTACTTATGAATCAATGATTATCTCCCCAAGTATTTTTAAATGATCCCTTAATTAAGTGAAAATCATGATGAAGGATTCCATATCCTCATCCTTCAATTTCTCTATTATATATAGGTTTTTCTGCAACGACATATTTTGACCTATTATATTTGCATATACAAATTCACTTGATTTGTGTACGTGGCCTTGCAAGTATTTAGGTTTGCCACAAATGGAACAAGAGAATCCTTCATTGATTCCACTGTGATACTTTGTACCCTTACTTCCCCTTTCTTCTACTTCACTATTTCTTGTGTCCTTTCCTTTGTTGGTTCGGTAACTTCTCCAATAATATATCCCATTACATCTTTCTCTGTGAGTACCAAGTAAATCCTCTTCTTCCATGTAGACAATATTTCTACTATGAGGTTGTTTCTTTCCATGTAGAAATAACTTACTATTAGGAAAAATATAGGGCTGTCATGTTGAACCAATAGTTTTAATTATTTTTTTCTTTCAATTTCATATTCAAAAAATTGTATGCTATTTTCATTCATGCAACCCATGTGTGTATGTGACTTTACTGAAATAAAGTCACGTATATCTAGTTTACTTAATTTGTCATATATTCCATCAGTGATTTAACTTAACCAGTGCATCATTGTTTCATTATTTATTCATTATGAAATAACCATGAACAGTAAAGAGAAGGTAAATCATCAACACATAAAAAAGGAATCAGCACATGACGACACAATATTTTAGGTGGAAACCAAATGTGGGAGAAAACCATTATTGTTGTCGTCTTTGTCTTCTTTATTATTATATAAACAAAATATTCATTACATCTTCTACTAGTGTAGACTCTTATCAGCATGTAGACGCCCACCAGCAGGAGGCTACAACCTCCACTTATTCTCCAACACCTATTGGAAGGGAGCTACAACATCCTAATATTGCTAACCAGCTCCAACCCCCTCGCTAAAGGATACAACCCTCAACACCTTATAGACAAAATTTCATAATGTTTCACACTAGATCCACCTGTCTTAAAAAATCATCAAAACCTGTAGGCCACCTTTCATTAACATTTAACACTAGACCCACACCAACAATAAGCCAAAACAAATATGCCAAACTGAAATACCGAATCTCAAAATTTGAACCATTGAAGCACTGTAAACCAACTTAATCAAAGGAAGATCAAGTTACTGAATATAGGCGCCAACCTATCAGTAAACTAAATATTAACCAATGCAACTAGATCAAATTAATCCAATATATATAATAACATTGTGTCACATCAATCAATCAACCAATCACTGATTAACCAAACAGACACCATTGACGCAATGTGCAGTGCTTGCAAACCTTGAAAAAATGGACTTGATAATATATATGTGACTATTTTGAAAAAACATTGTGTATATATGTGCCTCCTGTGCATACATATCTCAAATCACTAAATATTGAAAAACTGTCAAATTGAATAACTTTACTGAGTCACAGTAGCAACTAATCATAATGTAACTAAACTCCCTTTTCTCTTTCATATCATTTGAAATATTTGTACCATCACACATATCATCTGCAATAGTGCCACAATAATCATATTATAACCAAGTTAACATCAAGTTCATCTTTGTCAAATATTTTTCCATCAAGGACAACGCATTATCCATAACGCCAACAATCCCTCCCCTTGGAATTTATGGAAGCCTCTTTCGTGTTTGGAAACCACCTAAAAAAACCTGCAAACACACTTGCAAACACAAAGTCCTCTCTCCCCTTTTGAAATCAAGGAAAAGGGTTGAACTCGGTTGAATGAAGTACTTTCCTTGTTGTGCTCATTATTGTTAGTTGGATATGAAGATATGAATTATGAAATATGCAAACTAACCATGCTCCCCCTTCGCATATGATGGAACTTTTAAAGATATATAATAAATGTACAAGGCTTTATGATTCAAACAAATATTACCTTTCCTATCACCAATGACTCCATTCTCCCATAATTACATCAATCACACAACATAACGGGTTTACATATTTGACCCAATTTTACATCAATTTCCCAAAATAATGGGGTTACATAAAATGAATTTTCTCAATATCCCATACATGACTTGATTTTACACCGATTATAACATGGGTCTTTTGATGACCTTTACATAAAAAAGCACACATGACATCCATAACCATAAACAATGATTTCAACCTCGATAATTAGCAACAACCACTGTGCTCCATATAGGAATATGGAACATTATCATCTAACAGCATGAACATCCTCATCATGAAAAAGCAATAAGTAGATAATATGATGTAGCATCAATAAAAATAGGACCAAATATGCAATTATTCCAAGCACTACCAACCAACTATAGCAGAAGCATAAGATTCTGCAATAAATCTTTGTTAGCAACTCATCATCTTGACTTCATGTCATCAAGGTTAGTAAAATCTCCCCATATATAGGAAGATCCATAATCCTCAAGCAACAATATCAGTCTCTTGAACCACAACACCATAGGTAGCATATACATGCATCAATAACATATGTGCAAACAAAAAGTACCTCTTGCATAAAAAACCATTAAGTAGAATAGAACTAATCAATAGCATGATCAAGAAGCATCTTCAATGATCATGGCATACATATCTTCCTTATCAAGATTTGAAAATATAAAAAATAAGGCATCATCAACAACCGCACCAAATGAAATTGAAGCAACACATAGGCATCATCCATAGCTTCACCACATGCAACCCATGCATCATCGATAACTCATGCAATAATGATAGTAGCATGTATATTTTTAGTGGTGACAACAACAATAACCATTTATCAAAAATCACCAGCAATGATAGTCAACATATAATGCAATAAGGAGTATTCAAGAAACCATAATACTGACAATATACTATTAGAAGCATAGAGGATGTTCCCCATGAAACTGTGTCAACTCTTCACTATCAATTCTGATATTGTATCCATCTCATCAGTTAGAAAAATGCATCAACAGACCATTTCAACAACAACAATAATATAATATTTTGCAGCAACTCATGAACCAATATCATTCTAAGCAGTCTATGGGAATCATTATCATACTACAACAAATAAATTTTAGAACCAAAAAGTCAACAAAAGACTGATGAAACAAATGAGAGGCTCCCCTTGAACCTATGCCACTTCGTTTTCATCACAGAGAAGCATACACAACTATCAAGATAAAAAACCACATATACACGTTATCTTTCATAACCACATACAGAATATAAGTTCTTGATTTTTATAGCCACATCCCGCCCTAAACATGTCATGTTTATTCATGATCATTGTCACATCATGAGATGAAATGTTTGTAATATAAACATCGCCTAAAGAATATCAAAACAACATGGGGAATCATCATGTAGATACACATGCATAGATCCCCATGAGATCATACACCACTGGTCCTACGGACTTGATAGTCATCATTTGTTCTTAATGAGGTTATGTACCTCACATTCACTTCTGTAGTCACTATTAGAAGTAAAATTTTAAGAACAATGGATTGAAGTGGGGAAAATTTTCCCTACGTCTCTAAATGATGTCCCTTCACCCAAATCTGCTTGTAATTTCTAACCATGTCCTCAAATTTTTGGAACGTATCCCGTATTTTTCTTCGATTCCAAATTATTGACCTACAATTCGTGACCTTATGTCCAAATGTGTTACAAGTAAAAAAATATCCATGAAACCATATTTTATTCCTAAGGATAGATTTTGACTCTCATCTGGGTGATTTCTTTTCATATGAATGACTTGATTCAATTTTCTTTGGAAAAAAATTATGTTGGCTATTCTTGCCATTACACTATGAATATAAATCCATGTGGTTGTATCCAATGCTTGTCAGAGGAGAGTGTTGTTCAATCATAATCTTCTCTAATGATTCAGATGACTTGACCCATTTGTTGTTTTTCTCATAATATTTCTTTAGAGTCACAACTTCTGATTCTGATTTTTCACATTTCCTTTCCTTTTCTTGATTTTTTTTTTGCTAATAATTTTGTTCTTCTACTGGTTGTTTCCAAATGCATTCTTAACATGCTTATTTCCTTGATCATACTACTGTCTTTTGTTTCCAGTTCTTTGTTTGCCATCCTGAGTTTACCATTTTCTTTTGATGCTTTCATTAAATTGTCTTCTTCACAAATATTTGATTCATTAGTTGATTAATCTTCAAGAGCCATAAGTATTTGGTACCAAGTCTTAGAATATAAATTTGAATCTTCCTAATCATTAGATGTGCTTTGACTATCTTCATTAGAATAAAAAGGTTTCTTCAAAGAAAACTTATTGTTGGCATTTTTTTGGTCAACATCCTTTCCTTTTTCTTTCTTATCATGTTTATATGGACATGTGGATGCATAGTTACCTAGTCTTACATAATCAAAACATTTAAATGGAAGCTTACCTTTGAATTTAGCAGTTCCCATTTGCAACTTTCTCATGAAATTTGCTTCATCCAAATCTAAAATGTTTCTTGTATATTTAGGATAATGTTTTTATTTCCCATTGTATGTGGCTTTGAAGGCTATTCTCTCATACTTGATGTATCCCCTTTTCTCATCTCATAAGATGTCAAGATCCCATGGAGTTGCTCAAGGGTAAGGTTATTCAAATTTAGTATTTCTTCAATGGCATAGACTTTGGAATCAAATTTTGGGTTTATTGATGTCAAAATCTTCTCAACAATAGCAATACCCTTTATTTCACCACCAAGATATTTCATTGTGTTAAAAATTTTGTCTACTCTAAGGAAAAATCTTGTAATGCTTTCATCATCATGCATTCTAAGAGACTCATACTAAATTGTATATGTTTGGAGTTTAACATTTTTTACCTTAGTGTCATCTTCATAGGTTTGGACAAGCTTCTCCCATATTTCCTTTGCGATGCTCATTGCATGGCTTTCACAAACTCAGATTCAACTAATCCTCCGAAGATAGCATCTAATGCCTTTGCATTATTCTTGCACTACTTTCCTACATTATTTGTGGGAATGGAGGCTGGGCATTGATATCCAACTTCAACAACTGACCATACATCAACTCCAATGAAGGTAAATACACTCTCATTATGAACTTCCAAAGTAAAAATTTAGTTCCACTAGGAAAAGGTGGCTTGCAAGAAAATACTCCCTCTTGATGGCTCATTTTGATATATATCTCTTTAAGCGATCAAACTTCTTTTGAGGGACCTACTCTGATTCCAATTGTTAGGAAAAATACTCATGTGGGGGGGGGGGGTGAATTGATATTTTTGATCCATTTTTAATTTCAATTTCATATTCATCAATATGTATTCTATTGTTAGTCATGTGCCCCACATGTGTACATGAATTCAATGAAATAAAACCACGTATATGAAGTTTACTTAATTTGTTATAAATTCCATCAGTGATTTAACTTAACCAGTGCCTCATTGTTTCACTAGTTATTCATTGTGAAATAACCATGGAAAGTAAAGAGCGGATAAATCATCAACACATAAGAAACATCAACACATGAGGACACCAGGATTTTAGGTGGAAACCTAATGTGGAAGAAAACCACTTTTGTTGTCCTATGTGTCTTCTTTCTTATTATATAAATAAAATATTCATTACGTATTATGTTGGTACAAACTCTTACTACCATGCAAGCACCCACCTACAGGGGGCTACAACCTCCACTCATTCTCCAACACCTACTGGAAGGGAGCTACAACCCCCTAATCTCGTTTATTGGCTCCTACCGGAAGGGAGCTCCAACCCCCTCACTAAAGGCTACAACTATCAACACGTTGTGGACGTTCTGTATCATTGAAGCATCGAGCTACTGAATAAAAAATCCAACCTATCACTGAACTGAATCTCAACCAATGCAACAAGATCAAATTAATGAAATATATATAGTAACATTGTTCCACATAAATCAAGCAACCAATCACTGATTAACCAATTAGTCATCATTGAAACAATCTGCAGTCATTACAAACCCTAAACAAATGAACTTCCAAATATATACATGGTTTTTATTAATAAAACTTATGTATATATGTGCATCGTATGCATAACATCTGTGTACAGATCTAAAATCATAGGATATGGAAACATTGTCAAACGGAATCATTGTATTAAGTGACAACAACAACTAATCAAAGATATATCAATATTGAATCACTAGGTTCTCAATCATATTGTAGCATCATGAATAACCAATATACCAAGCCACAAGCTAATCAATCAAATCAACACTACCAGATATAGGCCTTTATTATCAAGTCATCATTGAAAGTCAATAGGGAAGAAGATAGACGTCATCAACTGTCATCGTCATTAAGAAGCAAATCAAACCTTAGTACATATACGTGACCTCCATAAAGCATATTTGTGTGTGTACATGATTACCATGCATAACACCTGCATATATATATCTATATATATATATATATATATATATATATATATATATATATATATATATATATATATATATATATATATATATATATATATATATATATATATATATATATATATATATATATATATATATATATATATATATATATATATATATATATATATATATAGATAGATAGATAGATAGATAGATAGATCAACATATTGAATAAATTATAATAAAATTTATATGCAACAGTACTGAACTAGATCCACGTATGTATGTAGCCTTACTAAGGAAAACTAGTGTACACATATTAAAAAAATAAATTAGATCTTCTCTAAAAATCACAACATAATTTCTTCAAAATTTATTGTCAAATAATAGGTCAGTTCACATTCATTCAAACAAAAACAAATCAGGCAAGTTTAACCATTAGTACTCAATGCACTTCCATATCTCTTAGATATGAGTCACCTTCTTGCTCCCTAGTGCTCACCTATTTCAAATTTGGTCACACATGAATAAACCATTCACTTGCACACATAACTCGCACTTGATCTCCATCTCCTTATATATGTTTTTCTTTTGCCAATACCTCAGGAAATTTTTTTGATAATGCCATTAGTAGTTGTTGATGGGATCAAATAGACATTGGCACGACAATTAATATGGGAAAATACCATGGTAATGACCCATAGTATCCAAATTTCCATGGTTTAGATTGTGTACACGACTTTTTTTCACAAAACCTGTGTATGTACATGACCCTTCTTCATAGGAACCACGTATAATTTTAAAACTTGGCATTTTTCATCAATCTGTAACTGAACTATATGTACCATCAAACATGCCATCTGCAATAGTTTCACAATCATCATATTATAACAAAGTTGACATCAAGTACATCTTTGTAAAATAGGTTTCCATCAAGGACAAACATTATCCATAATTCCAACACTTACATGACTTGAAGATACAACCATTATGATATAATGTGATATTTACTTGAATAATATCTCCAAACTTCTTGATGTATTCAAGAACTTTGGAGAGTTTTTGATGATGCCCTTGAAAGATGTTCCCTAGGATTCCTCCACCATCAACTTCCAAGATAGATGGCTTGCAAGTAAACTTCATTTTTGTGAGATCAATACCCTCGTTGTGAGATGGATGTTTTTTTTTATCTTCTTCAATGTAGAAACCATATATTACAAGGGCCTTCTACCAATGAGCCTTTAACAAGATCCATTCAAGAGAAATATTCTTCTTTTAGGCCTTGAGATTTTCCTATCCCTTGATCAACAATTCTTTCATGTGTCTTATTGTGTTCCTTGCTCACCTTAACTCCAGTATCATGTTAGAAAATGTAAAGTGGAAAAAATTATAACTAACTTTATTACCCTTGATAATTAATTATGAATCTTAGTTATCCTCTTTATGTTCACTATTTAGATTTTTTCATCAAACAATATCACGGAACTACGCCAAAAAAAGAGGACATAGATATAGGCTCTCAGCTAGGGAAAAAACTATAAACTCTTCTCTTCTTAGAATCTATTTCAAATGAGATACAAAGACCAAATCCCTAGACCAAGTCCTTCTTTGATTACCAAACCATCCCTTCGTCAAGTCCTTCTGCAATCTACACTAAACTTCTTTTTCTTGCAACTTCAACCTACCGGCAACAACACTACTACTCAACCTACAAATTTGACCCATCTGCTTCATCTCATCAACTCGTATAGAAATCATAATCAATCTTCCTATTGTCTTAGGTTGGGCTGACCCAATTTCAAATTTTACTCTGCACAAAGAAAATCCTCAATCAATGGTGCTTCTAGCAACGACCTGCAAGCAAGTTTCTTTTGGGAAAAATATTGAGAGGGGGGGTCAATTATGTTATAAGTGAGTTTCCATCAAGGAAAACACATGCATCATAATGCCAACAATCTCCCCATTTGGACTTGATGGCAACCACTTTGGTGTTTGGTCACCACATCCTGTAAATAACATCAAGCCAAGCTCAAAGATTTTCAAAACATCAAGCTATTATCCAAACACCAAGCTACTCTCCCCCTTTGAAATCAAGGGCAAAGGGCTGACCAATGTTAAGTGAATAATTGCATATCTGAATGGCTGAATAAGCATACCAACCATGCTCCCCCTCAACACATTCTGATCATGCTCCCCCTGAGCACATGACGAAATATCTGATGGATGTAAAATGAAGTATATGACTCTAAGGATATCACCTAGGACCCATACTTACATCAATCACCCAACCAAGTGGGATTACATTTAAACACAACCTCCCAACTAAGTGGGATTACATATTTTTCATGGTGTCAAAAGTACATACATGACTGAATATGACAATTATTACATCATAGGTCTTTACATGGCCTTTACATAAAATGATATACATGATATTTAAATACCAAAATATCTTTATAATAGCATAAACTAACAACTAGAATGCCAATAATGCATGATATTATGCAAGTCTACTACTCCCCCTAAACCTATGCTACCTGTTCATTTTGAATAACTCATTCATCAATCAAAGAAATATCAATCAGAAAAACATAACTCAATACCATATCAACAGACTGTACCCATCAACATTAGACTAAGAGAAATCAAATCATAACTGTCAGAAGCATGTCAGAGGTTGATCTTAAGTTTGTCCCACTTTTTTTCCTATCATAGAAAAACATATGCAACTGTCTGCAAAGAAGCTCGCATATATATGCAACTACACTTCATGAAACCCATTATAGCCAAAAACCTTTTGGATTTTCACATGTAGACTTAGCAGACTGATTTAACAGCAAAATGAGGTAGAGACAACTCCTAGTTTTTGTTTGAGATATTCAAATACTTCTCTAGGAAGGGGTTCGGTAAATATATTAGCAACTTGTTATTTGGAGGGAACATACTCCAATTTAACCTTTTGCTCAAGCATTTGTTCTTGTAGAAAGTGATACTTAATAGGAATATTCTTGGTATTGGAATGCATAATAGGATTTTTTGAAATACTAATAGCACTTGTATTATCACATAGGATGAAAATGGGATGAGAACACTTCATTTGTATATCTTGTAATGTTTGCATCATCCAGAGAATTTGTGTGCAAAAAGATGCAACAACTACATATTCTTCTTCTGATATAGATAAGGAAAACAAACTTTGTTTTTTCTGAACCAAGATATCAATCGAGGCCCCATATAAAATGCACCTCCACTAGTGATTTTTTGGTCATCAACATTTCCAACTGAATCTGCATCTGTGTATACATGAAGGGTAAGATCTGCATATTTATGATACCATAGACCAAATTCTTGGGTTACTTCAAGATATTTGAATAATCTCTTTACTGCCTGAAGATGTGATTCCTTTGGATTGGCTTGGAAACATCCAACAATCCCAACTGCATGCATGATATCTGGTGTGATACCTGTTAGATAAAGAAGACTTCCAATCATAAACTTGTACTCTAGTTATTTTATGACAGGAGAATAATAATTAGAACTGAGGCTACATCCTGTCATTATCGAAGTACATACAGGTTTTCATTCTTCCATCCCATACTTCTTCAGAATTTTCTAGAGATATTTTGTTTGTGAGAAAAATATGTCCTCTTTTGCTTGTTGTACTTGTAGACCAAGAAAATAGGTTACTTCCCCAAGTAAAGACATTTCAAATTCTTTTTTCATAAAAAAAGAAAAGTTTTGACTCATAGATTCTTCATTACTGCCAAAAATTATATCATCAACATAAACAACAATAATTAGCAGTTTATCAACGTCAATTTTTGTGTACAAGTTACTTTTTGCAGATCCTTTTGTGAAACCTTGGCATTGAAGATATTTGTCAAGATGATAATACTATGCCTATGGATCTTTATTTAGCCCATATAAAGCCCTTTTGAGTTTTCATACAATTTTTTCATCATTCCCCAAAATGAATCCTTCTAGTTGTTCAATATATACTTCTTCTTCTAGATCTACATTAAGGAAGGCAAATTTTACATCCATTTGATAAAATTTGAAATTTTGAAAACTTGAAAATGTAAGAAACATTCTTATGGCTCCAAGTATGGTTACTAGTGCAAATTTTTTTCAAAATATATACCTTCTTGTTGAGCATAACCTTTACAAATAAGTCTAGCTTTGTTCATAATTACTTCTCCATTTTCATTCAACTTATTTTTGAATATCCATTTTGTCCCTATAACATTTTTATCATGATGTCTTGGAACCAATTTCCAAGTATCATTCTTTTAAATTTGATCAAGTTATTCATTCATGGTGTTAACCCAACATTCATCTTTACTAGCTTGATTTACATTTTGTGGTTCAGTGGTGGATGATAAATCTAGATAACTAGAAGATCCTACAAGAGTCCATCTTGTTTGTACCTCAGATTCCTTTTCTCCTAGAATTTTAGTTTCTAGATGATTCTTTTGAACATACATGGATGGAGGCTTTTCTTTGTCTAGTGTATCTTCTTCTATTCCTTCATTAGTTTATTCTTCTATATCATTGTAATTTGAAGTGGGAAAGAATTCATCATCATCATCCTCTTTTGCTGATGTTACCTGTTTGGGCCCTGTGTGTGCTTCATCAATCACAACACCAATGCATTCAACAATTTTCCGAAGTCTCTTATTGTAATGTTTGTACCCTTTACTTGTAGATGAGCAACCAATAAGTATTCCTTCATCTGCTTTAGCTTCAAACTTACACAATTTTTTTCAACATTATTTTTTATGAAACATTTCCTTCCAAAAACTATAAAATGCTTTACAGTGGGAGGCTTACCATACCAAATTTCATATGAAGTTTTATTACTATTCATAGAAACATGAGCCTTGTTGAGAATATTTACTACAATACGCGTAACTTCACCCCATAAGGTGTCAGGAGTTCCAAACTCATCAAGCATAGCATGAACCATTTGTTGAACAATTCAATTCATTCTTCTTCCACACCATTTTGTTGAGGAGTTTTAGTTACAGAAAATTGTCTTTTTATGCCATGTTGTTCATAGAAATCAAAGAATTCATCTGATATGTACTCTCCTCCTCGATTATATCTGAGATATTTGATTTTTAGGTCTAATTTATTTTCACCTAATTACTTAAAGACTTTAAATTTGTGAAATGCTTCATCTTTGTGTTTCAAAAGACCGATCCAACACATTCTAGAAAATTCATCAGTGAATAAGATATAGTATTGTTCTTCATGAGGTGACTTTTTCCTTACTAGTCCACACAAATCAGTGTGTATAAGTTCAAGAGTCTTACTTGATGATCCTTCTGTGGCATTGACTTGAACTTTGATTTTCTTACCGAATTGGCATGATTGACATATGGTACTTTCCGGTATGGTTATGTAGGGTAGATCACAAACGAATTTGAGACTGCTTGATTTGATTATTTGAGAGAAGTTTAGATGTCCCAAACTTCTGTGCCATAAGCAGTTTTCTTTTGCCTTCCCAAGGTAACATTGTTCTTGGCTTCCTTTCAATATATATATATATATATATATATATATATATATATATATATATATATATATATATATATATATATATATATATATATATATTTCTTGGGGATCTTGTTCCTTTTATTATGGTCTTTCCTATGTCAAGTTCATGAACCACACAATTTTGTCATCGAATTACCAATCATTTCCTTGATCACACATTTGGCTAACACTCAACAGGTTATACTTTAATCCATCAACATACATAATATTACCAGCTTCAACTTTTTCTTTTAGAAAAATAGAAGCTTTACCCTTAATGATAGCAGGTGAGTCATTTCCAAAAGTGACATTCTTTTCTTTCTCCAAAGCATTGTATGAAATAAATTTATCTTTATCACCTGTCATGTGTTTTCAGCATCCTTTGTCAAAGTACCATTGATTTTTTTGTCCTTCTGCAAATAATGCTATGCCATAGCTTTGGGAGCGTAACTCCTTCCTTTTCCATACCTTGGAAATTTTTAATAGCTTCTCCTTTTGATACATTGGCTGTAATTTGTTCCTGCATTAAAATTCTTCATGTCCAAAGTTATTGTAAACTGAGAATTCAATTTTATCTATAATACATGAGAATATCTTATGAGAGTCTGTCTTGACTCCTGTCTCATTCCTTTGTTTTCTTACTTCTCTAGTAATGATAGTTTTGTATCCAACACATTGAGCAACCTTATGACCAAAATTATGACATGAGAAACATTGTCCAAACAAGAAATTTCTGTGACCATAGAATCTTCTGGTCTTGTTTACCTTTTGACTAGTGCTTCTATTCTTGTTCATCCTTGGATTGGAGTGAACATGATTTACCTGTGGCATGCCTTTATTCTTTTGCTGAGGAATGAAGATTTGCTGACTGGGTTTTGCTGCATTAATGAAGCTTTGTTGACTTGTTTTTGCTACATTATTGAAGCTTTTATGATTGGTTTTTGCTGCATTACTAAGGTTTTGATGACTAGTTTTTGTTGCATTTATATAGCTTCCAGTGGTGGCTGAAGACTTTTCTAGTTGAGATGTTTCTTCAGTGTATCCAAGACCTGTCTTCACAAGAGGAGAGCATTGTAGTTTGATAATTTCATCTAATATTTCAGATCCTTTCACAAATCTAATATTCAAAGTTTTAATTTTCTTAAGTTCCTTTCTTAGACTTAATACTTCACATTCTAACTTCTCGTTATGCTTTTCTTATTCTATGATTTGATGCTTCAAAGTATCTATGGCTACTTTGTTTTCTTCCAAGAAAATTTTGAGTAGAGTAATTTCATCAGAGAAATCCTTTTCTTCTACTGCATCCATAAATTTATCATTACACTCATTAGTATTTTTCTCAAAATCCATCAGTAATTTGAGATCTTGATTTGATTCACCTTATCCACTATTTGACAAGTTGTCACTATCTTTGTGAGTATAATAACTTCTTCTATTGTAAAAAATCTCCTATTACCCTTTGCAAAATCCTTCCCTTTGTCATGGTTTTCTTTATGAGGACAGTTAGCAGCATAATGATAAACTCTACCACAAGAAAACAAATTGAAGGGAAAATTACCTCTGAACCTTCCAGTGCCTAGTTGAAGTTTATTTATAAAGTTCACCTCATCTTCTTCTGATATGTATCCCGGTTCCTTGCATTCCTCCTTTTCTTTTCCTTTTGTAGATGGTTTGAATGTGACTTCTTTGACTTCTGAAGGACCTCCTTTCCTCATTACAAAAGAAATCAGGGTTGCATGAAGTTGAACAATAGTAAGAGTCTGCAGATCTTGCTACTCTTTAATGGCAAATACTTTTGACTTGAATTTAGGAGTTAGAGATCTTAAGATTTTTTTCAACTAAAGTAGTGTCCTTTATTTCTTCACCCATATTTTTCATATGATTTACAATCTCATCTATACATAAAAAGAAACTGGAAATAGTTTCATCATTATGCATTCTGGGAGTGTCATATTGAATTTTGAGAGTTTGGAGTATAACACTTTTTACCTTGGTATCACCTTCATAGCTTTGAATGATTTTGTCCCATATTTCTTTTGTTGTGTTTATTTCCATAACTTTCAAAAATTATGATTCTGTCAGACTTCCCAATAAAGCATTGATAACTTTGGCATTGGTTTCATACGCATTCTTTTCTGCTCCATTTGTGGGAACTACAACTAGATATTGGTAATCTCCTTCCACAATTGCCCAAACAACTTCTCCAAGAGACCAAAGATAGGATCTAGTTCTTGTCTTCCAGTATATAAAATTATCTCTGCTGAAGAGAGGTGGTTTGATAGATGTTGATCCATCTTGATTTCTCATCTTGCAAGATCTTCCTTCAAGCGATCAATCTTCTTTTGAATGACCTTCTTTGATACGAATTGTTGGGAAAGATACTAAGAGGGGGGTGAATTTTGTTATAAGTGAGTTTCCATCAAGGACAACACATGCATCATAATGCCAACAGTCACAGTCTCACCCGAAGTGAGTATAGGATGTTGCATAACTAGGTTTCTACAACCTGAGGGATGTTGTGATGTGCCACTTTTGTATTTCCTTTATGCTTTAATACTTATAAACTACGTCATATACATCAATTAATTCACACTTTATATATTACTTCGCAAAATTACTTTTCTCACTTAAACATAACATAAACATCCATAAACTTCACAGTACTGAAATAAGGTGTAGACAATAAGAAAAACATTTGAAAACACAAATTTTAGTGTGGTTCATCCCAATGTGGGACTACGTCAACAAGAAATGTTGCTTATAATACAAAAATTGTACAACAAATAGTTCTTGGTCTGCACACTTAGCTGCAGGACGTTTGTGCACTCAATTACAGACCTAGGTGGCTATGCACTCAGCTGCAGAGCCTTTCCTTTGCCACAAAACCTAGTCAAAAAGATTCAACCATTTAATACATGATATGATCCTAACATGATCCTCTTCTTCATAATTGATCCCTATATATACTATTACATTGAGGGATTACATTCCTACATTTACTTGGACCTGACACCTTTGCTTCCAATATACAAGGGATTACAATCCAAAACTATCAACTTTTACAATATTTTATGCTTTTTACAAAAAGGGAGGGACTTTGCCGCAAGTCCCCTATCCTCCGTGATGTCCATTGTGCTTTTCTCCTCTTCTACATGGCCCACTTTGTACTCTGTGGTATCTTTTCTATTGCGCCCTCCACAAAACTCAAATTTCTTACCAAAATCTGGCCAAGTTGAGTTGTGCCCAATAGGCCCCCAATAGGCCCCAACACTCACATGTGACTTTTCCCAAGTCACTCAGCGACTTTTCCTCTGATCTTTTCTGCAATGCCATTGTAGGCCTTGTTGAACTGTTAGAGAACTTTTTTCATGTGTTTATCCTCACTGCGTGCTTCCTCCAACTATGCTTATGTTACATGATCTACAACCTTTTGTAGAAATGTTTCCTCCTTCTATCAAAGCTCCTTAAGCTTATCATCTACTTTCTTCGAGAGCTGAAGGCCCTCATTGTGCCAAGGTTGAGTTCTTTCTATCAATGTTTGCTCTTCCCTCTTTAGCTCTTCAATCCTCTTCTTCAACACCTTCGATTCATTGCTATTCACAACTATTGGACTCTCCTATAACCATTGCTGCCTCTACTAGGTTTCCTACTGTAGTTTATGAATATTTATATCTTCCTATAGCAAAGTTCAAATTTGCAAAATTTCATTCATTAGTTTGTCGTAGTCCACCAATGTTGCAGAGATGCTAACCATGACTAACTTTAGGTTAGCCTCCCACTAACTTCCTACTTCTAGTGGTGTAGTCGGCTGCAAATTTAACTATAGCTCATTGAAATTTACCTCATACTCAAGCTGCACATCTGCAATTTTCTTCTTGGATTCCTTGATTGCAAGCCCGAGCTTCATGACTTTATCTTCTATGGATTCCTCCTCGTGGAAATCCATGTATGACACTTCCGTGCAAGTGGCTTTGAGCACTTCTTTGAACCTCTGCTATTGTAATGCTATATACTCTTTGTCCTTGATGGTCTGGTCCAATTGTTTCTTCAGCACAGTGCGCTCTTGCTCCACATGAATGTTCAACTATGTTTTGTGCTACTATTTCTTGTTAATCTCATTTACGATGCCCTGGTTTATGTCATGCAATATCGGAATGGGTAATGCTAGCATGTTCAAATTGACATGATCCAAACCTTTTATTTGTTGCTTTACTTCAGTGGATTCAAACTCCACAGCTCTGGCCGGTATCTACATGATCCAAATTCTGAATGTTGTCTCTATAATCCTTTGTGGGTGAAGTGTTTGGCCTATCAGCATTCTTTGAGTTAGATACAATGGTTCTTTGGATGCTTGTGTCAGTAATTTTTTCTCTGCTATACTCTGTTCTACACGTGTGATAAGCTCGCCATAGCGATCTTCCACCTTATTCCAAGATTCCATTGTTATCTCCTGAACCTTGTCTCCAATTTGATCCAGGTCACCTTCAGTTAGAACCATTGGTGTTATTTGTTTTGATTTATCTTCCTTATGCTTCCTTTAGTTTCTCAACAAAGCTCCACTCTACATCTTCCTTTTCTCCGCTGTAGATTTCTGTATTGTTTCCTTCTCTGTCTGCTTAGTTGTAGCTTCACCTCCTGCAGGTTCCTCCTCATGTTCTTCATCATGATTTTCTTCTTCGTGGTGTTATTCTTACTCTTCCTCTTCCTCTTCTTCCTTCTCCATGTATATTCCACTTCCTGCGCCATGGTGCGAAGTGTCCAACTCTTCTTCTTCTATTGCACTATCTCCTACCTCCTCTAGTAGAGTCATCCAATCTATGGTCCATCTCTGCATTACTTCTACCAGATCATCCTTTTGTACCATATATGGAAATACATGTCATTTCTTCTTCATGTATTTGCGTTCCTGTATGTACAATTTATGGAAATCCGCCTTGAATCTTGCCACAGGGTTGTACTGTTTGTGCAAACTCGACAAAAGTCATAGATGGTGGTTTACGAGCATATGTACATCCATCTGATATAGTATAAAAAAATATTCTATTTTCCTATGCACGTGATGGTTGAGTGGTATGCCACAGTGAAGCATATCTCACGGCCTCACATATGTCTTCTTCTATCAAAGGAAATTGTGTATCCTCTGACTCCTTCCATGCCAACATAGCAATGATAAATATTAACGAGGCATAGTGGAAATATGTACCTTTCTCCTGGACCTCACGGAAATCATCTAGGAATTCCTTGCATAAATATCCATCCCAGTTATATGGGACTCCCTTCATGCACTATGTCACTAAAGACACCACAGATGCAGGAACTTCATTCGCGTGACTCTTACTCATGATATTTCTCGCTAAAATATGTACAATGAAGAAAACATCTTTGTTTCCGATTAAGTTTATGTCATAGCCCCTATTGTCATTGACTAGCCCATACTTCTACTTCATATTATCCGCCACGACCTGGTCCTAATCATTTCCCACAAACTCCTCGGTGGGGTTCAACCCTTGGTACGACAATCTAGCGATCCTCCAGATAAACATTTGGTCTATGGGGATTTTATTCCCCATTTACAAGTGTCCATCATGTAACAATACTAATAATTGTCAAACAAACACTACGTTTGATGAACTTCTACCTAAGTGCGGCACATTTAACATGTTGATAGTCCCAAATGTGCCAACTGATTTGCCTACTGTTGTGGCTTAAGTCTTATCACTCTGCTGTCTGGGTAGTGCACATGTTGCAAGTACCAGTCACGTGCAAACCGTGGGTACTTTTTCTAGTCATTAAAATCATTGTATGTGAATTTAAGCTACAAAATTTTTCCTAAAATCTCTCCTTCAAATGACACATCCTCCGGAAATAGAGGTGTGAATGCCCCACACTTCGCATCTTTGGCATCTTTTACTAGTTTAGCATTTGGATTCCTTGGTAGGATGTATGAGGGAAAAGGTGAGATGAACATTGTGCCACCTTCCTCTACCTGTATTTCCTCCACTTCTTCTTCAATATTGACCTGATGAGCTTTCTTCTGAGGCTTCACAAGTTTGGCAAGCTTCTTGTCCTGCTTTTTCTTGGTTCTTACTTCCTTGGCTTGCTTCTTCCTTGGTGATGTCCATGGCTTCTATGGTGGCGGTGGTTCTACTATGGTTGTTCCTATTATGGGTGTTTCAACTACTAGTGTAAAATTCATAACTCCATACATTCCCTTGTCATGAAAATCCACACAATATCCTCCCAAGACTGCTCAGACGACATATACAACCGAATCTCCTACAAATTCTTCACACTATTAATCACTCAAGCTCTTGATTAATAAAAGTTCTTAATCTAAGTGAGAGGTGACTATTTATAACAATTTCGGCCTTTAGATTTGATTTTGTCTCAATTTTGTTCAGATTTTGTCATTAAATGCATATTTATCCTTAAATTCGGTCAACTTGTCATATTAAATGCAAGTTTTCACCTGTATTTTCACTTTTAATGGTTATATTTCTACTTTTACGGAGAACTTTGACACATCCCCTATTGTAGTGCACCTTTGTCTTCCGTCACGGTTTCCTGCAAACCTTGACATATTTCCAACTATAGGGAAGTACTTTCTTCATCGAAGCTCTTTCTACAACGTAGTTTGTAGTCCAGTGTCCACTTTCAACTACATGTGACACTAAGAATTTCCATCCTTTTTATTTAGGGCAAAGATATAAGGGAAAGGTTGTCCCTATACAACTTCAATCTACTACCGTTTACTTTTCCCTGAATTAATTCTCCATTTAGCTTCGCTAACAACATTGTGCCTCCATTAGTAATATACTTAATAACATATGGGCCTAACCAATGTGTTTTGAATTTCCCCATGAATTTCACAAACCTACTATCGTAGAGGAGAACAAGGTCTCCTATCTGGAACTTCCTTTTCTTAATGTGCCTGTCATGCCAAGCCTTTTCTCTCGCTTTCTAAACTTGTTGATGAAATCCTATTGTAAACCTATCTTCTTCTAGAGCAAGTAACAATGACATCCTTTCTTCCATTATGTCAGGGTCTACCATATTTGTAAAATTTGCAATTATTAGGCTAGGGACAATGAATTCCATAAGCATCAGAACTTCTTTCACATAAACCAATCTAAAGGGTGTCTGACGTGTCAAATTTTTTCATGTAGTCCTATAAGCCCATAATACTTATGGAATCCTAAGATCCCAAACATTCTTGTTTACATTGCATACCTTGGTTAGTGCATTCTCCCAAATTTTATTGAATTCTTCTGCAGCTCCATTTTCCTGAGGATCATAAGGAGTGCTTTTTTGGTGGTAAACTTGAAATTCCTCAATTAATTCTTCAATGTTCTTATTCAAGAAATGTGATCTTGGATCAGTTATCAATATCTTTGGACACTGAAATATGGATAGTATGTATTCAAATATGAACCTCATAGCAGTTTCTATGTGGCAATCCTTCAGTGGCTATGCTCTGGCCCACCTTGTCAAATAATCAGCCACAATGATTATATACCTCGCACTAGTCCTTTTTCGTGGTGGATTGATAGGTCCAACAAAATCAATAGCCTATTTATCAAAATCCTACAATGTTACTTGTGGAAATAGTGTCATTTCATCTCTTCTTGATGGTTTTCTTATTCTTTGACAGATATCACAAGCTCAATAGTACTCCTTTGCATATTTGCACAGTGCAGACCGCCATAATCCTTCCCTTAAAATTTTCTGCGTAGTCGCTATTCCTACATAATGTCGACTAGTTACGTGACTATGAGCTTCTATTAAAATTATCTCTCTCTCATTCTTAATAACATACCTGAGAAGTATTTCATTTGGTCCCATCTTATACAAATGTCCTACTATTAGTGAAAAGTTTTCTACCTTAACCTCCAATTCTTTCTTCTGCTACGTAGTGTATTCAGAAGGGGCCATCCCTATGGTTAAGAACTAAATAATATCATTGAAGTGATCATCTACAATCCTGATTGCAAATAATGGTGCATTAGGACTCTATACTCATTGGTTCTTCTCCTATTTCTAACCTTGAGAAATGATCGGGTCCAACATCTAGTATTCCTGGCTAAACAACAACTTCAAAGTCATACTTGTGAAACAGCAATAACCATCTGCAAATATTTCTTTCTAAAATAAGCTTATTGACCAAATATTTTAGTGCCGAGTGATTTTTGAACGTTTTGAAATATGATCCCAACAAATAATTTCTAAACGTCTGTAAATCATATACCATATACAATCCTTCCCTTTCTGTAGTTGAATAATTTTTCTCTACTTTAGACAGTTTCCTACTTGCAAAAGTTATAGGGTGATCGATTTCTCCTGCACCATGTTGTGCCAATACCACTCCCAAATCTATGCATGAAGCATCCACATGAACATGAAATTCCTTATTCCAATATAGGAATACCAGTATAGGAGGAGTTACCATCTTTTCTATTACTGTATCGAGGCTCTTTTGACATTCTTCATTCCATAGGAATGTTACATCTTTCTTCAACAATTTTTCCGTAGGCGCAATGATCTATGCATATCCCTTGATAAATTTTCTATAATATCATCTATGTCCCAATGTGGTGTGAAGCTATCTTACTGTGTTTGGTGGAGGTAAATTCACAGTAATAGCACTTTTCACAAGATCCACCATCAATCCTTGCTTGCAAACAATATGTCCTAGTAATATACCAAAAGGTACATAGAATATGCACTTTTTGATATTAAGAGAAATCTTATACTGCCTACATGTGTGGAGAATCAATCTTAATCTCACAACATGTTTCTTCAATAACCCAAATATTGTATAATCATCAAAGCATACTTCTGAAAACTGGTGAATATATTCATTGAAATTTGCAACTAACACTCTTGAAAATATGGTAGGGGAATTCTTCAGTGTCATCAATGTATACTGATATGAGCCCCATTATGTAGTGATGGTGGTATTATGTTGATCTTTTGGTGCAATTCTAATATGATCATATCCTAAAAATCCATCTGTAAATGAACAGGATTCTTGACCTCCTAAATTGTCCAATACTTCATCAGTGAAATGGGTAGGGAATGGGTTCTGTAGACACACATCATTTAACATCCTTAAATGAACATAAATTGTTATTTCTCCTTGTGTTTTCTTTTCTTGTACCACCATAGGATGTACCGAATTTGATTCTTCCACAGGTTCAATGATCCCAACTGTTATCATTTTTTCAAGTTCCTCTTCACTTTCTCTTTGTAGCTTGGCTTCAATCTATAAGGCCTTTGCTTAATTTGCTTCGCATCAAGATTTAGAGGAATATTTACAACTCCTAAATCTCCTACTATGCCCTTCATATCGTATAACTTAGTGGGAAATAACTCCTTGTATTCATGCAGAAGATCTATCACTTTGCTGAATGTTTCTTCATCCCAAAAATCTCCTATTGTTGCAAACTTTTGTTCCTCTTTTGATCCTATGTTCACCTTCTTTTACTTCAATCGCTTTGTCATATCAAAAATTTTGTAACTCGGGTCCATTCACTTCATTGTAGCATTCATATTCTACTATGTTAATATTGTGAGGGTCTTCAACTTCTTTTGTAGTGACATTGTAGCATTCTAGTACATTTTGTAGCTGCGCAGCCCAATCAGACTGCCAAGTGAGTGGCATTTCATTCTCAAAAATATTCTTTTCAACTATTTGAATGGTTCAATCTATACATGGAAAATAATCTTCAAAGCTAAATGTTAATATAAAATCATCAACTGTCTCTGCCCAGTTTCCACTACCATTTCAATGTTCTATTTCCATGTACCAGTTTTGAGGATTTGTCTCTAGTGTATGGATGAACCGATGCACCCATTCTTCTCATGGAATCTCCCTCCATGCTGTCATGTAGAGTTGGATGTGATCTCTAGGATCAGTTTGATCATCATACATATCTTCCAACTTTGTTTCTACCTGACCAAACCTTATCCATTTCAACCTTCGACATTCTTTCTAAGTTCCTATATTCTTCTTATGTGTACCCCACCATCTACTAGGCATAGCTTTTAGGGCTATATCCAGGGCTAACAATATTGACACTCTGGTAAATTTTCTTCATATTTTTCAAGAAAAGTATTTATATCACCCAAAACATCATAAAAATTAAGTCACATACCTCAATTGTCATACAACAAACTACTTTAGTAAGTCTTGCACATTGCCTTGTAGATAATTCATGTAACCTATTTTTCCAATTTTCCAATTCTTCTTCTAAATCTGAACAACACAAACTATCATGATCTGAACTCAACTGACCTTCAACAAGGTTAACATAGTCTTGTTCTTTTGTTGTCATTTGATAAATGTTATCTATATCAATTGTGTTGTATTCATCCTTAACTGATTCATTATACCTTTCTCCTTATGATGGATCCAAGGGTACAATAAGTCTCATATTGTTTCTTTAAAATATCATTTGTCTCTTCTTTAATTTGATTATAGCCATGTTAGAAATTGCCCAATATGGTCCAAGTAATGCAGGATAAGGGTTAATCTCATCCACGATTTCTATCACTTCAAAATCAGTAGTAGTGCGCACCCCTTCAATGTCCACTTTAATGCCTGATAATCTTCATAGACAAACAATCTTTTGTTGATTCACCATTCTTAGCTAAATATGTGACCATTGCAACTTCGGTTTACCCATTAACTCCCATGTTTTCTTTGTCTGGACATTAGCTTCAGATCCCAAATCTAAAACAACTTGGTCCATGTTATATTCTCCTATTTGTGCACTAAGCCTCATTTCCTTTCCAGTTCTCTTATGTCTATGTAAATTGTTAAGTTCATGCATCTCACTCTGAAGTACTTCTTTAGATGCACAAGAGTTTATCAATTCCGAAAGTCCTTCTACAGCTCTTTTATCTCGCAACAATTTCAAACACGTTTAAAGAAAATATTTTAAAGTATCTACCTTATATGTTGCATCCTATTCTAGTATTATTAGAGCTTTGCTTTGTGTCAAAGATGATACACCACAACTATTCTTCTAATTTTGCTATGTGCTAGATATCAAAGTTCCTACATCCATAAAAATTCGCTTCGCTTCCATAAAGACTTGTTTTTCCTTTTCAATCTCAAACAAATGAAATTTTTTAATAGTCTCTCTAACCCTTGTAGCTTCAACTTCCTTCTTTCTATCTTCCTTAGCATTTCCAGTCGTTGCTCCACTCCTTGTTACAATATTAATGTGAGGTTCATCGATCCCTGGTTCTGGATTCATCATCTGTATATTCTATGTCGGCTATTGATTTTTATTTTCTTTATTTTTTCCCATAAGTATCGGACACTCTTGAATTACATGATCAAATGATTTTCAATACTTACATGTCGTAGTAGGATTCTAACAATCTCAAGCAAAGTGACTTTCCTAGTCGTATTTGTAACAAAAAATATGTCCACAACCCCGACCAGCTGCACCACCTCGACCAGTACCTCAACCTCGAAATTGATAACCACCTCGACCAATATATTGTCCATGTCCCTCATGCCCATGTTATTCATATTTCATTCTATAGGAATTAGTACTTTTCTCCATCATTAATTCATAAGCTCGATAATTGTTCTCATCGCGCCCTACTGATTTGAAAAATTTGCAGTATAAGTTCTTGGAGTTTGGACATACTTCTGCAATAGGTAGCAATCTTTTGTGTGATGTTCTCCTCTAGTTTTACATATCTCACACCATAAGTTGGATCCGAGATTCAAGGAATTCGGTGCTCCACTAGCCATTTAGTTCTTGAAGAGAGGGAATTGTTCCTTAGAGGGGCCTTCTGATTTTCACTTTGTACATCACACTTCTTCACGAAATTTCTTACTTTTCTTCATATCTTGTATCTAAAGAGTCAAATTTTCTAGCTGAATTTGAATCTACTGCTTTCCCGCATTGGTATCCCCTATAGGTGAAGCTTCTAATTTCGTTGCAAGTTCTAAAGCTTCATCTGGAGTTTTGATCTTCTATTGTGATAAAGGCGATCTTATATGTGGAAGCAGCACAACTATAAACCATTCTTTATGTTGTTGTGGAGCTCTTTCAAAGCTCACATGATCCAATAATATCTTCAATCTTTGGTCAAATTCCCACATAGAATCAGTAATATTTTGTTTCATTTCTTTTAGCTCTGTGATGCACTATGACTTGTACTTTGGCTTCTTAAATTATTTTACCAAAATTGATTCGATGTCTGCAAATGATGTGATTTGATTGCTCGAATACTTCATGTACCATTCTAGCATTCTATCTCAAAATGTTGTGACAAGTTGCAGTTTATTTATAGTTTTGTCATGGACCTGTCTCGCTTTCCATACTGCTTTGCATAAGAAACAGAACTGCCTTTGATCCTTTGATCAAATCCCTTTAAAGATAGGTAGCTTAATATCATTGGCCATATTTCTTCTTGGAGGGAGAGGGGGAGGGGGTGGGGGAGGGGGGGGATGGTGATTCATAATGGAGGGGGATGGGGGGTATGGGGACAGGAAAACAAAAATCACCATGATTACTACTTCATTCTGGCTTCAACAAAATTTTAGGCTCAAAGGGTGAATACTGCGGAGTTCTTTTGGAGTTCTCACAACAGTTTTCTTCGCCTTTAGACTCACTCAAAACAGGGCTATAGTCATCTTTTATAAAATTATTTGGATCTTTTAAAGGAGATCTCTTCGTAGTGTCTATTCTATATATTTTTCCACTTCGCATTGATCTAGTTTCTTCTTTGGATCTTCTCCCAAATAAAGGTAGCTAATCATCTGAGTGCATTTGTAAAATTCTCTTTTCACACAAAAGCATATTAATCCAAAGATTTATATATGTCAAGAACTTACCTTGCGGTCCTTTGAAAAATTCCATTCTACTTCACTATAGGACATAATCGAGTCTACCGTCAACTCGGTAATGAATCCTCCCAAGACATTGTCAATCCAGACTTCAGCAAATTTTGAAATCCTATTGTCAGTGTTTTTGAGTTGCTGTATTAGTTCAGGAGTCCACTCCCTAAGTTCGTCTCCTTTAAAAAAGTCTTTTCTCTCAGTCAACCTTGATATCCACTCGTATATATCCACATGGAATGAGCTGAAGAAGATTTTGTATTGATGTTCAAAAATATACTTCTCCAACCACATCCTAGTTAACAAATGAGGGATTCTATTTTCTTGTTTTGCAGATTCTCATTCCTTTCGTTCTACCCAATATTGAATTTCCCTCTTCAACGAACGCCACATAAACATCACTCATATAGATCCTAGTCCCGACAATGGAACCATTTGTTGGCATAGTTTGGGCCAACCCAAGCTCAACTTTTACTGTGCACAAACAAAACCCTCAATCATTAGCCCTCTCAGCAACGACCTGCAAGCAGGTCGCAACCTCACTCCAAGTGACTATGGGAGGTTTCAGAACCAAGTTTCTGCAACCTAAGGGATGTTCTAATGTGGCACTTTTGTATTTCCTTTATGATTTACTAGTTATAAACTACTTCACATACATCAATTCGTTCAAATTTTATATATTACTTTGCAGAATTACTTTCATCACTTAAACATAATATAAACATCCATAAAATTCATAGTACAGAAATAAAGTGCAGATAATAAGAAAAACACATGAAGTCAAAGATTTTACCGTGGTTCATCCTAATGTGCAACTACATCCACAAGAATTGTTCCTTATAATATAGAATTTGTACAAAAATAGTTCTTGACCTGCACACTCAGTTGCAAGTCGTTTGTGCACTCAGCTACAGATCCTTTCCTTCACCACAAAACCCACTCACAAAGAGTCAACCATTCAATACATGATATGATCCTAAGATGATCCTCTTCTTGATTATTGATCCCTATATATACTATTACATTGAGTGATTACATCGCTACATTACCATCGAATCGATACCATGGTTTCCAAAATACAAGGGACTATGATCCAAAACCATCAAATTTTAAAATATTTAATTATTTTTACAAAAGGTAAGGGGCTTCATCGCGAAGCCCCTATGCTACGTAATCTTTGTTGTGCTATGTTTCTCTATTGTATGGTCAACTTCGTACTTTGTGGTATCTTTTCTACAGTGTGCTATGCAAAACTCTAATTTCTTGCCCAAAATCTTGCCAAGTTAGGCTACAACCAACACTTCCTTTTGATACCTTCTTGGATAAAAACAACTCTTCCCAAGGTCAACTAGGTCAGGAAAATGATTTTCCTATATCTAGAAAAAATTTCCTACAACTCTGCTCCTGAGCAACAACTTCACTCTCGTGTAATTTAGACCTGTAACTTTGGCATATTTCTAGCTATATGAACCCTAACTTCTTCGAACATGTGAGAGAGATAGAGCCCAAAAAAAAAAAATCATCTTGCCAACTTCTCCTATACTTTTCCTGAACTTTTTTGAGTGTTCCAACTACAAATCAAACTCTTTCCTGGATAGGTCAAACTTGTGAGTGAGTGCTTCCAAATGACGTTGAACTACTTCCTTTTATATCCTTCTCAAGGGGTCAAATTCCCTCCTTTAGGCTGACTTGAAGATCCTAAGATCAACTTTTACTATTGGAGATTCTTGGATTTTATAGACTCGAAATTAATTCCTTTCATAATTACAAAATTTCCTGGAAGGGTCTTATAACCATGATGTTGACTCCATTGACTCGTGACAATAGATCCTAAGACATAAGAAACCCTAGAAGCATGACTAACATACTTTTACCTAGAAGACCATCAATAATGAGCATGAAACCCATGCTTTAATAATAATATTTTTCTTTCTTCTTTTCTTGTTTGTTACATAGGATACATATTGAAATGAGTACAACGATTATGAGGACCGAAATTAGTTACATTTCTCAACATCTCTTGGGCAATTTCAATAGAGGTATTCTTGAAAAAATTTGAAATTTTCACTTGAAGGCATTATTGTAGTCATCTTTTTACACTCTCGTTTAAAAACCAAAATAAATATAAAAGAAGAAAAGTAAAAAATTGGATTGTGACATAGGAACCTATTCTAAAACTTTGTAAAGCTTCCTATTTTTAACATTTATACGCATATGCACGAAAGAATAACCTTTTGAGGTTCAAGACTATAGAAATTGGGTCGAAAGGTTTCAATAGTTTTAAAATGATGTGCAATTATAACGAAGTGGGGACACACTGTAAAAAGGTTAAAGGGCAAGTGCTTTTAGAGTAGATCAATGTCCATTTTAACCATGTTAAGATCGCAAGAAAAACAATTGTGGGAACTCTTGAGGTAAAGAAATGTTTTCGGTGGAAACCACCTATCCATCATAATTCAAGAAAGGCATTTAGGTGAACGAGCCCCATTTTTACATATCATCCTTTCCCTTTCCATCTCATCATCTCATCTATACATGCCATCCCTAGATGTCATTATTTTGTGTGTCTCCATGCCATCATATTTTATTTTTCCTACTCTTCCATAAAATAGATAAAACAAGTCATCCTCCTTACCATTGGCCCTATCCTCCATTGCAAATTATAGTGACCTATGTCCAAAATTAACTTTCAACTCCATACTAATCCCAATTTCTAAACAATTCCAATCACTAGGTAATTGATAACCCCATATTCACCTTTGTTTTCTCTTTGAATCATAAATATGGACAAAACCCGTAAATCAACCAAGAAACCTACACTCTCTCTACCAACATTTCATATACCCTTAATGGGCAGAGAAGCTAAAATATTTGATTCCATTTGTCGTCTCGACCATATGGATGTATAACAGGATCTTCTTAAGCATGCATGTGATTTTGATGACTATCCAATTTTACCATTGTTACATATTTGTCCCACAAACTTACCATTTTCTTGAATTTTTTAGTTGGTTGATAGCCTCTTTTGTTACTTAACCAAATTTTATTATGTATTCATCATGAGAGAATATCATTGAAATTACCCCAGAAACAATCTATGAAGATTTCAATTTTCTACTGATTGAAAATCCCAAAACATTTAATGATGATTCTCTGCTTTTTACTTATAGAAGACTTCCTAAAGAAAGCTAAGAAAGGTTTTTTGAACTCTTTCTACTTCCCAATTCTCAAACCCCTCCAATAGTAATAGAATATCCTATGCCACTATTTTCTAAACATGCACAACTTATTCTTGCTATAATTATGTCTATATTAGGAGAAGATGAGACAAGAGTTTTCAGTAAACAAACCTTAGGGTTCTTGAATTCAATGTTGCAACCAGATATTGTGTTGGGCTTCCCCTCATATCTAGTTAACTTTGTCATCTTTCAATTCCAAAATTTCCACATTGTTGGTTTTTTTAGATACCCTTCTCTCCTTGTCTATCTCTTTTTGTATATACATGCCAATGAATTTAGTGAATTGAGCTTAAGTATATGTGATTCAAAGAACTAGAGAAGGTTTGTAGTCGAATGGACTAGTATTGTCAGAAAGAAGGAGAATAATGAAGGTTTTTCATATTATTTATCATCTTTTATGGCTATTGTATATAAAACCATGAAAAACCAGCAACCTCCAAAAATTTTACTAGAAGAAAATATTTTATTATAGCTCAACAAAGATACTGGAGTTGGGTACTACTATATCTTTGACTATTACTTGGAAATAACATTATATGGAGTAGAAATGAAACCATATCGATTGCCAAATTTTGTGCATGTGAGGATATTTTCATTGGAATTCATAAGGAAAATATTGAATGTTGACCAAGTCCACCTTGTTCCAGTGTGCAAGGGGTTTCTTTTCAAATTGCACAATATTGTTGGCCCTTTCATTTTGAATAATAGACGAGATCTACCATAGGGTTAAAGGATGATGAAGAAATTGGGCTTTGAGCATGGAGAGAAATGGAGGTATTACCCCCATCGGGTAGTCTCTAATAGAACAGTGGAAAAAAATTGTATATATTGCATTCATAAAGCCTAGCCAAAGCTTTAAAATATGGTCAATCAAGGAGTTGAAGAAAAACAACAAAAAATGGATATGGAAACTCCAATGCCAAAGGAAAGAAGTATGAAAAGAAATGCAATTGAGAAAATGGATATTGAAAAAAAAATACAAATGTCCACAAAAGAGAAAAAGAAACAAAGGTACCATTTAATTTTATTGAAAGGCTTTCTTCCAATGCTATTAGGAGATTCAGAGTATCCTGCTTCCTCCTCAATTTATGTTTATGTGACTACATCATCCATTGAAGAAACTCCCTCTACAATAGATGTTTTACAAAAAAATACCAACAAGTTGAGGAAAATAATTATATATGGAGAAACATGGAAACTTACCTGGAGGCTTAATAAATCCCAACTTATCATATTAGACTTCGTTTTACCATGGATCTAGAAAGAAACCATTTAAATTTGTCTCTCACTCGTCCAACTATTCAATTTGTTCCCTCATGGCCTAATTTCAAAACTTTGGACCTATCTATAAATGTTGGAGACATTCCTTTACCTAATAAGATTAATTTACACAGTAAAACAAGAGAGATGTTGTATAGTGACATGGGAAAAAACTCTTTGGAAATTAGAAAAGTAGAGAAACTCCTAGATAACATCTCAAACTAACTTAAATAGGAACAAGAAAATTCCAGTGCTTTATATATGCAAATTGAAGAATTTAAAAGGATCATTATAAAACTGGAAATAAATCCTAAAGGAAAGAAATTTATCCAAACCCTGTTATAAAATACAAAATCAGAAGTATAATCAATAACAAATAAACTGATGATGATTGCTACAAAACATGTCCATATCGGTTAATTCACTCAAGTGGAGAAAGATAAAGAAATATAAACATAGGAGTTATTTGATAGAAATAAGGAGATTGTTATTTTGAAACAACATTTACAAAATATACAACTGTTCATTGAGAGCCATGTTTTCACTGTTTTTGTTTCAGCTCAATTAGAGGACTCTGCAAAGAAGCCGGCAAGAGTGATGACTCAGCTTAAAATTTTAGAAGGCGAATTGAAGAAAACTCAGGATGATCTTTATCTGATTAGAGAACAACTGAAAGCAAAGGAAATACAATTAAATATGGCCAATGAAAACAATAATAAGTTACAAAAAAAGTACAAATAAGCAGAAGATGAAATTAATAAATTAAAGGATAGGTTGAAGGGTAACATGCCCCTAATAGAATTTGGATAGGATATTTGCGACAATATTATTAAGGAAATTCACGCTAAATGGAAATGTTTTGTTTAGAAGTGTAGAAAGAAAGTCTCAATTTGAATTTTTCTTGTTCAAATTGAGAAAATATGAATTTCCACATCAATAGACAACTCATAGGTAGTTAATTGTGGTGACATGGATCTTGTCACTCAGTTAGCTTAGTAAATTTGAGTTAGAGGGATTGGAGTTCAGTTATGCATGTGTGATTTCTAATTTTTAGAAATCCAGTTTAGTTACTTCTAGTGGTATTCAATTAAACTAGTTCTAATTGTTAATAGAACTATTTGGTGGTCAGATGTACAATGGGAACAATATAACTCAATGATCAACTAGTTAATTGATCAATCAAGTCAAAATAGGTAGTGCATGCAGAGAATTTGATATCCTGAGCTGCAATGGACATACCAAGGAAGTGTAACATCACTTGTAGACAAGTACTGAGTGTACAGGTGTTGAATGTAGTTAGAGAACCAACCTTAGGAATTGCCGAATGAATTGGAGGAAATTAGAAAAATAGGGGCCTACTCCTTAGGATTTTCACAAGGAAATAGGGGCTCAAGTAGAGGCAAAAATTAACTTAGGTCAGATATTCTCATTAAGCAGAGAGAAAGGTTATTCACTTACAGAATGAGCTCAGAGCCAGCGAGAAATTACAATACATTCTCTATACATCTAATTAATGAAAGAAGACTTAAGAGTTTTTTGGTTTTTGCGAGTTGGTTTCCCCTAGATAAATTTGTATACTAATGTATGTGATTGATGCATGTTTGTGAATGTTGTTATAAATTGTGAAACAATTTTCACGGAGAAATAGAGTAGAATTGAGTCTCTTGATTTAGATTAAATTTCTTAAGCATTTGCAATTCTCTCACCATATTTCTACATGTTTCCAAGTAATTTCATAGAATAAAGTCATAATCAAAGGATCTCAAATGGCCTTTTACACATGTAAAGAGAAGATCTAGAAAGAAATACCAAAAGCTACAAAAATGATTAGATTTCTCAATGAAATGTGTACAATATAATTAAGAGTGTTGGATGATGTTGTATTTATTTTTTACACCAAATAAGGCTACACTTATTTTTTATATAATTGCCAATTTGTGTCCCATCTAAGCCTCACACATATACAAATTCCTGTGGTGAAATGGTGATTATGGAATGTGTTGGTTAATTTAATAACAATTTTATATTATTTCAATTATTTTAATTTTATAGAAACATAATGTTATATTTTTATAAAACTAATTATTTACAAGATAGAATTATTATTAAAAAAATAAAAATGAGACCAACTCTTATCTCAAAATACTAGAACCACATTTGTTAACATGTATTACAGGGGTCAAAAGTCAAAATCCATAAGTCAAATTAACAAAAATAGTATTTTTGTCCATTCAAATGTTATCCCCACTATCCATTTCACACATCTAAAGGCCATTATATAAATTACCTCGAGAAGTGTGAAATGTTAAATCAATAGTTTGGGGGCTGCTTATTCAACTTTTAATATACCCCGTGCAAATTTGTTTCACTTTTACTACCTTTTACATGTGTTATCATTTTATATATTGTAGACCCCCCTCCCTAAATCATTTACCATCTACTACCCTTCAAAGTTGCTTCACTTTTACTACATTTTACACATGTTATCATTTCATATATTACGGACCCCCTTAACTAAATCATTTACCATTTACCATCCACTACCCCGCAAGACCATTGTAAAACTTCTTTTTACATTGATTTGCATTTACAAATGTAAGGAGCAAAGGACCATTGTAAAACTTATTTTTACGTTGGTTTGAGTTTTTAAATGTAAGGAGGGAATGTCTACGAGGTATGCAATAAAATTTATATATTATAAAGTTTGCATGGAAGGAGATAATGGAGGGAAGGTTGAACTTATTTTTACATTGATTTGAATTTACAAATTTAAGGAGGGAAGGTATACGAGATATGCAAGAAAAATTATATATTATAAAGTTTGCACAGAAGGAGATAATGGAGGGAAGACTTTTATAGTTGTATTTTTTTTAAATGAGCTTGCAGGTGAAAAATTTAAGGAAGAGGAGGCTAGGTCAACAATCAAATAATATCCTTGTGCAGGTAAAAATTAAGATACATGTTTCAAAAGTACATTTAAAAAACAAATCATTCCAATGTTATAAAGAGGTTTCCTCCCTATGGAATAATTTTACAGAGGTGAAAATGAAATTTTATAGAGAAGACAAATGAATGTTTTTAGCTATGGATGTAAGGAGGAGAATAATTATAAAGAGGAAAATGCCCATGAAGAGAAAAAATTTATAATTTCTTATCCAAATTTTTTTATAGAAGTAAAAAGGGAGAGAAAAACATATTTTCATAATTTACCAAATATGGTTGGAGACACGGTTTTCAAAACCATGGCAAGCAAAACCAGAGAAAAATGAGAATTATTTATGAAGTTTCATTCATTCACAAAAATACCAAAAGTGGGAAAAAATAAATATGAAAATAGTGAATGGTTTGGGTAAATTGTTTTTAATTTCATTTATGAAATTCATAAACAAATAAATGCTACAATGGAGAGGTATTACAGGACATTGTTTTCAAAACCAAGGAAATCTTCACAAAGGAATATTATGGGATTTTATTTATGAAATTCACTAGGAAATAAACAGTTTTACAGGTCAAAACAAGACATGGATTTCAAAGAATAAATGGTTTCATGGGATAAAATCATTTGCAGAAATATTTTGAGTTTTCATTTATGGAATTCATGGAAATATGAAAATATGGTTTTATAATTTTTTGGGAAATATTTTTATCAAAATATCTTATCGCAAAAAAAAAAAATATTTATATTTTTTAAAATTAACGAGTGATAAAAAATCAATGATTTTCAAATAATTTTCAAATTTCTCGACAATTATTAAGCACCTAAAGAATAATTAAGATAATTGAATAATCAAAGAATTTAACAATGATAGAAATAAAATGCATATCAACGACTAAGTGAATTAAAATCATTGAAAGGAGATGACAAATGAAAAAGATAATCACTACTAAAGTTACCATCTAGTGCTTAAAGTACTATAGTACAAAATATTGTAAAGAAGCTAAATAACTAACCCTACATGAAACACTACTTGGAAATAAATTGCAGAAATGGAAAAGTGCATAAAATATAATAATATATAAGGGGTATTGAGCACCTATGTTGGGCCCTAACCCACTATTAATTCTTCCACAAACCTTGACTATCTGCTAGTTTCCTTATGTGATACTTGATCCATCTATTTATACAAGATAATTCAGGGAAAACGTCTTGGAAGGAGGACTACTTTTCCTCCAAAACTCCTAAAAAATAGGATCGTGCTCCCTAAGTGACCTTGCAGCTACAGGGAGAAGTCCTTAATGCCCCAAGATAGTTGATTTTGATCTTCTAATAGCAAGGAATATGTCCCATAAATTTCTCTAACTAGATATCCTTGAAATATATACCAAATATTCTGAATATCATGTATCATAACCACATTATGCACATAAAGCATGATAAACCTCTTTAGCCTTCCTAAGAACTTATTTAAGCTAAAATATAAAGTTAAAAAAGGAAGGTTTAATATATCTTTTATGATACTAGGAAAGGTTAGATGGGCCTTATGGTTTACCTAATTGTGAGGTCCATCATGTAGGGTGCACCATGTAATCTATTGTGAAGGAACTACAAAGTTGATTTCATATTTGTCAAGTTTATTAGGTTACAGAGCTAGATTTGCATGATAGGGGTAAGTGTAGTTTTCTTTTTGTATATTTCATTGAAATATTGAAAGAAAGAGTGACGATTTAATGATTTGTGATAGGAATTGGTTTATAACTATTAATGAAGTTTTTTTTGATGTTGAAGTATGTCTAATGAAGTTTTGTTGATAAAGCGTTGAGTTTGAATTGGAAGTTGTTGGACAGAAAATAAAATTTGATTTGAATAGTAAATTGAAGCTGCTGGATCGAGTTTGAAATATTGTGAAAAGGGAGGTTCATTTTGTTCTTAGGGGTTAGTGCCTCTGGTAGGTTGGTACCCACTAACTGATTTGAAAGGTTAGTGCCTCAATTAGGTTGGAGCCTACAACAAGTTGTTGCTTCCATATTTCAGAGATGGGTGCCCCCGTCGGGTTGGAGCCTACGTGAGGTTGAAGCCTATAACAAGTTAGTGATTGAATATATTTGGGGGTCGATTCCTCCAACAATATAGTTCTTGCATATTGATTAAATGGGGATTACCATCTCCTTCTAGTTGGTGCTAGCAAACTATTGTAACCAAAGATTTAGAAAGACATAAGAAAAATCGTGTTTTCCTCTTGCAAAGGATTCCATGTATATATGGTCCTCTCATGTGTTGACATGATGATTTTTTTGGTTGATGCATTGTTATGTTTTTAGTTATGATAAATTGTGAAACTATTTAATTTGGTTAAACTTGAAATTACATTGATTCACCCCCCACTCTCAATGTAATCATAATTCCAACATTTAGTGTCAAAGAAGGTCCCTTCAGGTTCAATCTACGAATTCGAAGGTATATCTAAGGAATTATGTCCAACATAGGGAACAATAAGAATAATCTGTCTCGAAATAACACAAATCATGTCAAGGGTGGTGATTATAAAATCAATGTATTAAATACAGTAGAAGTACCAAGAAATTCCAAATAATATAGTTTTTGTGCGATCATGGATGTAGAAGAGAAATTAGATGTAGTAAAATCCACCCTAGAAAGTATCTCACAAGGAACCACAGATAACTAGGTTGGTTATATGTCAGGTGGATCATTGTTATTTAATGGACCAAGGTATGAAATTTGGAAGGAAATAACAAAATGTTATCCAATGGCTCAAGGCTTTGATTTTCCGCAATCTGTATTTAATGGAGAAAATAATAATAAACATAATAGAAAATCCATGAATATAATCTTGATTACAATATAAAAATTAGGTTTAGGTAAGGTTATTATTTGCGAGACTACACGAGATGATATATAAGCTCTAATATATCTACGAGGAAGATAAAAAATAACCCAGAAATATTCAATACCATGAACCAAATGATGAAGGAAATTCCCTTATTGTTGTTGATCAAAAGAATAATCCATGTTTAGAAGTAGAAACTGAAGATAATATTGTAACAACACTAGTTGGAAGTTACATGTAATGAAATATAAGACCATGGTTTGTGGGACACGTATTCAAAGTTGAATGTTGGGAAAAACATCCTAGTGGGTGCTCATTTCGGTTATTATGGCAAATGAAATTGTCAATTATATACCACTAAAACCCACTATTATGGAAACCATGGCGTATTATGAATGTGGCTTCTACTTAAAATGGTGTGACATGTAATTGGCACTTCATATAGGGGAGACGCCCTAAATTTTGGTGGGTCCAACACCGTCAACATTTCTGGCAATAGAGGAAGGGGCAAATGACAAGCTCATCTCGTGAATTCTGTTTAAACTTTCCTTATTTTTAAATGGCTTCTTCTCATATATGAACAACAACATATTTTTCCAGAACTACAAATCTAAAGTGCCCATGGGGATAATTAATGACTTATCAAATTTGAGTTTTGATGGCTATTGTTGAACAACCATTCTCGAGCACACCGCTCACTTTCTTGCATTCTTCTCTCATCACAAATTTCATTGTGAGGATACTACTTGTAGGTTGTTCATCCTTACATTCAAAGAGTGTGTTTAAAAATGGTGTTACACATTGCCAGCTAATTCTATTGTCTCTTTTGAGCATCCTATCAAGGATCTCTACCACACCTTTGATAGGTATGATTATAAATCTATTTATACTAAAATCATATATGCTAGAAAAGGACCTCATGAATCTCTTCACAATTTGCATGATCACTTCATTCATTTATATTATGAATAGTATGAGGATGATATTGATTGTAATTTCATAAAAGAGAAGTTCAAAACTCTTGTTCCACCAAAATATGAATCCTTCAAAAGTCTCCCAACATACACTAATTATGGAGCTCTTAAATCTATGATGAAGGAAGTTGTTCTTCCAAGAAATGATCTTGGTTTTGAGATTTGGAATTGTCAGATAGATTTTAGAATCCGGGGTGGAGGTGGTCTCAAGGTGCATTCCCAAAGGCCTAGGAATCACTTAACTAGTTTTGGTGGGATACATGGTAAAGCCTAAGGGAGGAGTCTTGGTTTAGGACCTAGTGATCTGTTGTGGATTGCGATAAACCCTGATAGTCTGGTCCCGATTTAGGGACTAGTGATCCGAGATTGGATTACAGTAAATCCTAAGAGACAAGGAGATAGAAAATTCCTCGAGGATAGTGATGGATTCCAGATGGCATTCCAAGTCCAGTTTGGTTTTTTTATCAATGTAATGGTTTTGGTCTGATCACAGTTTGGTGAAGGTGGAGGTGGTTTAACCTTTGGATTCCCTTTGTTCTTTTTGGATTGGTTTATCCATGAGATGTCATATTCATGCTTGGACTACGGTAAGGGGGTGACTGGCTGAAAGAAATATTTGGTTCAGCCATGTCTGTGGTCGGGTGTTACGTGGAAGTCCCAAACCTGGTCAGATTTTTCTATGTTTAATAAAATATAAGTTCTCCTTCTTTTGCACTTATTAATATGTGTATTTAATGGTTGATATCTCACTCTTATTTTCATGGTTTAATGATGGTTATAAACATGGTTATATGACTCATTATTTTCATGGTTATTTCATGTATTTACTTGTAACTTAAAGGATAATGAATGAAAAACATAATTGATGTCATAAGAGATTAAAGGAGAAGGTGATGATGCATATTCACATGTCTCATAAAATTTTTCAGTAATTCATGCTTTGTCTTGTATCCTAGATGTGTGGATTGCATCGATGCCAAGTGTTTAACAGAATGTCAATCCCAGTTAGGGATGGTCAGTCCTACTCCTAGAGTTACCTTTTTGGTTTATTAGCCTTTTCATCATGTAGTTAATGTATTCTAGAAGCTACCACAAGTTCTGGGCAGTGGCTGGAATTCTGGGCTTGAAAATTTACTTCAATCTCACAAACAATGGCACAGGTCTGCTAGAAATAGTCCCTTGATGTTGGCATTCCCATAGCGTGGGAGTTTCCAAAGGTCTAATAGATTGAAAACTTAGTTGGATCCAAGGGCATGATACCTGTGTGGTTGGGATGGCTCCTAGGAGTGTTATTGCTAATGTCGAACATAATTTTTATGTGTTTCCATTGATTCAACTTCCATAAGGATACCTAGGAGGTTGAGTAATATCATAGTAGTCTCCCATCACATGTTTACCCTAGTTGGTTGGTTACTTGGGTAGATATGGGAGGAGGGCATTAGAGAGTGGTATCACAACATGGCTCAACCCTTGGACTAGATGGGTTGTGTGTGGGTCATGCATTCATGTCGGTTTCATATGTGTCTCTTGTATTGTATTGCATGTGCTTTTTGTATTTGCATGGTGTTGATCATGGTTGTAGTGATGTTGTTATGTGAAGTCTAATGGTGTTATTGTGGAATTTGTCGTTATGAGCCTATGGTTGTTGTTATGTGTGTCGATGTATATATGCATGCATTGTCATGGTTATCGTTATGCATGTATGGTAGGTTGAACATGCATTGTGAGATCATTGTACACAATTAGGTCATCATGATGCTATTGGTATGTTATGATGCTAATGAGTTGGCTAAGATAGAGCAGGAGATGTAGATCATTAAAGTAAAGTTGTAGCATTGGACCTCGAGGAAAGAGAATGTCGTCATACATGTTTGTATGTTGGGAATGTAGGTATGTTAGTTAATGGATTGTTATATGAATTAGGGTTATATACATTAGGTTTATGTACATGTTTAATGATGTTATGGTTACATACATGATAGATGCTAGTTGATTAGTGTAGCCATATGCACATGTTTTAGATAGTCACGAGTGGTAGTAACCTCTAGTTGGATGCATTGCTCTTGTTGTTTTATGTTAGATAACTTGATTATTATGTTATATGTTGTTAATGAGTATGTTATAGGTTAATGCGCTTTTGTTATATGATAGTTAGTTTTATGATAAGGTTTTATGTTGTTGATGAGCATAATACATAACTCGTTGTTGTTATATCCTAGTAACATGATGACTAAGGTTATTACATTAAGGTATTGATGTTATATGTATCATGCTCAATTGGATTGGCCTTATATGCAGATGGTTAGGGTTATGAAATTTATGTATGAATGACTTATTTCTGATGTTGTGTTCTATTAATCTATATTGATCGTACATATGTGATTGTTATGCATAAATGAAAAATGTTTATGAATTTATGATGTGCACATGTTAGCTAGTGACTATTATGGATATCATGACCTTATTTATTTTTTAGTTGATATGTCATGAATTTATATCATGCTAATCTGGATTGATTGTGCAGATAAGATAAACTCCATCGAGACACATTAAGATAAGAGGTTCATTATGTCAACTACTTTGTGCTTGAATGTTTGATTATGTCTTTTACTTGGTGTTTGAGTGTTGGTGTCTATTATGTCGCTTATCTGTTGTCTGAATGTTTGATTACTTGCATGATATGAGTACATGTTTGTAAGATTTCGTAAATGAACGATCTTGTTTTAAGATGATTGTACTAAAACATATGTGTTGAGATAGTGGAAATGTACTTGAGTGTAATAGGTGATAGTTGTAGTATTATGTCTAATAACTATGACTTGAATAAAAATTATGACATGATTGCTAGTCTTGGTAAAGGTTGATTTCAAATTGATAGATATGATTGGCTTCATATTTGGAACATGTGTTTGACATGTGTAAACAGTGCAGGAAACATGCTTGGTATTAGCATGACAAGGTAATAGTTTGTGTTTATATAACTAAGAGTTGTGTGATGTGACAGTGCATAGTGACACTCAATTACAACAAGGAAAAGGTCAAAGAAAGGAAATGGGCAAGAATTATTTTGGCTATGTTTGGAAACCCTAATTCCAAATGAATGAGTGCCTTGCATACAAGAAGTGTTCTTAACCTTAATCTTGTCTGAAATTTTGTGGATTTTTGGTAGATTCATGAACTTGTATTTGACAGGTATATTTGCTAGTCTCTAGTTATAGGTGGATCTATCAAGGGATATGAAGTCCCTTGAGAGATGGTGTGGATGTGCTCAGTTGTGAGAAATGTTCTTGGAACAAGAAGGTAAGGTAACCAGTGTATTTGTATGTTCATTTAAGCATTGAGAGTTATGTATTGATGGCAGTATGATGCAAGGGATTGCATGGAAAATAAATTTCCATGGAATCTTGAGGAAGGATCAGGTGGAGATTTCCCTCGGAAGCACTCGGAATCATGGGGATTGAGTCATGGTGTCTATTGTTAGTCTTTTTCTTTTGGTATTTTGGTGATTTTTTGTGCTTGATTGCGGTTTTGTTTTGGTCTTGTGCGTGGACATGCCACTTTAGTTGTGGTGTCATATTATTGTTGGTTTGCGATGGTCTTCCTCTTATTTGTTTTCTGTATTGCCTTTCATGTTTTGGGTCTAGTAAATTGGTTTGGAAAAAGGAAATTTAATTGAGTTCAGGGAGATATGAATGAAACCCAACAGGTGATGTAAGGCTTGGATGAAGCTTAGTGCATGTATAAGAGCAATTGAAGGTAAGTGTATAACAACTAGTTGGATTGGTTGGGTCCATTGGTGTAAATGGATGATGGTGGGACAAGCATGAGAAAAGTAATTAAGAAAGGTAAAGTAAATAGGTTTGAGGCATCAAATGCCTTAGATACATAGGGAATTATTATTTTTGATGTTGTACATGCGTTGCATGGATAAGGAAGTTCTCTTAACCTTGACCTTAACATATCTGGTAATTATGTTGTGATCATGATTGTGTCAATGTATATATGTATACATGTATGTAGGTAGGTATGTCATTTTATGATGAGATCATGATTGTTTTGTGCTAATGTTACATATATGTATGTCTCTATGTATATATGTCACTATCTTATAGGGTCATTAGGAATCATCCTTGTGGAGGAATGATTGCTTATGTAGGTGAATGGCATGAAGAGATCCCTGGTTCATGAGGAATCAAGTGGGAAGAGTAACCTGCCAGATCTCTGAGGTCAGTATCATCTGGATATGAATTGATATTATGTGATTATACTATGTCTATGTTTACGTTATGTAAAAGCTAATGCTGAGAGATACATCTGTGAAATGAAAACAACATGATGTGTGGCATGCCAAGATAAGCATGGATGGCATAAATAAATTGGAAGCAAGGCTGCTTGGTAGAGACAATGTGGTCTTGGATGTGTAGTTATATTGTTGTGCATATGTTGTATATGTTGTACATGTTTCATCTATAATGTTGCACCATGTGATGTTGTGTATATATATTGTGTGTACATGTTGTTTATGCAATGTTAGGTACATGGTGATATATATAGTGTTGTTTGAATATTGCATATGCAGCATTGTGTACAGATGATGCTATGTACATGTTGGATATGCACTGTTTTGTACATTTTGTGTTGCATACATGTTGTACATGTGGTGCTATGTACATATGGTTCCATGTGCATGATTATATGAGTCATGTTTTTTGCATGTGGTGTTGTGTACATGTATAAGTGGCATTGTGTGTAGGGGGTGCTATGTACATGTCATGCATGTGATGATGTGTACATGTGGTGTTGTGTACATGTTGTACATCTGGTATTGTGTACGTGTTGTATAGGTGGTGCGGTGTACATGTGGTGTCGTGTAAAAGTCATGCATGTGATGATGTTTACATGTGGTGTCGTGTACATTTCATGCATGTGGTATTGTGTACACATTGTACACGTGGTGCAATGTACATGTGACCTATGTACGTGTTGTGCAAGTGGTGTCATGTACATGTGATGTTGCGCAGGTGGTGTTGTGTACAGGCCGTACTGTGTACATGTTGTACATTCGGTATTGGTGTACATGTCATATTGTGTGCATGTCGTACATGTTTTTTTGTGGGTATGTGGTACCGTGTATGTGCATTGTGTAGTTGTGGTATCATGACATGTGTATTCATTGTGTTGTACTCTGTGCATGTATATGTATTGTGTTGTGGTGTACACCAGATCTAGGAGTATGTATTGTGTTGTGTTTTACACTTTGTGTAGGTGTATGTGTGGTATGTCAGGTGTAGGTGCATGTGTTGTAAGGTGTTATATGTTGTGTGTGGTTGTATGTGTGTGATCCACACCATGTGTATGTGCACATGGTTGAGGAGAAGACACTGGGTGTTCTCCTAGTGTGGAAACTGATCTGGTGTGTGTACAGAATAAGGACAAAGGTAGAAGCTAAGGAGTGATTAAAGGATAAGTATGAATATTCTATTTCAGTTGATTATGCATGAGATTTATGATCATGGTCTATGGTGATTACATGTCATCTATGATTTTACAATGTGATGGTTACATGTGATCTATGATTATGGTTTATGAGGACTTCATGGGATTCATGATTTTAATTTATGATGGTTGATTTTGAGCTAACTAGATGTGTTATGTTTATTCATGATGATTTGATTAATCAGTTTGCTTGACTTGTTGTGAGAAGAAGTAAACATGATTTCATGTGTACCTTATTGATGAGCTACCAATGATGTATGATGTGAATTTATTTCAATTTATTTTAAATCTAATGGAATTTATGTGCTTGGTACAAGAAGCATGGAAATGCCCAGTTGGGTGGTTGAAATTGGCTGCAAAAATTTGCAACAACAAAAGGAATTGGAAAATGTAGCAATATGATGGTAAAGTATTTAGAAGCACGGCCATTGTGGGAAATTGGTACCCAATAGTGTCCATTGATTTCCATGAGAATTCTCTAATCGGTATGATGATTTGGGGCAGGTATATGCTTGGTTTTTTGAACATCTGATGTGAGGAACCCTTGGCAAGGAATGGATTACTTGGGATAGGGGATGTCGAGGAACTTGGAAGCTAAGTGACTACATGGAAAGGGTGATTGGATTGCCCAAGGGGTTGTGTAATAGAGAAGGGAATGACGAAGATATTTTTTTTTTGGTCATTAGTATTGTCAGATGGAATCAGATGTACATTACTAGTGTGCCCTAGAACAATGAGTCGATAACTATTCACTGAGAGGACATGTGGCATAGGATTATAGTGTTAGATGTTAGATGCAGTTTGAATGTGGTAGTGCATTTTGGACTTGCTGGGAATAAGGTGAATCTTGGTATTACTTTTAGGCTGGAGGTGTGAGCCTTTGGATTCCCTTATTGCGGATGCGGGAACCATAGCCTTGTATTTGTTGGTTGAGAAAATGTGCATATGTGTATATGTGTGTATTATTGTCAATATTGTATTGTGGTGGATTTATAAAGGTCCATAGACAATATGACTATTTTTTGGGTGAAGAAAATATTTATGTGAGCATATGTGGTTATTATAGTAAATATCGTAATGATCTGTGTTATAAATCTCCAATAAATGATATGTTTGTCATGTTTCAACAGTGGTCATTGTAAATACTGCAACAATTTGTGTTATAAAGCTCCATTGCAAGTATTTTTTCTTTTCAGTGGTTTCACTGAGGTATAGGTGTGGTTGAATATTGAGGATGATGTCCCACAAGGGGGAGGGTTTTGTAACATCCCTGGTTAAAAATTCGATGTAAAAAAAATATAAGACCATGGTTGATGGGACACGTATTCCACATTGAATGTTGGGCAAAATATCCTAGTGGGTGTTCATTTCGTTATTATGGCTAAGGAAATTGGAAAAGGCAATGGATAAGCCTTTGGAAAGGCAAAGATGCATTAATTTCCATTTTATTTATGTAATAAAGGAAATTAGGAGAAAGGTAAGGTGAAAGGTCATAAGTTGCACGTGAGGTGGAAATGAAGAAAAATTATGGAAAATGAAGAAAATAGAGGCCTCATTGTTAATAAGGCTTCTGACGATCAGTTGGAAGATCTTGTCTCAAGATTTTGCTTAGGTTTTGGAGCAAGAAAGGGGAAACCAAGTAAGGGAAGGACAAGGAAGGGAAATGGAAGAAGAGCAGAATCAAGCAGCTTCAGTAGGAATACTTGCATGTAACATATTTCATGTGTGATTTCCTAGATGGTTTTGACATTCGTGGCTTTGTATGTTGGTGTATGAGTCTCTTGTTGTCAGTGCCATGGTTTTGTCGATATGAAAGTGGTTATCAGCCTATCCTTTCCTTTCTCAATATGCCATGGTGTGTTGGGATGTTGTTCTTGATTTTGAGATTTGGAATTTCTGGATGGATTTGGGAATCTAGGGCGAAGGTGGTGTCAAGGTTCATTTCCGAAGGCCTAAGAATCCCTTAACCAGTTTTGGTGAGATAGATTGTAGATATTGAGGGAGGAGTCTCGGTTTAGGGCCTAGTGATCTAGGACTGGATTGCAGTAAAGCCTAAGAGACAAGGAGATAGAAAATTCCTCAAGGATAGTGATGGATTCCAGATGGCATTGCAAGTTCGGTTCGGTTTTGTGATCGAAGCACTAGTTTTGGTGTAATCACGATTTGGTGAGGGTGGAGGTGGTTTAACCTCTAGGTTCTCTTCCTGAGGGTGGAGGTGGTTTGACCTCTGGATTGGTTTATCCATGAGATCTCACATTCATGCGTGGAATATTGCACAACCGTGACTGGCTAAAAGTAATAATTGGTTCAACCATGTCTATAGTTAGGTGATATGTGGAAGTCCCGAACCTGGTTGGATTTGCCTATGTTTAATAAAAGCTAAGCTCTCTTGAGTTTTTACTTATTAATATGTATATTTAATGGTTGATATCTCACTATTATTTTCATGGATTAATGTTGGTTATAAGAATGGTTATATGGCTAGTTATTGTCATGGTTATTTCTTGTATTTACTTGTCATTGAAAGGATAATGGATGCAATCCCTAATTGATTTCATAATAGTTCAAGGGAGAAGGTGGTGATCCTTCTTGTCATTTCTGATAAGATTTTTCAGTCATCCATGCTCTGTCTTGTATCATAGACCTATGGATTGCATTGATGTCAAGTGTTTGACATAATGTCATTCCTAGTTGGGGATGGTTAGGCCTAGTCCTGGAGTTATTTTTTGGTTTATTAGTCTTTTCATAATGTGTTTAATGGATTCTGGAAGTTACAACAAGTTCTGGGTAGTGGTTGGAATTCTGAGCTTGAAAAGTGCCTTAAATCTCGTAGACTCTGGCATGGGTCTGTTGGAAGTAGTCCCATGATGAAGTCACGCATGCTTGTGGGAGTGTCCAAAGATCTCTAGATGTTGAAATGTCCATAACATGGGAGCGTCCAAAGGTATCATCACTTAAAAACTTAGTGGGACGCAAGGGCATGATAGTTGTGTGGTTGGGATGGCTCTAAGTAGTGTTGTTGCTCACGTGGAAGGTATGTTTGATGAGTTTCCATCAATTCCACTTCCTTAAAGATACCTAGGAGGTTGAGTAATATCATAGTAGCCTCTTTGTCACATGTTTACCTTGGTTGGTTGGTTACGTGGGTAGATATGTGAGGAGAGTAGAAGTTGAAAGTGAAGAATATACAAAGGAGCTAAAACCTATTGGTAAGTTACTTCATCCTTCTTCTATTTATTGGTATACACCTTCACTTTTATGTAGTATTCCTTTTGAAATGGAGCATGAGGATGAAGGAATATTCCATGAGAATATTTTATCTATTAGCTCACTAGATGAATATAATGTTCAAAATAACAGATTAGAATCTGAATGTGAATTTGTTGCTCTCCTATATGAAATAGAAGAAAATTTTCAAGAAACACTTGTCATCAGTCTGAAGGCTCAATCAAGAAAAAATTAAGATGTTAAAGAAGGCATCTTCTTCATAGTCATGCAAGAAGAAATAAGTTAGAAAGAGGAATGGGAAGGAGTGAAAGTATAGGTATATTTGGAAGGAGAACCTGTAAATTCCCAAAAGGAATTAAAAGTTTCAAGGAAAAGGGTTAGCCAATTAGAAGAACTACTGCAAAATTATGAACGTAGATATGAACCCAATAAGAAGCTTTTAGAATAAGACAAAATGCATAAGGAACTTTTAAATAAATATTAAAATTAGGACCAAGAAAATTGTACTCTAAAGGCCTAAGTAAAAGAAGAAAGAATGATGGAATAAGTAAGGTAGAGCCAACTAAAAGAAAGAGAAGGTCATTTTGTGACTCTAGAACCTCACATTATTTCTTTAAAATACAATCTCAAATAGGCTAATAATCCACTAGTGAAGTATGAGAGGAATGATAAAAAGGAACCAATAGAAAATAGGGATCAAGATATTTTGAAAAATAAACTATAAGAATCTAAGAGGATTGAGGATGCCTTTGTAAATCAACTTAAAGAAGAATTGTAGGAATATGGAAAACTAGAGAGGACATTTCCTCTAAAAAGAATCAATTACAGGAAACAAATCAAAATTTAAACTTGGTGAAAGGAACACAAATTATGGATACAATTCATAGAAAGCAAAGATCTCACTTCATGAAGACAAGTCTTGGCTATAAGGAATATGATGGGATACTAAATAGAGAAAAAGCTAACAATGTTTCCAATACATTCATAAGATCCAACAAAAATACAACTGAAGACTCCAATCATGCAAAATACTAGCATAAGCATGTGCAGTTTAGTTGAATGATTTGTATTAAAAGAGCAGTGAAGAATCAACAAGTTGTTGATAATCCAACCTAAGAAAGGAAGGAAACCAGGATAATTATGAAAGCACTACTCCATTAGAAATTCATTCTAATCCTCTTAAGGGATCTACATGTAATAGTAGAATAGGAGAAAATCCAGCTCAGTTAAGTATCAAACTATATTTCTTGGTCATTTTTTTCATGTACAAGATTTGGACATAAAGCAAGGGATTGTAGGACCGACAATGATTCTTTCCTAAATAGAGGCTATTATCATACATTTAGGAAATAATATATAGGTAATCAAAGTGCAAGCTACAAAAACATACATTATTAACCATATCTACCATTATTCAAGTTCAATATAAAATGCTACAAATGTCACAATCTTGGACATATAGATCGTGATTGCAGAATATACATGAGATATTTTTCTATATAATCAAAGGAAGGAGGTTTCTTAGTCAATAAAATGAATATCACCAAGATATGGAGAGAGAAACAAGAAGAGTCAAAGGTGTATCTATATGCTCATATCTAATATGTTGAAGAAGGATTATTCAAGTATATGAAACTTTAAGACAAGATGAAACTTGAAGAATTAGAAGTTTGGAAGATTGAGTATGATGAAACATGTAATGAAAAATAGTATGACAGAAAAAAGTGCTTAAGATGAAGTTTGAAGAATTATGCAGGTAAAGAAATGATTAAAGGAAGCCAAATCATAGGGGTAGAAGTCCTCATAAATAATGGAAAAGTAAATTGAACATGCAAGAACATTTGACCATGACATTGACAAGGGGAGACGACATGAAGATTAAATTAATCAAGCAGAAGGAAAGAAAGTAATAATATATCAAGAAGGATCAATTCATATTGAGTCCATTCACAAGGCAGGGATCATTGCAAAAAACTTATCCATAATGTAAAGAACGTATAAATTTCCTAGTAGAATAAGATAATGAGTAGGAGAGTAGTTGAAAAAATAATGAAGAATATCCTTGACAAATGGAGCTCAACTACCATTGCCACACACATAGTTGATGTATAATGGCTCACTTGAAAGGTCCATAGGAATATGATATTGGTAAAAGTAAAATCAAAGGAAACAAGATGAGAATCAAAAGAATAGGTCTTGCAAGTTGTAGGAGAGGAGCCGATGATTAGGGTGAGTAGGTGTAATGGAGTGCATGATTCCTAAATTTGTCTCTATTTTCTTTTATTTGGTGTCACTTGTTTTAGTGGTTGCACTAGGAAGATTGACTACCAAATCATTTTAACATTATTTTCCATCTAGAGAATGATTAGCATGTGGCTTCTTAGAAGCAACATGGGAGAGTGAGAAAATAGTATAGTGGAGAATGAGTATTCATTGAAATTTCATTGAAGAATTATTGGTTGGGTAGCCATATAAAGTTGAATAATTCCTAGTAGTCTTGTTTTTCATTAATGTAAAAGGGGGAGAGGAATCAAAAATTGACTAAGAAGCAAGAGAAAAGGAACAACCTTTGGACCGCAGCTTGATAAGGGGATTTCATACAATCAATGACCATTAATGTTTGGTGGTGTTTCCATCAATTCAAAAGGGGATATTATTGAGCAAGTATTTTCATTAATGTCAATGTTTAGTAGTTTATGTCAGTCCAAAGGAGATCCTTGAGCATGTTGGAAATTGTAGTTGGTTGTGTTAAGTTCCTGGTAAGTTTTTTGATGTGTGTTGTTACCTAGGCAAGGTCAAGTATATAGGTAATTATTGATGATGTTGTATACTACCAACATACAAGGGGTCTCTACGATGTGAATTCCCAACTAGAAGTTACACCCTTTGGTGTAGGAGCTTGCAAGTCATTTTAAATGAGTTACTTGGTTGCAAAACATACAAAAGAGATCATGTAGATAACCTTGGGGTAGCAAGTATGTAAGATTTTTTATGCATCAAGTGTAAGGTTTAAAAGGAGCTTCCATGTGAGAGATAGAAGAGACGAGCCTCTATAGAAAAGTCGCAGTACTCTCCTAAGAAAGACCCATGATAGGAATGAGGAGATTCATTAATTCACCTGAAAATTAGCTCACATGCTAACAATGATTATATAAACATGTAACAACATCCATTCAATAAGATCCATAGCTAAAGAAATGAAATAGTTCGTTATCTTTAGTATGTGTAACACAACATATACCAAAAACATCTACATAATAGTCTTACAACATTTATGATACATGCATGAAAGAGCGTTGGTGCCAAGAGACTAATGTTTAATGGAAGGTCCAAGTGCATTGTTACATTGATGAAACGCTAGCTCTAATAGTGGAACATGTAGCTACAACTTGTTTCTCCACAAGAATAATCTTCTCCCATATGCTCAACTAGAGAAGCTAAGGCTTAATATCTAAAGGTCCAAGCCCTTTACTTGAGTTATGTGGGTATATTTATAACAAATTACAATGACTCTTGAGTTTCCTCATGACCCTTTGACTTCCATAACCTATGGTCTTCTATGTGAATGTTCATATTCTACATATATATCTTTACATTCCACATGTATCTCTTCACATTCCACATGTGTCTCTTAAACTTCTTTTACATTAAATTTATTTATAAAATACAAAATTACATCTAAATGGTGGCTATATAGGAAAAAATTGAAAGAAGACAAAATATTCCTCATGAAGAAGAAAAGGACAAATTAGTAGCTTGAGCATGGAGTTCAATTGTGATATAGGAGTGCCATGCTCTGAACACTATTTCGATAACTTTGACTCTTACTAGAAGCTATGCAACATATCACATCTTCACCTCTAAAGGCTATGATAATATGGATTTGGAGCTTGAATGTATGTTATTTCACTATGAGGATAACTTCATGTGAACTTTAGTTGGCTCAATTTCACACTGTAGAATAGTATTACTAGTGATATTCAAGCCCTCTTAATTTGTCACCTACTTGATTTGTTCAATAAACTCCCTTATCTCCTCCATGATGACATTCTTGCTTCTTGTCTCTCTGAGTGAACCCAAAGAAGCTTCCTTTTGTTTCTATGCCATGGAATCTAAACCACTATGCAATCGAACATAAGTAGTAATGGTGTTGGTCACTTTCTCACTAAGGTGGGCATAGTTCTAATTATGGAGTCTTAACTATGCTCTATCCATCTTGGAAATTATCATGTCCTTATTGACCAACTTTTTAGGAACATTAGGATACTTGATGCCCCAATCCTGTATGAAGTCTACAACCTTGCTTGTCACCATGAGAAGCTTTAGGGTCTCTTGAGATTTCTTTTGAATTCTAACTGGGGGTGTCACCATCTCATGCAAGAGAATCATCTCACTATATAGTTGCCTCATGGTGTCTTCCATTGGTTTCAGTTCTTTAGATATGGCTACCTGTAGCCTTTTCATTCTAATACTAGTATAAGATAACTGTTGATTCTCTATGGTAAGATGATCAACTTGTTGTTTTGTGGAAAATAACTCCTTGCATAATCATGCAACCTTGATCATAATATTTTTTTTATTATGTTGAGCTTCTATCACAAAAGCCACATTTTGTACCATGACTACTCTGCGATTTCTCCTAGTGTTAAATGTTATCACCTTCTCTATTAATATTGAAACTAGATGGGAAGGATCATTGGGAAAGAACCTTTCCCTTTCTTATAAAATCATCTTCTTCATCTAGTTGAAGGTAAGGTTGGATACATCCATGACCCTGTCATTTAGTGGAGGAGAAATTCCCATTTCACTAAATGGGAGATGGAAAATAGTGAGAGGAGGCTCTAGTTGAGTGTCTGGTTAATCTACAATTGGTTCAATGGCATCCTCCTCCTCCAAATCTAATTCTAATTCACGTACCATATGTTCTTCCTTGATTACTTATGTAGCTTCTTCCTCATGTATATTCTTCATTTCTTCCTATGGTTACTTCTGTATTTCCTCTTATATTCCTTTTCTCCTTTCCTCCTCTTCTCTCCGTTTCGACAAGTGATATTCCTTCTACTTTTAATCTTCTTCCTTCTGTAAGTGCTTCTCCTCTTGTTTTGTCTCTTATTCTATCCTTATATTCTCCTCCTCCTTTTTTTTTCCTTTTATGCTCTAAACACACATTTTCTCATAGGATCAGCCTTAAAAAATTTACTGCTCTTTGCCACTAGATCAATGATCTTTCAGCTTATTCTTAGGTGATATAATTTCCACTTGAGAAATTTCTTTTTGTCGAATCCCCTCCATCTAAAAATTGGGTACCTATGAAACCTGAGAGGGACCTACCTCATCTATTGGTTGATTCTCTCAATGCACTGTAACAATTCTTAATCTTTTCATATTTGGGTACAGTCATAGGTCCATACGGCTAGGTATACTACTTCTTGTCACAATGATGCTTGCACACTTTTCTAGGATTGTATCTATGGAATGTCATTGTTCCAAAGTAAAGGTGGTTGAGATCTTCAATTTCAACATTGGCCACCTTAAGGCTCTTTACATCATAAACTCAAATCCATAAAGGAAGAGTGGTCCAAGGAGCCTTTTTTCTCCTATCGAGTTATGTAGACAATCCATTACTCAACTAATAGGCTTACTCCTGCAAGACTACCTTGTTGTTCAAATACCTTAGCATAGGATGATGGGCTATGTGACACCTGAAACATCTGATGTATGTTCCCTGCGGTTAACAAAACTAATCATAAATCTCATAAAGGACATCCACCTAATCTGTCATGCAAGGAGGTTTTGTCTCAAAGACCATTGTGTACAACAATGCAAAGATATGCTCTATTAGCTTATCATAAACTCCTCAAAAACTAACTTTTGATAAAAATATGCAATGAAAGTAGACAGGTAATTGTCCCTGTTGTAACACTAGGGATAACCTTTCGTTAGGAGGAGGCTGGTTCCTAGGACATCTATTCAAAATAAAAATAAAATAAAATTTTATGACTGAAAACATTATTTCCTAGAGATATTTTCAGAAAGTGTAATGTAATTTTAGTTCTTGGAGAAAATGAAAAAACCCATCAAAATGGCCAAGATGTTTGTGGATACAACTCACTGAAGTTGTATTATGGTAGGAAAGAATACTAAGAAAAAAAAATCAATGTAGAGGGCTAACACAAAATCTTTTACACAAAAACTTAGTTGAAAATATGGAATGAAAGAAAGTGAAATGATGAAAAATGTCAATCACAATTTAAGGTTTCCTTATATAAAAATATTCAGGTAGTTCATGTTATTTTCACAACATCAGTAAATTTGTTTATGAAATGTGTCCAACAACTTCATCACACACATTTCAATAGAAAAACGAACACAATGAATGACTTACAAAGATAAGAAAAACAGGTTATAACCAACACACACATGGAATCACTTTGATTTTTTTTTTAATTCTCCAAGAAAATTGTGTTGCACATTTCAAAGCAAATTCAATCTCTAGGCCAAAATTCAGAACCTCAAAACTAGTCCATTTGTTTTCTTTTAAAGAAATTTTACATTGAGGGGAAGTTATGAAAATTGTCAATGGCCTTAAATACCTTAAACTACTCAATTCTTTTAAAACATTCAAATACTAAAATAATTCCAGACTTTTACAAAATTACAAAATATTTTTTTTTTGAATTTCCTAAAATGAACTATTTAGAAATTTAGGACTATTGTTCTTTTGATATTTAAGCTTCGTTTGATGAATTCCCAAGCTCAACAAATCCAAAACTATGTGGTGTGACAATATTTTCATGGTTATTCGAAAGGGCTAGATTAGGGACTGGGCACTGGAGCATACTACTAAAGGCCATCCTCAAATTTGTTAATTTGGTGTAGCTTGGTTTGTTTGTAAATAATTCCTTAACTAACCAAAGCAGTTGAGAATCCATTTTCATGTAGTTGGCATTTGTTGATCCCTCTAACACTACATTATTTTCATGTGAGGAGTTAATCTTGATTTTAGCTTCCATTTAGCAATGTTTCATACTACTCCTAGGAGAGAAGGTTCCCTTATTGATCCCAAAATGTTGGAAGCCTTGCTCTGATCCTTTTATCAAAGTTTGAGTTAAAATATCTAACCGATTCTCTGAATTCTTCCAACATGCTCTCTTCTTGCTTTATATACATGTTTCTCAGGACCATTTTGCTTATTTCTAATACCATAGTTTTCCTGTGTGAAATATCTAGTGCTCTGAGTTCTAGGGAGGATTTGGCATTTAAATAGTTAATGATCTTCTTTGCTAAATGTTCTCCTTCCTGCTCTTGGTCTTTGTTTGTGTGGATAATTACTTCAGAGGCCTTAATGGCAGCTTTCTATTTAGCAATGAAAATCATATGATCCCAAACAACTTGAATTTGATAGCTTATGTCACCCGATATAATTCCCCTTTCCTAGATCAAGGACATGTTCCTTTAAGCTTCCCTTTTAATTCCTTTACCTAATCACATGTTGATTGATATTTAGTTTTGTTTTGATTTTCATTCTCCCTTTCTAGATTTAATTGCCTCTCCTTATGTTTTAGCTACTTCTTGGTTTCATCCAGACCTTTTGCAACTTCTTCAACCTACTTTTTGATATTTTTGATTTTGTCATGACCCTAGTTAAATATCATGTTGGGTACTTTGAATCAGCTGGCACCACAACTGTGCAAACATGTTTTTATATTCTTTGTGTTGGATGATTTAATTGTGAGTTAAATCCTTGTCATTAAATTATCAAATCAGTGTTCGTGAATTGATGAGGTATACCTATACTATATGTACTAGGTGATTATTTCTCAGAATAGATTTAAAATCTAATACAAGAAACTTGAAACTAATTACAAATAAAATTAAATCAATCCAATACAATCCAAACATAAAGAAATTGAATTAATATTAACAAAACAACTTGAATAAAAATAAGATAAAAGAAACTAAACTAAACTTGCATAAATGAAACCACATTTGCTTGAAATGAAACCACACTTTCTTAAAATGAAAATAAATGAAATAACATAATTACAGAATGTTACCAATATGTACAACAAACGAAAAAGGTCTGCAAATTGTGTTTCATCAGGGCCCTCCATTCCTCAACAACCACACCGAATGATTATCAAAGCTTGGATATCAAAGAAACAATATGTATTCCATAAAATGAAGTTGGAGAAAAGCTCCAAATATATTACAACAATTCAAATCTCTTCCTCTCTATCCTCACTTTACAAATTACATATATTGGATGGAACTTGCAACTCCCCTTTGTATGAAGGATGCACTCCTATTTATACAAAAACTTAAGATAAGTAATCAATAAATATAGAACCTCAAATATCTCCTAAATCCACATTTATCTCTTGTGGTTACATCCAATCACCTAAAAATATGAGATATAAATCCTCACAAAATTCTCTCCTAGTTTTAATAGGAGACAAATATCAAAACATCCATGATTCTTCTCCTTTGAATGTGATTAGTTAATGATCCAAATCTTCTACAATTATTTCGCGAATCTTCAAGAGTTGGAATTGAAATTCAAATTTGTGGTTGAGTGGCCAAATAGGACCCTTTTAGAATCTTCAAATAGACCTACAATATCATACAACTCATACCACTTTTAGATATATTTGAAAACATGTCAGTTTTCTAATATTTAATCACAAATTCTCTTAAAATACATAAAATAAATGACTTGGAAAATATTAATGACAAACCCATATGGTCATGAAAATGGTTATTAATATAGGGTTATAGAGCTACAAAATATGGTAAAGAGTTACGGACTATAGTAAAATGATGGAAATGAGTGTAAAGAGGATGACATTTTGGAGGCCCGACACTTTGCAACAATTTTGCATGTTTCTCTTTGAGGGTTTCACCTTATTTATTTATGTCTAATAATTCTTTGGTAAAAATATCGTTCTCCTTATCTGCATAAGATAATTCTATATTTTGTACATGTCTTCTTGCAAGAATTTTCAATTTTCTCCGCAAAGATTGAACCTTTGATTCTATACTTTGAATGAGAGCTTGGATAATTGTCTTATCTTCTGGATTTACTCCCAGCTTAATAATTGATTTCTTAAATTCTTCATTTTGAGTACGAATAACTTTGGAATTTTATTTTTCAATCTTGAGTTGATATATCACCTTTCTCAAAAGCACCTATTCCTTACATGAAGCCAACAAAGTGTTATTGAAGTCATTGTAAATCAATCCCCCTATTTGTTTGTGAAGATTTATTTTTTTTGGTAGTGGAATATCTTTATTGTTGATAGATAGATTCATGGTATTGAAATCTACACCAAAATAAATGTACTAAGAGACTTGATTAGTAAAACATAATTTCAACTGGTTCCTCTCAAGATCCATGGTTGAGAGGATCCTGGGCTAATAGCCAAATATTGTTTGATCTTTTATTTGTATCATGACATTACTCTTCACCTTCATGTTTTTCTCTTCAATTTATTGAAAGTTCTCTTTCAACGTATTCAAGGAAGATAACTCCTCTTCATTGGGAATTGGATATGAACATGAACACCTTATACCTCCCACTACTTTCAAAGTAATCAAGGAAGATAAATACTCTTCATTGGGAATTGGAGAGGAAGCTGAACACCTTATACCTCCCAATTACAACTGGAATCCAACATCAATTGAAGGCCTGTCTATCAACTATAAATTTTGTTTCTCCTCCCTAAGCTTTTACCTTTTTGCTGGATTGGGAACTTTCCACATCAATGTCCATGATTTATGTAGAATTTTTCTTCAATCCCTTCTCTCTAGGTAGAGGTGTTTCCACATCCACACCTTGTTGTGACTCCTCCATACCAAGATCTGCTAATTTTTCAGATTTTGGTCTTTCTTCATGAATGTATGTAGCACATGATATTTCTAACCTTATTTTAGAAATTATTTGGTGTGGATCATAATTCAATCTTTCTGCCTACTGAAAATTCATCTCTTACATCACCCTTTCAATCTCCATTGCAGATTTCCTATTATTTACAATTAATGGGCATACTATTCTAGGTAGCTTGAATAAAAACCACTTTATAGATCAGAAAAAGTGGACTTGATCCACATTCAAACTATGCATGATGAATTATAGAGAAAAAATCCTCATTGGCACAAATGTAGGAATCTTATATGGTGGCACTTCTTCACCATACAACCTTATCTCTACATGCTCTTCAAATATATACCAGTCACAAAACCTAAGTTCTCTACTAAAATGTAACAATGATTGGGCCTCTGGAAGAATTCTGGGAGTAGAGATGTTGTTTATGATTATGTATAATATTGACACGAAGCTAGAAATATAGTAGGAGAAACCATCACTATTTTCTTTGCATTTGACAATGTCAATCCAATTTACAATGGTTTTCTACTACTTATTTGAATAAAAATTGTTCAGTCCTAAGTCCATGAATTGATCCACATGTTTATATCAAAAGAGATAGACCATTAAAGAGGGGAACCTAAAGCATCCATAAATTCTAAAATTTAGAAGTTGAAAGCTAATGTGTTATCACCCAAAAACTGATCACCTAGACATTTCATACTAGCTTGATCAAAATACACCATGTAAGATTCATTTTACCATGGTAAAGCCACTTTCACCATAGGAAATAATTTAGTAAACCATTTTCATAAATTATTTCATATTAAAATTCAAAAAACCCATGAGAATAATTAAATAAATTATTATTTATTTAATTTTCTATAGAAATAATTATTAACTCATTATTTGATAATTAATTCTTAGTTAATTTTCACTTAATCATTTTGGAATAATTAAATAAATCACTATTTATTTATTATTCTTTATTTATTCGATATTTCTCTTATGAGATTATTATTAAACCACTATTTAATAATTACTTCTTTCTTAATTGTCACAAAGTGATTAATAAATAATTTTTGTTTGTTAATTACTTCAACCACTTTCTAAATGAATATATTTTACGAGTTTGAATATCTTTTCCCTCTCCAAAAAATATAATAAAGTATTCCAAAAAGCTAGATTTTGATTTGGACAATAATATTTAAATGTTTTCCAATTCCTAATTATGCTCAATACTTTGTTATAAATAAGAGGGTTGTCCATTCATTCTCCACCTTAATCATTCTTATCGTCACCACTATCATCTTAACACATTTGAGCTCCCACTTGAGTTCAATATATTTTTGTTTATTTTTTGCCCATTGCAAGTTGAGACAGAGAAACAGATCACTGAAGCACAAGGACATCAAAAGGACCCATCTCATAGAGGGGAGTCTATAGACCCAAGTTTGTAAATTATCCTCACTAATTGTTTCATTTACATTAATAAAATTTTCTTATTTATATGATCCATTAGGTTGATACACTTTCATTTTTATTATTATATGTTTTGGGATACATATAAGATTCTTTTGCTACAAGGATTTTCTATATTTTTCATTACAAGGTTTTACTTTATGTATTGTTAAGGTTTCGTGTCACCAATGACTTAAGTGAAGAATTTTTGGTACACTTGCTAAGACATTGCATACTAATATAATGGAATTCTCTCAATAAGTAGGAATATGTAACATAATATTAGGTTGCATCATCAAATGGAAAAAACCCTAAATCTTGACAACTGATCACTCACGTATCATCTCTTCTCCACACACCCATATTCACAATTAGGATTGGCTTGATATTCTAAGAAAAATGAGTTAATGGAAACTTAGTAGCCTCTAGAGAAATCATATAATTTGAAGGTAAAAATAGACCAAGCAATTAGTTTCTATCCTCTCTACAAAGGCTTTGATATATAGATAAAAGGAAATCATTAGTGAACTTCATATAATTGTCTGATTGTGGAAAATCTAAAGATTGATGGATTAATAAAGAGGAGACCTACAAGATATTTTCACCCATTGAGTTCATGATAAAAAACCTCTGAGGGTACAAAGGTGAAGTAATCTAGGTGATGAATTTCTGGAAAGGGTAAGTATGGCGGATAATGGCAGCACCAAGGCCATATTTTACCACTCGCGGAGAGAATTCTAATTCAATTTGATTGACAAATAAATTCTAATGAATTTCCACAAGATTTAGATGCAAAACATAATCAAAGATATCCCTTTCCATGCACATTAAAGGCATATGAGTGGTTGACCGAGATAAGGAATCTTTCTTTGCCATTTCAAATTATATTATTTAGTGAAAAATTGATCACGGTAGATGCTAGTGGCCACCCACCTATTCCACTTGGACCCTTGCCACTGTCTCTTTCATTTTTTCAGTTTCCCTAATTTTAACACATTTTACTATTTTTGGTAGTTTTGCGGGTACTAATTTTTTAGAGCTGTTTTAAGGCCCTAAACAATATTTATAATGCGGTATTGTGTGTTTCAAATAGAGATCGTATACAGAAGTTACGACCTTGGGTAGTTGATATACCAATTTACCCAAATGGGGACCATAGTTTTGGCGCTTCATCCCCTAGGGTAAGATTTTTGGATGTTTAGGGTTTTCCATAGTTTCTCAATAATGAATAGGCCTTCAAGCCTCATTTTAACATAGTTTAGAGGCATGTAGGTGTATTTACATTATGTTTGTAAGCTTATTTCAGTATTTTATACTAATGAAATGAACTATTATTTCTGCTACATCTTTGTATTTAAGGTTATATCTGTAATTTGTTGCATTCCTGTTTAATTTTGGATAAATGGTATCAGAGTGGTCTACTATTTTCAGTTTTTCTTTACAGGTCCCCAATTATGTCGGGATATAATGAGTTAGGGCTCAAATTGGTCAAACCTTTGTAATACCAACCTCACAAATCCTGACTGCCTCCCATGGTGGAATAAAATAAAGATGAGGGGGTAGGAGATCCTTTCAAATTTTTTCTCAAAGAAGCCCTTGAGTGACAGAGGAACGGGATAATGGAAAACATTTCCTATATCCTTCATAGACTACCCACAGGCAACACATCTCCTTCCAGCAGCCACTCTGGAATTCCCACACCCTTAAAGGTAGAGGTTAACTTTGACATCCCTATATTTGAAGGTTAGATAGATGTGGATGCCCTAGATAAATGGTTAAATCTGCTAGAAGGATACTTTTCTTTTCATGATTTTCTAGATAGCAAAATATTACTTTTTCACTTCTCAAAGTTCCCCCCCACGTCAAGGACTGGTGGGAAACCTAATGTGAGAAGAAGGATGAAAGTAAACCCTCACTATTTTCAGTCGTACCCACTCGAAATTCATTCCGGAATGCCATCAAGGAGCCGTACTACCCTGTTGGGAGCTATGAGGACAAATACATAAACTAGACCACATTGTGGTAGGGAAGGAACCAATACGTGCGAGACTTTACTAATATTTTTTATACCCTTCACGTGAAGTTGGGTATCAAGGATTCGGAGCGGAATTTGGTACTCAAGTAACATGACTATCTACACAAGTAAATTGAGGATGAGATGGACTCCATGGAGATCTCCTCACTTGGTAAGATGTACCGATACAATGTCAAGATTAAGCGGAAGTTTAAATAGAAAAATCGAGACTTTGGATTTGTGAATTCAAACCAAGGGAAAGGCACCCCAAAAGTATAGAGCAAAGGAAAAGGCCAAGGAGGGATGATCCAAGATAACTTGTCGAAGTCGCAAGAGAAAAACAACACCATGGAAATAAATAAGGACACAGGAAAGTGGTGTGAGTTCCATAAGATCTCCATGCACAACACAGGTGAGTTTCAATCCATGTAGTCACTAGTGGTGATGACCAAGGCTTCCAGATCAGATGCATGTTCCAACTCTGAGTCAGTGTAGGTTTTAACCCTGTACAAAAATTACCTGCATATGAATTCTAAAACACAGAAAATAAACAATGCAAGAGAATAACACATAAAAGACATATACAAAGAGATTTTCCAATGGATCCCAAAACCGAGACTACTAGCTTGATTTTTCATTATGTTCCTTTCAATGTTACAATACATATTTATACATGTCGAAGCATCCAATACCATGGACCGAAAACCATAGCGTGTGCGAAAATCATGCACAAAACCATAAATGGGTCTGCCCAACCTAACATAGGGTCCAAAAACAAAATTTTCTAGGGCGCTGCCCCGAACCCCATAAAGTGGGGTTACGGGTGCCCTTCAAACCCCCTGTTAACTACGTGGAAAGAATATAACACAACCCAACATTCTCCTACTTGTTGTTTTCTATGCACATGGGGCCACAAGAGAGATTAGTCATTTTCTCAGACCTGAAATGCCCATTGTCTCTCTACACCAAGAGAACTTCTCAGAGCTCATAGATTTTTTCAATGCATCTGCAGTATTACTCAAAGTGTCCACCTTTACTAGCAACACCTTTTTGTCCTCTATCATATCCCTCACAAAGTGATACTGAACATCAATGTGCTTTATCTTTGAATGATATGCAGGGTTCTTTGCCAAGAAAATTGCACTTTGGCTGTCACAGTCTATCCTTATAGCTTCCTGTACTAACCCCATAATTGAACACAATCTCTACAACCAAACTGCTTTCTTGCTTGCATGAGTGGCTACCATGTATTCTTCATCTATAGTTGATAGTGACACTATAGATTGTTTCTTACTCATCCAACTGACTGCACCTCCAAATAGGTTAAACACATAACCACTTGTAGATCTTCTCTGATCTAGATCTCCAGCCCAGACTGCATCAATAAAGCCATGAATATCCAACACTCTATCCAATCCTGGTCTTCCTTGGCAGCACAAACCATAATCACTAGTGCCACACAAATACCTGAAAACTCGCTTCACTGTTGTCCAGTGCTCCTTCCTTGGTTTTGACATAAACCTGCTCAATACTCCCACTGCATGTGCAATGTCTAGCCTAGTATAGACCATTGCATACATCAGGCTACTGACTACACTTGCATATTGAACACGGGACATGTCCTCTTCCTCTTCTTATGTATTGGGACACTATTCAGCAGATAACCTCACACCTATAGGAATAGGAACCTTCACCGGTTTACTATCCTACATATTAAACCTCTACAGTATTGTCTCGACATACGTCCTCTAGTTTAACCAGAGCTTCCTCTTTGTATGATCACCTTTAATTTCCATGCCCAAAATATAGTTTGCAGCACCAAGATCTTTCATGTTGAATTTGGAGGAAAATTGGGTCTTCAAATCCTGGATAATTTCTTTGTCATTTCCAACCAGCAACATATCGTCCACATACAAGACCAGATAAATAACATGGTCACCAATTAATTTAAAATACACACAATGATCTGCTTTTCTTCTGGTGAAGACAAGTCCCCGTATAAATGTATCAAATTTCTGAACCACATCCTTGGTGACTGTTTCAACCCATATAGAGACTTCTTTAACTTGCATACCAGTTCTTTCTTACCCTTCAGCGCAAAGACTTCAGGTTGCTTCATGTATGTTTCCTCTTCTAGATCTCCATGAAGAAATGTTGTCTTCACATCCATCTGTTCTACCCCAAAATCAAAAGTAGCAGCAACAGATAAAAGTTATCTAATAGAAGTTACCTTGGCAACAGGAGAAAAAATATCGCCAAAATAAATTCTCGGTACCTGGGAATAACCTTTTGCTACCAACCGAGCTTTTCCTTTCTCCACCTTTCCTTCTGGATTTGTCTTCTTCTTGAACACCCATTGCTGCCAATGGGTTTCCTTCCAGCCGGCAACTCCACTAGATCCCAAGCCTCATTTTTGTACAAAGATGCCATTTCATCAACCATGGCCTCTTTCCAGAGTTTTCCATCCTTTGAATCCACTGCTTCCTTCACAGTTCTGGGATCATTATCAGTAACAGACAAAGAAAAATTTGAATAGAAAGCAGATGGACTATACCTTTCTAGTTTCCTTCTTTTTCAAACTGATCTTCTCACAACCAAAGTTTGTGGCTCTACATCTTCTGATTCCTCCTCTTCTGTAGAGTCTGATTCCTCCTCCTTTAGCTCAAACTTTATCTTCTCTGGTTCTTTTGGTTGGACTTCATGTTTAATAACATCTTTCACCTCTCTAAACACCACATCTCGGCTATACACAACCTTCCTTGCTACTGGGTTCCAAAGTGTATAATCCTTTAAACCATCCTTATACCCAATAAAGATGCACTTTTCAGATTTACTGTCCAACTTGGTTCATTTCTCCTTTGGAACATGTACATATACATCACATCCAAATACCTTTAGATGTGAAAGAGAGGGTTTCTTGCCAGTCCATACCTCTTGTGGAGTCTTATCCTCCAACACTGATGAAGGTGACCTCTTGACCAGGTAACATACAGTATCCACTGCCTCTTCCCAGAATTCGTGTCCTAATCCGGCACCACTGAGCATGCTTCTTGCCCTTTCCATCAACGTCTTGTTCATTCTTTTTGCAACTCCATTTTGCTGAGGTGTATATGGAGTAGTCTTTTGTCATGATATACCACACTTCTTATAGAATTCTTCACATTCCTTGTTGCAAAACTCTCCACCATTATCTATTCCCAGCACCTTTATCTTCTTCTCTGTCTGGTTTTCCACCAGAGCCTTAAATTCTTTAAACCTATCAAAGACTTCAGATTTCTTCTTAAGGAAAGATATCCATGTATTCCTTGAGAAGTCATTGATAAATGATACATAGTACACATACTTACCCAGTGACGGAACCTTCACAGGTCCAAACTCATCACTATGCACAAGCTCTAATATTTGTTTAGCCCTCTTACCACCAGAGGGGAAACTCACCAAATTTTGCTTCTCATATATACAATTTTCACAGAAATCAAAATCTAGAGAGCTATTACTCATACCTTCTACCATACCTTTATGATGAATTATTCAAAGGCCCTTCTCTCCAATATATCCAAGCCTTTGATGCCACAGCATGGTCTTCTCTCCAGAGACCACTAGATTTTCTGCTCCACTTTCAGGAACCATAGAACTATTGCACCCATCATTAAGAGTGCTACCTTGTAGCTTGTACAGAGTTCCAACCTAAACTCCTCACATCAATACCAGTGCTCCCTGAGCCATTTTGTAGGTATGCTTCTCAAACACTATTTTTACACCTGCATCATCCAGTTTGCTTACAGAAATCAGATTTCTGGCTAATGCAGGAATATGTAGAACACCTGGAAGCATTCTAACCCTTCCACCTTGCAACTTCAACTTTACTTTTCCGCGACCAATGATTCTAGCCTTCCTATCATCCCCCAACAAGACATCACCACCATCATATTTCTCATACTCGCAAAACCACTCTCTATGGGGAGTGAAGTGAAAGGATGCACTTGAGTCAATCAACCATGCATCATGATCTACATGTGTACTTGAAGAATCCAGGTACACATCACCACCTTCATCTGAGGTGGTTTTTGCCTCTGCAGAAGGAGCCTCATCAGATCCCTTTCCTTTGTCAGGAGCTTTAGATTTATAGTCCCTTTTAAAGTGGCATTCCTTTCCGCATTTCTAGCACACCACCTTTATAGTTTTTCGTGGAGATTTAGATCTCCCTCTAGATTTAGATCTCCCACTCGATGACTTATTTTTGTTTCTGTTCTGGGACCATCCTCGTACAGACAAGGCATCACCATTCTGGCTCTCCATATTTTTCTGTCTCATCTCCTTCGTCAGCAAGGCTCATACTATTTCATCAAATTGCAAGGCAGTTGCATTGCTACCTATTGCAATAAGCAGACTATCCCATGAATCTGGTAGAGAACACAACAAACTAATGCACTTATCTTCATCCGAAATTTTAATATCAATAGATGCTAACTGACTTACCATAGTATTAAATTCCTTCATATGCTCTGTCACCAAGTCTCCATCTTTCATCCTCAGGTTATACAGCTTTTTCCGGAGGAACAATTTATTTCCCAGAGACTTAGATTGGTATAAAGTCCCTAACTTGTCCCATAAAGCCTTCGCCGTAGATTCCCCTGATACATTTAGCATTACTAAATCTGAGACACACAATCGTATTGTGCTCTTTTCCTTCTAATCCAACTTCTTCCATTCTTCATCAGACACTCTTGTTGGTTTAGTACCCGAATCTACCACAATCCACTGATCTTTATCCACCAATCGATCCTCCATCTTTAGTTTCCACAATTCAAAACTCTGACCATTAAATTTCTCGATCTCTATCTTTCCATTGCTTTCCATCTTCTTTCACCACCATAATCGATCTTGTAGATCTCCCACTGAACAGGGTCTACCATAGGCCCGAGTGAAACCCCTCAGCAACAAAGGCGTCCCCTTGAAGCCAAATCTTCTCTAATACCAATTGTAGGTTTTAACCCTGTATAGAAATTACCTGCATACGAATTCTAAAACACAGAAAATAAACAATGCAAGAGCATAACACATAAAACACATATACAAAGAGATTTTCCCCTAGATCCCATTACCAGGACTACTAGCTTGATTTTTCATTATGTTCCTTTCAATGTTACAATACATATTTATACATGCCAAAGCATCCATTACCATGGACCAAAAACCATCGCATCCAAAAAACATGTGCGACAAGCATGCACAAAACCATAGGTGGGTCCACCCAACCTAACATAGAGTCCAAAACCAAAATTTTCTAGGGCGCTGCCCTGGACCCCATAAAGTGGGGTTATGAGTGCCCTTCAAACCCCCTGTTAACTACGTGGAAAGAATATAACACAACCCAACAGTCAGAACCCAACAAGGGGAATGAAAAATGGGAATAGATCATTGACACAGAGCCCAATTCCACCATGGCCATCACCAAGATCCATAAGATTAAGATGAAGATCTAGAGGAGGGGGAATGCCTCTTCCATTCATAGATGTGGGTGAAGGGTTCTTCGTTACAGTTCATTTTCAATAGCGGGAGCCAAAAGAATGTCATTTCAGTAGAGGTCATGAAGTGGGTGGGCCTACTGACTACAACACAATTGTAGTCATACACCATTGGTGGCTTCACGAAGGACGAGGTCTCCATGTTAGCTAGTCATGTTGCCTTCCCTACAACATCAAGCCTTTCATTGATGAGGTACTGTGTGATGTTGTTCCTCTTGAAGTTTGTGATGTATTATTAGGAAAACCATAGTCATGGAAGCAACATGTTGTATATGAGTCTATACCTCACTCTATTATTATTTCTTTGGGTAATAAGTTATACAATATACTGGAGGTAGCTCTACCTACCACGGTCTCTTTGATCACTGCTAGGAAATCTGGCAAGATCATTTCCCAGACAGGGAAATTTGTTCTCTTTTTTATTTTCTCTCAAAGTAAGGGGAGGATCATAGCCACATCCATGGCCCGCGGGAAGGGTTCCTCCACATAGCAGAAGCAGATAGATACATCTTGGAAGAACATAGGGACATCTTTTGTTCACCCATAGGGGTTCCCTTGCACTGTTAGCTCAAGAATTCGATCGATCTGACTCCCAGAGCACCTCTAGCCAATGGGCTGATATATTGCCACTCCATTCTAGGAAATGAAGAGATGAAGTGGAAAATCCAAGAATTGCTGCAAAAAGGGCACATCTCACCAATTTCCTCACCTTGTGGGAGCCGGATTATACTTGTATAGAAGAAGGATGAGATGTGGAGGCTCTGCATTGATTATCGAGCATTAAACAAAAACACTGTCAGGAATAGGCATCCAATCCCACAAATTGATGACCTCTTAGACCAACTCAAGGGGGCCAAGTATTTTAGCAAGATCAATTTGAAGTCCAGCTATCACTAGGTTGCAATAGAGCCCACAGATGTATGGAAGACTACCTTCAAATCCAACGAAGGCCTTTTTGAATGGTCGATTATGCCCTTCGAGTTGAAAAATGGCCCTATTACTTTTATGAGGCTAATGGATGACATATTGCATCCATTCACCAACTCATTCTTGGTTTTTTATCTAGGCAACATCCTCATATTTAGGAAGAGTTGGGAAGAACACTTGTAACACATTTGAGGGTCCTTCAAACCCTTCCGCAACACAAACTATGTGCCAACTTGGAGAAATTTACCTTTGGCATGAGCCAGGTCCAATATCTGGGTTACATCATAGATGAGCATGGTGCGCATGTGGGTTTAGCTAAGATCCAAGTCATTCGGGATTTCCCCAGCACCGACCACTCTAACAGAGCTTCACAAATTTTAAGGCTTTGCAAATTTTTATTGGAGGTTTGTGTTTGGATTCTCCCATATCACTTGGACTTTGAGTCAAATTACTAAGGGTGGGGTGAAAGCAAAGTTTTCTTTGTCTGAGTCCAAACAAAAGTTGTTCATTGAATTGAAGCAAAGCCTCTGCTCTACACCAGTACTCACATTGCCAGACATACAACATCCATTTGAAATTGAGACAGACACCTCCGACTATGTTATTGGTGCAGTCCTCACCCAACACGAGCATCTAGTGGCCCATCATAATGAGATAATTTTTTATATAATTCAGAAGTACCCCACCTATGATAAAGAGATGTATTCCATCATGCAGGTTTGCCGACAATGGAAGAATTACATTATGGGGATTCAAGAGACGATCATCCACACTAATCACTAACCTCTTAAGTTTATATAGACATAAGGGAAGTTGGAGAATGATTGCCATCAGAAGTGGTCTACATATCTGCAACAATTCCACTTGAACATTAAATACAAAAAGGACAACACCATTCATGTTGTAGACTTCCTTAGCTAGCCCCTAGTTGTAGCATTGACTACAGTTCTCAACTATTGTGGCCATGAGACCTTTGGATGGCCGCAACTATACAAAAATGATCCATAGTTCACCTCCACATACCAGGTGCTAGTATATGGAAAGAAAGTTCTTGATTTCCATCTCTATGACACATTATTATGCTACCTAAGACACCTTTGTGTTCCTTCAAGTGAGTGTACCAAGTTGATTTGGGAGGGACACTACAGTCGAGTCGCATGACACTTTGATGTGGAGAAAACTATATTTGTACTACAAAAGTACTTTTATTGGCCAAAAATCTCACTGGATGTTGGTAAATATATCAGATCCTGTACTTCCTGCACCATTGCCAAGCCAACCATCAAGAAGAAAGGCATGTACACTCCTCCTCCTACTCCAAGCTAGTCGTGGGAATCTATATGCATGCCCTATATGTATGGCCTCCATTCTACCAAGCATGGTAATGGCTATGTATTTTTGGTCACATAAAGATTTTCTAAGATGGATATATTGGCGGCCTACAAGAAGAGTATCATAGCATAGGACACTGCCAAAATCTTCATTAAACGGATGTGGGTAAATTATGGGATCCCGTAGACCATTATATCAGACTGGGATAACGGGTTCCTGAGCACATTTTAGTCAAGCCTTTGGACACTATTGCACACCAGGCTTACTAATTTGACTGTCTTCTATCTCAAGACTGATGACCAGATAGAGGTCGTCAATAGGATGATAATACACATAATCCACATGTACAACTCCAAGAATCCACAAACCTAGGATGATATTCTTCCCTATGTGAAGCACAGTTATAATAGAGATCTCAATAGCTTGCTTGGTCATAGTCCCTTTCAAGTGGATCTAATATTTCAACCATTGTATCTAATTGATGTTGCCATGCCTCATGCGACTACATAAATAAAATCCATACATGTATTTTCTAAGGCTGATAAAACAACCGGATTTATTGAACACATCCAACACATAAGCTAGTAGGTTCAAAACATATTAGAGAAGTCAAATTCCAAGTACAATTAGTGACATGATCAACACCGGGTGCCACACAAGTGTCAAGTGGACAAAAAAATTTGGCTTCATTTGCAAAAAAAATGCCTTACCAAAGCCCACTAAAAGCTCAGACCACTACAATATGGTCCTCACACCATTACCAAGGCTTTGGGAGACAATAATTTTGATCTCAACATTCCCCCATTCATTGTATTTCACCTCATGTTCAATGTGGACCGCCTTCGACCATACTTCCCACCATTACTCGATACATTAAACATTGCATAACAACTCACACCAACAGAGTTAAACCCAGAATGCATGGAATAAGACACAACTGATTGGATTATGGAAACATTGATCAAGAACACTCACCAGTAGAAGATCTAACTATATCAGGTTGTCAAAGATGGACAATTCATGCAACAATTCATGCACCAAAGCAAGTGGCTCACGAGGGACCATGTTTAACAAAGGTTTCCCCATCTCATAGAGGCACTCAATGCGTTGGGGAGAATTTATTCCTAAGGGGAGGCGACTGATCTAGGTGAATTTTCTTGGTCGCCCACCTATTCCACTTATACCCCCAGCACTGTCTCTTTCATTTTTTCAGTTTCCTTAATTGTAGTGCACTTTACTATTTTTGGCAGGTTTTCGGGCCCTCAACTTCTGGATCCATTTTGAGGCCCTAAATGATTTTTTCTGGGAATATCGTGGAAAACATTACACTTTGGTTGATTTTTTTCATTTGAAAGTTTTTTTCCTCAGATATATATTTCTAACGGGGTATTGTGCGTATCAAATGGAGATCTTATGCCAAACTTATGAGCCTGGGATGTTGATATACCAATTTACCCAAACGGGCCCCATAGTTTTGGTGCTTCATCTCCTAAGGTTAGTTTTTTGGATGTTTAGAATTTTTCATTGTTTCTAAATAATAAATAGGCCTTCAAACCTCATTTTAACATAGTTTAGAGGCATGTGGCCACCACATCTCTTCTGAGAGATAAGCTACCATCGCCTAAGCTAGTTTATTTCCATTTTTCTTGTAAGCTTATTTCAGTGATTGATACTAATGAAATGAAGTGTTATTTCTGTTGCATCTCTGTATTTAAGGTTATATCTATAATTTTTTTCATTCTTGTTCAAGTTTAGAAAAAAAATTAAGGTAACTAGGTGGTGTTAGTACCTGGATAATTTTGGACGAAGTCACTACAATTATGAACTGGAAACAGGAGCAAAAAAAATGAACAATACATATCAAATGGGTGAAATAGGGTTTTTCCGATGGTAAAGCAAGAATAAAATAAGGGTAATGACAATATGGACAAAAAGAACAGAAATATGAGGTGGTATATTACGTGAGGATAGGAAGGTGACGTGGAGAGATGACGAGGAGGGATGAGCTGGATCACTTGCTCACACTCACTTACTAGTGTTGGTAGGATCCATCAAATATTCTTACTACCCTCGGGGTCAGTTTTAATGGTAAGTGGTTTTAGCTTGGGGTGTTGGCAAGGTGGATCAAAGTTGTTGATATCCCCAATGGATATTTCATGAAACCTCCCCTCAAGGGCATTTCCCACCATAAATATCGTTTGTTTTGTGTCGTTGGGCTTTACTCTGAGTGCGACTCGATTTGGATTTGTGGTGATGTGCTTTGAAACAGGAAAACCCTTTAACCATTTCCATTGCTTTACAAGTATGTGGGATAGCCCACCTTTTAAACATACATACATACATACATACATACTTACATATATATATATATATACACATATATATATATATATATATATATATATATATGTATATCTATATATATATATGTATATATATATATATATATATATATATATATATATATATATATATATATATATGTATATATATATATATATATATATATATATATATATATATATATATAGACAGACACACACACACACACACACATATATATAGATAGATGTTTCAAAAAAATAAGAATAAAAGAAGAAGTATGAGATGTGGGATTCTTTGAATCAATATTTAGCAATGCTTTTATATTATATTTTTGTTGTGAGCCTAATTTCACAGGCTCAAAATTAATTGTGGAAATATATATTTTGATCCTCTGAAATTAGGTTCACAACAAAAATATAATATAAAAGCCTTGCTAAATATTGATTCAAAGAATCCAACATTTCATACTTCTTCTTTTATTATTATTTCTCTCTCTCTCTCTCTCTCTCTCTCTTTATATATATATATATATATATATATATATATATATATATATATATATAGACATATATATATTTTTTTTTTGAAAGAACACAAAGATGAAATACCTACAATAGTTTATGTGGGGTCCAGTTCCATTTCATCCCAGTGAATTCATAATGGGCACATATACCATCCAACATATGAGCAGACATGTAAAACTCTGGGCTTTCTTTTCTTGTAGGGTTATCTTAACCTATTTTATTTGAAGTTACGGTTGATGAGAGAGGACGTTTGATAAGGGAATGAGCTTAGCACATAATAAATCTATATGCCAAAGTGAGTTAGTTACAAGAAGTGGAGTGGCATCCTATTTCCTATGAGTGTGCTAAACATGCCAACAAGAAGGGTCCATGCAAAGGAAACAAGAGGTTACATTTAATGATGTCAAGGAGTGCGTTAGATTTAAGGCCTCAAAGGGATAACTCATTGATAAAAAGGAGTGTTCTCTCCTTATGGATTGATAGTGCGCTTAACTTACTAAATAAAGTGTGCTCTACTCGATGTTTAAAGTGCGCTCATGCCTAGGAGGGTGAAATTTCCTCCAACAATGTCTTTTGTGACTACTATATTTAGAAAATGCACTTTATTTAGGAGAAAAGAATGTGCTTTTTTGTTTTTTTTTGATGTGAATGTCAAGTGAAGAAAAGCTAACACTAAGTCAAAGAAAGTTATTTATTTTCCTATCCTTAGAAATATGACATAAGCACTTCCAATGATATGACACTTAGAAACTTTGACCTAGGAGGAAAAGCGACACTTAGGAATATTGCAAGGATAATCGATGCTTAAGAAAACATGAACAAAGAACAAGATGACACAAGATTGCTTGAGATGATAGATAATGTAGGATACAAATTTGACTAAGCAAAAAAGATTGGAATGTTGTTGTTACGTTGATAACACTTGGCGACACACTTGAAGGACTCCAAATTATTTGTTTACGTCTTACCTTTATGCATACAATATCAGTCCTTTAGGAAGTACTAATTCACTCAGTAGATTGCCTCATCTTCCCGATTCAACCCAGTTATAGACATAGTCTCCATTATTCCCTTAGTTAGTCAAACACATTAAAAATCTTGCAAAGTCTCAATTGGTTTGATCCAAGAGAGGTGATATAGAAGTGGTGAGTTAAAGATAATCAAAGTCTTAATTTTTTCGTCTTTGATGTTGCTCCACTACCAACGGGACTATTCAGTACCCCAGCAGAGTCACTACATGAACACAAGAATTGCTTCACTACTACTAGGCCTATTCAGTACCTCGAGTAATTTTCTTGCTTCACCTCTCTACACAACAAACATTTCTCATCTCACCCTCTAATTTATTTATTTTATAGAACTATGTTGAGGATTATTATTTTATAGTTGTCGAAGAAAGATCCTAACTTATTGAGATAAGGAGAGGTTTCTCCTTTAGAGAAGGTTATATATACCTCTAATATCATTCTACTCATTGTTGGTTTTCCCCTTTCCTTTCTCTACTTAATTGAATCAACAAGAATAATACAATCAATTAATAAATCAAGTTTAAGAATGAAGATACCTAATAGATGTGGGCATCATGGTTTTCCATATGAAATGGATCATATTTTCCATCAAGACATCATTGACTAAGAAATATGTAAAGGCCCAAACAGAGAAGAAAATTAGTGGATTTAGAAAATATAATTCTCAATAGTCTCATGGAATAAGTCAATTAAATTGAGAATCTCAATCGAACCTCTCTCTTGGAATAAAATAGTAACTCCACAATTAAGAGAATGTAATTCTCCCTCACTAATTTGATGTATGGAAATGGCATAACTCCTCCTGAATAAAGGCACTTGTAACTCCCTCACTCAAATTGATTTGTAACTCTCACTAAATATTCTCTCATGTCTAAGTGTAACTCTCTCTCCCCCTAATTTGAATTGTAACTCCTCCGGACAAGTGTACCTCTCTCTCTATTCTTGGGATGAGTTATAGTTATCCTCAAGTACCTCCTCCCTCATGCAATTTCATGCGCATATTGTTGGCTCAAGGAATAAATTCATTTTGTAACTCCTCCCCTTTCTCATAAATTTAAGTAAGAGAAATTGAGAGTTGAGAGTGGCATGTTCATTGTGAAGAAGGAGAGAAAGTGTTGAGCGTGTGCAAGAGAAGTGTGAGAGCAAGTGAAGAGAAAGAGAGAGGGAAGAGCTATAACAAGTGTGAAAGACTAGATATAATTAAGAGAAGGAGGAGATATCCAAGCAACGAACAAGAGAACCTCATCTACAAGTTGATTCGACATTGGTGAATTTATTTATTCTAATTCTCTTTTTCTTTTTGTACTCTGCTGCATAATTGGAGAAATCTAACAGAACAAAAATCATTTTAGTTTTCTCCCTTGAGGGATTTTTCCCTTGCTATTGGACCTAAATCCCAGTGTCTCATATTTGTGCTTTACTCTATTCATAATATACTTATGTTTATGTTCTATCTACAATTTCTTATCTAAAAGGTCTTGAACAAGAAACATGCATTCTAAGTCATTGTAATAACATAGAACAATAGTTTTATGCAAAGTAATTTCATGTCCTAGCATAGAACATTCAATTTTCTACAAAGCACATTCAATTTTCTATAAAGTACATTCAACTTTTGGCAAAGTACATTCAATTTTCTGAAACGTACATTCATTTTTTTGAAAAGTACATTCAACTTTCGACAGAGTACATTCAGTTTTATGCAAAGGACATTCAGGTCTTTAAATATAAATTTCAAGTTTCTACCAAAAAAAATAATTAAGTTTTGCATAGAACTTTCAGATTTTTAACATGTTATAAGAGCCTTGGTGAATACAAGCTCAATGAGACTAGATATCAACCAAGAAGACCCCACTTGCTGCCAAATTTTTCTGATCAAGATGACTTTGTCCTAATTCAAGGTATGAGAGACGTTGAATGATGATTCAAACACTGGTCCATGTAAAGAAATGCTAGATATCACTCTTGAGGAACACGAAGTTCTAGAGTATGTTGAAGACACAATAGTTTATCCAATAGAAATGCATTTGTTGTTGTCAAATCCAAACATAAAAAGGGTGAAACAAAAGTTAGAAAAATTACATTTGATTCTCTTAGTGATCATCTCATTACTTATGTTTCTGGTTTGAAGAACGCTCAAGAAATGTATGACAAACTAATTATCATGTTTTGAGTGAGTAACTTGAACCAATTATTGTGTCGAATAATAATTTTAAATGCATCAATATGAACAAAGGAGAGACAATTCAAACATACTTGCCGAGAATGTCCAAAATCAGGAATGAACTACTAACAGTTGGTGAAGTTGTACCCAACAAAAAAATGGTGTTGACTATTCTTGGAGGCATTTCTCCTATTTCAGAGAATTTTATCACCACCATCCACAATATTACCACTATTCCCACATTTGATGAGCTCCTAGGAAAATGTATCCAATTGGAGACCAGCATGATCTCTAGAGTGAGAATTTTACATCATGAAGAAGGAGAACCTACTGAATTTTCAGCTTATGACAAGAGAAATAAAGGTAATAAATGAAATCATTATTTTTCAAAGAAACATGCCTTCAAATCAAATGATTCATTTAAAATTAATCTATACATGTCAACAATTAGAGGCTTTAACTATCAAAATCATGGTCACTTTGTTCATGACTATAGAGAAAGAAGAAGAGAACCTATATTCAAAAAAAAACTAACTAAAGAAAAGACACTTTTAAAATCATAGAAAATGGCATTCTGAGAAATAAAGAAATCCAAGGTATATAAATAATGTAGCGAAAACTCACTCAAAACATTTTCTCAGTTCTACTCTTTCCAGTTCTTCTTCTGCAAATTCATTTGATAGCTGGCTAGTTGATAGTGGTGGTTCCAAACATTTTATTGGTTACAAAGAAGCTCTCTCTAATCTCATTGAGAGGGAGACTATTTTAAATTTTATCCTTATAGATAATTATACTCACTAATTTAAAGGTTATCGTTGAGTTTCATTTTAGTTAGATGATGACGAATATATCATTCTGCAAGAAGTTTTGTATGTACCTAGTTTGAAAAAGAATATTGTATGCATATCAGCTCTAAAAGATAAAGGAATGAAATTTGTTTTTGTTAATGGAAAATTTATAACCTATCATTTGAACTCAAGTATGAGATAATCCTTCACTTTTGGATCAATATGTGAAGGGATTTACAAAGTCAATGGTAAACCCATTCATGCACTGGTCCATGATACCAATCTTCAGTGCGAGCTATGGCATAGACGATTCACTCAACTACACTAGAATCCTTACCTCATGTAAGGAAGATGGTTTATGGAATGTCTAAGATTATAATCGATCATGAAAGAGTTTTCCTACGATGCACAAGTGAAAAGCATGGAAAGGGACCATTCCCTTCAAGTAGAATAAAAACTAGTTAGGTACTTCAGCTCATACATTTTGATTTATGTGGGCATATGCATGTTTCTTCTGTTAGTAAATACTTGTATTTCATAATTTTTGTATATTATTTTTCTCACGAGACAAAGATATTCTTTTTGAAAAATAAAGGGGAAGAATTTGATATGTTTAGAGATTTCAAGGCTCTGACTGAAAATCAAACTGGAAAGATGATCAAAGCTTTCAGATTTGATAATGGTGGAGAGTTCACCTCCAATTATTTTAATGATTTTTCAAATACATTGGAATAAAGAAAGAAACTACTATGTCATACAATCCAAAAAAAAATGGTGTGGCTAAGAGAGAACATAACCATTATTGAAGCAGTCATAACCATGCTACATGATCAAAAACTACCAAAGTTGATGTGGGGAGAAGATGCAAATATTTTTATTTATGTGGAAAATAGAAATCCTCATCAGACTTTAGACATAAGTCACTTGAATAAGTCTTCACTAGTGAGAGGCCTGACATGATTCAATTGAGAATATTTGGTTGTCCTTTGTACTTCCATGTGCTAAAATATAAAAGGAACAAACTAGAAGCTTCAGGTAAGAAAGGTATGTTTATTGGTTATTGTGATAATTCAAAATATTATAGAATTTATGTACCTGGTCAAAGAACTATAGAGTCTAGTGGAGACTTAACATTTTATGAAGATGCGACTCTTGGAAAAGCAAGAGACTCTCCTCCTAGACTCAGTTTAAAATAGAACCTGAGAATGAGATTGTTGATAATCCCATGGGTTAAATGGATCCTCTAGATCCTCCACCACATGATCCTCCTACCTGAAAGAGATTAATATGGCTATGAGATACCCTGCAAGATGTTGAAAAACATGTTGCCCTAAGAGGAACATTCAGAAAAAATCCAAGTTGATTTCAAGAGTATGGTGTTTCCCTAAGAAGCATCATTCATACATAACCTTGTACCTTTAAAGAAGCAACAAAAGGATAAGCCTGGAAATAGGTCATGACTGAAGAACTTGAGTCCATCATCTAGAATGATATTGTCTGGGAAGTGGTGCCTAGAGGTCAAGGTAAATTATTTGTCACTTCCAAATGGTTGTTGAATGTTAAACATGGTGTATATCGTAGTATTTAAAAATATAAGGCTATATTTGTAGCCGGAGGTTTCTCTCGAAAAGAGGGAATAGATTATGATGAAATTTTTTCACATGTACCTTGATATACTACTATTCGATCTATTATTTCCTTAGCTTCTAGCCATGGATGGTCTGTTCACCAAATGGGCATGAAGTATTCTTTCTTGCATGGCTTCGTCAAGGAAGAGGTATTTTTGGAACATTCACAAGGCTTTGAAGATCATGATAGGGAAACTCATGTATGAAAACTAAATAAATATTTCTATGGGCTAAATCAAGCTCCAAGAGCATGGTATGGTCACACTGATAACTACTTCATGAAGCTTGGTTTCACCAGAAGTTGTGCAACCCGAACCTCTACTTCAAGACTATCCAAGGTATACCTTTGATTTGGTATTGTATGTTGATGATTTATTATTGAAAAGTGGAGAACCTATTATCCTCTAGTGTAAGAGGGAGTTAGATTCTGAATTTGAAATGAAAGTTCTTAGTTTGATGCATTACTTTCTCAGTCTAGAGGTCTCATAAATACCTAGTGAAAATTATGTTTCTCAAGGAATTTTGTGTTTGATTTCTGCATTCAGGTACAATGTATTAGAAACTTATGTGTTCTTGTTTCTTGAAATTATTAATAATTGTAATCTATTACTAATACACTACCTTAATAAGCTAAATTTATTAAAAAAAAATTACCAACTGCACCCATTCATCATCTGTTGGGTAACTAAGATCCATCATCTGCCTGTACGATTCATTTGGATCAATATATTTCTCATAAGAAGGTTTTAATATGAATAAGTGTTTTATTTCATAACAAATGAAAATATCATCAACTAACATTTGAATTAAATTATGACCGTTAATCTCTCCCTTGATTACAAAAGACTTTGTCTTGTCCCTTGCCTATCTCTTCAACAATCTTTCATATTGGTCCTTAGCTACCATCTTGCCATATGAATTCTTAAAATATGGAAGACCTCTCTCTTACAAAATAAAAAAAAATATGTAGAATTTATTGATATGCACTAGAAAATTTTCACACTTTTCCTTTATCTTCAACATCAAAGTTCTCTTCATGAGAAATTTTCTAATCTCAATAATTGATTTTGTTCTGTCTACAATTCCAAGTTCTTCAAGTTCTTTTATGGACGTTTTATTTAGACATTTTCTTTTTTGATTTGTTGGTCTAGGTTTATTTCCCAATTTTATTTTGTTTTCATTAATAGCTTCTTTGGCTCTTTCAATCAACTCCTCTAGTTCTATAATAATCTCCATAGAGTGCCAAATATCAAACATAGATGACATAATTTATATCCAAATTTGTTCTTTGGCTTGCGATAAACATTGAATATTGTTAGAACTGATTAAATATTGTTCTAATTTCTTTTGTAAATTTTAATTTTTCTTTATTTCCTCAAATAAGGCATTGTCTTATTCATTTTTTTTCATCTTAGCTCTGTCCAATTTTTCTGTCAATCTGCCAATCTCCACATACTTTAGTTTAAGAGGAGATAATTCCTGTGATAGAATTTCTATAGTAATATCTTCTGTGGATCCTATTTATGTTGATGAAATTATTATGGTGTTAGTTTGGGTCATCTCTTTTAACAACTCTTCCATCCTTTTTTTTCATTTTTCTGAATCCGTGGGTTCTTTTCAATTATAGAAGATAATATAATTTCATTTTTCTTCTCTAATTCCCCAATTTCTTGTGTTTGGGGAAGATCTATTGTGGAAATCTTCAACTTCCTTCTAATTTCTTGGATATCTTCATATTTCTTCTTAACAATCTCTTTAGTTGTATCCAAATTTTTGGGATCCAAACCTAAATTAATTACGAGGTATTCCAGTTATTTGATCCTAACATCCTTCACTAGAGAAGAAGTTCTATAATAGTATTATTCAAATAATTCTACAATTTTATTACTTTTGAAGCAGAATTAGTGAGAGAGGAATAAATCATCTCAGTAGTTTGTTTCTGCAGATGGATATTATCTATAGGCTGTATTTATTTAGTATTGAAAGATAAAAGAAAAGTCTTATAATCTCCAATAGCTCTTGAAGCAGAAACTTTAGGTTCAAAAAAAGTTACTTAAATTCACCTATTTCAGTATCAAGTGTTGAAAGAAACCTATTTTTACTAGAAGATATTTTCTTCCAGAACTCGGTATAATTCTCTTCCTTCAAAGCCTCATTTTTTTCTTCATTTCGAAAACACAGAAAATATGTTTTGGTTAGAAGAAGAAAAAGGAGAAGATTTTTCTATCCCTAGATCCAATTCTTACATTCTGAAAACAAGCTCACCTAAAGAATAATAGTGCGTAAAGAAATGTTGGATGAAATAGTTTCTGGTACTGCTCCCTTCATATTGTTTATCTTCCTTCTCTTGCATACTCTAAACTATTCCATTTTTGACTCTGATAAGCTTTGATATGTCCTCTTAAGTTATTTTTCTTTCATTGAAGGTGTAACCAAATTTTTTTGTCCTACTGACTACTCCACAATATTTTCTTTTGTCACTTCCTACAAAGTGTTTTCCTCCTAGGTGTCCTTATTAGAAAACTTCTCTAAGTCATGCTTAGACACATGAAAATAAGGTGGGTATTTCTGCTAAACTTTGATGGCTAAAATTCTCCCAATGTGGTCATATGGTCAAGGAACCCCCAATTTAAACTCCATTTGTGCTAATAATTGTTGCACAACCTCTTTGTCTACTGATCTATGATTCATTATAAATGGCCCTACCTATGCCTTTAGTTTAAACAAGGTTTGTTTCCTTCTAGGTAGAAAATGCACTTCATCTACATTAAAGATTCATATGATGAATTCAAAAAGAAAAATACACATAGGAAGAAAAACTGGTAACCGATACAGTAGAATTTCACATCCATACAATCTAATTTCTATAAAATGTTGGTACAAATACCAATCACCAACCTTGTTTACTCACTAAGCTACATAAGCCTTTTGATTTCAGGTAAAATTCTTGAGGAATATCACTAGTCAATAGACTGTAGCATATGTGAAGAATTTTTTTCACAAAATCAGTGAAGGAAAGTTCCTCAGAATTCCTTCTAACCATGGACATCCAATGAATCATAGACCATTGGTTCCCTCGAAGATCCTACTTACTCAATTCTATTGGGAATCTCTCTAACTCGTAATATAAAAAAAATACACTAGGACTTATTGGTATTTAAAATCTTTTTTAACTCTAAATTTTTGAAACTGGTCATGAATGGCCTCATATAAAAACTCGCTAAAATTGAATAAGATTTGTGGTTTCTATCTTGACAAAAGTTGATAGAAAAGATAGAACTACTTCATCTACTTTCTCATCACTATGATACCGTAAAATACAACATAAAATGGTTATGATTTTTCTTGAAAATTTTGGAAACATTGATGAAGGGTAGGGCATACTCTAAGTGGGAATACTAGTCACTTCATGCATTAATAATTAAAAAATAACTGCTCTTTTTCAAAAGTTAAATTCTGATATATTTCCATGAGAATTTCACTAGAGAATGGGTGAAAAGAGCTGGGAAAAGATATGCATGGGGCCTTTAATATGGACTTAGAAGTTACATAAAATAGGGTTTCACCATTTTGAGCATTTATGGTTTTCTCACTGGGTAAGTACCTGTCTGCACACAATACTATGAATTCTGGAAAAGGATGAATGTGAGGAAACATAAACTAGGGTAAGAAGAATTCCGATAGAGAAAACACGTCATTATTATCTTGAATCTTTTGGGAAGCCTAATTCTGCAATTCATATGGGTCAAACCCTGAGTTTATATCTTCCATTCTACATTACCTATCAACTAAGGGCAATTCATCAATTTTTGGGAGGGTCTCAGACTGAACCTGAGACACTTTTCCTTTAGTTCAACTCATTTTAATCTATCAACCTATAGCAGGGAGCATAATTACTTATAAAATGTACCGCACGCTCTATTTTTGAGTTTCCACTAAGGGATTTTTGTAATTCTCACTTCGATTCTTTGTGTCTAGCGAATGAATGAAAGGTGAGAGGGGACAAACAAAGGCGTGAATGATTAATTTATGAACAGGAGTTGGAACGTAGTGAAATGAATGTTCCGATAAGGGGCATATTTATAATTAAATGAAAATTGGTATTTAGAATTAAATGTCCAAAGGTCAATAAAATGGTGGTGGGTGATATTTATTATCAAAAACTAGGAATGGTTTTTTCTATGGGCGGGTATGGGGTATTGGTAATGAGTTAGAGGGGGAGTGGTGGGGTGGTAGGATGTGAAATTCATATGTCACTCCCACATTGAAAAATTTGTTCCCTAAAAATTTTTTTTTTCATGCCGCCTCCCCCCCTGCCCCTTCCTTAAATTATGAGAAACAAGTGAGCGCGCAACATATCAAGATCCGTCAATAGCCAAAGCATCAATCATTGGCAAGAGAAAATGCACAATAATTAGTGTGCAGTGATTTGACATTTCAATTGTTAAATTGAAACAAAAAAAATATATTGCAACTTTATATATTTGCATTTTTTTTTTTTTAATCAAAATTTTGAAATTTTCAATGTAAAACAACATAAACTTTATATGGGAACTATAAACTCAAAACGAGTAATTTAGCCAAAAAAACCACCAAAAAAATGAAAAATCAACTTGAAAATGAGAATTGTTAACTCTGTAATAACACCATTTTTTTCTAGAGTAAGTTTTCAACATGTTTTAAAAATGGAAGTGAAAACCAATTTATTTTTGTGCAAAAAACATCCTAAAAATGAAAAGTTTTAATATGTCGATGTTGAAATAACTTTTGCTTTTTAAGGATAAATTTTCAGCATTTTGAAATAATGGTGTAAGATATTTTATCATGACTCTTAAAAACATTAAAATTTCAAAAGAATAATGAAAACACATATTTAAAAAAAAAAAAAAAAAAACAATGAAAAAAACAAATAAAAAATAAAAAAATAAAAATAAAATGTAAATAAAAATACATATTAAAAAAAAAATTAAAAAAATGACATGAAAAATGAAATATGTAGAAAAAACACAAAAAAGCTCAAACATAGAAATGTAAAAAAATAAAAACAAAATTAACCTAAGAAAGACAAAAAAAAATTGATCATTAAAATCTTAAAAAAATAAACAAAATTAAGTTACAAAAGATAAATAAAAAATATATATATCAAAAAATAAATAATAAAAAAACATATTGTCAAAAACCACAATGAAAGGAAAAAAATAATGAAACCGTTATTCAGAATTAAAAGGAAAACGATCAATAAAATGGTGGGGGGTGATATTTATTACCAAAAACTAGGAAGGGGGAAGGGGAGGAGGGGAATTCATATGTCACTGCCCCATTGCAAAAGTTGATTTCTAAAAATAATTTCTTACACGCCCACACCCTTCGTTAAATGTCGAGCAACTGGGAGGCATGCAATAGAACAAGATACGTTGATCACCAAAGCATCAATCATTGCCAATAGGAAATGCACAATAGTTAGTGTGAAGTAATTCGACATTTCAATTATTGAAATAAAACAAAAAAAAATATTGCAGTATTATATATTTGCACACAAACTATTACAAAATGCAAAAAAAACAATTGTTTTTTAAATCAAAATTTTGAAATTTTCAATGTTGTTATGCACAATAGTTAGTGTGAAGTAATTCGACATTTCAATTATTGAAATAAAACAAAAAAATATATTGCAGTATTATATATTTGCACACAAACTATTACAAAATGCAAAAAAAACAATTGTTTTTTAAATCAAAATTTTGAAATTTTCAATGTAAAACAACGTAAACTTTGAAACATGAAATATAAACTCAAAATGAGACCTCTAGCCCAAAAAACCCCAAAAAAATGACAAATAAACTCGAAAATGAAAAGTGTTAATACTGGAATAACAATTTTTTTTGGTAGGGTAAATTTTCAACATGTTTTAAAAATGACATGCAAAACCAATTTGCTTTTGTGAAAAAAAAAAAACCATAAAAACGAAAAGTATAGATGTTGAAATAACCTATTTTTTATCAGGATAAATTTTCAACATTTTGAAATAATGGCATAAAAGATTTTATCATGACTTGAAAAACATTAAAATTTCAAAAAAATAATGAAAACAATATATTTTCAAAAAAAAAATTAAAACAATAAAAACAAACCAGAAAAAAAAAAAAAAAAAGGGAAAAAGTTAAAAGTTAAAAGAATAAAAATAAAATGTAAATAAAAATATATAATAAAAAAATACAAAATTTTAAAAAATGATGAAAACAAATCAAATATATAAAAGGACAAAAAAACAAAAACCAAATTAACATAAAAAGCACAAACCAAAAATCAATCACAAAAATGTTAAAAAAAATAAAAAATTAGCATATATATATATAAAGAAATAAATAATAAAAAAAACATATTTTCAAAAAACATGATGAAAGAAACAAACAAAATAAATTAAAAATAAATTGAAAAAAAACCAGAAATTACACAAATTAAAAAAATATTAAAAAAATTGAAATATATATATATATATATATATATATATATATATATATTTTTAATTACAGAAATTAAAAAAAAATTGTAAAATTAAAATCAAACAAAAAATATAAAATACAATAAATAACTTGAAAAGAAAAAGATCATTGAAAAAACATTTAAAAAAAACATTACAATTTATTTTTAAAATTTAATATAAAAATAATAAAAATAGCAAAAAACACATTAAAAAAATAAAACCAAAAAAATTATAAAATAAACAACAATTATTATAAGAACAAATTTAAAAAGGAATAAAAAAATACAAATTTTGCTCTCTTCAGGCCCTTGCGTAGACTGAGCTCACCTAGGGGCCTGAAGGGTCGTGACCTTGGGTGGGTAGAGCTGCATGAAGCTACACCCGCATTGGTTTGCGGCCCCTGGTCGGGCTCAATTTGATTCCAAGAATCGTACTAAGCCCCTCACCTCGTTCTCGGAACCGAAGGAAGCCTATTTTTATAATTTTATAATTTTTTATTGTTTTGATATTTTTTCATAATGTTTATATTTTTTAAATTTGTTATTTTTAATTTTATTTTTTTTCAGATTTATATTGTTTCGTTTTATTATATATGTTTTTCTTTATTCTTTTAAAATATTTTTTTTTCTTTCAAATGTTTTATTTGTATATATTTTTTTTTCTTGTTTTTTATTTTTAAAATTTATTTTTTTCAATGTTATATTTTATTATTTTTAAAATTTATTTTTTTCAATGTTATATTTTATTATTTTTAATGGTTTTATTATAACTTAATTGTATTCTTTATTTTTAAACTTTTATGTGTAAGATGTTTATTGTTTTTTAAATTCCATGTTTTAATTTTTTTTTTGAATTTTTTTTTTTAAATGTCATAATTTTTTATTTAAAATTCATAAAATTTTCTATTTTTCCTACTTTTTATTGAAATTTTCTATAATATTTTTATTTAATGTTTCTTTGTAATGAAAATGTCCTAAAATACATATTTTTCAAATTATATCTATATGCAAAATGTGTGTTTTCTGTCGTGTTTTTTAAATTATTATTTTTAGTGACAATTATTTTATGTGTATTGAAGTACTAATTAACGATATATAAATAAAATAAAAATCCTAATCTCAAAATATTATTTTTATTATTTTTTTTAAACTTTGCAGAAAAAAAAAAAATCACTATTTGAAAACCCTTAAAAACCAAATATCTAAGGACGAAAAACATGACGAGGAATAAGAGAACTTGAAAATTGGTTAAATAACCAACATTTAAAAAAAGTATTTGTATACTTATGCCATAAAATATTTAAAGTGTCGACCATATGCCTTAAAAAAAAAATTGTTGATGTGTTTTTAAAAAGAATTATCCATGCCTAATACATTAGAAAATTCAAAGTGTCAAAAATAAGTCCTCTAAAAAATGGGTTGATGCCACATCAACACCTTTCAAAATTAACATGAAAATGATTGACACTTAAAAACAAATGTTCAAACTTTATACATAAGAAAATTTAAAGTGTCAAAAATCTGCTCAATCTATATATATATATATCTATATATATTATGAATCAACATTTTTGAAAATCGATTGATTTTTTTGCTAGCTCAAAAGAACGGGTAATCGTATCAGTTCTCATTTGAAAGTTTACTTTGTTGTAAAAAGAAAATGTTACAACACTCCAAGTGCTAGTGTAGTGTTGAGTGGCAGAGACACCTCTTTGGTCGCCCACTTTCAAGCTTGGACAAACAAGATGAAATAGATTTCTACTCGCTCAATTGTTAACACATCTTCTATTACAACATTCATTGTTATAAGATCCATTGTAATGCTCACTATTTCAATATTTTCAATAGGATAAGTTGTTATAGCATCAACAATTACAACAGTTTCAGCATTTCCAATAGTAATGAGTGTTACACCATGAGACACTACAACATTTTTATCATATTTAGCATTGACATGTTGTTATGGCATATGTTGTTACAACATCTCATGTTAGAACATCTATTTTTCAATCCATTGCTAACTATGTTTGTGCTTCTCAATTTTTTTTTTGATCCCATAAGTGTTGTAGTGTTTGGTGGCATAAACACCTATTTGGCTTCCCACTTTCAAGCTATGATGAGCAAGAGGAAATGACTTTATGTTACGACATCCATTGTTACAGCATCTCATTCTCGATCTATTGTTACCTATGTTTCTTCTTCTCAATTTGTTTTATTGATCCCCCAAGCACTGGTGTAGTGTTGGGTAGAAAAAACACCTCTTTGGATGCCCACTTTCAAGCTTTGACAAAAAAATTTCAAATAGTTTTCTACCCCTCAATTTTCTCCTCATGGTGTTACATCTCCTTCAAGGCTACAAGTTCAGCTGCTTTGATAACATATGATCCATAAACAGTAGGCCTATCGCCTATCAATCTCATCAACATGGATCATTGTGAAAATAAATATAAAATAAAACAATTATGTCTCTAAAATGTAATGATTGTTTCCAATGAAATTTATTAATGAGTTGTCAATGCAATTCATTTACAAAACCAAAAGATTGTGAAGTTGAGTTCAAGGATCCTTTGTTAGTCCACGCAAGTTAAATGATCCTATATATGATACATTGTTGTAATTCATGTAATCAATGCTCAACCTTCAACTTGTATACAATTGACCAAAAGAAACAATTGTTGGGATCATTGTTCTTGATCAAGAAAGGGCATAATCCACTATATTTGCATTAGTTTCAAGCCTAATTCCAAATGGAATTCAACATTATAATTCATCAATAAGAGGTTATTTCATAAGGAAGATTGATTTATTTAGCTGAAAATTTCTACAAAATTTAAAATCCATAGGTTAATTAGTGAATAGAGGTTCATCATGCCCAATTTGTGATGTGAATGATGTCAATTCATATATTCGATGGATCGTCTTGATTTTTTCTTTGACCCCTAATTACTATCCCTAACAAATTGTACCTTGAATATGTTCTCAAATTATTAGGTAAGCTCAAATAATTTGCAAAAATCATCTATATGGAAAGTGTTTAACTTGTATAAGTCACAATGAATGTTGGCTTGGCGGGCCTTGATCCAGGTTTAGCGTTAGTCAGCCAAGAAAATCCCTACACTACTGGCCCTTTCAGCATCAATCCACGGAGCGCGGACTGAAGTCTAACCTAAAGCAGTATGGGGGCATGTAGGAACCAAGTTTCTGCACCCTGAGATGTTTGTGATGTCGGTTTTATACCTTAACTTTGCCTTCACACAGATCGATAAGTCTTTAGGTCTTATCAATGTACTTCTCTATTATTCTTTCAAAACATCTGTGAAGGTTTCTAATCGTCCTTCGCACAACTCTAACAAGCGATTGTGGCACTTACGTGCCTTTGTAACTACTTTGCTGTATAGTTCCTGGATTTTCTTAAGTGTTCGCCAATTCTATCATGCAATTAAGATTATCTTGACGTAAATGTATCTCTCTACTTGCGTTCATATAACAGAGGAAAACATATAGATTCAGACATCAATTCAATAATAAAACATAACCCGAGCGCTTAAGATAACATGATCTTATGCAATTGACAGAAGTAAATACACAGTAATTTCAAAATACTCTTCTTTATTGATGATCCAGATTTCCAGTACAGAATCTGACTAACTTGTGCACATAGCTGCAGTGGTCCGTGCACTCAGCTGCGGACTTCTACTCTAGGCCTCTACGCACTCAGCTATAGAGCCTCTTCCCTACTCTAAGACTCTCACTCTTAGCTCTTTACAAACTCATCAATGACTCTATCTCTATTAACTCTACTAAACTAAACTCTTAGACTCATCTAAGACCTTCTTTTTATACAATCCCATGGTCCGTGGACCAAGGGAGGATCTCATCATGCCGACACAACCTATCTAAACTAAGGCTAGAAACCCCTTTTGACTCTTGATATCTTCGCGCTCCGCGATCACAAAATGCGGAAACTTTACATTTCTTTACACAAAATTTGGGCTCTTTGCCCCAACAATTCGGTTTTCAACAAGAAAATTTTCCTCAGGGGACTTGTTCCCAACAAGCCACAACACAAACATGGTGACTGACCCTCGAGTCACTCGGCTGGTGTGGAGATCTTGTCGCGATGACCTCCTAGCTCCACTTCGCTATTTTCCGACTGTCAAGTCATGAACATTGACCATAACAATCACTTCCTGGTTGCGCTGCGCAGTCCCTTCTTGGATAGCACAGCTCCCTACACGTGTCTGTTGATACTATGACATTCCTTCTTTCCGTGAATTTCCCCAATCACCCAGCTCCCCAATTTAGGCAGTGTAGTTTGTAGCCCTACGCCTCATTTCAGCTGCTTGGAGCACCAAGAGTATGCTTCCATCATGTAGTCACCTAGTTGCATTGCTAGTGTATGGCTTCAATCGACTACCATTCACCCATCCTGGGAATGGTTATCCATTCAATTTTACCAACTGAACTACTCCACCATCGGTAATCTCCTTGATGACATAGGGCCCTAGCTAATGCATCCTAAATTTCCCTGGAAATTTATCAAACTTGCTATCATATAATAAAACCAGATCATTTACCTTAGAGGTGTGCAGTTTGATGTGCCAATGGTACCATGCCTTTTCCCTCTCCTTTTGAACCTATTGATGGAATCTAGCTAGAAATATATCTTCTTCAAGTTATGTTCGTTGCGCGAGCCTCTTCTCCAGGGCTCCTCGATCCGCCATTCCTATGAATTCCACTATGCATAGACTAGGTACAATGTACTTCATCGGCATCATAGCTTCCATGACATAGACCAGTCTAAATATTGTTTGTCGAGTCAACTTCTTGCAAGTCATTCTATAAGCCCATAGCACTGCGTTTATGCAAACATCCCGGTCGTTTCTTTGAACATTGCAAACCTTCGTGAGCACATTCTCCAATATTTTAGTAAATGCTTCCACTGTCCCATTAGCGTATGGATGATAGGGTGTGCTCTTCTGATGGTAAACCTGAAACTCCTTCATCATCGCGCTGATCGTCTCATTGAGAAAGTGTGTACCGTGATCGCTCATTAGGATTTTTGGACAACCAAACCTTGTAAACACATACTCAGAGATAAATTTCATTGATGTTGTGCTCATATAGTCCTTCATGGGCTGCACCTCTACCCATCTGGTTAAATTTTCAGTCACGGTGATGATGTACCATGCACCTGTCTTCTTCCCTGGAGGCTCAATTGGTCCTAGAAAGTCAATCACCTACTTCTCAAAGGGCTATAGTGATATCTATGGATTCAATGGTAGTTGATCCCTACGTGAGGGTATGCCCATCCTTTGGCATGCATTGCATGCCCTACAATACGCTTTTGAATGCTTATGCAAGGTCAGCCACCATAAGCCAACGCGTAAAATCTTCTGCGTTGTTGCTTTTCCTGCATAATGACCTCCCATGGCTCCATCATGAGCCTCAAAAAGGATGTTTTTCGTTCAAACTCTAGCACATAATGTCGCAATATTTCATTTGATCCCATTTTGTACAAGTTCCCTACAATGACAACAAAATTTGTCACGTGCACTACTAATTCCTTCTTCTGTTGACTTGTATAACCATCCGGAGACGTTCCTATCATCAAGAAGTGGATAATATCTTCAAAGTGATTGTCCTTGATGCACACTACAAAGAGCTACACGTTAGGTAGCCCTTCATCCAAATTAGTAGGTTCCTCTCATGTTTCGATGTGCAACAAATGATTTGGTCCAACATTGAGCATCATGGTTGCACAATAGCTTCAAAATCATACTCCTGGAACAATAATAGCCATCTACATATCCTTCCCCCCAACACAGGCTTGTTGAATAGGTATTTCAATGTGGAATGGTCTGTATACATATTAAAGTGTCCGCCCAACAAATAGTGCCTGAACTTCTGTAGTGCGTATAACATAGCTAATCCTTCACGCTATGTTGTCGAATAGTTTTTCTCTGCTTTGGACAATTTCCTACTTGCAAACGGTATAGGATGATCCAAGTCCCCTTCATTGTCCTATGTCAGTATTGCTACCAGTGCAATATATTACATGTCCACATGCACATGAAATTCCTTCCTCCAATCCGGGAAGACTAGGATCAGTGCGGTGACCATCTTCTCCTTCAGCACATCCAAGCTCTTCTGGCATTCTTCATTCCAACAAAATGTAACATCCTCTTTTAACAATTTTTCCATTGGAGCGGTAATCTGGGTATAGCTCTTGATGAATTTCCTATAGTATTTTGTATGCCCCAGTGTTGCATGTAGCTATTTCACACTCCCTTGCACCTCCAAATTGGTTAGGACCACGATCTTAGCTAGGTCTACCATCAAGCCTTGTATGCATACCACATGGCCCAGAAAGATCCCAAAAGGGACACAAAACAAACATTTCTTTAGATTGAGTGCAATTTGGTATCTTCGGCATGTATCTAACATCAAACAAAGAATTACCACATGGCACTTCACTAGTCCAAACACTGTCCAATCATTGAAATATACTTCCAAAAATTTATGAATAAAATCCTTGAACACTACGATGGCTATGCGTGAAAATATCGTCAAGGCATTCTTTAGCCCAAAAGGCATCACCATATACTGGAAGCATCCCCATTCAGTCGCAAAGGTCATCTTACTTCTATCATCTGGCGTGATCTTGATGTGATGGTACCTAGAGAACCCATTAGTGAATGAATACGCTTCTTGGCTGCCAACATTATCAAGGACCTCATCGGTGAATGGGGTTGGCAAGGGATCATGCACGCAGGCATCATTCAACTTCTTGAGATCTATGCATATCCTTATTTCTTCCTTCTTATTCTTTTCTTGAACCACTATTGGGCTTACCCAATCAGATTCTTCCACCGATTCAATAATACCTATCACGAGCATCGTATCTAACTTAACACAGACCCTTTCCTTATACTTCAGATTGAGGTGGTGAGGTATTTGTTTCACAAGTTTCATGTTTGGTTTTAGGGTGATCTTCATGACACCCAAGTCTCCTATTATTCTTTTTAGATTGGAAAAATTCATGGGGAACAAGTTCTGATATTCGTAGATCAGTTCGGCAAACTTATCCACTGTCGCGTCTTCCCAATAGTCCCCAATATTTACAGACTTTAGCTCTGCCTCCATGCCAATGTTCACCTATCTAGTTCTAAGCAGCTCTGTTATGTCAAGGTTCTCTAGTTGTTGTCCTTCAACTCCACGATGACCTTCAATCTCCTGGATATTAATCTTTCTAGTGTCTTCATCTTCTTCTTCCGTTGTGACATTGTAACACTCCAGCACGTGGCTCAACTGGGTAGTCTAATCAAGTTGAATCAAGTCTAGAGGACCATACAATATCCTAATGATGGTTGTCTTAACCTCCTACAATGCTTCATCAATAGATTGAAATCCATCCTTAAAACTGAACGTCATCACAAATCCTGGGCATAAAACATCCCATTCTTTGGTGCCATGATAGAGTTTTGTCTCCAAGTACCAATTCATTGATATAACTCCCAAGGTATGACAAAATAGATGGACCGACTCTAGCTAAGGCTTCACTCCATATACTTTAGTCCATTTGGCCAAATGATCGCGTGGATCATTCCTCCCATCATAATTCTCTGGTAGTCATACCTTCGAGTGGCCAAGGCGTATCCTTATCATCCTTCTATATTCACTCCAATCCTCAAAACTATCCTTGTGTGTACCCCACCATCTTGCTGGTGTAGTGCGCAACGCCCAATCCAATGCCTCTAAGTGATGCTTCTCAGGCACTTCCCTTTCGAATGCATCCAAAAAGCGATCAACTTCAATTAACCCGTCATAGTGAGGTTGATTTCTTACCTCTGATGATACGCAGCACAACGACTTGGTCATCATATTACAGCACAGCATAGATACTTCATGCAATCGATTTAGCTAGTGCTCAAGTTCTTCATCCAAATCTAATCTGTAGGAGCTCTCACAATCCCATGCAATACGTCTGTCTACTGTTGGATTCAACCAATCTTGGTCTCGCACCATTATCTTGTAAATCTGCTCCAAATCGTCATCGCTTTCATAATCACGGACTAGTTCTGTATAGCGCAGTCCTTTTACAGGATGCAATGGCAACACTATGCAGAGCTCTTTCTTCTCAAATACCATCTTTCACTTTTTCAGGTTGATTACCCAATTCATGTCAGTGGCCCAATCGATCCCAAGGAGCGCGGGGTAGGGATTTCTATCATCCACAATCTCTTTTACTTCAAAATCTGCCAGTGCACTCGTGCCTTCGATATCAACTATTACCCCCTATAGCCTCCCCATTGGGGGAATATTCTGTTGATTTGCCATCATTAACTGGATCAGAGACCACTGTAGCGTAGGTTTCCCCATTCTTTCCCATGTTTGTTTTGGCAAAACATTCAAGTCGGACCCCAGATCTAAGATAACCTGGTCTATTCCATATTCCCCTATCTATGTGGTGAGTCTCATTTCATGTCCATTCCTTGCCTTATGCTCACAAAGATTTCTAACAAGGCACAGTTTGCCAGTAGAATTGTCCTTGCTAGCGCATTAATTGATTAGTTTTTGTAGTCCCTTCACAACCTTACTATCACAAAGAAATTTCATGCAGATGTCCAAGAACATGGTAATCATGGATGGGTCCATTTCTTCAACTGGTTTCTCCTAACTTCCTGAGGTAGAGGCCTCGGAAAAACATTTCTTTGCTTCCATAAATGTTTCTTTTGTGTGTTCTGGATCAAACCCAATTTCCTTTTCTAGTGCTTTGTGGACCCACTCACCCTCTGCTTGCTACTTCCCCTTATCCTCACCAGTCATCGTTCCACTCCATAGCATAATGTTTACCTTAGGGTCTTCCTCGCGAGGCTCACCCCTCATCATTTATAGGTATTGAGTCGGTTATGGAGGCTACGCCCCCTTTTCGCGGATCTTAGCCAACAATATAGGGCAATCCTCAGTCACATAGTTAAGATGAGTACAATAGCGGCATGACAGTCACATCAGATTTAGGAAATCTCTTGTGTAGTGTCCTAGTCCTCCACAATTGTAAAAAATAAGCTGCCCTTGATCTCTACCAATCTCTCCTCCACCTCGGTCTCGGTCGTGCCCGTGATACTCACCTCACACTCCTCCAGCACGTTGGTCCAGAGGCGGCGTTTATGCCCGCATCCTATATGCAAGTGTCTTGTCCATCATTAATTCATAACTATGGAAATTGTTCTTGCGATGACCTACTGATTGAAAGAAATTGCAGAAGATATGTTTTGGCGTCTATACGAATTTCTGTAGAAAATGGAAATTATCGGTCGCATGTTTCCCAGCTACTTGGCATATAATGCACCATAGCACGGGCCCTGTACTTGGCCCTACTGTAACCTCTGACCTTGGAGGCATTGGTTCCCCTGCTGAACATTATTTGCAAAGACTGGACAATGATCCTTGTCATGCCCTTGACCTTTTCATTTCAAGCGCCAGACTTCTTCGTGCTCCTTTGGCTAAGCTATTCTGTCTTTCTTTAGGCTTTGCATTTTGAGGCAAAGGTTCTGCAACTACACATGAATCTGCTGCACCCCTAGATTAGCATCCTCCATTGGTGTCTCGTGTAGTCTCATCACGATTTCCAAAGCTTCCGCATGGGTCCCAATCTTCTATTGTGATAGCCAAGCGAGGCCACAAACCATTCACGATGCTGCCCATCAGTGAGGTTCATGTTGGCTTCACGGATCGTACACTTGAATCTTTGATCCAAGTCTTAGGGAATTTCCGCAGGCTTCATCATGATCTCCTTGAATGCCACAATGGATTGTGCTTGATACTTACGTCTACTAAATTCCCTATTCAGCATAGTCTGGATATCTACCAATGCAGATGTCGGGTTATCAGTATTGTACTTAATGTACCACGTTAGTGCGCGGTCCTACAAAGCACTAATCAATGTTGCTTTCTTCATTTTATCATCTGTGATACCCTCAGCTTCCCATACAGCATTTGCGACTAACCAAAACTAGCCCAGATCTTCATTTCCTACATCGTTAAACACAGGTAGCTTTACGGAGTTCTCCATGTTGAACAGTGTTGGACGTGGCAGTGGTGTGGGTGATGGGGCAAGCGGTAGAGGTGAGGATGTGTTATGAAACTAGCTCACAAAAAGATAGAAAAGATAGATCAACACCTTATAAATAATCCTCTTTGAGGGGGCAACCTCCTTTACATTACACAAATGAACAATTCTTGTATGATTCAAATAACAAAACCTCCTTTCTATTTATAGGAGTCTAAGGGGTCACAATATAACCAAGCTGACGTAACAATAATAATATAAAGGCACAAAAATAACAATAGAGGGATTCTATGGGGCATAATAATAGCAATATGGGGACAATAAGGGCACAAAAATAACGATAAGGGATACAATGACAATAGTAATGGGGGAATCACTAGTATTATAGGGACCTAACATGACCCTCTCCTTCAAAAAAGTGTTGTCCTCAATGCTTGAGTCGTTATGGATGCTTCTGTATAAAATTCTCATCCTCCCATGTGGAATCTTCAATGGGTAAGTTCTTCCACTTGATGAGATACTCTAAAATTGATTGATTTCATAGCTATCGAGTTCTTGTTTCATTGACTTCTTTAGGTTCCAATATGATTTTTCCTTCCTCATCAAGTTCTGGAAATATTGTTTGAACTGGAAGCTTGTCACCTATAACCTTGTTTAAGCATGAAACATGGAAAAATAGGTGCACTTGGGAAGATGTAGGAAGCTGCAATTTGTACGCCATAGTACCTATCTTTTGCAACACCTTGTATGGACCATAATACTTTGGTGATAATTTATTATCCTTCTTAGCTTGCTTGAGGGGACATTTGTTTATATGGTTGTAGCCGTAGGAATACCCGATCACCTACATGAAAACTTCTTTCGCTGCGATGTTGATCTGCCTATTTTTTCATTCTATTTTGCACTAAGGTGAGGTTATCATTTAAGATTTGGAGAACTTGTTGCTGATGCTCGATGTGATCTTCCACTGCTTGAACCTTAGAATTTTCTGTTAAATATAATGTGATGAATGGTGGATGATATCCATAAAGTTCCATAAATGGGGTCCTTTTTGTTGCAGTATGGAAGGAAGTGTTATACCACCATTCAGCCAAAAGAAACCATTTGACCCATTGCGTGTGTTTATTAGATACAAAGCAACGAAGGTATCCTTCCAAACATTTATTTACTATCTCAGTTTGCCCATCAAATTGAGGATGATAAGATGAGCTATGAGCTTTCAAGTTGCTTACTAGGTGTTTCCATTTTCTTTCTTCGGGGCATCAATTACCGATAATAATGTTTCACTATGCCCTTTGAATTACTTCAAACTAATTTTTCAAACCAAGCTTATGCAAAAAAAAAAAAAAAAAAAAACCACACCTTTTTTTTTCACTTTGTAGTAGCTTGATATTGAATCTGATGTATTTCTGTAATTTTATATCTCCAAGGTCTAAAATTTCTTCCTGTAGTAACCCTCTAAGTATATTTCTAACTCCACAAGTCTGATCAAGATTGGATTCGCCAATGAAGAGTTATTCCAAATCTCCCACAATGACATGAGTATAGACTTGTTCAATAGAGCGAACTTGTACGACGTGCTACAGATCGTTGTTTCAACCTTAGGATCTAAAAATGGTACCCAAAAAAGTACATTCCATCATCTTCCTATAACTTCTTACAAAAATTCAATATGACACACAAATAGAAAGTTATGATGATTTTCCCTAGGTGCCCTGTTTGGAATGTAATTCGGGGGTCTCCAAAAACCCTATCTTCCTCAGATTATATCTCCAAACATATAATGGGACATGATTTGAAATTCAAAGCCATGGTTCAGACTGATTTCTTTTCAAATGGGTTTTTTTTTTAGCTTCTGAAACTTTGTAGAGAAATATTTATAGTGCACATTCTACGATGACCTATTTTAGATGAAATTCTAGAGCTTGCAAAATCCCTAATTTCCTCAGATAATGCATTCAAAAATATAGTGAGACAAGACATGAAATTTGGACCCAAGGTTCAGCGAGATTTCTTCTCAAATGGGTTTTTGTTTTAGCATCTGAAATGTCACATAACAAAATTTATAACGAAAATTCCACGATGACTTGTTTGGAGCAGTGAAACCCTAGAATCCAAAGCTCTCATACCAAATGTTATGAAACCAGCTCAAAAAAAGATAGAAAAGATAGATCAACACCTTAGAAATAAGCCTCTTTTGAAGGGACAACCTCCTTTACATTACATAAATGAACAATTCTTGGATGATTCAAATGACAAAACCCCCTTTCTATATATAGGAGTCTAAGGGGTCACAATATAACCAAGCTGACCTATCAATAATAATATAAAGGCACAAAAATAACAATAGAGGGATTCTATGGGGCACACTAATAACAATATGGGAACAATAGGGGCACAACAATAACAATAAGGGATAAAACAACAATAGTAATGGGGGAATCACTAGTATTATTGGGACCTAATAGGATGGAGGTAGTGTGGATGGATGGGATGCTAATGGAGGCAGTGTAGGTATTCATGAGAACCCTTGTCTTATCAACTGAACAGTGCTCGGTGGAGAAGCCTGTGCTACTATTTCGTCATCACTCAGAGGAGGCTCAATCAGCCAGCTATACTCAAGACCTTTTTTTCCTCTATCCGTGAAAGACCTTCCACTTTGCGTAGATCCAAACATCAATGTAACTGCATGACCCGCTTTTCACACAAGAGAATATTAGTCCAAGTATTTAATGATTTCAAATACTTACCTCGTGGCCCCTTGAAGAAGTGGCGCTCTCCTTCACTGTAACTGACCAAAGTATCAACCGTCAACTCTATCACAAACCCTCCTATGATACAGTCAAGCCAATTATCAACAACACACGCGATCTTATCTTCAAAGGTTTCCAATTTCCGCACTAGCTCCGAGGTCCAGCCAACTAGACCGTCAAGCCTCCACCTCCCTTGGCCATCTACCAACTTCGCGATCCACTCGTATAACTCAACCAGGAAGGAAAAAAAGAAGATTTCCTATATCTTTATGTACAGATATCTTTCCAACCACTATTATTTTGTGAATCACAGGTTCCTGTTTTCTTGCACCGTGAATTCCTGGGTATTTCTATCCAATGAGTCTTCAATCTCCTTCTTAGTTGGATTCCAATGATGCAACATCACACATCTCATTAAGTAAATCCCGGTCCCGGAAACAGAACCATTTGTTGGCTTGATGGGCCCTGACCCTAGTTTAGCATTAGTTAGCCAAGCAGATCCCTACACTACTCACCCTTTCGGCATCAATCTGCAGAGCGCGGACTGAAGTCCCACTCGAAGCAGTATGGGGGGATGCAAGAAACATGTTTCCCCACATTGAGATGTTTGTGATGTCGGTTTTATACCTTAACTATGCCTTCCCATAGATCTATAAGTCTTTAGGGCTTATCGATGTACTTCTCTATTAGTCTTTCGGAACCTCCATGAAGGTCTGCAGTTGTCCTTCGCACAACCCTAACAAGCAATTACGGCACTTACGTGTCTCTATAAATACTTTGCTATATAGTTCCCGAATTATATTAAGTGTTCACCAATTCTATAATGCAATTAAGATTATCTTTGCGTAAACATATATCTCTACTTGCATTCATATAACAAAGGAAAACATATAGATTCACACATCAATTCAACAATAAAACATAACCCGAGTGCTTAACATAACATGACCGCATGCAATTGACAGGAATAAAATACACAGTAATTTTAGAACACTCTTCTTTATTGATGATCCAGATTTCTAGTACAAACTTTGATTACCCTGCACACACAGCTGCAAGGGTCTGTGCAATCAGCTGCGGACTTCTACCCTATGCCTCTGCTCACTTAGCTATAGATCCTCTTCCCTACACTAAGACTCTCACTCTTACCTCTTTACAGAATCATCAATGACTCTATCTCTATCAATTCTACTGAACTGAACTCTTAGACTCCTCTAAGACCTTCTTTTTGTACAATCCCATGGTCTGTGGACCAAGGGTGGATCTCATCAAGCCGACACAACCTATCTAAGCTAAGGGAAGAAACTCTTTCTGACTCTTGATATCTTCGCACTCTACGATCACAAAATGTGAATACTTTACATTTATTTACACAAAATTCAGGCTTTTTGCCCCAAACTTGGATTTTTAAACTTGAAATTTACCCCAAGGGACCCGTTCCCGACAATGAACCATAAAATTATAGTTTTAGTGCATACCTGTAGTAGCGCTACAGGACAACCCTAGGTCACCTCTAAGTCACCTTCATTACCTTCATTCTTAGACTAAATTCAGTTTCTTTCTTCATCCCATGAGTCATTGACATGTTTTGACCTCTAAGCCTAAGCCTAGGGTGGAAGGATCCCTCTATCTCCTCATTATTCAACATGTGAGGTTCAAACACAACCATTTCTCCAAGAAGTTACATAAACAAAGGGAATCTCCCTTTAACTACTTATTGCAACTAGATAGTCAATGCTACGAGTTGCAACTACACTTGTGCCATTCTTGTTGATCCTCTCCTCCACTTGGAGTTAACTCTAGTCTCATTCCCCATAACCATTTCATCTTCAACACCTTTACTATATCTAGCTACTCAAAATTGAAAGGAAACATTGACCATCCCTTCACTTGAGTGTGGAAATGTAGTGTATATATAGCACATAATTTTACAAAATTTCTCTCAAATATTCCCTATCTACCTTTTCTTTTAGTGTGTGTGTATATATATTGAATTTATTTTTTTTGAAAGAAAATGGTAAAATAGCTACAACACCATCTTTAAGAAAGACTTCTTCAAATTTCTGAAAATTGGTGATACTACCAGGTTGAAGGGATCAAAATGGGTGTTAGAACCTCAATTGTTACAACATTTTCAACACATATAACATTGTCAATTGTTATGGCATCTATTAGTACAACATATGTTGTTAGAACATCTGTTGTAATGGTCACTGTTTCAATATTTTCAATTGTAGTAGTTTGTATAGCATGAACATTTACAACAATTTCAACATTTTCAACAGTACAACATCAGTTGTTACAACATTTTCACCAGATTTAACATTTATAGCTGTTGAGGCATTTTTTGTTACAACATCTACTATTACAACATCCCATGGCAGCCCCTCCATATTTCTATCATAAACTACATTGTAAGTATTTTTTACAAATATGTGAAATTAACAAAAAGGGACTGAGTGAAAGTTACATGGATTCCAGAGATAGAGAGGAGGATTGTTTTCTTGGGAGGTTGATGTTTTCTTATGGAGAATAAAATGTTTGTGACAACCATTAAAATTTGGTTTGAGCGTGAATTAATGAACTGGTTCTTAAAATTGAATGAACTGCAAGGAAGGTACACATGCCCATGCACTTGGGAACCTTCGCAAGCAAAAGGGACAAGTAACCAAGAGGAGAACTACATAGTGAAATAAATTAAGGATGAAGTTGTAAATGTGAGATAGGAAAAGAAGGCAAGGCATTGTATTCAAATTCATGTTGAGGGAGAGAGGAGACATAATTCGAGTAAGAGAAAAATTGAGAGATCTGGGTTAATAAAAAAAAATTACATAACAAGAGATAAGAGAAGGGGATTAGCTCTCAGTTTCCCTAGATTTTGTGGATTGAGTTGTTAGCCTCTAAAACCTTACAATAGTTTTGTGTTCCCTAGAGGCTGTGGGTTGAGACATGATCCCTGGAGCATTGTAATAGCTTGGGTCCCTCAAGGATGTGGGTTGAGACAGTCTTTGGAGCCTTTTAATGGCTTAGGTCCCTAGAGGTTGTGGGTTGGGATGTAATATATGGAGCCTTGTAACAACTTGGGCCCCTTGGAGATTGTGGGTTGAAATAGCAGGATCAGGAGCATTGAACAACTTAGGAAGAGGAAAATCCTATACCAATGTCAGAAGAAGACTTGATTAAAGACCTTAGTTAATGCATTGATGTTACAATGCATATTGCACTCCCTTGAAGGGAGTGAAACAATATGTAAGCACTTAGGGTGAGGCAAGAACCTATGGACTCCCTGTGCTTAGAAGATGGCAACTTCAACTAGTGGGAATGAGGAAGAGACCGTGTAGATTCCACGTTTTTGTTGCCAGCTGGTTTTCTAATCCCTTAAGCGACCACCGCCCTTAGAATTTAGAATCTACCTCGGGGGTGAAAATAGCAAGTGTGGCTGCAACTGTCTATGGTTTGGTGGAGAGTCCTTCTCCTAGATTCAATTTCTAGTTCACATTTTGGAGATATAGATAAATTGATGGATTATATGTTTGAACATCTAGTAAACATAATTGTGAAATTACCCCTCATTGTTCCTTCTTCAAAAGATTTGTCATGCCATTAGAGCTGATTATCTTCCCAGATTTCCTTGTGATACCCCTGAATTCATTTTCCTTTTTTTCCCAAAAAAATTCAAGAAAAGTTCTTGGAAATTAAAAGTTATCATCCCCAAAGGTTGTAACAATTTGACTCCTAGTACAATATCAACACCACCCATTGGAATGGAAAACATTGGAATAATTAATACATATTCTCCCATGGTTAGCTTGATATCATGGCACTTTCCAAAGAAATTTATAGTTCCTCCATTTTCAACCATCACTTGATGCCTCGATGTTGGATATAGAAAGCAATTCAATTCCTTTGCTATATTACAATGAATAAAATTATGGGTACAACCTCAATCAATCAACACCATTACATTTTTCTTGATCATGTATCCTTCTATATTGAGAGTTTAAGGAGTGGTAATTCCCGCCAATGCATTACAAGATATCATTGGATTAACTTCTTCTTTTACTGGGCTTTGTTCCTATTGTATATCCTCTTCTTTTTATGCTTCTTGTTCATTTTCTTCCTCCTCTTCACAATCTGTGTAAAATAGTTTCTTATTAGCACACTTATGACCTTTAGTGTTTTCTATCACAACTATAACCAAGTACTTTTTCTCTTTTTTCCTCCAATTGTTGTCGTGTCAACCTTGTAGGTTGTGGAAGGCTAGTAGTAACAACACTTCGACATTTATACTTGTGAGTGGTAGACTTGCTTGTTGCCATATTTTTTCTTTCAACTTTTCTTGCCACCTTGAATTCCTTCTCTAATTAATATGTTTCCCAAAGGTGAACCTCATGTTTTATGTTATCCTTTAAATCCCTTATGAAATCATCAATCCTATGCTCGTTTGGAATATCATTTACCTTAATATTCAATCTTTGGAGGTCCTCAATGTGCTCTGCCATTGAACCCTTTTGCTTGAGATTTATCATTTAGATAAATATTGTATTGCTCTTTGTATCGTCATAATGTGTGACCAATTCTTCTGCAAAAATTGTCCAAGTGGCAAGTGATTTATGAGAAAAAATCCATTGATACTAAACAAACTGATTTTTTTATAAATATAAAGATGTAGTGCATACCTTTTGTGTGTTTGACACATCATGTAGAACAAATATTTTCTCCATATGTAGTATTCATGTTACCAAATAATTTCCATCAAGCTTCCTCGTATCAATATTTGGAATGTAGTTAGTCTTAAATCCAAAGTTAGAGTCCCTAAAATCGTGATTAACATTCCTTTTGTTTTCATCATGATTTTCATGGAGTACCTTGTAACCACTAGGAAGAATTTTTTGTAGCAACTTCGTCAAACCTTCCATTTGTCTTTTTATTTTTTATTCTAAGCCATCCATGTTCCCTTTTAAACCGTCAATCTTAACATTCATCATTGATTCCAGTGAATCATCTTTGGTTACTCGTTGTGAGAGTGAAACTTGTTGCACTTGGTCTCATAATTTTGATATATCATGTTGCATTTCTTCCTCTTCTTCATGCATCATATTAGATCTTTCTAGTTTCTTACTTAGTGTGTCCATTTTTTTGTTTGGAGGTATATTGGAATGAAATAATGATATTTATCATTCTCTATTCCCTGTAAATCACTTCAAACTAATTTTTCAAACAAAAGGGTTTCAAATTAAAAAAAACATAGACACATTTTTTTCTTGTTTTTTGTAGCTAGATATTGAAACTATTGTATCTGTATAATTTGGGATCTCCAAGGTCTAAAATTCCATCTTGTGGTATCCCTATAAGTCTTCTTTCCAATGCCACAATTATAACCAAGATTGGACTCTTCAGGAAATTTTATGCTCAATATCCCATGATGACCTCATTATAGTCTCGTTCAGTATAGTGAACTTGTAGGAAGTGCCACGTGTCATTGTTTCTACCTTAAAGCGTAAAAATGATACATGAAAAACTAAATTTTCTACACTTTCAGTAAATTTTTACAAAATTCAAATCTGATGCTCAAAACGAAAGTTATGAAAATTTTCCCTAGGTCATCTATTTGAGATTGAATTTTAGAGTCTATAAAAAACCTAACATCTTCGGACCATATTGAAGAAAATATAGCGAACCAAGGTCTAAAATGTTTACACTAAGTTCACCAAGATTTAGCCTCCACGTGGTAAAATTTTTATCTTCTGAAGCATCATAGAAAAAGTCGTTATAGAAAAAATACCAAGATGACCTATTTGAAGCAACAAAACCTTTGAATCCAAAGCTCTAATACCAAATGTTATGCAACCAACTCACAAAATAAAATAAAAGATAGAACAACAACTTGAGAAATAGCCCCTTGGAGGGGGAAACCTCCTTTACATCACATAAATGAATGATTCTTGGATGATACAAATGACAAGACCTCGTTGGTATATATAGGATTCTAAGGCGTCACAATATAATTAGAGCCTACATAACGATAATATGAAAGGGCATAACAATAACAATATGGGGCTACATGGGCACAACAATAACAATAGGAGGCTACACTAACAATAATAATAAGGGGGTTACATTGGTATTATACAAACCTAACATAAAAAAAATTTGTAGTTTTCACAAGAAAATTATATTGAGAAGGTTTTGGACAGATTGAATATGGAGGATGTCAAACAAATTGGTACACACCCAGTAACACACTTCAAACTTAGTGTTGATTTGTTGCCTTGTGATGACTAGAAGAAGGAGGAAATGAGTCGAATTCATTATTCCTTAGTGGTTGGTAGCTTTATGTATGCCATGGTAAGTGCTCGTCCACATATTGCACATTTAGTGGGAGTAGTGAGTAGATTCCTCACAAGTCTAGAAGAACAACATTGGCAAGCGGTAAAGTGGATTTTGAGGTATCTCAAGGGTACTAGTAATTATTGTTTATGTTTTGCTAATAAAAAAAAATTCTTTAAGATTACAAGGATGCAAATATGGCTAGAGGTGAATACTAGAATGTCCACCACTAGTTATTTATATACTTTGGTAGGTGCGGAAGTATATAGATGCCTAGATTCCGGAAACTAGTAGTCATATCCACAATAGAAGAAAGATACATAGCTTCCACAAAATGTTACAAATAGATGTTATAGATGCAATGATTATTAAGAGATTTGGGAATAAAAAAATATAAATATGTGTTGTATTGTTACAATCATAACACCATTCACTTAGAGAAAATCCCAAGATATAATTCTAACACAAAGCACATTGATGTTTGATATCATTGGGTTTGTCAAGTGTTAGATGATGGGCTAGTATTATTGGAGAAAATGTTATGCTCTTAACCTGCAAAGCGATACCCAAACATAGAATTTGCGAAGAAAAGATACTGAGAACACAGAATATGCGAAAAAATATACCCAGAGCACAGAATAGCAATGATTTTATTATTTAGAGAGAAATGTTCACAGGCCTCTTCGAGGGGGCAACCTCCAATAGAGCAGAGCTCGATTACAAAACAAGACACAATGCTCCTCGCAGGGAGTCTCTATCCTTTATATATGACTCATACATGCAATACCACGAGCCAATATCGTGGGTTTTATTAATACCATCTATCTAATACTACCGCCCATTTACCATCTAACTAATACTACCGCCCATTTGCAACTAACTGTGGTCCTATAATTAATTGCGGTTTAACCACTTACAAATATTAATATGGGCTTTATTGACTCTTGACTATGACGTGATCCCATGACATAAATAAGGGGGTTAGGGTGGGACCCTAACATGCCCTCCCCCTTAAGACTAGCCTTGTCCTCAAGGCTGAAGCTGCGGAAACTGCTGAAGAATAGCGGCTGGTTCCCAAGTTGCATCTTCCGGCGAGGTATCTTTCCATTTGACGAGGACCTCCTTAATCATGCGGCTGAGCAGGTGCTTGTCTCGAGTGTCTAGAACCTGTTCAGGTTGAAGCCAGATTGATCCTTCTTCATCCAACTCAGGTAGACTGGTTTGAACTCGGCAATTGTTCCCAATCACTTTCTTGAGACACGATACATGGAAAACTGGGTGGATTTTTGCTGTAGGTGGCAAAGCCAACTTGTAAGCCACTTCTCCAATGCGCTGAGGTACTTGATATGGTTCGTAGAATTTTGGAGAGAGCTTTTGACAGCCCTTGTCTTTGAGTGATGTTTGCTTATATGGTTGCAGCTTCAAAAAGACATGATCCCCTGCTTGAAATTGGCACTCTGAGCGATGTTGGTCAGCCTGTTGCTTCATACGGTTCTGAGCTTGATGAAGATTCTCGCGTAGGTGGGCAAGCATGGTTGCACGATGTTGTAGGAGTTGATCCACGGCTTGTACTTTGGAGCACCCCGTGAGATAAGAAGTGGGGGATGGTGGAAGTTGTCCATAGACTGCTTCATAGGGAGTCATTTTGGTGGTGGCATGATAGTTGGTGTTATACCACCATTCCGCCATAGGTAACCACTGTACCCAAAGGTGTTTTTTTTCTGAAGTGAAACACCTAAGGTAGGTTTCTAGACATTTGTTGACGACTTCGGTTTGACCATCTATTTGCGGATGATATGAAGTACTGAGTTTGAGTTGAGTGCCTTGTATTCTGAAGAGCTCCTGCCAAAAATTACTGGTGAAGATTGGGTCGCGGTCAGACACAATAGAAGTGGGCATGCCATGCAATTTGAAGATTTGATCCATGAAAGTTTGAGCAACCAAAGTGGGTGTGAATGGTTGGGGTAGGGCGCAAAAATGAGCATACTTCGACAATCGGTCCACAACCACCATGATGACTGATTTGTTCCCGGACTTTGGAAGACCTGTAATGAAATCCATGGAGACCTCCATCCAAATTGACGCCGGAATGGGCAATGGTTGTAATGTGCCTGGTGTGTTGACAATTTCCCCTTTGTGGCGTTGACAGACGTCACATTCTGCTACAAAAGTAAGGATGTCCTGTTTCATGCCGGTCCAAAAAAATGATCTTCTGGTGCGAGCGTATGTCTTCTGAAAGCCCAAATGTCCTGCAATGGGAGATGAATGCAATTCTGTCAAAATGCGACTTTTGAGGGTGGATGTTGGTGATATGACGACTCTATCCTTGTAGCGAAGAATATCATTCTGCCACGAGTAGCCCTTGCTGGAATTAGGATCTGCCTGTAATTGAGAAATGAGTTGGGAGAGCCCGGGATGTGAAAACCATTCCCTACGAGCCTCTTCAATCCAGACTGGAATGGGGAGGGATATTGCGAGCAGAGTACTTTCCTCCTCAAATTGGTGCGACAATGCATCTGCTACCCTGTTGTCTTTCCCTTTCTTGTAAATGATCTCATAATCATATCCCAGCATTTTGGCTAACCATTTATTTTGTTGGGGGGACGATAGGCGTTGCTCCAAAAAATATTTAAGACTGTGATGATCTGTGCGGATTTGGAAACGTCGCCCCAACAAGTAGGGTCACCAGGTCTCAACTGCATGTAAGATGGCCATCATTTCCTTCTCATAGGTAGATTGGCCCAAGTTCTTCCCACTTAGTTGTTGGCTGGTGAAGGCCAATGGTCGCCCTTCCTGCATTAAGACTGCTCCAATACCTGTTCCCAAAGCATCAGATTCAATGACAAATGTTTTGGTGAAGTCCGGTAGTGCTAAGACCGGAGTGGAACACATGGCGGTTTTGAGAGCGATAAATGCCTGTTGTGCTTCTTCGTTCCAAAAGAAGGAATTTTTCTTTAGAAGTTGCATTAGGGGCTTCGCTATGCAGCCATAGTTGCGGACAAATTTACGATAATAGCCTGTGAGACCCAAAAATCCTCTCAAGCTTTTCAAGGTCTTAGGTTGAGGCCATTCTTGCATTGCCTGGATCTTTTTGGGATCCACCTTGACACCTTCACTCCCCACAATGTGGCCTAAATACTCAACTTCTTCCATGCCAAACGCACACTTAGACATTTTGACAAATAGTTTATGCGTGCAGAGCAGTTGCAAGAGGATATCTACATGCTGAAGATGTGCTACCCAAGTGCCACTATAGATGAGTATGTCATCGAAGAAGACTAGGACAAATTTTCTGAGATATGGTTTGAGGAGGTGATTCATAAGGCTCTGAAAAGTAGAGGGGGCATTACAGAGACCAAATGGCATGACCAAGAACTCATAATGGCCTTCATGAGTTCTAAAAGCTGTTTTGGGAATGTCGACTTCCTTCATGCGAATTTGGTGGTAGCCTGAGCGAAGATCCAATTTAGTGAAGAATTGAGCCCCATTGAGTTCGTCCAGCAAATCGTCAACCACTGGGATGGGAAATTTATCTTTGACTGTTAACTTATTGAGGGCCCTGAAGTCTGGACACATCCGCCACTCCCCATCTTTCTTGAGGACCATGACGACTGGAGATGAATAAGGACTAATGCTAGGACGAATGACACCTGCTTCCAACAATTCCTTCATGATTTTTTCTATTTCATTCTTTTGGGTGAACGAATGTCTGTATGGCCGCACATTTGGGGGTTGGGCCCCTGGAACCAATGTGATGCTATGATCATGTTCCCCTCGCGAGGGTGGAAGTTCATGAGGTTTGTCAAAGACCATCCAATGTTTATTCAAAATCTGTTGCATCTCAGGATGAATTGGCGAAGACATGGTGTCTGCTACCTGGATGGCACTAAATTGAGCTACCACTCCATGATGGCCCTTTTTAACAATTTTTCCATCCTATGTGAGCTTATGATAGAGGGGGCTCCCGCCTGTAGTCCACGGAGGGTATGTGTGAAGTCGTTCTGCTTAAAACTCATATATAACTCCTGGAAATCCATTGTGATTGGCCCAAGAGTGCGGAGCCATTCCGCACCGAGGACAATGTCGCAACCCCCCATGTGTATTGCAAACATGTGGGTTTTCAAATGATAATCCCCCATTTGAATTTTGACATTTTCACAGCGACCTTCACATTTCATTGTGCCCCCATCTGCAATCTGGACTTGGAAGTTAGAAACTGCCCGGACAAAACAATGTGTTGCTTCAGCGATCTTTTGGTGGATGAAATTATGGGTACTTCCACTATCAATCAAGACTACTACTGGGCGATGTTTAAGAAAACCCCTGATTTTGAGAGTTTGAGGGGAAGAAATTCCTGCCAATGCATGTAGCGAAATCATTGGTTCATCAGATACCATCTCCTGTTGGTTATCTTCTTCGGTGGCCTCTGGTTCCTCAAGTGGTGGATCTTCCTCGGTGGAGCTGTAGTCAGTGGCATCTATTTGAAAAAACTTGTGTTCTTTGCATTTATGACCCGGGGAATATTTTTCATCACAGTAGTAACATAGTCCTTGCTTCCTTCTTTCGGCCATTTCTGCCGGTGACACCTTTTGAATCTTAAGTGTTTGGGTCATATTGGGAGCCTGTGAGGGACGACCTTTAGCGGTGAAGCTGGGGTGGCTGGATTGGGCTGTTAATGCACGTTCCACCTTACGGGCTACCTGGCAAGCTTCGGTCCATGTGGGGGGGTGGTGGAGTAGAACCTGAGCTTTGATGGCTTCTTTAAGACCGCTGATAAAGCATTCCATGTAGAACTCATCTGTGAGACCCTTAGTGCGGAAGGCTAAAGCTTCAAAAGCAGTCATATATTCTTCCACTGTACCCGTCTGTCGAAGCTTAGTGAGATGCCCCAAAAAAGAGTCTTCCTGTTCAAAGCGACTGCGGAGAGTTTTGGCAAATTGGGCCCAATTCTGAAAATGTCCATTGCAGCGTTGATGCCATTCCTTCCATTGCCATCTTTCATTGTCCAAGTACATGGTGCCCACCATAAGCTTAGTTCCCTCATCTGTGATATGATTCAATTGGAAATACTGCTCCATTTGTGCTAGCCATGTTGACGTGTGAGAACCATCAAATTTCTGCATATCCAACTTGGGAGGACGCTGACTGGGTGGTGGACGGGAGTGCCAAATGTGAGGAGAGTGGCTAGACTCACCCTCATGGTGGTTATGGCCATTATACCCCTCCTCGTGGGCTGGCTCCTTGCCTTCTGGGAATGCCTGCTGTATCTGGTTACTCATTCCTTTAAGCTGAAGTTGTACGAAGCTACTCATATTTTGAAGCTCATGTTCGATCTTGGACATAGCCGTTTTGAGGGTCTCCATATGGTTTTCAATTTTGTCAATCCGTTCATTGGCCATCGCTTGGGCGTGAGTTTCGACCATACACCAACTTGATGAAAATTTGGGACCGCCTAAAAATTTTTACTAAGAAATTGAATGGTACCACCTTGGTCAGCTCGTCGTCCTGATACTGATGGGCTAGGTCACCAATAAGCATCCCAGAAGATCTCAGACTCTTTTTTTTTTTTTTGCCAAATCCTCAAAATGTCAATGCCGCCAAAAGTCCTGCGAAAATTATATCTAGGTACAGGAACCCTTCCCAACTACTCCGATCTGGTGAATTTGAGAGATCTGAATGGTGGACAACTGCTGCTACTGATTTGAAATATCCGATCTGGTGGATTTGAGAGATCTGAATGGTGGAAAACTGCTGCTGCTGATCTGGAATATCCGATCTGGTGGATCTGAGAGATCTGAATGGTGGAACAACTGCTGCTGCTGATCTGGAATAGATGATGTGTGATCCCCCGATAGAAAGGGAACTATGGTCTTGGGGAGTGTCAGGTGCTACAGATCGCAATATACATAAGGGTCTGACAGTAGTACTCGGCCCAATGTTTCAGGGCTCTAACTAAGGAGGATCGACCGTACCCTTAGCCGTACAACCCGACTACCCTATCGTACGGGTGAGTAATCTCTCCGAGTGCTGTTCTCGGTGTACTGTAGCCACAAGACGGCCGAAGGTTTATCTATGGCGAGGTTTCAAGGGAGCTAGGGGGCTTCCTATATACCCAGAGGGTACGTGGAAGACAGTCCGTGCGCGGTTCTGTCTAATGCGCTACTACTCGAAGGGGTACCCACAGGGGTTACAAGGGAGTCCAACAGACGTGACCACCTCTTGTATTTCCTGCATGCATGCCTCCCCAAATCCGCAGGTTTATGCGCTTAACGACAGATCCCGTGGTTTAAAGACGCCGGAACACGTCTCTAGCCTAAGAAAAAATTTTGCTAAAATTTGGAGATCCCACCAAGCCCTGGAAAGTGCTCTGATACCACTTGTTATGCTCTTAACCTACAAAGCGATACCCAAACATAGAATTTGCGAAGAAAAGATACCGAGAACATAGAATATGCGAAAAAATATACCCAGAGCACAGAATAGCAATGATTTTATTATTCAGAGAGAAATGTTCACAGGCCTCTTCGAGGGGGCAACCTCCAATAGAGCAGAGCTCGATTACAAAACAAGACACAATGCTCCTCGCAGGGAGTCTCTATCCTTTATATATGACTCATACATGCAATACCACGAGCCAATATCGTGCGTTTTATTAATACCATCTATCTAATACTACCGCCCATTTACCATCTAACTAATACTACCGCCCATTTGCAACTAACTGTGGTCCCGTAATTAATTGCGGTTTAACCACTTACAAATATTAATATGGGCTTTATTGACTCTTGACTATGACGTGATCCCATGACATAAATAAGGGGGTTAGGGTGGGACCCTAACAGAAAATACACAATAAAAAAAATCCAGCTAATATATTAATGAATATTTTTTCATGGGATAAGAAACAACTTTGTAAAACCTTGACTGAAGTAGCACAAGCATGATGAAAGCTATCTTGGGAAATGATTAGTAGTGAGGAGAGAAAAAAAATGTCAAAAATATTCACTCATGGTTCAATTCAATCTCAAGTGGGATATCGTTAGGTGTGAGACCAAATCATAGTTAAGTTATCCACACCCATGGTATTCATAACCAATGGTATTGTAATGGAATCCATTTTTTACAAGGGTGTAATTAAAAAGGAAGTGGGTGAAAAGAAATAGGAAGCGAGTGAAATGTAATATGCTTTTCATTATTGTTGTAGTAAAGAGAAATTAATCCCTTTCCCCATAATTTTTCACTAAATGGGATTTTCCATGTAAATATTGTGTCAAGAGTATGAGTTAAATTTATTAGTCAAATCATGTGTGTGATGAGTTAAATATTTTATTTTACAATTTACTTTTTTTTTTCCTTTATTAAAAACATGGGCAGTAATAACATTTTCATCAATTGGAATGATTTGAGCCCAATCTAAGAGTGAATAAACCCTGATAAAAAACCTCTTAAAAATGATTAATGATGGGAGGAAAAAATCGAAAGAACTTTCAAATTAACAAATAGTAAAATTAGAGGAGGTAATCTTCTTTCATAACTAAAAATATCTCAAACTATATAATATATTTCACGAGTCATCTAACCTTAATTGAAAATGTTAATTAAAAGATGCCAATAAAGGAACAATCATGATTAGGGTTACATAGTGCACAAACACAACAATACTCCAATACCAGGTTGCAATGATTTTATGAAAAATAATATCACTCATAAACACTTAGATAGAGAGAAATCAAGGAAATACACATTAGTGATACTCAACCAACAACCATGCACTAAAATCACAAGAACTAAATGGGCCAAACAAACTAAGCCAAAAAAAAAGCTATGTAGAGGGTCATGGTAGGTTTTGTATATTTAGCCTCACACAAAGCTTCAATTTGGTGTTGTAGAATGGAGATGATATGTTCTATCATCTACAAAAAATATTCAATTACATTCTTCAGTGTCATCTAAGCCGTCTCCATCAAACATCTAACTTCCAAAAATAGTTCATTACTTTCGATGTCGAGATAATTGTAGGAGATAGTCCTCAATTGTGTGGAAGGAGAGGAGTTTGTCCATATGACCACACCTCAAAAGTGTCAATTCTTGTTAGTCAATGTGGTTGATGGTGAATACAAACAATCTTTGGCATTCACCACTTAATCGCAACCCATCAGTGAAATTCAAAACACCAAAAAAAAATTCTCTCATTGTCAACCTAAAAACCATGTACACATGTTATTGTACACAAATAAGTAAAGGCAAACCAAGATATCATCCATATTTTGTAGATAAGAAAAACTACTCCTCCATGGTCGAAATGGATGTCACTTTATTTTTTTGGGTTCTCATAGCTTTGTAGACTTAGATCACATGAGAAGAAACAACCTCGTAAATCTCCACGTTAAACTCTAGTCTTCACTCACCATTAAATATAACACTAAATAGTTAAGAACTAAGGTTCTAATATAATAAATATAGAAATTTAGCTCTTACAAATTAAGGGAATGAAGTTAGTGACTTGCCACACAACCCTTTCGAGAGCATGTGGATATGTTCCTCCCAAAATCATATTCACATTCTTCTCACGTTCGAAGAGACGTTTCATCTAAGATGAAATTGAAGATAAATATAGAAATTTAGCTCTTACAAATTCAGGGAATGAAGCTAGGGACTTTCCACATAAGCCTTTCTAGAGCATATGGATATGCTCCTCTCAAAATCATATTTACATTCTTCTCACGGTTGAAGATACGTCTCATCTAATATGAAATTGAAGATAGTTTGGATTTCTTCGACTTCTTGGATGCAACAAATCTGAATCAAATTTTGATGCAACTAAGTTCATGTAGGTAAGTGGTGAAAAGTTGGACAGGTGGTGTTAATCTAAATTTAGTTTAATTAAATTCATTAAATGAATTTTTGAAGACAACATAAGTAATTCTAAAATCAATTTAAGCCATTGATATGTCTTTGCTACTATGAAGACTCCCTATATATCATGTGGAGGGTGAATCTCCATCATCTATCGAATTTTTTCATAGAAATAAATTAAAATTGTTGAAGCCTAATTCCAAAATAGGCATAGCTATTTGGGTAGAAAGGTAAAATTAATTTTTTTAAAGGTGTTCACTCTATTGTTAGTCTTAGAAGGTGATTGAGTTCTCCTGAGAAATATCAAAATGGATTTATTCAGTGGTTCTTATCTTCCACCCTTTGTAAGTATGTATTTTCTTAGCGGTTCCTATCTACCACCTCCTATTTTTGTTGGTAAAACTTAGGAATTTTGGAACATTAAAATGAGAACTAGGTTATAAATAGATGATTTGCGGAACATTTTTTTGAATGGGTTTGAAGAATACTCAAGTTAGGTAACTTGTGAGGCTATGATACAAGATGAAAAGGATCAAATATTTGTGAATAGGACAAATGATGCAGCAACATTGTTTCTCTTTCAACAAGGTTTGGATGACAATATTCTTCTCAAGATTGTAGTAGCAACCACATTCGAAGAAGCTTGGAATATTTTGGAAATGACATACAATCAAAGGCGTATAAACATTGATCATCATCATGGTGAGTCACAAAGAATTACGATTGTTAAGTACTTTCACCTTGTAACAGAAGAAAGAGGATATTTTTATATTTCATAAGTAACAAGAGAAGTTGTGGAAGAGTCTGTTGAAGTAGGAGAAAGTATACAAGACAAGTAGATTACAATTTTCCTAAACAATATTTTGAAAAAATGATTTTGTACAAGATGTAGTGCATAAACATGGTCAAAACAATGAACCTGAGTGTGCAGATACACATGTCAAGGATGAAATTAAAAATTTGTTTACAACAACAGTACTAGCTTAGAAAAACCTAGTAGTGAAATTTGAAATTGACTATGAAGCTAAATTGTTTTTTCTTGAAGAGTGGCTTGCAAAGAATAAGTATGATAAAGACAAAAGTTTTTATGGAAAACTTACCATAACTACAATAGAAAAAGGAATAAAAAAGTTGAAGGAAACCATCAAAGTTGTTGAAGTTATTCAGCAATATAAATGGAGATGAAACAACTAAAGATATTGGTTTTTAATCTTACACATGTCAACAAAAAAGTTTAATCAGGAATAGCTAAAGTATAAGAATATGGAAAAAATAACCAAATGAAGATGCCAATGACGAAAAGGAAATAATGAGTGTGTGTGTGTGGAGTATAGATTTTGGAAAGAAATGAATAAAATGTTTTTACAACCTGGTAGTGAAGACATCGTGCACCATGATGCAGAAGAAAAACTATTTTTTGAATTGATTTAAGTGTTGTAAGTCTTGCTAATACATAGGTCAATAAGAAATAGTGGTCACAATTAAGAGGAAGTTGTTAGTACTCATGAACCTAATAGTTCAAATTAAGGAGAAGTATTAAAGAATAATATGTCATGTTAACTAAAATATTCAATTGCTAGCTCTTAGTATCTGTCATTTTTCGGCATGCAAATCCAAATTTCTTTAGGATTAATTAATTTCAAATGGTTCTAGCATTTTCTTTCTCAATAAAAAAATCTATTTAATAATAAGAATGATGTACAATGCTCCAAACTTTTTTCACATTCCCTCTTCATCCAATAAATATTTTCTATCTAATCTTAATGACCTAATTTATACTATAAAAAAAATTATTCGTTGTCAACACAATCTAAAACTATATCATATAATTCTTAAAATATACTAGAAATTCATAATTCCATGTAACATTGTCTCACGAGAATTTGACCCCAAATATACAATGTAAAAGAGTCCTTAAGATATACTATAAATTCATGATACAATGTAACAGTGTCGTTCTAGAGTTTGAATCTAAATATATAGTGTAGAACGTATCTATTCAATACAAAAAAATGCAAACATAGCCTAAAAAGCAAGTCCTCACTTATAGAATATAAATATAATGTAAAACGTATATCCTTAATATTCTTAAAATATGCGGTCAAATTACATTCATGTTATTAAAGATATAAACTTTTCTATATAAATATCCCATCCGTTATTACTTTGGGGTTTCAAATATGAATGTTTTCATACACACATGTCTAATTTTTTATGAAATGGTTAATGTATATCCATGCCCAAGACTATGCCTATCTTAAATTGAGTTGAAGGTTTAACTATGTATTAATAATAATAATAATAATAATAATTTGAAATATATTTATGAGGTGAAATATGATGTTAATCATATTTGAGCTAAATAATTTGACAAAGCTTTACACCACTCTTTATGCCTACATGATAACGTTTAATTGTTTTTTTAATTAGCTTTAATCTCTAAGGAACTTCTCAAAATGCATAAAGCACTCTACATATAAAGGCCATACATCATTACTTTAGGGTCTCCATACAATGATTTTTGTATACCCATGCCTAAATTGCACCGTAATTAAACCATTAATTGATTTGACTCATATATTAATTACAAAGATGACGATGATGATCATGACTGATGATGTAAAATACTCTTATGGAGTGACGTTGGATGCTAATCATGTTTGAGCTAAATGATTTGATGAGGCATTACTTCATCCCTCCTACTAGAATGCCATTGTTTAAATGTTGTTTTAACTAGCCTCAATGTCCAAGGAACCTCTTAGAATGCACTATGGATGTCCTTACTCTCCCATGTGTCAATGCATACAAAGCTTTTGAAGCAATGGTTTTCTCCAGTGGTGAAGCTTTTATTTCCTTGTAATATTTTTCTTTCATACTCAGGTTGTTTCCTCCTCCCACCATGATATTTAGCTAGGGATTTCCATATTAGGAATTACAAAATGCTCTTTCTCCATTATTTTTCCTCTCACATGTGTTGGCTCTCACCTGATAGAGAAGGAATAGCTCTAGTCTCCTCTACTCCCACATCTCATACCATGATGCAAGAGCATCCAGCTCACCATGACTGGGTGAAGTCTCTACGAGGTTGGAAAGTTGTTTGAGTGTTTGGATTGTTTTTTTTATGTTTAGTTTATCAGGACATGGGATAGGATTTTATTTTGTTTTACTGTTAATTGTTGTGTTAGTCAAAGTTAATAGTCGGTTAGGGTTGTTATTTGTCTGACAAAAATAAACAACAGTTTAATAATTGTTCTGTCAACTTAAGTAGGAAAAGACAAAATTGTCTAAATGGAGATCTTATCATGTAAACTGAATTGAGACCTAGAAGTTCCACAACTATAATATTTCTATTTAACTGAAAGCAATTACAGTTTCCATTAACTGTAAACAAAATATGTATAAATATTGCAATGTAAAACAGGGAAAAGGTTCAACATTTCCAGAATCAAGGAATAAAACAGAGACGGAACATTTTTATAAATTGTCCATCTGTGTCATTGCCTACATACTATACTATTTTATTTTTCATTGCATTGAACTGCTAATATAATGCTAGCAGACAGAGAACGACGACTGTAGGTCGTGTTTCCTTTTGTCCTAATCGAACAGCAAACAATATCAAATTCACGCATAATCAGAGCAGAGAGCAACCGAATTGAATCTACACCTAGAACAAACAGCGAGAACACCGAGGAGATAACACCGAAATAGAGTGCCGAAGAGAATAGAATAGAACAAAGGTAATTTCGAGCGAACCCTTTAGATTTTCATAAGTAAACAGAGATCCACGGAATTGTGTTCATATTGCTATTGTTCAAGTGACACACATATTACAGTCGTTCATAAACAAAAATCAGTGCCAGCGTCCATAGAATGGACAAACCCTATCATCGAGTTTGATAACAGGAATCATTTTTTTAACCAAAACGAGACAGCCAACCAAAACAGAAATTGAATCTAGATTCAAGCTTCATCCTTGAAAGCGATTCAGACTGAATATGAATGCAAAATGGCGAGTGACAAACCCTATAGAAACTCAAAGACCCTAACTGTAAATTGACGGACTTTAAGATCCAGAGCCTACCGGTAGAGGGTTTCCACATTTGGAGACCTAACCTGTAAGGAATCCACATACCCAAGTCGAGCCATTGACTTGCACATACCGAACAGAACTCAGTTAGCATACCTGTATAGAGAGACCTGAAAATTGAAGCATAATAGAAGTAGAAGGGATATATAACTTACCTGAGTGCGACCAGACCAAAGGGTTTGCGAAACAGAGCCGCTGACGAATTGAAGGAGCATGAGGTAGAAGGAGCAAGCTTGGTCAGTGTCAATGCCAGAGGAAGGTCGAATTAAATAAAGGAGAGGACTATTTACCTGTTTGTAGCCGCGGAAGACCATCACCCTGTTACCTGAGTTCATGGACACCAGAAGTTAACCAATTTTCATACCGATCAGAGACAAAGGCAATAACAATAACAACAAGTGACAATCATCAAACAAGAGACCTTATTCCATAACCAAACCACAGAAGAATGAGAGCACAAGATCAAGAAACTTAATGTTTGAAAAGAGTTCGAGCAGGCGCACCTCTAGAGCCAAGACAGGCTCGTGCCACAGGAGAAGTCCACAGACAACCACATCAACAAGTTTGGAAGGCCGGCATTCATTTACAACCATACCCAAAGAGAAACCAGAGATTGCCATATGCGCCAGAGCAAAAACCACACAGAGTAACAAACAAACCCTTGCAGAGTCGCTCAACAGAACAGAACCATCACGAATGATCGGGAAGCAGAACCATTTTGGGCATAGACCAAATGGAGGGAATCAGGCCGAGGACCACAGCTGGGCATTGAATAACACATTAAGTCATTCCCACTTTCCAAAACAAAATATCTGTTATCCACATTACATACAACCGCCAGAAACAACAAACAAACACACCACGTCATAAAGCCCGAAACAGGTGTAAAGCCGAGGCTATGTGGAAGCGTGGGTTGGGTCACATCAGAGTGGTATCAGAGCAGTTGTTTATGTTAGTAGGAGGAATGGAGAGAGGAAGGCAGGGTCATGGCAGAGGTGCTCGAAGATTGGCAGAGGAAGGATTAAGAGAGGAGATCAGAATTCTTGCTGCCTGTTTGGGGGCAGTAGAGGTAGGGAGATGCAGAGATCCAGAAATAGGTGATGACAATGAAGAGGAGACTGAACCAGCAGTAGATGGACCAGAAGGTGAAAGACTAGAAGTGATATTATTGAGATCTGTTTTAGTGGCAAGCAGTAAACCCAAGCCAGAACTCTCGACTTATGATGGTAGCCTGTCTATCAAAGTTTTATTGGATTGGATCAGCGAGATGGATAAGTACTTCGAGTGTGAGGAAGTCAGTAAATACCGTAGAGTGAGGTTCACTGTGACGAAATCGAAGGCACACACAAACCCATGGTGGGATAGTGTCCAGAACGAGAAGAAAAGATTGAACAAGTTGCCGATTAAAACCTGGTCAAGGATGGTGGCCAAGTTAAAGGACAGATTTTTGCCGAAGGACTATTAGATTACATTGCATAGGCAGGTACATAATTTGAAACAGAAGGGATTGATGGTAAGGGAGTATACAGAGGAGTTCTATCAAGTGAATTTGCAAGCCGGATATACAAAGGATACCGCAGAAAGAACAGCCAGGTATGTCAATGGGTTAAGGTTAGATATTTTGGACGAAATCAGTATTTTGTCCTCAAAAAACACTGAGGAAGCGTATCAGAGTGTGACGAAAGATGAAGAGAAAATTACCAGAAGGCAGAATGCCCAGAGAAGACGAGGAACTGGCAGGGGAAAAGCCCAGTCATATGGTAGAGGCCGGATTTCTAGTAGCAACGAGGAAGGTAGCAATTCCAAAGCTTCCGGATCAGCAGACAGAGGTGATAACACGAGAGGCGGTAGGTCATCCCAGCGAGACAGGAGAAATGGCCAAGGTAGAGCGGCTGGTTATCAGTGTTATAGATGTCATAAATGGGGACACCGATCATTTGAATGTCCAGAAGCAGATCAAGCTGGACAACAGGGTGCATATGTGGCACAACCAGAGGAAGCAATGGCACCTCCCTGAGAAGCAGAAAATGCTCCAGAGACAAGGGAAGCTCTGGTGTTGCACAAGGTGTTGTTAAAACCAGTCAAGGAGGTCACCGAACAGACACAGCGGAAGGCTTTGTTTAGAGCAATTTGTAAGTCACGAGGTAAGTGTTGTAAGTTAATTATTGACAGCGGTAGTACTGATAATTTAGTATCCACAAAGATGGTAGAAAAATTGGATTTGAAATTCTTGAAGCATCCCAACCCTTACAGAGTTTCATGGCTGCAAAAAGGCCATCAGTTTCTAGTGGATGAACAGTGCGAGGTGGAATTTCAAATAGGCAGATATAAGGATAAAGTTGTTTGTGACATCATGTCGATGGATGTATGTCATATACTGCTTGGCAGGCCTTGGCAGTATGATAGGAAAGTGGTACATGATGGATTGACGAACTGTTATAAATTTTTTAGGGATGGAATTAAGCATACGCTTGTGCCCATCAAGGAAGAAGGGACAACAAAGACAAGTGAACCAAGATCATTGTTGGTTAGCGAAAAAAAGTTTCTGAAACAGGTTGAGGATAGTGAGATAGGTTACACAGTTGTACAGAAAGCAAGGACAATATTGTTACATACAAAGGTATCAGATTTACCTAGAGAAATCCAGCAAATGTTGTAGGAATTTACAGACATAGTTGTAGATGATTTGCCAGACAAATTACCCCCCAAAAGAAGCATAAGTCATCATATTGACTTCATACCCGGAGCCAGTTTTCCGAACAAAGCGGCATACCGAATGAGCCCCAAAGATAATGAAGAAATTAGGAAGCAGGTGCAAGAACTATTAGACAAGGGGTTGATAAGGAAAAGCTTAAGCCCTTGTGCTGTTCCAACGGTCCTCGCTCCCAAGAAGGGAGGAGAGTGGCCGATGTGCACTGACTCAAGGGCCATCAACAAAATCACCATCTGGTATAGGTTTTCACTACCACGGATGGATGATATGATGGATTGTTTAAGCAGGGCGGCATATTTCTCTACGATAGACTTGAAGAGTGGGTACCATCAGATTCAGATACGAGAGGGGGACAAATGGAAGACAGCCTTTAAGACGAATGAGGGGCTGTACGAATGGCTAGTCATGTTTTTTGGACTGAGAAATGCGCCTAGTACTTTCATGAGGTTAATGAATGAGATGCTAAAAGAGTACATCAGGAAGTTTATGATAGTATATTTGGATGAAATACTTATTTTCAACAGGACAAGGGAAGAACACCTTCAACACGTATGGAAAGTGCTGGAGAAATTAAAGCAAAATAAAATGCTAATAAATTTGAAGAAATGTACCTTTTTGCAAAAGGAATTGATTTACTTGGGGTTTGTAATAGCAGAGAATGAACTGAAGATGGATCCAGAGAAGGTGGCAGCGATAGTGAATTGGTCATCTCCGAAAAATTTATTTGAGGTATGTAGCTTTCATGGATTAGCAATTTTTTACAGGAAATTCATAAAGAATTTTAATGAAATTTGTGCACCTATGTTGGACACCATTAAAAAGGCCAACCATCCTTTTTGATGGACGGAGGCAGTGGAGAGAAGTTTCCAGTTGTTAAAGAGAAAGATCACTGAGAGGCCGATCCTGAGATTACCAGATTTCAAGAAGTTATTTCAGGTTCGTTGTGATGCTAGCGGGACAGCAATTGGAGTTGTACTCAGTCAGGAGGATAAGCCTATAGCATTTTTTAGCGAGAAGTTGAATGAAAGTCGATAGAAATATTCATTATATGATAAGGACTTCTATGCTGTTATACAGGCATTAAAACACTGGAGACATTATCTATTGGGAAATGAATTTGTGTTTTTGTCAGATAATTCTGCACTACAGTATCTAATGCAACAGCACAAGCTGAACCACAAACATGCCAAATGGGTGGAGTATTTGCAGAGTTTCAACTTCGTATTGAAGCATATTAGCGGGCAGGCGAACAAGGTGGAGGATCCGCTAAGTAGAAAAGCTTTACTTCTGCAGGAAAGCACTGTGCAGGTGATGGGTTTTGAGCACTTACAAGACTTATACCGGACTGATACAGATTTTAAGGAGGCCTATGAGGCATGTCAAAATCTCTTAGTGAGAGATAACAGTCCTTGGTTGGACTACAATCTACAGGAGAAGTTTTTGTTTAAGGGAGGACAGTTGTGCAAACCTGACTGCTTGATGAGGGAGAATATTATTTGAGAGAAGCATAGTGGATGCTTGGCTGGACATTTTAGCATGGACAAAAAACTCGAGTAGCTCAGTCATTTCTACTTTTGGCCAAAGATGTGGAGAGATGTATAGCGATTTGTGGCCAAATGTAAAGTGTGCTAGTTAGCAAAGGGGCAGAGTCAAAGCACAGGACTGTATACACTATTACCTGTTCCAGGCAGACCGTGGGATTCAGTCAGCTTGGACTTCATCTTAGGTCTACCTAAGACACAATGAGGTTATAACTCGGTAATGGTAGTAGTGGACAAATTCTCAAAAATGGCGGATTTTATTCCTTGCAGAAAAACCAGTGATGCCACTCACGTGGCCCACTTGTTTTTCAATGAGATTGTCAGGTTACATGGATTTCGTAAATCTATCCTTTCGGACAGGGATGTGAAGTTCACAGGACACTTTGGTGTACCTTGTGGAAGAAAATGGACACACAGCTAAGTTACAGTTCTGCATATCACCCGCAAACGGACGGACAAATAGAAGTTGTAAACAGGAGTCTAGGAAACCTGCTACGAAGCCTGGTTGGAGAAAATTCACGGATGTGGGATTGAGCACTTACACAGTCAGAGTTCGCTTATAATGACTCGCCTAATCGCAGCACAGGTTTTAGCCCATTTCAAATCATGTACGGCATGCATCCTCATGGAGTGCACGAATTGCGAGATCTTGGACTGTAGGAAAGGCAAAGCGCAGATGGAGAATATTTCGCTAACGTGATGAGAGATTTGCATGAACAGGTAAAAATTAAATTGCAGGATAGCAACTTAAAGTATAAACATCAAGCAGATTTGAAGAGAAGGGAAGTACAGTTTAAGGTGGGGGATGAAGTCCTCGTGCATTTACCCAAAGAATGCTTCCCTAATGGTACATACAATAAATTAAAGTATAAGAAGATAGGACCCTGCAAAGTCCTTCGAAAATTTTCGGCGAATGCCTACGAGATACAGTTGCCACCTGGAATAGGCATTTCACCTATCTTTAACGTAGCAGACCTGTTCCCCTACACGACTGACCCAGAAGAGAAGGAAGAAGATGGAACCATGTGACCTACAAAGAATACCTAGGATGGAGGAGAAGCTTGGAAGAGACAGATGCCTTATGTTCAACCTCCCGAGATCGAGAGCATTCTCGACACTCATGTGGCTAAACGAAATTGGTTGAAGGAGTATGTGCAATACATGGTCAAGTGGAAGAACCATCCTATTGAGGACAGTTCGTGGCTTGATGCCAGGCAGATTGAACATGAAGGTTCTTTAGTCGAGAAGCTCATGGACCTGAGCCATGATTTCTTTTTGGCTCGGGAGCCTGATGCAGGAGCGTCCAACTCACCATGACCAGGTGAAGTCTCTGCTAGGTAGGAAAGTTGTTTGAGTGTTTGGATTGTTTTTTTTTTATGTTTAGTTTATCACGACATGGGATAGGATTTTATTTTGTTTTACTGCTAATTGTTGTGTTAGTCAAAGTTAATAGTCAGTTAGGGTTGTTATTTGTCTGACAGAAATAAACAAAAGTTTAATAATTATTCTATCAACTTAAGTAGGAAAAGACAAAATTGTCTAAATGGAGATCTTGTCATGTAAACCGAACTGAGAGCTAGAAGTTCCACAACTATAATATTTCTGTTTAACTGAAAGCAATTACAGTTTACATTAACTGTAAACAAAATATGTATAAATATTGCAATGTAAAACAGGGAAAAGGTTCAACATTTCTAGAATCAAGGAATAAAACAGAGACAAAACATTTTTCTAAATTGGCCATTTATGCCATTGCCTACATACTGTACTATTTTATTTTTCATTTCATTGAACTGCTAATATAATGCTAGTAGACAGAGAACGACCACTTTAGGTCGTGTTCCCTTTTGTCCTCATCGAACAACAAATAATATCCAATTCACGCATAATCAGAGCGGAGAGCAACCGAATTGAATCTACAGCCAGAACAGTAGAGCACAGCGAGAACACCGAGGAGATAACACCGAAACAGAGTGTCGAAGAGAATAGAATAGAACAAAGGTAATTTCAAGCGAACCCTTTAAGTTTTCATAAGTAAACAGAGATCCACGGAATTGTGTTCATATTGCTATTGTTCAAGTCACACACATATTACAGTCGTTCATAAACAAAAATCAGTGCCAGTGTCCATGGAACGGACAAACCCTATCCTCGGGTTTGATAACAGGAATCATTTTTTTTAACCAAAATGGGATAGCCAACCAAAATAGACATTGAAGCTAGATTCAAGCTTCATCCTTGAAAGTGATTCAGAATGAATATGAATGCAAAATGGTGAGCAACAAACCCTACAGAAACTTAAAGACCCTAATTGTAAATTGACGGATTTTAAGAGCGAGAGCCTACCGGTAGAGGGTTGCCACATTTGGAGACCTAACCCGTAAGGAATTTGCATACCCAGGTTAAGCGATTGACCTGCACATACTGATCAGAGCTCAGTGAGCATACCTGTATAGAGAGACTTGAAAATCAAAGCAGAATAGAAGCAGAAGGGATATATAAGTTACCTGAGTGTGACCGGACCAAGGGTTTTGCGGAACAGAGCCACTGACGAATCGAAGGAGCCTAAGACAGAAGGAGAAGGCTTGTTCAGTGTCAATTCTAGAGGAAGGTTGAATTAAATCAAGGAGAGGACTATTTACCTATTTGTAGTCGTGGAAGACCATCACCCAGTTACCTGAGTTCATGGACACCAAAAGTTAACCGATTTGCATACCGAGCAGAGACAAAGGCAATAACAATAATAGCAAGTGACAATCATCGGACGAGAGACATTATTCCATAACCAAACGACAGAAGAATGAGAGCACGAGATCAAGAAACTTACTGTGTGAAAAAAGTTCGAGCAAGCGCACCTCTAGAGCCAAGACAGGCTCATGCCACAGGAGAAGTCCACAGACAACCGCATCAACAAGTTTGGAAGGCCGTCATTCATTTTCAACCATACCCAAAGAGAAACCAGAGATTTCCATACGCACCGGAGCAAAAACCACACAGAGTGACAAACAAACCCTTGCCGAGTCACTCAACAAAACAGAACCATCGCGAATGACCAGGAAGCAGAACCATTTTGGGCATAGACAAAATGGATGGAATCAGGCCCGAGGACCGTAGATGGGCATTGAATAACACATTAAATCATTCCCACTTTCCAAAACAAAATATCTAGTATCCACATTACATACAACCGCCAGAAACAACAAACAAACACACCACGTCATAAAACCCGAAACAGGTGTAAAGCAGAGGCTACGTGGAAGCGTGGGCTGAGTCACATCATACCATGACAACATTCCTTTCTTCATCAACCCACGACTTCTGTATTTACTTGTTTAGAACCTCCTTAGCCCCACATATGTTTTTCTCCCTCCTACTATAATGACACAACAATGATCTCGATGCCACATAGGGGATAGTGACGATGGAATTTTTGGAGGTTCTTGCTCCATATTTCATGCAATGTTTTTTGCTTCGCACTACCACATCCACACTCCACCATAGATTCACTCTAAAATTCATGAAGTGGAAAACAAGATCCACCATGAACGTTAAGAAAATTTAGATTCAGACATTTTGGTTAGGGTGACTACTTGGATTTCACATACTAGAAATAGTAAGTCTCACCACAATCATTATCTCCACACTATTTATATTTGTTGGCATGTGAAGTTTCTCTTTGGGAATGTTTAAGGAGATAGATGTAAAACTCACAATAACCTGCTATATAAATTGGATGAGTCAAAGGAACTAATGTTGGACCTTGAAGGAGACATAATTAGATTGGAAATTGTTCCACCATTAGACTCACCTACACTATCCTGCTATGAATTCGAGGAGAAACCCATGAATATGGACACCTCTTGTCTTTTTAATGCACATGTTTATGATGCTTTTCTTTTGGGATACTCTATTAGCTCATATTGGGTATGTTCTTGTTGTATTGTAGCCTCCCATGCATTCTTTTTTTTATTGGCTTTAATGGTTGGTTTTCACTTTTATGGGGCATGATATCTAGTCAAATTTTCTTAGTGTAGAGATGGTTTTCTTTACTTGGTTTTTGGACTATAGACACTTTGATTTTTTGTTCTTGGTCTACTTTGCCTAGTGGCAGGCTAGAGATAGTAAATAACCATGGAAGGATATGCATTTTGACACATCAATGAAACTCTCTAGCTTTTAAAAAAAATAATAATCTAAAATAAAATTATATTTATTTTTTATTTTTGATGATTTTTTTTTTAATCTCGGAAATGTGAGTTGTAGCAATTTAATCTATTTCATTGTGCTAATGTTTATTGTTAATAGAAAAACAAAAATAAATGTCTTTTTCAACCTTAATTAGCTTTGTGAAATATTAAATTTTGGTAACATTTTCCACTATTCAATTTTTTTAAAATAATCTAAAATATGAAAATTTAGCTTATTTGGAACCATGCCAAACAAGCACATGTCCATCAAATTCTAAACCATTCTTATTATTTAAAATAGAGATAAAAATGTGCCTCAGAAGCACATTTATTCAATATTTTTAAAATAACAGGATAAAAAGGTAAAGAAGTTAGCCCTCAGCTAACTTGAAATAATCGTTTATTTCACTCCTAACAAAATAAATCATATCATAAAAACTTTCCATAATAAATATAAAGTTAAAAACGTAAGCTAAGCTAATTGTTAAGTAGTTATTGAAATTATATCAGAGTAATCATAGACAATAATTTGTGTTTTTTTATCATGTGGACTAATTCAAAATAAACCTATTTGATTTATCCTATTACATCGTATCTCCTACTTCACAGCCACGATGAGCAAGGAATCAGTATTAACAAAATTACACTAAATTATTTAGGGATGGACAGTTGCAAAGCGCGAGATTCCGACGAATAAATAATATAATATATGGCTATTTACTTTTTGGATACAACTCGTATGTCTATTCACCTAAAGTAAGTGTCTGAATAAGGGAAAATACAGGATATTCAAAACTTGTTATGGAGACACCATTATTTTTATTATTTAAGGTTAAAAAATGATAGAAAATGGTTCAACATTTCGTAAATATTACCGATCCATATAGCCATATCCCTTTCATACAACATAAACAAAATAGAACTAAAATGCACTTAGCCTTCACAACAATGGCCTTCATATTTTTCTAATCATATTTTTTATCGAGTTGTTCTTGTGGAGGCAATGTTTGAATCATGTTTTTGAGTGTGGAAATAGATTCAGCGCCATCAAAAATCTCCAAAGTACCTAAACTTATGAACTTTGATAGCTTTTATTAGATTTACAAAAATCTCTCCCAAATTTTTACAAAATATAACTTGAATTTCCACCACTTTCAAGGCAAAAAAAAACATAATCATTAGAATACGCCTTTTTCATCTCTATTGAACACTGAAAACAAAGAGCTCATCTTCTCGTTAACCAATACACATCACTAAGGCCATTTTCTCTGGAACCTATTTTATTTCAAGTGATTCGTGCCTTTAAGGATCCTGTGTTCTAGATCCATTGCTGAGCATTAATGAATCTCGTGCCCCTTATTCAAATCTCGAGATGGGACCAAATTGACTATAAGCTTGTTGGAAAAATCACGCACCTCTATAGAATCCGTAATTTCCACCTTGGGGATCCTAGTTATTGGTTTGTAACGTTTACCAACACCTGAGGGTTTTGGTGTAACGGCAAACCTCCACATGGTATCAAAGTTTGGACCCAGGTTCGATTCCCCCAAGTTGCGTTTGAGGGGGGGGTGTTGGAAAAATCACCGCACCTCTATAGAATCGATAATTTCCACCCTGAGGATCCTAGTTACTAGTTTGTAACGTTTACCAACACCTGCGGGTTTTGGTGTAACGACAAACCTCCACAAAGCCATCCGGAAGGGAATGATATTCAATGTTTTTGGGTCAAACCCAATGGAAGTGAGGAGAAAATCCCCAGGTAGGGCGTATCTTTTCTTAGAGCAACATTGTGTGAAATGTGTTGCATAGAGGAAAAAAGGGAACAATGTAAAAGATGTGCCAAATTGCAGGTTCTTCTCATTATCATATAAATTTTACATAGATTAAGAATAATTTAGTCTAGTTTAATATTAACTATTTTTAAAGATATTTAGGATTTTTTTTTAAATATATTTATTAATTTTCTCTATTTTTTTTTAATTCACTGAGGCTTGATAACCAAAGATTGGACTACTTATTTTAACAAGAGATATTATTTTTGAGCACCTTTTTGATTATGAACTATTGTATTTGCCAACACTAATAATACTCCCTTAATTATGATCATTATTCTGCATTGGTCTAAGTCTTAGCTAAGCTTATGACAGTTGGATCAATTCAAAAACTTGTTCTTTTTTGGCATAACATGTTGTTCTCAGCTCTCTCTCTCTCTCTCTCTCTCTCTCTCTCTCTCTATATATATATATATATATATAGATATATATAGATATATCCTCCAATATTTGCTTATATTCATTCTCATCTTCATTTGGTTCTTTTTCTACATATGATTGTACTTAAACTACTCTTGATTGGACATCTCTATTTATTCATGTAAGATTCTAAACAATATCTTGTGTTCTTTCAACTCCACTCTTATTGTTGCAATAATCTCAAGAACTTTAACAGTTCCTCTATGTATTGTATTTATGGTAATTTTTCCATAACCACTTCTGTCTTTATTATACTTAGGATTTACAAGCCACTCTTCAAAGAAAATTTAATTCAACTTCATAATCAAATTCAACTTTCACTACTTTTATCCTCACATGTTGTTACTTTAAAGGTGGTTTCAATTTTATCATCCCCAACATCAATTTTATCTTCCACACATTGGACTTAGATTTCTAAAACATGTTTATACTTTTCTTCTACTTTTGTATACTCTTCCATAGAGTCTCCAATTGCTTGTACCATATCAAAATATTTTGCTTCTCTTGTTACAATAGTGCTTTCATTAACAATTTCAACACCCTCTTGAATGATGTTGATTTTCCTTTCACTACATATCATTTCCAAAATATTCCAAGCTTCTCTCAATGTGGTTACCACTACAACGTTGAGAAGAATATTTTCATTCAATCCTTGTTGAATGAGAAACAATGTTGCTACATCATTCTTTCTCTTAACTCTATGATGACCATTTTGATCTTGTGTCATAGCCTCGATTCATCACACCCATTCCAAGCAATGATCCATAAATAATATATTTATAATCTGGTTCTCATTTTAATGGTCCAAAATTCATAATTTTTACCAATGAAAAATACATTATGGCATATAAGAATTATTGAACAAATCCATACTAATAACTAATGGTAGATAATAACCACTAAGCAAATCCATACATATAGATGAAGAATAGAGAATATACCTACGTCAATATACTTCTCTACACTATAAAAACATATTCTTTAACCACTTCTTTCTTGATTAAAATGGAAATAAATTGAAACCCTTTTTCTTATTCTTAGTTATATCAAAATCTTTTTATTCAAAAATACACATTAGAAAATATTTTTTCAAATTTTCACAACTTTAAATGTTTACCAAAGTTTATAATGGTTCATCAATCCCAAGAAAATAAAATTTTAAATCTTTGTGCCTTAACTCCATGCTAGCTCACTTCACACACAATCTCATAACATAATAAAATTATTGTATGAGAAGTAATGTTGCAAAATAACCTTTAATATATATCCCATTTCTAAAAGAACACTCTCAAACTTTTAAATAAAAAACTCAAACATTTAGGAAATACAAACTTCATCCAAAGACAACTCATTTAAGCATAAAATTTTATTTGGCGACCAATGAAAATTTGATTTGGGATAAAGAGATGACTTTCACGCATAATGGAGGTTACACCATGACGACTATTTAGGATGACTTTTCTCTACCTACACCACATAGTGGACTATTCCTTTTAAATAGATTATCTTATGTGATTGATGGGGACCACAGTTGGGGTTTCTTACTACTAGTAGTATTAGTAGCTATGCTCATGAAAGCCTTCAAAGAACTCAACTTTGAGCTCTTCTCTTTTAGATATTAGTTATCATACATCATGACTTACTCTCAAATCCTTTTGCCTACCCTCCAATCCTTTTTCTCTTGGCTATGCCCTCCACTCTATGAAAAGTATTCAACATGGAAAGTCAGTTCTTCAAGGCATTAAATTTTAGACCTTAGGCACACTCTCTAAGCTTTTTTCCTCACAATTTATTATGCTCTCCACTCTACGAATAGTGTTATGTTGTCACTAATACCATGAAAAGATTTGTAGAGAGGAAGAGAGGGAATGAGGAAAAATACTTGGGGAATTGCATGCCCTTCTCATCATTAAATAGATTTTGCATAGATTGAGAATAATGTAGACTTGTGTTATATTAACCACTTGCAAAGATATCTAGATTAATAGTCTCTAGAAATATCTTTTTAAAAATGACTAGAATTGGCAACTCACTTTCTAACTATTTTAGTTAATTTGATAATGCTTTGTTTCCATCTATCAAATTTGCAAAGGAAATGTGTTATCTCTCACTCCACCATCCAATGCTAACCCTGGGATTAGAGAATGCAAAAAACTACATTCTCAGATTTGGTATTCTCTAAAGGTTCTTTTCTCCATGAGCTACCTATAGTGAGTTGTAAGCTCACATAGGGATTTGTATTTGAATGATTGTCATAGTTATTTTTAACCAACACTGAGGTTATATAATGGAGGTCATCTATGTACTTTTATAATTGTGATTATTTTAGAACTGACATCTTTCTAGAGAAATTATTTTTCCTATGAGTTTTGTCCCCATAGTTTGTACTTGGATAGCTTATCAAGGTTAGGTACATAATCTATTTTTTTCTTTATATTTACTCTCTATATAAAGATAGCATTAGAGTTGATTGTTTAGTTAGAATAAGTTGTAAAGTCCAATAAAAATTTGTATCTACCCCATTATTATAATTATCTTTGATTCTTAATTATTACCTAATAAAAATCTTAACTTAAATTTACTTTTTAAAATTGTGAATAATACACAACTCTTATACCTTCCAAACTATAAAAGAAAGTATTATGCTAAGAAGAATCATCCTTATGTCAGCATATTCCAAAACATTCTTAAAAATTAAACGAACATAATCCAAGTCAGCCTTATAGAATATAAAGTGGTGCCACTGAAAAAAAAGAATATAAAGTGGTGACACTATGTGTGGCGTGCCCGTTGTATCCGTGGTGGCACTCCTAGTGAAAACATCATACTTGGTGCACGCCTGCCCGTTGTATCGGTCGTGGCACTCCTAGTGAAAACGTCATACTTGGCGCACGCCTGCCTGTATATGTCTTTAATGACGTGGATTTATTAAGATGTAACCTTAATCATCATCAATGATGACTGAAGCTCGCATTAAGAAAAGCTCCAACGATAACTATTTAAACCTGAGAATCGGATGTAATGCACTGGACTTAGGATATTCCCCACTGGGCAGTCCGGCGCTCCTACGCGATTGAGATGGTCATTAAAAGGACCATTTCTCAAATTGATAAGATATAACTTTAATCATCTTCAACAATCACTAACGCCCTGATAAAGAAAAGCTCAAGCGAAAAGCATTTAAATCTGAGCACTTTACGTAATGGAGACCGTATACTGTATCAACCAGAGTTTTAAACATCGTTCCGATGTTAATGTCCTTTGTGTTAAAACTAGACCATTTTCCCAGAAATCAATCTTATCTTCATTGTTTTCTGCACCATCAATGTTTATTGATCAAGAAAAGGGAAGGCTCATCCTTCAACACAATACCATGGCCGTGTGTCCCAAACCGCTAGCAACGTATTCCATATACTCAGAATTCAATATGTTTTAGGAGAACGTATATCATCTATTTTTAAAATTTATGGAAATCTGGCCTGAGTTACCTAGGTTACACTTCAAATCAAATGGATAGATTGTCATTATAATCCCTGAATATATCCTCTAATCCTAACGTTATACTAGAAATTAACACACTCTAATTTGAACCCAAGTATATAGTGTAAAACTTACACTATATATTTGACTTCCAAAAATGAATTTTCTCTTAGGAGATCTCCATAGCTAGGAGAGCCTGGTTATGATGAGGTTAATACTAGCCATTGATTCAAAAAGTATAAAGAGAAGCCAATAGGTTTGTTAATTTGGAAAAGTTGTATGAGAGACATTTGTAGATATGCGTGCCATATGTTTTGCATTTTTCAAACTAGACAGGTTAAACTTTGAAGATGAAAAGTCATACATTCGATCCCAACTTTAATTAAAACTAACTATTACGCACACCGTAATTGAAAACTATAAAATTTATATTTATGTTTGTTTTAATGTTTATACATTTTAATTTAAAATAAAGCTATTCTTTGGTGGTGTTATAAAGGTGCAAGGAGACGCCCATAGGTTTTTTAAATTGAAGAACTTGTTTTAGTTCCAATAATCAAGTAAATAACAACTGATATATTAAATTTAAGTTTTTTTAGTTTATTTTTCTCAGGGGCTTCACTCAAGGAACCTTTGACATAGCACGTGCTTTTGTGGCATACTAAACAATACCTTTAATTTGACTACATATTAGAAAATACCTCTAAAAATCACTTTATTTAACCCCCTACCAATAAAAATCCAGTACACCTTCCCAATTTAAAAACCCCTATTTCACTAGATATTGTATGTATCCATTTTTTTATTAACATTTTTTATACCCTTTTATATTTATATCGTTGGTATAGTGACACGATGCCTCTCTTATGATCCCACATGCATTCTCCAATGCACTTTTCTTCTTTTGGTATACATTATAAATGCATATTAGTTGTCCAACAATGCAATTACTTAACCCACACTCAAGCAAATATCACTATGATTTGTGGCATTTAATGGTCTAAGGAACACAAAGATAAACCATGTTTTGGGAAGATTGATTATGTGCATGTATATTAAATAACATATAAATTGATCTATATGATGATGAAAAATCAATTGATGAATGTTTATGAATAGGTTTGCACCAAATAAGGTGTTCAAGGACAAATCTAGACCCTCTATATCAAGACCACTATCTACAACCAAGGTTGAGGCCCCAAATCTCAACTCAAGGGTGTAATCCCAACCTAAAAATGCTTAGAAGAAGAGGATGGACAAGTCCCAACACATGCGCTCTTAAGGGAATAACACAAAAGCATGTAATCACCTTTTGATTCACTCTCATCTCACCAATGAGATATGGGCTATCACTCATAGAATATGTAAAATGCAACAATGGATTGGAGATAACATAGAGGCATTAAATGAATGGACTACAACTAGAACATAAGACAAAATTTTGGTTGTAAAGGTGATTTGCTCCATTTGGCTAGCTCAAAACAATGGTGTATTCCAAAATAAAGCTTCAAACATCTACAAGGTTTTCTACATGTTGAAGGTAAGCATTACCTTATCATGCACCTGAATAAAGACAACGCTTCCTTGCACTATCATGCCTTTGAAATATAATTCTAAAATTTCTAGAGGATATTTTGATGGTGCCTCAAGGGAACATGAGACTCAACAGGCCACAACTAATGAGATTATAAATGCACATTGTAGAAAATCTGATGTAGGTTAACCCGATAATGCAATATAAATGAAAGCAGAATATTATAACCTACTTCTACTATCAATTTGCAGAAGCTTAAAGATTGAGCTAAACAATATAACCACTAGGAGAAGAATCAATGCACAATACACATGAAAATACTTTGGGGAAAGCCTCACCTAAAAACCCCACTATCTATATTATCATACAAGGTGGAAATACATAGGAATTATACAAAGCCTTACCTCTAACAGCTAGCCAGCTCTCAGTACAATCCTCACAGATGCTCACAGGCAATATTGGGTTCTCTTTAGCCTTCCTCTCTTCCCTCCAAGCTCCTATTACCTTGCGTTGTTCCTTGTGGATGATTCTCTCTTACCAAGTGGAAAACTCATTTACCAAGTGGATGATAACCTTCCAAAACTGCGCAATCCTTAAGGATAAATCCTTGAATACATGCATGAGTTTTCTCTTTGAGAAAACACATGCAATTGATAGTACATTGTCCTTGACTTTAATCCCAACTTCGTATTTCTCGGAATAGACATGCATGAGTTTTTGATGAGGGAATATTCAGTTAACTGGAGTAGCACTAGTTGAGTGCATGCATGCATCAACTGACTATTAACTCACCATTAGTTCCTCAAATAGTTTGGAACTAATTTAACTAGATTTAACTTAGTAAAATGAGTTAACTAATTACAGCTAAAATATAACTCAATCTTATCTTCTTAATTTAAGGGATAACTCTTGCATGACTTCAGAAAGACTTCTAACTTGAATTTCTCCAACTAATTAATTTAAAATAAATTAATTAGTTATTTCCAAGTAGTTGTTATGTCTAAATTTGATTTTAATTCACAATTTAATTCAAGGAAAAATTAAATTGGAATATTCATGTTGCCATATTTCAACACTCCCTCTCAAGAAGAAAGGGATTATTTGCCACCTCGATCATGTCTCTATGGAACTCGAATTTATAGTTCGACAATGATTTTGTCAAAATGTCAGCATCTTGCTCCTTTGTCGAAATATACTGCAACAACATGATCCTCTCGACCTGTGAAAAGCCACGGGAAACAAATCTTGCCTTATGCTTCTCCACACTACCATCAGCAGCTTGCTTTACCTTGTAAAGCCAACGGGAACTCACAATTGACTTGTTCTCTAGTCTTGGAACCACATCCCAAACACTATTACGAACTATGGAGTCATACTCTTCCACCATATCATCAACCCAAATCGATTGTTGCACTGCTTCCTTAAAGGAAGATGGCTCGGTCTCAACACATTCCCTAGTAAGGGCCATGTATCTAGTTTACCTCTCATGTGACCTCCTCTGTCTGCGCTAAGAAGATGGTGCTCCCACATTCTCTCTTGCATCCTCCAACAATCTGTCAGCTTCTCTTGTGTGCTTCCATCCATCTCTAGAAGACTCTACTTGAGTGGATGTCTCCACTCATATAACCTCTACATGTAGCCGCTCCGCATCAGTCTGAGGCTCCTCCTCCTTAGGAACCAACAGTTCCTCCACAACCTGTATTTGGAGCTCCCTCTCAAGGGAAACTTGCATGGCCTTCTGCTCATCAAACTTGAGACCTCTGCAAACCACTATCCGTTGACTGGTAGGCAAGTAAACCCGATAGTTGTAAGGTGTATCAGTGTACCCTACAAATATCCCCAACTCTGTTGTCGGCTGAAGCTTCTTTTGTGCATCGTTCGTCACATTGCAATATACTGATGAGCCAAATATCCTGAAGTGACCCACATCTAGTATCTTACTGAAGAAAGCTTCCTATGGTGTCTTCATCCCAAGTATGCGATGCGGGCTTCTATTCTGCAAATCGACCGTTGTGTTGTATGACTCAACCTACAAGTGAAGTGGTAGGCCTTGGTCATGCAACATTGCCCTTGTTTCCCCTACAATAGTTCTATTCTTCCTCTCGGCCACCCCAGTCTGTTGTGGGTTATGAGGTTCCGTCAACTCTCGTTTAATTCCTTCCACTGTATAGAAGTCCTTAAACTCTTGGGAGACATATTCTCCACCATTGTCACTTCTCAAGGCCTTGATCTTCTTCCCTAACTCTTTCTTGACCAAAGCTTTGAACTCACAAAACTTTGTGAAAGTTTGGTCCTTCTTCTGCATGAAATAAATCCAGCATTTACGAGAATAGTCATCAATGAAAATCACATAATACCTTTGCTTCGCTGTGGATACTGTTGAGAATGGTCCACACAAATCAGTATGAAATCTCTCTAAGATAGCCTCTGCTCGACTACCTCGATGATGAAAGGAAGACATGGTGTACTTTCCCAAGGTACAACCTTTACATGTGTAAACTTGCTCAAGTTTACCTTTGGGAAGTCTTGTAGATATCTGTTACATTATCTCCAAAACCCCATGATGTAAATGTCCCGATCACCTATGCCACAACTTGCTAATGTCTTGGCTTTGCACCAATTCTCCTTTCGTATTCAATGCTGCACAATCATCTACCTCTAGTTTATAGAGATTCTCCACCCAAATCCCTATCCTCTTGGTCTGAACCATGGCTATGTGTCTTAGGAACATCTTTCCTTTACTAAAGACATCATAGCCTTTGTCCTCCAACATTGCGACTGATACCAAGTTCTTCTTCAGTCCAGGCACATACTTCACATTTGTCAAGGTGAGAGGAGCTCCATGCTCCTTCTTAAAAGGAATCACGCCTATAGCTAAAACATTATACCTCCCATCGTCACCCATCTCTATGCGCATCTTGACGTCTTTCTCCTCCAAGGCACTGAATAAACTTTTATCACCGGTCATGTGGAATGAGGCTCCGCTATCACGATACTAGACACAACCCATTATCGATGACACCATGCATGCGATGGGGTGAAAAGTCCATTTCGAACTGAGAGGGCAATGCCTCACCTTCTAATCCTTCCAAGGATCCCTTCTTGGACATCTTCAATGGGCAATTAGTCGCATAATGTCCCATCTTGTGACAATTAAAGCATCTTACTTTAGACATGTCACCCTTCTTCCCTCCATAAGAAGAATTCAATTTGGAATGGGAAGCCTTCCCCTTGCCTTTCCTTACCTTACCTACTAAGGCCAAATTTTCTTCATCATCATTCTTGGATGAAGAAACATCTTGTGTTCTCCTCCTGATCTCCTCCTGCATAAGATGCGACCATAGTCATTCCCAATCTGGCAGTTTATCCCTTCCATTCACAGAGTCTTGGTGGCTATTCCAACTCTTTGGAAGGCCAAGGAGAGTGAGGCTCACCATATCATCATCAACAGTAATTATTCGCACATTGCCAAGCTCATCTCTGCAGGTGGTGAGCTTGTTTAGATATGTGGAAATAGTATTGCCCTTCTCCATCTTGATTCTCTGAAGCTTATCCTTTAGTGCTAATTTCCTCTGGTCACTACTATTCTGGTAGAGGTCCTTTAATTTCTTCCACATTGAAAATGGAGTATCTTTCCCATCGAGACTTGAGACAATATGGTCTCGAACTCCCTCAAGGACGATTCGTCTCACCTTCGCCACACACTTCTTCCACTTAGCCAACTCTTGTGCATTAGTTGAAGCTGGCTTTGGGATTTATTGATCAATGAGTTCCTTCAAGCCATTGTCTTCTAATACAGCCTCCATTCTATCTTTCCATGCGATGTAATTCAAGCTACCTTCCAAGGCATACTCAAGTCTCAAGCCACAAAACACCATTGGCCAACCTTGAAGTATGATATGAATTCGATTTGCACCTTCAACCCCGAACTTCAAACTTTGAATTCTCTTCTCAGTATATTGTTCACATCTCTGCTACCATGTAGAAAACTTCTAGAAATCCAGCTCTGATACCATGTAGAAAATAGGATGTAGGTTAACCCAATAATGGAATATAAATCAAAGAAAAATATTATAAATTACTTCTACTATCAATTTGTGGAAGCTTAAGGGTCGAGATGAACAATATAACCAGTAGAAGAAGAATCAATGCACAATACACATGAAATACTTTGGGGAAAGCCTCAGTTTAAAACCCCACTATCTGTATTGTCATATAAGGTGGAAATACATAGGAATTATACAAGGCCTTAGCTCTCACAGCTAGCCAGCTTTTAGTACAATCCTCACAGATGCTCACAAGAAATCTTGGCTTCTCTCCAGCCTTCCTCTTTGCCCTCCAAGCTCCTATTTCCTTGCGCTATTACTTGTGGATGATTCTCTCTTACCAAGTGGAAAACTCATTTACCAAGTGGATGATAACCTTCAAAAACTGTGCAATCCTCAAGGATAAATCCTTGACTACATGCATGATTTTTCTCTTTGAGAAAACACATGCAACTAATAGTACATTGTCCTTGACTTTAATCTCAACTAGGCCTTCAGAATAGACATGCATGAGTTTCTGATGAGGGAATCTTCAGTGAACTGGAGTAGCACTAGTTGAGTGCATGCATGCATCAACTGACTGTTAACTCACCATGAGTTCTTCAAACAGTTTGGAACTAATTTAACTGGACTCAGTAAACTGAGTTAACTAATTACATCTCAAATATAACTCAATCTTATCTCCTTAATTTAAGGGATAACTCTTCCATGAATTCATAAAGACTTCTACCTTGAATTTCTCCAACAAATTAATTTAAAATAAATTAATTAATTATTTCCAAGTAGCTATTAAGACAAAATTAGATTTTAGTTCACAATTTAATTCAAGGACAAATTAAATTGGAATATTCTTCTTGCCATATTTCAACACACATATCAAGAACACTCGTCAGCAGAAGATCCAACTATATTGAGTTGTCAAAGCTAGCCAATTCCTGCACTAAGGCAAGTGGCTCACCAGGGACCAAGTTCAACAGAAGTTTCCCCATATCATGGAGCCAATCAATGCAATGGGAACCATTTCTTCCCAAGAAGGTAGGACTGATCCGAGTGGATGTTGGTGACCACCCACCTATTCCACTTGGACCCCCACCATTCTCTCTTTCAGTTTCCTTAGTTGTAGAACAATTTACTATTTTTGGTAGTGTTTTGGGTCCTGAAATTCTAGAGCCTTTTTTAAGCCCTAAATGAAATTTTATGGGAAAAACAAATAATTAAAATGTTGTAGTCCTCATATAGATATTTCTAACGCATATTTTTCACATAAAACAAAGATTGTATGCCAAATTTACAAACCCTCGAAGTTGATATACCAATTTACCCAAACAAGGCCCATAGTTTTGGTGTTTCATCTCCTAGGGTTAGGTTTTTATATGTTTAGGGTTTTCCGTGGTTTATTAATAATAAATAGGCCTTTGAGCCTCATTGTAATACAATTTAGAGGCATGTAGCCACCACATCTCTTCTCAGAGATAAGCTACCAATGCCCGAGCTAGTTTATTTCCATTCTATTTGTAAGCATATTTCAGTATTTGATATTAATAAAATGAAGTGTTATTTCTCTCTATGTATTTATGATTATGTTTGTAATTTTTTACATTCCTATTTAAGTTCATATAAGTGTTGGAAATGTGGGAAGAAAAGATACTTGAAGAAGGATTGTAAGTCTTGCAAGGGAAAAGGAGACACACAACACAAAAACAATCATGAAGCGAATGTGACAAGTGATGTGTTGCAAGATGCTTTTATTCTTTCATTAGAAAATATTGTTCGTTCCTGAGTGGTAGATTATGAGGAATCATTCCATGCCACACTTGATAGGAAACATTTTCATGATTATGTTCAAGTAGATTTTGGATAGGTTCATTTGGGTGATGATAAACCTTGTAAAATTGTTGGAATGGTTTTCATAAAGAAGCAAAATGGAAACCAATGGCTATTGAAGGAGGCAAGGCATGTTCCAGATCTAAAGAAAAATATAATTTAAACAGGGAATTTGGGAGGTGAAGGTTGTGTAACTACTTTTACAGATAAAATCTGGAAGGCCACTAAAGGAGCCTTGGTGATAGAAAAATGAGAAAAAGTTGGTACATTATATTTATGCAATGATATTTATAATTTTGTTAATGTTTTAATCTCCATAGGACAAGATACAACATTCTGGCATCATATTCTCGACGATATGAGTGAGAATGGGATGTAGATTCTTCACTCAAGAAATTTGTTTCTAGGTTTGATGCATGTTGATTTAGATTTCTAAGAGAATTGTGTTTATGGAAAACAAAAGAGACTCAGATTCCTCAGAGTTGGGAAAGAAAAGAAGATAAAAAAGTTAGAGCTTGTGCATACAGATGTAATGGTACTTGCTCAAGTATCATCTCTCGATGCCTCTCGTTATTATGTTACTTTTATTGATGATGCAACCAAAAAGAGACATTTCTTCATGGGGATTTGGACGAATATATCTATATGCAAGAACCAAAAGGATATGAAGTCAAAGTGAAAGAGAAACTAGTGTGCAGGTTGAAGGAGCTTGTATGGCTTAAAATAGGCTCCAAGGGAGTGGTATCTAAAATTTGACAGGTTTATGTTCGAACACGGTTATACTAGATGTCACTCTAGTCATGGCGTTTATCTCAAAAAGAAAAATGATGGAAGCTATATTATATTGTTTTTGTATGTAGATGGCATGCTTGTAGCAGGGTCTAACATTCAGGAAATAAATGTGCTCAAAGGAAAATTGGAAAATTCATTTGCAATGAAGGATTTGCGTGTTGCAAAACAAATCCTTTGTATGAGAATAACTAGAGATAGGAAAAATATCGAATTAACATAGTCTCAAAGTGTGTACATACAAAAGGTGTTGGAAATATTTAATATGCAGAATGAAAAACCGGTTAGAACACCTTTGGCTAGCCATTTCAAACTAAGTGAGGAGATGTGTCCCAATAAATAGGAAGAGATAAATTATATGTCTAAAGTTTCATATGCATAAAAAGTTGGAATCTCAATGTATGCAATTGTCTACACAAGGCCTGATATTGCACATGCAGTTGGAGTTGTAAGTAGGTACATGAAAAATCCAGGAAAAGAATGTTTGATGGAAGTGAAGTGGATTCTTAGGTATTTGAGAGGTACCACAGATCAAGCATTATGTTTTGGTAGTTAAAAAATTGCTCTACAGGGATATGTTGATGCAGATTTGATAGGTGATAGATATAATAAGAGGAGCACCAAAGGGTATGAGTTTACTGTAGGTGGAACAACTTTTAGTTGTGTATCAAAAATGAAATGTGTTGTTTCACTTTCAACAATGGAAGAAAAGTATGTTGCTACTACAGACGCTAGTAAAGAAATTATTTGGTTGCAAAGGTTTATGGATGAATTCAGTAAGAAGCAAGAGATGGGAAGGTTATACAGTGACAACCAGAGTACCATTCATCTTGCAAAGAAATCATCATTTCATTCCAAGACTAAACATATACAACTTAAGTACCATTTCATACAGTTAGTGTTGGAAGATGGACAGTTGAAACTGGAAAAGATACACACTAGCCAAAATCATGCAGACATGTTAATAAAAATTGTAACCAAAGATAAACTGAGATTTTTCTTAGTTTCAATTGGCTTTCAAGTATGATGATGAAGATGGTAAACAACTAGGTCCAAAAGGGAAGCATTGTCCAACAAATGAAACAACGATGGAGTTGTTATAATTAGTCTCCAATTGGGGGATTTTTGGGTGTGGATCTTCATTATCTTCTTTATTGAGAGACATCACTGTGTTGGATCGCAGTTCGTAATGGGGAGGCAACGCCACCCATTTGATTTCCGTCAGGGGGTGTAAGGGGGGCTGAATCTAAAAATAGATGTAAAATTGCCTTGTAACATATTGTAATTTTGTACTCAATATGAGTCGTTCATTAGGCAAATGATATGATGGTAGAAGTTGTGTTTAATTTAGGGCGTTTTTCCCTCGAAGGCAACCCCTCACTATATATGAGGCCATTGTATTGCAGCTATGCATATGTGTATTCTGAGCAAGAAAGAGAGACGAGATTGTGTGAGAGTGAAGAGGAAATTACAATGGATTTGTTGTAGGTTGAAACTCTTCAGTTTGTTGATTAATATAAAAGAAGGACTATTTATTTCTCTATGGAAGTAACCTAAATTGGGTGAACCACATATATCTTTGTCTCTCTTGTTTTATGCGTTTTCTATGTTTTTGTTTTTGAAATATTTTATGTGTTCCATTGCTTTGTAATATATAATGTTCTAACAGGACCAGGTTGATACATAATTTCTTGAGGTAAACTTTACAAAGGTTGTTCGAATGATATTTGAGGTTGAATAGTTGTTTTTTGTGCAATTTGTACAAGTGTTTGAGGTGTAGTTGGAACATGCTATTAAAGAGGTGTTTCAAGTGTGTTTGGTTGTTGAACAAGAGTTGAGGTGTAGATTGACCAGTGGTTTGGATAGATTTATAGAAAAATGTAACACCCTCCTCCCACATCTACCCAAGTAACTAGAAAAATGGGGTAAACATGTGATGATCAGTTACTATGATATGATTTTACCTCTCAAGTGACCTTAAGGAAGTGGAATTGACAAAAACCCTAAACACAGGCCTTCTATACCTGCTACAGGACTCTGAGAAGCCTTCAGAGTCATCCCCACGACCATTCCTTGTGTCCCCTGTGTTTTTATACCATTAAACCCTCGGAAGCTCCCTTGATATTGAAAAGTGTGTATGTAGGAGGCTGTAGTCACTCCCACAACAAGGCATGGGTGCTTCTAGGGAGTTTTCTCCTCAGACTTGTGCCTATGACTCTGGGATTTGTGCTAATTTTCAAGGCCAGAATCCATGTCACTACCCAAAAACCCCTGGAGGTTTGAGAATCCATAGTTTGTTGGGATTTTTTATATTCGTTGCACATCGCGGGGGGGGGGGGGGGGGTCACAGGGAGTTTGAGGGGGCAAGTAGCCCCCCTCTATGGGGTGTGGGACAGTGCCCCGGGAATATTTTTTTGGACCCTATATTAGGTGGGGCAAACCTACCTATGGTTTTGTGCATGTCTCTCAGTCCAAGGTATTGGATGGTCTGACATGTATATATATGTATTGTAACATTGAAAGGAACATAATGAAAAATCAATACGGTAGTCCCAGTTTTGGGATCCAGGGGAAAATCTTTGTCTAAGTCTCTGGTCAATAAACTATTCCTACGGAAAAAGCTGTATAACCCAAGGATGAAAGATGGAGACTCGGTGATGGAGCATCTGAATGCATTTAATAATGTGGTAAGTCAGTTATTATCTATTGATTTTAAAATTTCAGATGAAGATAAGTGCATCAGTTTGTTGTTTTCTCCACTAGATTCGTGGGATAGTCTGGTTATTTCAATAGGTAGCAATGCAACTACCTTGCAGTTTGATGAAATAGTCTCATCCTTGCTAACAGAGGATATGAGACAAAAAAATAAGGAGAGCCAGAATGGTGATGCCTTGTCTGTACAAGGACAGTTCCAGAACATAAACAAAACTAAGTCATCGAGTGGGAGATTTAAGTCTCCTTAAAACCTGTAAAGGTGGTGTGCTGGAAATATAGAGAGGAAGGGCAGTACAAAAGGGATTGTAAATCTAAAGCTCATGAGAAAGGAAAGGGATCTGATGATGCTCTCTTTGTAGAGGCAAAAACCACCTCTGATGAAGGTGGGGATGTGTACTTGTCTTCTTGAAGTACACATGTATATCATGAGGCATGGTTGATTGACTCAGGCGCATCCTCTCACTTCACTCCCCATAGAGAGTGGTTCTGTGAGTATGAGAAATATGATGGTGGTGATGTCTTCTTAGGGGATGATAGGAATGCTGGAATTGTTGGTCCTGGAAACATGAAGTTGGAATTGCAAGGTTGAAGAGTTAGAACACTTCCGGGTGTTTTGCATATTCCTGCATTAGCCAGAAATCTAATTTCTGTAAGCAAGATGGATGATGTAGGTATAAAAATAGTGTTCAAGAAAGATACCTACAAGATGGTTCGGGGTGCACTATTATTTATGCGGCCAGTTCAGATTGGAACTCTATACAAGCTGCAAGGTAGCACTGTTATTGATGAGTGCAACAGTTCTATGGTTCCTAAAAGTGGAGCAGAAAATCTAGTGGTATCTGGAGAAAAGACCACGTTATGGCATCAAAGGCTTGGACATATTTGAGAGAAGAGCCTTCAAATACTTCATGGTAAAGGTATGGTAGAAGATATGACTAGATTTTGATTTCCGTGAAAATTGTGTATGTGGGAAGTAGAATGGGGTGAATTTCCCTTTTGGTGGTAAGAGGGCAAAACATATATTAGAGATTCTGCACAGTGATGTGTTTGGAACTGTGAAGGTTCCATCACTAGGGAAGTCTATGTACTATGTATCATTTATAGATGACTTCTCAAGGAATACATGGATATATTTCCTCAAGAAGAAATTCAAAGTCTTTGATAGGTTTAAAGAATTTAAGGCTCTGGTGGAAAACCAGATAGAGAAGAAGATAAAGGTGGTGAGGACAAATAAGGGTGGAGAGTTTTGCGGCAACGAATTTGAAGAATTCTGTAAGAAGTGTGGTATAGCATGATAGAAGACTAACTCCAAACACACCTAAGCAAAATGGAGTTGTAAGAAAGAAATGACCAAGACATTGATGGAAATGGGAAAGAAGCATGCTCAGTGGTGCCAGGTTAGGACAAGAATTTTGGGCAGAGGCAAGTGGAGACAACATGTTACTTGTCAACATATAACCTTCATCAACATTGGAGGACAAGACT